>OW203771.1:24696770-25400000 GCA_934045905.1 Leuctra nigra
CTCATGGGATGAAGGTGATCGTAGCAAATATTCTGGAATATCGTCATTTTGCTCTCGCAACAATGAATGATTCATATCAGTCATTATGAATGATCACTGATCAATGATCAGTCTTGCGTCAGTCATATCGAATCTTGCTCTTTCCGAGACCTAATGCTAGGCTTTATAAACGTAACGTAATCTAATGTAGGCCGTACCCAATTAAAATGCAACTATTTTTAATGTATTATTCCGTTCTTGTGGCGCTGGTATAACGAATTATATTCATTAAAGAAAAAAAAATCCAATAAAGCTTATTATCAATACGAACGCCATAACCCTACAAACACTGGGAGGTCCCTGGACGCGTCCTAGGCCGTCCCAGATGGGCGTACGGGCCTGCCCAGGGCCCTCCCGTCTTATGGGTGATTAGCATGGAGTGAGACTCCCGGGGCCTGCCACTGGGAATAAGCCCGGGCGGCGCCATGGGCCGTCCCATGACGCCCGCGCGGGAGGTATGGGCCGTCCCTGGACCCTCCCGGGCGGCCCGCGCGGGAGGCATAGGCCGGCCCTGGCCCCCGCCCGGGCGGCCCGCGCGGGAGCAGCTGCTCGCTCTGTAGCCCCCTCCCCCTATGCACATTCCATAACGGTCACGTGCTAGCTTGCTAGGTACACTCTCATTCAAAATGCAGTACCTACAAAACGTGCCTCTGATCCAGACACGTGCATATAGGCACTAATTTTGAATGCGAATGTACCTGGAAAAAATACGTTTCATTAAGACATAATTAATTGCAAACGTGAGTGACACGAGAAACGGGATTTTTTCACAATTTCGGAGAGTGGGCGTTGCCATACGAAAAAAATAATCCAGGTATTTCCTTCCAGGGTCAATGTATTAGTTCACAGTTCACGGAATATTTCACAACAGTTGAAATTTGTTATGTCAACTAGAAGAACAGTAGGTACACTAGGTACCTACTCAAACACATTAGAAATGCATTTAAATGGTCAAATATTAATAAAAAAAAATAGCCGGTATATTATAAAGTTAGTCAGTGGTTATTGGAAGTTATTTTATCTCGCCATGTTTCCCTATTGTTTGAAAGCTGTTCCACTGACCTGACACATTACCTAAGGTACCTGGACTACTGTTTTTATTTTTAACGCATTTTTATTTTGAGGAAATATTTTGGGATCATTTGAAATCCTCAACTTGACTGTCACATAATGGGGAAGTCTCGTGAAATTCAGATTTCAGAATAATAGACCATTATTTTATGAAAGTTGATTATGTTGCTGAA
This sequence comes from Leuctra nigra, assembly GCA_934045905.1. NCBI lineage: Eukaryota > Metazoa > Arthropoda > Insecta > Plecoptera > Leuctridae > Leuctra > Leuctra nigra. The sequence goes on from OW203771.1 coordinate 24,698,054, forward strand.
CACAGATGTGATTTTATTTTTGCTGTGGGATGAATAGTTTTCAAGGAATGAATTTACAAAGTTTGATTACTTTTAACAGGAAAATTTACAGAAAATTGACAGATGATCCACAATGGTAACACATTAGTGTAAGTGGATTCTTGTAATACGTCGTTTTTCCCGCCAAAAGTCCCATTATAATTGAATTTCATTTGCATGAATTAATTTTTTACATTTCGCGGGTGACAAATGTCAGTAATTATTTGCGTTGATATTTAAAAACTTACTGGAACAAAATTTCTAGAGACTTAAGTATTACAGGTACCTTATTCATAAAAAAATGAAGAAGGATAAAAAGATCCATAATTTTTGTTTATATATGAATCGGTTGTTGGATTTTTAAATTAGCAATTATTTTTTGATAATCTCTTACAGGACGATTGAATCGTTTCAATAATAATTTTTTCACGTATTCCCTACTTAATTACTATATTGTTTTGATAAATTACAAAAAATAAAATGCTACACATAGGAGATTCACTGCAATTGAATTTTAGGAATAATAAAGAGCAGGAAAACACACGAAAATTTAAAAAAAAACAGTTTCAAAGAATATAAACGTATATTATTGTAAAAGATTATACATACTACCACATCACTTAAAATTGCAAATTAAGTAGGTAAGTTATCGGTAGTAGGTAGGTATAGCTTCATTTGCATGACAATTAAGTAACAAACAAAACTTTAAATATGTATGCAGCAAAATATGTCGACAATAAACAAACTAAAAATATTTGTACCTAACATCTGCAGTTATCATCATGCGCAAATAATTTTCTATGCATTATTAACAGTGCATCTATGATAAAGACCATACTGATTACTTTCATATTGTTATATTCTCAGTGCAAATTGCAAACACAAAAATCTAAAAAAAAGCATAATTTTAATGTCCTTCAACCTTCACACGTCACATAGTATCAAAACATTCTGAGGTAGGTACTACCTGGCAGTGAGTCTGGCACGCTGTCTCTTTATCGACAAGACACAATTCGGATTTTACTTCACTCACGGATATGTTGGCACAATTTTTCATCTTCAGTTTTTCAAGAAAATGAATGCTATTGAATACGTATTTCTTTCATCTGAAAAAATAAAATTGCAAAGTATTTAGGTAATGTACCTTGTACAGTACTAATAATGTTCGCAGGATATTTGCAATTATTTATTATTGTAGGTACAGATTCTAACCTAAACAAGATTTATACAAGATCTTGAAAAGTTTAGCAAGATCATGCAGCGTATTGTTAGAAGTGTTTTTTATTTTTTGTGTAAATTTTTATTCGGTCAGACCAATGAAAGTCCAACATTTACAAGATCTTGTTATCAGTAAGATCTTGCTAATTTTGTCAATATTTAACACTATTATTATGCTATGCTCAAAAGAATTTTCCGATTTAATGGCCAGATACTGGATTCCATCCATAAATTATTAGCACACGGTCTTGTGGTGTCGAGGACTGACATCCGCAATCTACGTGGATGCAACTTCTTTTGAGCATGAGGCTGCCTAGCAAATAGTTTCTACCTACTACACAAGAACTATTTATGTAAATAACTGCAATAGCAGATAGCTGCAAATAACAGTCTTTACAAAAAATTTAAAAATTGAATTTTTGGCACAGAGTGATCCCTAAAAAAAAAGAAAGATAGATTCAATGAAGAATTTGTAAATTGATAGGATAAACTTCTTGGCAATGAATAATACAAAAATCACTTTTGTGTTGTGTGACCTGCCACAATAATCACTTGAGGTAAAATTATTACCATTAGGTACACTATTTATTTAAAATCCCAATAAAAATTTGAAACATTCTATATTGCATAAATGTGATTTATAGGTAAGGTTAGAGGAAATACTACACATATAAAATACTAAAATGTGGCTTACCATCAGAGAGTTCTGAATCATTACATCTGTAGGGTAGGTAACATTTAATCCATTAACTTGATGAAGTCCCAAGTCCTGTGCATCTTCAGAATTCTCGCTAATTTGCCAAGAAGTAAATTTACTTTTTAATTGAAGTAGGTAGGCAATTAAATCGACTCTAGAATAAGAGCAGGGCAAGTTCACGGTGAATCTGTAGAACCTACAAAAAGTAAGGTGAAAGTTAGCAACTCAAATTAATTTCCTCTCAGCCATTCCGTGTTACGGGTGTACGGGTGTAAGATGCTATGTTCAGCATCTTATTCATCAAAATAAAAATAGTTCTGGATCATTGTGCAGCCTTCTAAATTTTTTATGTAATTTACATGGTTCGACACAAAATTTAAATTTAAATGCGGTCCCACAATTTTACTGATAACAAAATAACTAGGTATTCAAACTTAGCACAAAACTGATTACATATTTGGAATCAGCAAGAAAATACCATGATATTAATATAAAAACATGCTGATTTATTTAGGTACATTTAATAATTCAGCAGTCATTATGTGGCATATGTCTGCATTCGCATGGAATGGCTGCTCTCTTACCACCGGCGCGTTAGAGGAAATTCAAAAGATGCGGTTTATTTTTTTGGATGACAACATTCAATCTCAAAAATTTTACTACGTATTTGAATGAAGCGGGACCACCATTCAATGTATGTATCTACTACCTCCGACAAGAATGTAATTTCCATGCAACATAATTTTTACTTTCGGATCACAACAAAAATGTTTGTTATTGGCCTTGTAAGGTACTACCTACATAAACAAAAATAATTGCTGTATCTAAAATCCTTGATAAAGTTAAATAATTAAATATAATGAAAATATTTACCACTCTGCTCGGTTCGGTTCTTAATGTTTCGGCTCGGTTTGACGATACAGCTTGGTTCGCTCGCAGGACGAATACGCGCTTTGTTTCTGGTATTCAATATCTTAATAGCCTATTTTCTTCCAGAGTAGATTCACCTTAAACAAGTAACATTATTAAAACTGCAGTAGGTACCATGGTAGGTATGTGGGATGGTTATTGGTTAATGTAGAGGTGAAAATATTCCCAAAATAGGCGGAGGTACGTACTAGGTACCTACAGGTAGTGTTCCTACTGACTACTACCACTGATATGTATAGACTACCACGCCAAGCAAACTGTTTACCTACTTTATTTATTTTATAAATACCTAAACTACCTAGGTAGTTACCTAGGTCCTACCTAGTTGGAAATTTTACTTTGCATAAATTGCTACATTTCAAAAATTTACATGTGAGGTTAATGTTTACTGAACATTGGTCACACTACCTATTGGTTTATTAGTATCCCCAGCATACAAAACTAAAGTAACAACGATTAATGCCTGGATACTTATGTAGTTGTGATGAAGACTCACCTTCAATGGGTTGTATCGGTTGTATGGCTCTGTGATGAAAATCCAAGCAAAAGAGGCACAACAAAACTGTAATTATTTCACGATTTGTGTCACATTAAATGGTATGAACTGAGACAAACTATTCAGCAGTGAACACTGCATTCACGGACACAGATAATAATTGAAATCACATTCAAAATCACTCAAAAGGACGTAAACTACACACTCATGACACTCAGTAAAATATCAACAAACGTCAAACGCCGCGTTTGAAATGAAGAAGGGAGAACGGAAACAAGTTGATTCACGAAGATGGCCGACTGTCGAGTTCATAAAAGAAACTTTACTAATAACGTTTAAAATGGTATGAATACTTTGCTTTGGAATTGTAAACATATTTATTCTTAAATCAATATATCCATGTGAAATGTAGATGTAATTATTATAGAAATGAAGTTATAAATATGAAAAAAATAAGTCATTAGAGCAGCTCAAATTCAAACAGTAGTAGCGCCCGCGCGGGCCGTCCCTAGCCATTCCCGGGCGGGACCAAGACGGGACATTCCTAGAAATTTTACAGCCAGATAAAACGGATCGGTTGGGCTCCGTTGGGCAGGCCCAGGGCATGCCCTAGTAGTTCCCGCCCGGGACGTCCCACTTGGGCGCTAGATGGGCAGAAGCCCGGGCCGCCCAGTGTTTGTAGGGTTGTACCACTTACGTAAAAATGTGTACTTTACAAGACGTACACTCAACAAAAGATAAAACGGTATTTGAAAGAAACGGATAGACAGAAAAAGGTTTGGTGGCATGGCATCATCCGATGAAGTCTATGCTATCTCGTCATCTAACCCTAGTATGTGACCTCTGATTTCATTGATAATAACAAGGAATGAATTGATTGCCAAGGGACCTGACAACAAGCTGTCAATCGTTTCGTTCAAATAACATTTTATAATGTCGTGGACGTTTTCGGAACCATCTTGTAATGACATGGCAGTGGTGACGGTTTGTTCCGTTGGAGGTGCTGGTGGCCCTGATAAGGGCCGTTCGCGACGTTTCGAAGGATGTACTTCCTTCATCTTCTGGCGGTTGACGGCCTTCTGGCCTTCGAAACGTCGCGAACGGCCCTTATCAGGGCCACCAGCACCTCCAACGGAACAAACCGTCACCACTGCCATGTCATAACATTTTATAATTTGTTGAGTGTACTTTGATTCTATCTGAACGTACGCAGCAGTAACCTGAGTTTTACCAATAAGATGAATTGAAGAACTATAAACTCAACTCTGCAAAAATAGAGTTCGGTCGAAGTGATGCAGAAGTAGCTGAATTTACAAAATGAGGAAATCAAAGGGCAGAAAAGAGTTGGGAGTGAAACTCTGAGCTACGAACTTGGAAATGATAGGTTGTTGGTGTGGGAGAATAAAGGGGGTATAATGTGAGCTCACCATTGAGTGAGGAAGATCGAACAACCATGAAGGGAGAATCAAGGAAGGACGTTGAAAGTTAGTGGATCAGTAAACGTCAAAGAATGGAGAGTAGTGGAAGATCAGAATAGATAGGGGAACAAATAGATGGCGTGGCCTTGTGGAAAAAATGGGATGACAAGAAGCAGAGGAGGTAGAGAGGGAAGTCTCGGGCATATGGAAAATTACACGCTCAGACTATACCTAGATATAGCAAGAAAGGTAAATGTCACCTTTGATGGGACTGAAATAACTCAAGTTTTATTTTAATCCAAAAACCCCTGCATTCTTTGATCTGACGTCAAAATTATTATTTTGTCTCAAAAATATTTGTCAAACATAGTCGTATACAGAGATGGGCAAAGATACTTGGAAAAAGTATCAAGATACAAGATACTGATACTCTTAAAATTTTCAAATAGATACTTGATACTTGATTAAATTTGAGTATCAATTGATAATAGTATCAAAGTATCAAAAGATACTTTGATAATATCAAAGTATCAAGTATCAAAACTTGTATCAAAGATATTTTATCAGAGATACTTTGATACCGCTGCTGAGGAAGAATTTGGTCAAGGAGAGAGAGGGGGAGATCATTAACCATAAGTGTTCTTAGGGGTTGGGTGAAAAAAGGGTATGTATGGGCAGAAGTGATTCCTAGAAAATATACCTGAGGTTATAAACTGAAACATTTTAGTCCAAAATTCCAAAGTATCAAAAGTATCTTTTCGGTAAAAAGATACTTGATACTATTTTGAATATTAATTGATCATTGATATTTGATACTGACTCCAAGAAAAGTATCAAGATATAGATACTGATAGTATCAAGTATCAAAGATACTATCAAAGATACTTGTATCTTTGATAGTGCCCATCTCTGGTCGTATAGTAATTATCACATGAACTTTAATGATATACCTAACACAAAGAATGTGTCACACTCACTATCCCACTTCTTATACAATTTTTTTCACAAATATTAAATAAGAACTGAATAAACTAAAAGGAAAATAGTATACCCTATTTTTGGATAAAAGTTTTCCGTCATTTTCAAAATGGTGGCCACGAAATTCTCCAGGCAGAATCCTCTTAAGGTGATACTAGCGCTCGGCCGTTTTAGAAAATTGAGAGAGAAAAATTGTTTCATAAGTGAGTGTAACTTGTACAGGATGTTCACATGATCAGTCTGATTGTATATCAGTGCACTTTTTTTATTTTTGCTTATTGCATCGTTAATTAGGCGCCGGTTATTCAACAAAACCGCGCAAAACGATGAAATTTGCGATACGATTGGAGACCAAACCCGTAAACCAATTGATCTCAAATTTTAATCATGATTAGATGAAAGACAAACTTAGGGTTATCCCTTGGCAAATTTTTGAAATTTAATTTTATACGGCGCCCAGGGAGACAAGAAAATAGCTAATTTTTCACCAAAAATCCACTAATTATTACTAATTAACGAAACAAAAAATAAAAAATGTACCAAGGGATAACCCTAAGTTTGTCTTTTATCTAATCACGATTAAAATTTCAAATAATTTGGTCTACCCATTTCGTATCCAATCGTATCGCAAAAAGTGTCTACAAAAAGCAACAAAATCGCTCGCGCTTGCAGCACCTTAAGACCCCTGTATATCACGTGACTTTTCAACCAAAAAGCTACACATTTTCAGTTGGAAGGGTTCAGTTTAGCAAATACTTCTCACTCATCAGATAAGTTAGGACACATCTGTTGGAACTAATCTACTTCAGAAAAGAACTGCGAAAATAACCTATTAGATGATTTTACTTCCTTGCACCTAAATATTCTCAAATCAAGACCTGAAGTTGAAGGAAATTCTTCGAGTTGCCAAGAACAGCAAACATTACTCTAATAAAAAGGCACATATGCATCACAAACCTGACGCAATGTCAGAATTAATAACATGCGCTCATTCTTCGTCTTTCCAATGAACTGTTGAGATATTAATTATATCCACTACTATTATGAATGTAATGTTTAAACGAACAGCACTTGGTTTTGACAGCTTTCACACGCGTACGTATGTACACGAGATTTGTGATTGTGTTGTTTTTATTTATTAAACCACTGCAAAAATAAATAATATTGACTGCAAATATTGATAAGCTCCAGTATGCAGTGAATTCCCTTCATAAATCACCTTGGATTACTCAACATGAACGATGTAAGGTATGTACTCATAGGTAACTATTTCTTTTGATCGGATGTAGAGAAATAAAGTCACGTGATATACCGCCACCTTAAAGTGCACATATTTCCTGTGCATCCTGATGCATTAAATATGTACAATTGAACAATAATTGAAATGGTTGAAGTACCAAAATCAAACGATGTCATCATGTTTGAAATATCCCGCCAACAAAGCGCGTAACTGATACGTTTCAGACCATTCTACACACTCTGACCCCTAGCAGGCAAATCTTCCAACCTATGATTAGACAGGTATATTAGAGAGGGTCAGGCGAATCTTCCAAGTTGTGTTGGAAGATTCGCCTGACCCTTCCTGTAAGGCGAATATTCCGTGTGCCCTCCTGAACCCATGCAGGCGAATCTTCCAACCTATCATTCGACAGGTATAATCGAGGGTCAGGCGAATCTTCCGCCGACCAAATTATATCTCTAGGTATGTATATTTTTCCCAATTTACCCATGTGGAAATACAAGAATATCATTTTGGGCCCTTATGCTCTAATGAAAACAAATTAATTTCCAGTTATCCTTATGGCCGTGAAATGAATAGACAACATCATAAATTATCAAGTTAGCTCTGCTAGGTCTTCTACTGGAAGACCTAGACCACACATCTTGGAATGAAGTCTACAGTAAAAAGGACCCAAATGAAAAATATGATAACTTCATTGAGATCTTATCAAAGTCATATGACAGGTGTTTTCCAATTACGAAAATTAAAATTAACAATAACTTCATTAGGCAAACTTGGATCACACCAGGAATCAAAATTGCAGCAAAAAATCAAAAGTGTCTCTATAATCTTCTCTCTTATTTCCGAAAAGATTTCCTAAAAAAGAAATATAAAGAAACAAAAAAAATTTTCAAAAAAGTAGTCAAAGCAGCAAAGAGACAATGCATAAATAAAAAAATACTTGAAAAAAAAGGAACTGACAGGACAAAAGCTATTTGGGATGTAGTGAGAAACCACACTAACACACAAAAGGTCAAAGAGATGAAAAATATTACACTGAACCACAACAATGAAACCATTACAGACCCTACAATTATAGCTAATGTTTTCAATAAGGACTTCATAATGTGTACTAAAAATTTAACTGAGTCAATTAATACTTCAAAAAATAGCTTCCAAAACCACTTATCTAAAGTAAAGCGACCTACAAAATCATTTTTTATTCACGACACGTCAGAGCTGGAAATAACGAAAATAACAGCAAGGCTCAAAAACAAAAAATCATATGGAACTGATCTAATACCAACAAACATATTAAAAAAAGTAATACATAAAATATCTAAACCATTAACAGATATCTTCAACACATGTATAGATCAAGGAATATTTCCAGACAAATTAAAAGAATCAAAAGTAATACCAATATACAAAAAGGGAGACAAGAAAAATACAAACAACTACAGACCAATATCTATACTTCCAGCAATATCAAAAATTTTCGAAAAAATAATACACACAAGACTAACATCCTTCCTAGAATTTGAAAATTTGCTTACAGAAAATCAGAGTGGTTTTAGGAGAAATAAATCAACTGCTACAACAATAGAGCGCTTTGTTGCTAACACTATCCAGGGCCTAGAAGATAAAGAGCAGACCCTGGGACTATTTTGCGACCTTTCCAAGGCTTTCGACAGCATCAGTCATTTTATACTTCTAGCGAAACTTGAATTTTATGGCGTTCGGGGAGTAGCACTCCAACTCCTTGAATCATATCTAAAAAATAGAGTTCAATATGTAGAAATAACCTCAACCAATGAAAATAACATTGAAAAAAAACTACTCTCTGATCCTCTAAAAATAATCAGAGGAGTACCGCAAGGAAGTATCCTAGGGCCTCTACTATTTATAATATACATAAACGATTTACCAGACACAGTGCAACTTTCCGAGCTTTACGCAGACGACACAAATATTACTATAAAAGGAAAAACTAGGGAAAAACTTAAGCAAAACACCGAACACGTGCTTTCACAAGCAACAACATGGTTCAATGACAATTATCTACTTCTTAACTCAACAAAAACTAATTATATACACTTTCAAGTTAAAAATGATACATTAAATAATAAAAACAATGATACTCAATTCAAATTGAGCATTAAAAACCAGAATACTGAAATAGTTGAAGTAAAAGAAACAAAATTCCTAGGCATCACCATTGATGGGAACCTAAATTGGAAAAGTCACTGTAACAAATTATTAAAAAAGCTCCACTCTTCTTATTTCTCACTCAAAACCATAACATCGCTTACAAATACAACAACTGCAAAACTAGTATACTATTCAAATTTTGAATCCCACATAAGATATGGTATAAGATTCTGGGGAAACTCAACTGATGCAAACAAAATTTTCACCATGCAAAGAAAAGCAATAAGGTTATTGTTTGGTCTTAAATATAAAAATAGCAACTCCTTCAAAAAACCTGATTGCAAGAAACATTTTATCAAACATAAAATACTTACATTCCCATGCCTCTACATATTGGACTCTCTTTTAGCTCTTAAGTCAAGAAAAGAAATGACACAAAACAGTGCTGTTCACGATCATGCCACTAGACACATAGAGGTAAGACAGTCTCAAAACATACATATTGAACAATATCGCACAAAGTGTACTCAAAGAAACTCCCAATACAGTAACATAATCCTTTATAACGCACTACCTGTGGAGATGAAGAACATAGAAAAATATCAGCTCTTCAAGCATAAACTAAAACTGCACCTTGTAAATAAAGCGTATTACTCAATAGAAGAATTTCTAACTGACGGCTGGTAGTAATCTGAATTGTAACTAAATCTAATTCCCAATTTATGCATTAATTATTTTAAGTGATAGATATATTTATCAATACTTATCATTATAAACACTACTAACTGCTAAACTAACAACTATGATAACTATGATTGTGTTATAGCCTATAACTCATTATTAATTACAATTATCAATTTCATTTAAATTGTCTACTATTAGTATTAAAAATATTTACCTACATTGTATCAATGTAACTTCCAAATACCCTAAAAAAGTCAATTTTTCATTGTACTTATGGGTCAAGACTTGAGTAAACATATATGTATGTACACCATGTTATGGAAAATAAACTTTTCAAAAAATGTCATATGCAGTACCGTGATCTAAGTATCTATTATGGTTATGATCCATTGTTGAAAAACCATAATAGATACTTGGATCACGGTACTGCATATGAAATTTTTTTGAAAAGCAGAGCTAACTAGATAATTTATGATGTTGTCTATTCAGATTGAAATGATTTTGTTTTTGTTATGGGTGTGTCTGTAAAGAGACTATAAGACCTACACTTCCCCACACGTAAAGAGTGTCATCGTACGTGCTGCCAATGCTAATTGTTGTTGTTGTTTCCCTTCCTTCTTGGTTTCGCCTCTTGTGGGCATACAACCAGTTCAAATTTCAATCCTTAGATCAATTAATCTTCCTGTAGCTTCTTCTTCTTCAAATGACCTTGACGTTGAGTAACGGCCAGCTCAATTTAATTTAAATTCGATTATGTAGCTTTGTTATATATAATTATTAATGTTTTATATTTCACTACGTTATATTTTATCATTATAAGCCATCTTTAGATATCGAGATACACTTGGTTTATGTTTAAAATTCAAAATTACTGAGAATATCGGTTATCACCACGTGTCGGGGTTGTATGGCAATGACTGTGAGTCATATCTGCCAGTTGCATTATATTGAAATATCACTTTTTCACTTTTTCACTCGGAGCTTTTATTAACACTTGACAATTTAGACTTATAGATCAGTTTAGTATATGTTTTATCTATTTAATAGAGGTGGTGATAACTATTACTCACATACTTCAGTTATTTAATGGAGCTGTATTTAGTCGACTCTCCCCAACGGAAGTTGAGGAAGAAGTGCAGCTGTCACTGCTTTGTTTACAATGGATAGACCAAGATGGACTCTGCCAATGCTAATCTTTAGGTCTGTTCGTTTACCCTGCCAAAAGCTACAGCAAACTGCCACAAGCTACAGAGGAACGATCTGATTGGATGATGTGTGATTGTGGCAGTTTGCTGTAGCTTTTGGCAGGGTAAACGAACAGACCTCTTGCAGCACAAAAAAACAGGGATGGTAGACTCCCCAGGGGCCTCATTCACAAAGCAGGTTTAGCTCGGATTAGCTCGTAGTCCCATATGAAATTACGGTGTTACCGGGGGCGGCCAATGTTATTTCATATGGGACTACGAGCTAATCGAAGCTAACCCCGCTTTGTGAATGAGGCCCCAGCGCTATTTTCCACGTGACAGTGGAAGTAAATAAACAGTCGATGGCTCAGTTAATACATTATATAATGTATTAACTGAGCCATCGACTGTCCGAGTCACGACCCCAAAGATAACAACGATACAACTGAAAATGCTATCTGCACCTATTCTCGTATACGCACGCGCGCGCGCATTGATTAGTTATTTATACAAAATGTATTCATTTTTAATCATTGTTTTCAAATATTGATAGGAAATTAAAAATTACTTATTTTATGATAAAAATGTTTCAAATTATAGCCAAAAGCGCGCAGAAATGGCTCGCAGTCGTCTTCATATGTGAAATTCAAGATTTTCCAAAACCAACATACCTGGGGAGGGGGGGGGGGGTAAAAATTGTGTTGGTATTGGTACAAATCGCGTAGAAATTTGTACCAATTTGTTACTGAAATTCTAAATTTTATCGTCCGCCCGCTTACTTCCTTTTCATGGTAAAACATAATATGCTCTATGTGTGAGACATGAAGAATGCACAATTTTGTTGTTTTAAGCAAAATTGCATTATTCACATATTATTCAGACGTCTGAAATAACAACAAGCAGGTACGTACAAATAGGTACCTAGTCTTGTTATAAAAAACAAACATGCAATTTTGAATTTTCACTAAAATAATGCTTTTTTTTAGCGAGTTGTTACAATCTCTATTGTGTCTCGCACACCAACTGACAAGCCATTAAAAATGTAACTAGGAAAACGCTCCGTGTAACGCGTTGATGAGCGAGCACCGATTCGCACGACATCGCCAATCGAGCCCGATCCATTTAATGAAACAAAACTTTCTACATTATTACCAAATTTCCTTACAACTTTCCATAAACACTCTGGAACAATTAAACAGACCAATACCATCAATTTGATACTTTTCCATCAATCCCTTTGGACAGATATTCAAAACACCTAAACGAGCAATAATTCTGTAAATTCTTAACCGATGGGGCGATGCCAAGCTAGGACGACGGGATCGGCCACTTTGGCGCTAGCGTCGAGGCTGTGCTTTTCAAATCAACGCATTTCTTACCCCACAGTCCGTATTTTTATGTTATATTATAAGAATTAATGTTGATATTTGGTTATTTAAAGAAATAGTGGATAATTATTAGAAATGATAGTGTAATAATGATATTTTGATCATATAATGACAGATCACAGAATTATTTTTGTTTCCAGTGCTCTCTTGAAATGACTCACTGCTTAATGGAATTTTGTAACTTCCAATTAAAACAATTGAGAGGGTGTCGCTTCAGATTGAAATAGAATTTGCTTTAGATATTGCACTATCTTCTTATTTTTACACATTTAATTATACTAGAGTAAAAAATTTATGTATCTAAACAGTGAGTACATCTTCTTACGCATGTCAAAATAAAGTTTCGCGAGTTTTAATTCTGAGTGGCACGAACAGCTTACTTCACACTTGTCACAAAACCGATGGCAGCACCCTAGCGGGAGATAGTTTGGCTAGTGCCCTATTGGGCTAGAAATGTATAAAATATGATATGTATCTAGTCGAAACGTTGTTTTAATAGTGTGAAACATGATCCATATCCAGAAATAAATTATTTTAGATACCTACCTAATACCTATGTATATTACATACATAACATATTGCAAACAAACATTATGTATTGCAATGATCACTCGATCAACATAAAGGAATCTGATTTTCAATAAAACTGAGAATAGCCATCTATAAACTTTGCTTTGCTATAGCCTGCATAGAGCAACCCAGAATGCAGTGGAATTTCTGTTTTGAAATGTCATTTTCTGACAGGTTCAAAACTTAAAAATTTCAATAAGTGCATAAGTTCTCTACTGATTGGGCTGAAAAGTTGTATCATAATTGAAAATGGTACTCTTAATGGTCATGCAAAATTTGAACTCGATCTGAACATTTTAATTTTCGGCCAATCAGAAGATATGTTTTTAATTGAACCAATCAGAATGCAGCTCTCAAAAACAATCCCAGACTGAGTTACAATGATATTAGTATGTGTGCAAAATTTCAGCTCGATCGAAAAAAAAATGTGGCTAGCATCATCGGGAAACACACACCCACACACACACCCACACACACACACACACACACACACACACACACACACACACACACACACACACACACACACACACACACACACACACACACACACACACACACACACACACACACACACACACACACACACACACACACACACACACACACACACACAAAAAGAGAAAGTATCCAAAAGAGCCGAATGGAGACGCTCGCTACGCTCGCTCAATTATTTTGTCACTATTCGGTCACTTTTTCCAGTAATTTGAGTCACTTTTACTACTATTTTTGAGGACTAATACAATTGGTTACAGGTTATTATATTTTCTAAGCTATCGTGGACCTATTACAATAATTTGTTCTACTATAGAGTCCATTCACTGTAAGAATGGCAACCTTGAAACATAAAGTTAAGCCTTTTATTTGATTGTCATCCAGCAATGTATTGGAAACAACTTATTCACATTATAATTATCATTACAGATATTATACAGTCATTAAAATTGTATTCAAAATTGAGCTAAATATCTATGGCTTGACAGTAGATTTCAAGGTTGCCATTCTTATAGTGAATGGAGTTTAGCATAGTTTTCTATCCATTACAATTTGTTCTTCTAATATCATTAGTTTTCACTTGTGGATGCATTCCACAAGTGATAAGCTATATGGGTAGGGTATCCACACACAACGACATGCATGAAATCGCTAAAAATAAAGAAACTTTGAAACTTGGATTTCTGAAACTGTTCGAATCTCGCCCGATTTATTTTCAGGTTTGCATTGTTATTTTTACTTCACAGCTAGTGGAGTAAACCGTCAAATCCTCTGGGGGAATGCATTGTGTGCATCCTTACCCAACCCAGGTCTCAGGAGACGTTTGCCTGGTTTTACGACCCATAAAACTAATTTATTGCTGAACAAACCGCATAAACACACCCGTCGTCCCTTGATGCAGTTTGAATTTCGTTCAAATATCATAACCAATAGGAATAGAGCGAACAAAATGTCAGCCAATCAAATCCAAGTACGGAGCTTTCACTTGCCTTGCACATTTCTGTCTGACATTCATCACTCAGTCGCCAGAAATCAGAAAACAGTGGTGCTTGCGTTGGTTCACATTTTTAGGTTAATTCTGTTCGAGTAGAGTTATTTGATGATATACCTAAACAAAGATATAAAGTAGTGATTTTACGTTATTTCAAGGTGGAATCGTAACTAATATCTCCGAATAATGAAAACTGTTAATTTAAGTGTACGCGAGTTGCGTGAAAAACTTCAAGCTTTGGACAGGGAGCGAAAACTTCTCATTGAAAGATTACAAGAAGCTTTACTGCTTGAATCAAACTCGGATGAAGGTACTGAACTTTTATCTAATGTAGTTTGCTTTTCTCTATTTGTTTCTGAAGCTGAAGGGTAGAAATAACATACCTAGTATGACATTTGGACTTGTAAACGTTGCTTTGTTGTGGCACGGCGGCCCTAATAGTGTAGAATGACGGCCAATAGCCATTAGACTGTCCAATGAAATTCACAATCTACTGTACCTACCTACAGGCAGGAGGTACCTACTACTTTTGTAACTATCATGCTAGGAAACCATAACCGTTTATGAGTTAAGTAAATTGCTGTTGCTAGAATAGCTGGGCACAATAACGTTTAAATTTTAAAGAGATATTTTTAGCTACGTAGGTAGCTAAACCTACCTACATTAGGTAACACATTAGGTATTACTAGTAGTATCTATAGGTAGGTATAGGGTACCTGCCTGGAGGAAAATTTAAGTACGTATGTACCTAGTAAGTAGGTACACCTAGTTCTACCTATAAGCTCTATCTTGTAGCCGTGTCCTGCAACTGCAACCCATAATCTGTGAAGGTACTAGCGCCCATCCTCAATCTGACGCCTGCCAATTACAATCATGCTCAATCATGCTTTTCTCGAATATCGATTTTTTGCCTTTTGATTTTAAATTTGTGAATCTATTTAATCCCAGACCGATTTTCAAGATGACCCCATTGCATAAAAAAAATCTTTTAATTTTATAAAATTCTACACCAAATTGGATTTGATTTTACCGATAATCTGACATTTCCGATTAATTACTGAAACCAACTTTCTCGAAAAAGATTGAATCGTTGATCAAAGTTTTTCGATGCAAGCCACTGGGTTACATATTACCTAGCGGTTCATGTTCTAGGATAATTATTTTTCCTTTTAAAATCTGAAAATAAGCAGAACTAGGTATAGCTGTAGGTACCTAGGTACCTACTAATTTACAAGGAAAACGCTCGGAGAAACGCGTTGATGAGCGAGCACGAATACGTGCAACAACTCCAACCAAACACAATCCACTCAATAAAAGAAAACTAACTTCATCACTGTAGGTATAGTGTTTTCATTGCAATTTTCCATGTTACCTATAAGTTCTGAAACAATTGAGATCAACGTAGTTAGGTACGTAGTACTACCTACCTACCATGAATTTGTTAATTTTCGATCGAACTCTATGAGAGTGATTTAAAACTTATAAAATGTCAATATAAGTCTGTAACTTGAGTCTTGACTGATTGGGCTTAAAATGTGTAAAATTTGAATGTTGGTCTTGATCACCAATCACCATACAAAATTTGGACTTTTAATCAGAACATTTTGATTTTTGACGATGATATTTAAACTTAGGTAAATTTATTCGAGGATTTGGCTAAAACTTTGTAAGATTTGAGTCAATGCAGGTCGCAACCAATCAAAAGAAATTTTTTAAATAATTTAAAGGTCAATCTACGGATTTCAAAAAAATTAGAGCCTGCAAATTCTTGATGGTCCCGTGCAAAATTTCAGCTTGATCGAAGAACCGGCGCAATCCAATCTGTATAGCGAACGGTAGACAAAAAAAATAGGGTCCCTGCCAAAGGAGCCAAAAACGGAGTCGCTCATTACGCTCGCTCCATGATGAATCAAGACAAGATTTGCCATAATGCAATTCCAAAATGGAAGTAGGTTTGGAAATAGAGGGTAGGATTACCTAAGTAAGAAGGGTCTTTATTTTGCAAAATAAACAATAATTTTGAATGTAGTTTTTGTGTAGAGTTCACCAACAAGAGTTATGGAGTTTGCATGGACTTCATCAGGATGATTCCATCAATTTTTTCCAGCCAATCCATTTGTCCTGTAGGTACCGTTTTATCATTTGTTGAGTGTCTACATAAAAATTCATTTGGGGCGTAAAAAGATTATGTAATCTGCCTCTCAGAGATTCCAGTGCTTCATAAATTTGGCTTCTTGGCGCCACCAGCCATCTGGTTGACAGCTCGCACACCCCATTATTACGCCCTCCTGATAATTAGCAATACACAGTTTTCGCGGGGGTTCAAAAATAACTTCTAGTAGTTTGCCTTATTTCACCCCAATATTTTCGCCCCCCTGGGTCGGACTATTGTGGTTGGACAAGGATTCTGACGTAGAAAGAACGAATTATTACCTAACATCCCCCTACATTTACACAATGAACATTCTTTTGGGGGGAAGGTAATAGGGGGTCTGAGGAGAGGGCAAGGAGAGGTTCGGGCATGCCAGATGTCAAACCGCTGCTCAGGACAGTGAAAATAATTAATTTGAGCCTCCTGAAAAATCTTGCCAAGATTTTCAATATTGCAAGATTATGCCAAGATCGTATCAAACTCTTGCAAAGTCTTACATAATCTTGCCATATCTTGTGAATATTTGTCCGCACGACGTAGGTCTATTCTTTGAACTACAATTTTCGACATTGAAATATTTTCTAATACACGCTGTTCTTTATTCTTTAGATTTTTTTATCAAGTCTCACTCGCCCTTCAGACCACCTCTGGCTGGAGCTGGACCAAGGAATTTAGAATACTCAATCAAGGGCAGGAGGATAGAGTAGGGCGTTGTAGGTACCTACATGGAAATAAACTTGAAAGTTGAAACTCAAGGAAAGAGGGCGTTATATCGCCCTCATGCTGGACCAAGGAGATTTAAAGTTTAAACGCCATGTGTTGTTGTTTTGGTTGATTGGAATGCTGACAGCTGACGTTGAGGTCAGTGGCAGGCTTGGTGGGTGAATGCTTGGAAAGGGGGAAAGTGGGGGAAAACCATTTCAAGGCGCTAGACTACGCTAGACAAGAGGGTAGAAGAAGGGGAAGTGGTGAGAATAAAATTTATTCTCACCACTTCCCTTTCTTTCATAGAATCAAGATTTCAGCTAACAGGCCTAATCTCTAAAAGCTGCTAACATTATGGGTCATAATTTATTTCTTCTCGCCAATAACGTTCCTCGAAATGTTATTGCACGTCATTATTATTTTAAAATATAAGCTGAGACCTTCATAAGGTGCTGCAAGCGCGAGCGATTTTGCCGCTTGTTGTCAGGCACTTTTTTGGATACGATTGGAGACAAAATGAGTCGACGAAATGATTTGAAATTTTAATCAAGAGTAGGTAGATAAAAGACAAACTTAGGGCTATTACTTGGTAGGTATATTTTTATTTTTTTGCTTCGTCATTTAGTAATAATTAGTTGATTTTTGGTGAAAAATTGTATATTTTCTTGTCTTGGTATGTGCCGTATGAAATTTTTATTTTAAAAATGTGCCAGGTGATAACCCCAAGTTTGTCTTTTATCTAATAATTATTAAAATTTGAGATCAATTGGTTCACGGGTTTGGTCTCCTCTTATGAAATCTGTAAATTTTTACCAGTCCCCCTGTAATTTTCAAAGAGTATAACTTGGAAATTTTTCTGTCCCACCCTGGCGTAACAAAAATGGTGAACGTGCACTTTAGGTAGGTACTAGTTGCAGTCATTTAATTATATTCCTGTGTAGGTAATTGTAGAGATATTGAATCTGTTTCTAAATGGCTGCTCTCAACTGTGTCGGAAATGTAGCAAGTATTGGGATTTACTCTCTATTTATTTATTTACATATTTTTTGCATTTGTTGTTCCCTGCAGTTAATTAAATTATTGATTTATTGTGTTGTATTTGATTTTTTTTTAAATGCTTCTAAAACATTATTCTTGTATTTCTATTATTTACCCCACATATTAGCTCTCTGAGCTTTGTGGATAGTGTGATTTTTTAAAAAGAGTCTTTAACATTTTGCATGAAAAATGTTTGAATTGTGGGTTTTTATTGTGTTATTTCTTTTACTTTTTACTTCTTTGGTCTGGGAAAAATTAAAACACCACACCCTCTACCTACTAATCTCAATTTTATAAAATCTTTAAAAAAGACAATGGAGTGTTAGCCTGTCAGCAGAAGTGTTAGTACTTTATTAAACGGTAATTTTTTGATTTTTTATTGGCATAATAAAACCCACACAAATAAGTCGTGTCCACCAATTCCTCAATATGATGCAGCATAAGTAGGTAGGTAGGGTAATGTAATTTAAAAATCATGAAAATCTGACTAATAATCTATTTTTTCCGAATTGTCCAACTACCTACCAAAGATAATTTCAGGAATGACCCACGTACACACCTTTTATTGGACCTATTACTGAGCAATCAATTACCTACCTAAACATTTCTATGTGGTCTATTTTCTACTAATGGCTATCTCTCTACATCCACTCTGAATATTTTTTTCTGTTGTTACAGATGATGTTCCGCTGACACCTGTTACCTTGGATACTGAACATGAGTGTGATACTTTACCTGCATCCATACCAATTGTGTCAACACCAGTTGAGTTTGCAGAGACAGCAATAGTTGCTAGTCCCAATCAAATACCAGAGCAACATAACTCTTTAGAATCAGAGTCAACATCAATTGCAGAATCAAAGTTAGATCTAGAGCAACAAGTTGCTGTTGATAATTATTTAGAGCTTACAAATCCAAAGTCAGAGACTACAGAGATTGAACAGCCAGAGCTTGTAAATCCTGAGCGAGAGACAATTTCAGAACCAAAATCAGAGCTAGAGCAAACTGATGCCATTGAAGTGGCTCTATTTTCCACATTAGCAGTGAGTCAAGAGTTAAAGCTGAAAGAGTCAGAGCTATCAGTTGCTGTTGAAAATTATTCAGAGTTTTCAAAACCAGAGCCCTGTCTGACAACAGCGCAACAAGTTGAACACGAGGAACCAGAGCCATGTGTAACAACAGCGCAACAAGTTGAACACGAGGAACCAGAGCCCTGTGTAACAACAGCGCAACAAGTTGAACACGAGGAACCAGAGCCCTGTGTAACAACAGTGCTACAAGTTGAACACGAGGAACCAGAGCCCTGTGTAACAACAGTGCTACAAGTTGAACACGAGGAACCAGAGCCCTGTGTAACAACAGCGCAACAAGTTGAACACGAGGAACCAGAGCCCTGTGTAACAACTGCGCAACAAGTTGAACACGAGGAACCAGAGCCCTGTGTAACAACAGTGCAACAAGTTGAACACGAGGAACCAGAGCCCTGTGTAACAACAGCGCAACAAGTTGAACACGAGGAACCAGAGCCCTGTCTGACAACAGCGCAACAAGTTGAACACGAGGAACCAGAGCCCTGTGTAACAACAGCGCAACAAGTTGAACACGAGGAACCAGAGCCCTGTGTAACAACAGCGCAACAAGTTGAAAATGAGGAACCAGAGCTGGAGGATGGCGAGTTGAAAGATGAAGCAGAAACCACCAATGGAGTGGATTGCGAGTCGATTGTAACGAGTGAAGGAGTCAATCGAAGTGTGGGAAATGATGTAACAAACAAGATAGAATCAAAGTGGCAAGAAGAATACATTTCTAAGGCTCTTGCTTTTTACAAATGTAAGAGTATCAAGAAAGAGCCGGAAGATTTGTATGAATCGCGGGCCGTAGAAGAGCAGGAGAACTTATTTTATGAGGTAGGTTATGATACCTACCTATTTGAAATAGGTAAAATTGAATATTACAAAATAATTTTTAAATTTTATTTAAGCAAATTACAAATAATCTAGCATTGACAACAGACTAATAGCAAGAAAAACTAATTTTTT
This sequence comes from Leuctra nigra, assembly GCA_934045905.1. Lineage (NCBI taxonomy): Eukaryota > Metazoa > Arthropoda > Insecta > Plecoptera > Leuctridae > Leuctra > Leuctra nigra. The sequence goes on from OW203771.1 coordinate 24,718,428, forward strand.
CAAATATGTTGTAACAAATTAGCCACCACTTTTTGAAATATTATAATTTAACGTTTAATTTTAAGAAAGTCTGATCTGTTTCATCCTTCAATGCTGAGTGAATGTTCTCCAATATTTCATACTTATCAGTACGTGGAGAACAGAAAAGTTTGGCATTACCTAGGTACTAACTTTAAAACCTATAAATCGGATACCTAATTTTGTTCACTTTCGTAACGCTTTTTAACCCTTTCTTCCCACTATCTGTTCCCTATTTTATCCATATTAGGCCACTAATATGATAAGACCGAATATTATTTTGCAGTTAGGTACTATAGGTATAGTCAAGGAAACTAGATGGTTCATACTCTATCTCTCTCTGCTCCATATAAAAAACATGTTTATGTTATGGGTCGGAGAGAGGCAGAGTATGAACCATCTAGTTATCCTGACTGTACATGGAATAGGTATTGATTTACTCTGCCTGTATAGTTTTGCTTCCCCTTTAAAATGGTTTAAAGGTTTAAATTGTAAATAACATTTTGAAAAATGGAGACAAAAATTATCTCAAATGTATTTGTTTAATATACCTAAAGCTGTTGATATTGGACTGAAAAAGCCATGCGATTGTCGGTATTGATATTGCAGGGTGCTATTGTGAAGAAAGAGATAAAGAGTGAAGAGAGAGATGACACGCCCGAGGATTCTGATGTTACCCCAACACGTAAACGTCGGCATCGAGATAGACACAGCGGACGCAAGCGGAAAAAGAGGAAAAGCTCTGCTTCAACACCTTCTAGAAGGTAGCAGATCAATGTAGAGAATAATGTACCTACTAGGCATTTACCTTCATTTCTAAAAATGAGTATTGAGTATCAGATTTTTGTAGTAGGGTTGGTAGGGTACATATGGTCCGTGTCACACGGAGTTGTCCGCCAGACTTGGCCCCTAATGTTGCAAAAAACCGTTTTTTTGTCCATCCCTCAGTCGCTGCTTGCGATCGCTCGTTCTTCCGAGACCATCTCTCTCTCTCGGACAAGGGGTATTCAAAATATCTTAGCGAAAAACTCCTTGTGACACGGACCATAGGTAGGTACACTTGGCTCAACTTAAAGAGGTACATCTACCTATTTGAACGAAACGGATTGGCTGCTGGTCAGGTTCCTTGACAGCCATTAATTTTTGTCAATTAAATGAGCTCACCATTATTAACATGATTTTTTTTAATCTCCTTTTTTATCCAAGATGCTTTATAAGAAATATTTTGTAATTCAGGAATATTGTCAATGTAAAGAAGGTTCTGAATTCAAACGGACATTATACTTTTTAAATCTCTTAATTATTCCAAGTGAACATTTTTAAGAAGTTTAGTTAGAAAAAAATATGTAGTTCCAAAGATCAACCAATATTGCACGTGCATCTGACTATTTCCAGGAGCCCTGAAGTACATATCAATCATCATCCTTCCTTCGATGATTCCAGCTTAATTCTGAGCTGGTACGATTCAGATCTGAATCTAGACATTGACAGGAGCAACTTCATCAACGCAGTTCCGATCGTTCAGGAAGGGTTCGGTTACATCTGGGCCGGAGCGAGGACCACGTTCGGCTTCAGAGAAGGGAAGATCGCGTACCAAGTGAAGTATGTGAAGCAGTTGGATGTTCCGGAGTTTCATAATCAAGTTCAACCTCATGACCTGCGCATCGGATGGTCTGTCGTACAATCCAGCTTGCAGTTAGGTAAGGAAATGAGAGTGTATAATACGGGCCAATGACCTAGAGGTGTAAGGGTTCGATCCCCTGGCCGTTCTTCCTGAGTGAGTTTTTTCGTGGTTTTCTTCAGTCGGGAAGAAATTGCTGGGGAGGTAATTTCCACGAACTGTACGAATTCACTAAATGAACAGAAATAAAAAAATTCTAAATTTAGAGTAAAGTAGGTACTACAATACTTATTTTAATGCTAGACATTAGTGTAGTACATTTGGACAGGAAGTAATGCATCACCCAAAAAAATATATCAGTTTGGTATTCCTATTTTGCACACCCATTTTGGCTTTAGTCCTGGCACTATCTCTTCCTCCCCCGATAACAATAGAGGAGCAAAGTCAAACCCTATTTCTGAGAGCCGAGAGGTGTACCTACAGCAATAGTGTTGGCATTTTGTTCTGGCATTTTCTCTACTGGGCTGCATAGTCCAGTGTAAGTGTTTTCAGCTTTCAGAATACACACTAGACCAGCGGTCGCCAACCTTTTGGACCTCGCGGACCACTTATATGACAATTTTATATCTCGGGGACCACTCAGGCGCGTAAAATACGTATGACGGGAAATACGATTGGTGAGGGAGACAATGGGGGGTCTGGGGGGAGGGCCCCCCAGCACCAAGCGGGTCCGGGGCGCTTAGCCCCGGAAATTTTTGGTTTTCAGGAAGTCATTTGGCGCGTTTCTACGCTATTTCAGCCAACTTTTTTTCCAGAAAAAGCGTTTAAAATAACTCTTATAGGTATTGGAAAAATACTCGGAAACTGATATTATTTTCATTATAGAGCTAGTGAATACGTATAGTTGGTAGGTAGATACTTTGTAAAGGCATTATTTTATTACGTATTGAAACATGTCCGAATTCAATACATTTGTGTTGTGCCATTTTTCTAAATTAAATAAATTGCATGGAAACTTAAAAGTAAACTTCCAATTTTCTCTGCGGACCACCAAAATTTTCTCGCGGACCACCAGTGGTCCGCGGACCACCGGTTGGCGACCGCTGCACTAGACCATTCGAATAAATAAGCGATACGTGATGGAGCCACTTCTGACAGGAAACTTTTTATATGCACTTTTTTATTTAGAAGTTAATAATAATAATAATGTAATTTATTGAGCACATAAAATAGGTACATAATTGGTCTGTATTCAACAATCGAGTCGTTGATCTTCCATACATCCATCTCTTCTCTTCAGCTGCTTCACCTCTTCACCGTTTACCTATTTCTTCCTAAGTTATTCATAATAGTCATTAAAATTGTGCTTCAATATCAGTGGTAATATTGGAAGAACATCCAAGCATTTGCTTTTTAGCTGAGGGAAAACCACTGAAAATAGGGCCATAGGGCATATATGCCATAGGGCAGTGAAAAAGGAGAAACAATTGAAATTTTTATTTAGTTACAAGTTTACTTTTTCAGCCATAACAAACAACTTAAAGCAAATATAATATAATTTATTTATATAAATATCCCCCTTTTATCCTCCATTATACACCCTATCTCTAGTACCAAAGAATCCACCAAGGGTCAGTCGTGTTCCTTGTTTTCTCGAATAGCCATTCGAGAGAGATGTATTCACGTTGTCAAAGGAAGTCGAAGTGCTTCAATCTTCGTGTATAGGTCAGATACTTGGGCTCGCAAGAGTTGTATGGCAACCCAACCTGCTGATTAAGAATGCGTCCCGGTAGCATAATGATTAAAGCATAGGGCCGGTAACCCGAAGGATCTGGGTTCGATTCCCAGTCGGGGTGCGCGTTTTTATTTCGCAGGTTACCTCCGACACACAAAAGTCTTGAAGTTGAAAGTTCTCAAAAGTTCACTCGAAAAGATACCTATAGACCTACTTAGTTGAGAATGTGGGCTTTAGGTAAATGATTTTTGTCAACTGAAATGCTTTAAAAGTGTATCATTCCAAAATGTGAAGTATTTCTCATTCTCTCATTACTGATGGTAATTCCGCTGCTCTTGCTCGTGCAGGAGAAGCTCCGCTGTCCTACGCGTACGACAGCACCGGTACTCGGTCCGTGGACAGCGAGTTCACGAGGTACGGACAGAGGTTCAGCGTCGGCGACGTCGTCACTGCGTGTCTCGTAAGTGCAACTGAATTCACAGGCGCAAGAATATCAAGGACACAGAATTAGAAATGTGTTTGAAAATGTGGTAGAAATTTGGTAGAAATTTGGTTGGGATTTTTTTTTTTTAATTTAAACAATTTTAATAACAAAAAGTCTCTTGGGGTAAGTTTGTGTGCATGTTTCAACAGCTTTTTTGCCTGGAAAATTAGAGACAAAGTTAACTCTACCATTTAAGTTTAAACCAAAGTTCAATGGGGTTTTGCCAACTTAAAAGTGTTTCCTCATGGCAATATGTACTTTTCGTGTAGATTTTATTCCCTTCTCACGGTACAAAGAGCAAAAATGTAATATTGCTATTATGTAAGGAGTTGGTAAATTAATGAACCTGTGGGCTTCAATTAATAATACAAGTTATTTTTACTATAGGATTTGCAAAGCGACTATATCTACATATCGTACGAAGTGAACGGAGAAGCGATGGGTGAAGCATTCAAGGTCGCTCGGGGCGACCTTGGTGACCAGGCACTGTTCCCACACGTCCTCACCAAGAATGTGGTCTTCGGATGCAACTTCGGTAGCCGAGACATACCGTGGTACGCACTCGATGAGAGATACAAATTTGCCGGGAACACTTGCTCGAAGAACTGGGTGGCTGGACCCAGACAACCAAGCCTGGGCGAAGTAAGTCGGCGTTATTAATTCACTCTCACAGCATGTTCTATGTTTTTTGTGTGTTGTTGCCTGCAATGCCCAGGCTACAAATGGAGCCACTCTGTGTGTGTATTTCTCTTCCCTGTCTTTCTTGGTACAAGAAGAACATCATTGGATAGGAATGAGTGGATATATAATTAACATGAATGTCTCATTCGTCTTGTCAAGGTCATACTGCTCTGCGGCTTGCCGAGCTCTGGGAAGACGACCTTGGCCAACAAACTCGTCGCTGAATTCCCGGAGAAGAAATACAACGTCCTCGGGAAGAGTGCTCTGCTAGACCGGATGAAGGTACATGGGAAAAATTAAAACTACAAATGGGTCATTTTAAAAGCTATTCACAAAAACACATCATTCTTCAAAGACATTAAATTGGAAATCATCATTATGTCTACAATTGCAATTTACAATCTTTTTTATTCAAGTATTTATTGATAATATGGAAGAAGTAAACAAAAATTCAAAATTGATTGCCATAACAAATCAGCTACCCAATCTGTGTTCAGTTTTCCTGCTTGCATTGTATTCCACTCAACAATGTCCTCGACGTAATTAAAACTATTATTGTCAGGTTTACGGCTTGGCATGCAAGGGCTCTGCGAACGTACTCAACGACAAGACAACCAAGTGTCTCAGCAAGATGATGAGCATATCAACGTTTAGACATAGGAACTACATCCTCGATCAGGTACGTTTTTAAAACCAACTTCATCAGTAACTGCGCAAAGTACGTAAAGCCCCATTTATCCGGTGCAACTTCTTGTACAACTTCTGTACCATACTTCTGAGTCACACTTCTTGAATGGAAATTAGAACATGTTTTAAGTTCTGTGACAGAAAGTTGCATCGTGTAAATACAAAATGGTATAAAAAATGGGAATGTGACACAGAAGTTGTTCAAGAAATTGCACCCTGTAAATGGGGCTTAACTCTTTTGACAAAAATATAGTTAACAAGATGATTAGTTAAGTTTACTTTCAAGTTTCAACAAAGTATTACCTACATACTATTGAAAACCTTGAATGACAATAACAATAATGAGTAATGACAATGGTTAATGTAAAGAATGTTGGTCCTGACAAGCTTGATTTTTTAAACTAAATCCATGGAATTAGAATGCCACAACCGTCAGATCCTCAATGAGATTTCTTTGTGCTGGAAAGGTTCAGTGCCATTATAGACCCCAACTCCCATAATGTATTATTCTTCATCATCGTCTCCTTATCATCATAGACCTCATCATCAGTCATCACCATTACGCTATAGTTGCTAAGCAGAATGACAACACCTCTAAGTTAATTATGGTTACTCTTTTCTGGGTATTGCTTTATATTCCAGTAATTTTGTGATTATACCCTCCACTAATTGCAACAGAAGGTTTCAATACATGAATCGATTCAGAAAAATGCCCTCTACAACATATCCAAAATCGCCCAAATCGGTGCACCGGAAGTACTTTTTTCACTTTTAAAGTTAATTTCCCATGTTAATTCCATCTTGCAAAAAAAAAAATTTCATGTAACTCCAATTTTGTCGAAACTTTACAGAATTGTTCACCATCCTAAATGAACACAAATAGCTCTCTGAGCGTTTTCCTCTAAATCTCATCGTTTGGGAAATATGGCCCATTGAAAAATCATGTTTTCGACGATTTAGGTCACTTTGAGTGTAATTTGACGTTTTGCGAGGTCAAATCCCGCAGGGTGGGGCCCTGTGTTGCCCCGCAGGGAAAAAATGCCCTGCGGGGCAACGATTGGATGGTTTTTTTATTCAGTTTGTTCATTTTAGTCCCAGAATCACTTTTAAATTGCTGAAATATGAAGAAAAAAACAAGCCCTGCGGGGCAACAATTGGAAGGTTATTTGATTCAGTTTGTTCATTTTAGAGTCCCAGAATCACTTTTAAATTGCTGACATATGAAAAACCGCCCTGCGGGGCAACAATTGAAAGGTTATTTGTAGGGCTGTGCGAGATTGAAATTTTTCATGTCGAGCGAGATCGAGATAATTTCATAAAAGTCGAGCGAGATATTTTACCTTCGAGATCGAAAATATTCGAGCAAGATTATACTTTTTCAAAAAGATTTTTTTTGGTGGAAAAGAAACACAATGCAAATTGTCCAGCCACACAAGAATAACATTTGATAAGTATGCAGAACTGTCTGCTTTATATATAAAACAATACAAATCAAATTTATGGACGATACAAAGAAAGTTAGCGTGCGTAGTCCTGTAAAAATAACAAAAAATTGGAAATCTTGATGGCTCTTTGTTGATATGCTCGAGACTTGAAAATTCAAGATGGTAATTTGAACAAACGATCAAGATCGAGATGGAGTTTCATATTCGAGATTCGAGAACTTTCGAGACTTGCACAGCCCTAGTTATTTGATTCACTTTGTTCATTCCAGAGTCCCAGAATCACTTTTAAATTGTTGAAATTCTTTTTAAAAAAACGCCATGTCAAAATAAACTGTTATCCAATTTATTATTTTCGGTGTATTATATTTGATTGCCTCTACTGCGGCTCCCATTAGGTAATCTAATTAATTATTTTTTGGGAAATTGGCTCCTTCACCAAAAAAGGTTGCCGACCCCTGGCTTAGGCTGTGTTCGAGATGTGTGAGAGAGAAAGAATAAAACTTCAATAATTGTAGTACATACTACATAGATGAGTATTTATATTTATCAATTGTAATTTGCAGGCGAAGCCATGCTTTTCCTAACCAGTAGGAAATATGTCCTATATATATCCTATTTCTGATCTATATTCTGAAACAAAATCCTATATTTTTGGCTAAAATGTCCTATAAAAACTGAAGTGTTGACTGTGAACCCTGATGTCATCAATTTTAACATTTTTATAGACGATTGTGAGCGCAGATGCACAGAGACGCAAGATGAATCAGTATCGAGGATTCCTACGCCGAGCAATAGTTGTCGTCCCTACCGACAAGGAGTTCAAGAGGCGATGTGCAAATCAACCTGAACACGAGGACTTTGGCTTTACGAAGAAGCATATGTGGCACTTGAAAGGTACAGAATTCTGCACCTCAGATGCTTGATGTACACGTGACCAACGAAATATAATATTTTTTTAGGATGAATAGTGTTCAAGGACTTAATACACATATTGATTGATTTATTCAAATTGGTAAGTTGCTAACACAGCTTATATTGGAACACAACCGCTGCAATGTGAACTGCCTCGGTAGCTCAGCTGGTAGAGCATCTGACTGGATATCGGATGGTCGTGGGTTCGAGTCCCACTCGAGGAAAATCTTTTCATAGTGCAGTTGGTATTTATTTACATTGACATCACAATTTGCTTATTGCCATGAAAACAAGGATTCACCATTGACTTTTTGAGACATGGAAATGAAATCACAGTTCTGATTCTTGCTACAATACACTGTTTTTTACTTCAAAATGTCCCATGATTTTATGAATGAAAATGTCACATTCTTGGATGATACGTGTGTTGGTCACTCATTATTATTTACTGTTCTGTTGATATCTACAAATTTACTGGAAACTTTTTGCATTTCGCTAAATTTTTTAAATGCTCTATGAAATCACTTGTTAAGTTTAAGGGTTGATTAGGTCTTGTCATGGCTGGAATTACCACGTCCAGGTCAACTTCTGCCGAAGTATCATATTGTAGCAGTTATTGTAAATTGCAGAAATATTATAATGCCTCTATTTGCGTCTGACATTTTATTGGATTTCTTTCAGCGAACTTCGTTTTGCCAGAGCCCGGTAATGCTTTCCACGAAGTCAAGTTCTCAGAGCTGAGCAAGAAAAAAGCTCAGAAGCTGGTGACTTCGTACAACATTGAAGGCCGGAGGAAAATCGCTTGTCAGGGCCAACAGTTGGAGACGAGAAGTAATGGACGAGGTAAGCTGGGTTAGAACTCGACGAGAATCAAAGACCTCAAATTATAACGAGCAGAAATTAAACGATATTAAGTAATTATCTACTGTGTATTGTTACTTTCAGATCTGAGGAATACAATCGAGAATGAACGCAAGCGGTTTCGGGGAAACGAGATGTCTCCACGGGGAACTCGTTTTGATCCAGGTACTTTTCTTGTTCCTTGAGACTGTCAGAAAGAGACTTGTTAAGTCACTTTAGCTGTAAATTGAGTATTCAAGGATCTTCTTACATTTTGAATTGTTAATTTCTGAATTTATCTATATGGTTTGTTTTTTGTTGTAAAATTTAAAATACATCCAGGATTATTTCAGATCTCTTTTGATTATTCAAATTACAGCTGGATTGGCTTCCGACATACAGGCCCATATGTCGACTTTATGGATAGCATTGGTATGCTTTTTCCCTGGACCCTTGCCTACTATTGTGTTTTTTCACGCTAACACCACTCTGGACTAGTCCAAAATCGGACCAAAATCTTTTGTTTGTTTTAAAAAGCTTTAATCAAGAATTGACATTGTCATCATAGCAACTAACCCAACCATAGCCATGCTGTAGCCCTGTCTTTGTGAAAAATTATATAAGGTAAGGGTCCTGTAGTATACCTATATACTGCACTCGCCACTCGTAAACTGCAGAAATATCAAATCTTGGCACTAAGAGTAGTAGCAACCTTATGTACACTAACTTTGGATAAATAACAAATTGTACGATACGATTGCTAACTTAAGACACTAAAAACTTACATAATGACCTCCCAGATATGCAGAAAGTCTAGTTTCATGTTTACGATGTGACATAAACCCTAACTCTGAATGTTACCCCAGTTCGTCACGGAATCGATGTCGGCGAGCCGTTGCCGAGATATCCTCTTGTCCGGGACTACCACCATGCTCGGATGAGTCACTTCGAGTACACCAGCCAGTGGCGTTCGGAACGATCCAACGAGCACGACACATACAGGCTAAGTCCGAGTCCTCCGCAATGTGTCAACCGTTCTCCGTACCAGAATGCAAGGCCCCAGGTAAAGCTTTAAGGCCGGTGCACAATTGACGCAGACGGACAACGCAGACGGATACAATGTTTAGATCTGACGTCCGCGTCGTCCGTCTGCGTCAATTGTGCATTGGCCTTAAGATGTTCGAGGTATTGATTTACAGGACCAACTAAAAAGTGTCTGGATGTATGACGTTTTGTTAAATAGAGTTATGAACCTTACAATAATACAAGGACAACGCTCAATGTAGCGCGAGGGAACACCGATATACATGAAAATTCTTGGACCGAAATTCCATACAGGAATTTACAGCAAACATATTCATATTGAATTGGATATCTTCACTCAATCAACATAAAAGTATCTGTTTTTCATTGAAACTGAGAATATCCTATTTAATCTGGTAGGTAAACAATAGAAAATGAAAAGAGAAAACAATAGACAGTAGAAAACATTCCTGACTGATTAGTATAAAAATGTGTAAAATAAGATAAAATGTTAGTCCAAATCGCCATGCAAAATTTGAACTTGATCTGACCATTTTAGTTTTTCAGCCAATTTGGAAAATATATTTTATTTATTTTAATTTTAATTTTTTACCAATGAACGAATTTCAAAAAAAATTGGGTCTGCTAACCGCAGATTTTGGTCCTTTGTTTTCAAGATTTGCGATCAATCGGTGAAACGGTGCAGCAACCTGTATATCGCCAAGTAAAAGACAAAGAAAGGTCCGTCACTCACTCAATTAGTAGATCATATTGTATCAGCTTAACCCTGGAAACTGGCACCTTAGTGTGGCGGTGGAGTTTGCGTTGGCTAGTGATCACTGGGCGAGCACATGCTCATGAGTAAGTGCTTCCCATGTGGGACAAGCTAGTGTGAGGCCACAACCAAAGTGTCGACCTAGTCAAATGCCCTCCCCGAATTCCCGAGCCCAGATTGTGAATCTGTTTCAGCAATACTTGGTAAAAAAAACTACAGAGATGTTCATGCAGTACCGCAAATACCTAGTAGAAAGTTAGAAACAAACGTTGATAATTTTCCATTCACTTTTACTTCTCCTTGGTGACCCAATAAGAAATAAACGAATATACATGCTAAACTTGTCGACGTTGATTTTACCATTGACAAATGCTGTCTTCTTGGAATTTGAAACTCTGTCATTGATGTATTTGAGAAAATAAGGAGCACGACTGACCTCTGGTGGATTCTTTGGTACTATGATAATGGAGGATATAAAGGGTTTATTTATGTAAATAAATTTAATAAAATTAGCTTGTTTGTTATGCTTGTTTGTTGTTTGTTATGGCTGAAAAAGTAAACTTGTAACTAAATCTACATTTCATTTGTTTCTCCTTTTTTCACTGCCCTGTGGAAACACGAACATCAAAATAAAAAAGTGCATCTAAAAAGTTTCCTGCCAGAAGTGGCTCCATCACGTATCGCTTATTTGTTCGAATAACGGCAAAACATTCTATCTCGTGGTAACTAAAATGCACCACGGTCAATTTTTTTGCCATGACGACTGAGATCGTCTTACATTTTACCAGATTGCAGGGAAACCCGACAAATCGCAAAAATATGCTTCTTCTAGTTTTGAGGTTGTTGAGCGAGCGAAGCAAGCGACTCCTTTTGACTCTTTTGACACGGACCTCTGTTTTTTTTTTGTTTTTTTTTGCTGTTATCTGGAGCAATAGAAGTCATTACCGTTTCACCGATCGATCTGAAATTTTGCACACATGTAGAGACAACCTTTTCTGTTTGCAGACCATAATTGTTTTTGAATTTCATTAATTGGTTAAAATTTAAATAAACTTCACCTGATTGGTTGAAAAATGAAAATGGTCTTCGATAAATCTGATAAATCTGATCAAAGTCATGGTCATTAAGACCAACATGGTCTCTTATTTTACAAATTTTCATCCCAATTAGTTAAGCACGTATGAACTTATTGACATTTTTAATAGCTGTCAGAGATGAAGTATCGAAATGAATGTTTTCCAGTGCTAATTGAATTGAATCTGATTGTACCAGGGTGCTTAGATGCTATTTCAAGTTTCGATGAAAAGCATATACTTTTATGTTGATTGAGTGATCTTATTTCAATTCAATATGAATGTATAATATTATGTTTTCTGTTCGTTGTGTACGCATTGCCGGTTCGAGAATTTGCATGTACCCGAGCTCGCTCATCAACGCGGTACACTGAGCGTTTTCCTAGTATTTTAAATACATATTGTGACATGATCTGATCATGAACAGAACTAATAATGTTTCAATAAAGCTAATAGGGTAGAAGTGCAGCCTGGCCGTAGCCAGTAGCCGATCCCAACATAGAGTTAATGTCAATGGTTTGACTGTTTCAGAACAACTGGGACATCAACTGGGACTACTGCAACCTGACTAAGTCGTACGACGACTCTGCATTTGCTCGACGCTGGATGAGTGTAAGTCCAATCACTAGAGCCAGTTTTAAATGGTGATGCGCGAATTCGCGAATTGTTCTGATTGCACTATTTTCTTCTACTAAAATCCATTTCATTGTGTATAGATCCCAAATCTACCATTTTTACATCGCGAAAAAAAACGAAATCCAACCCTGATCGCGATATTCAACATTTTCCGCGATATGACCACGAAATAAAGGTTTTCTATTAAAATTACTGCTTTTATCCCCCTAACAGGTCACACAACAACAAACGAAACCAGTTTCTTTCCATGTGCTACTCACTCAACCCCCTCCCCCTCGCCAGAGACTTTGCTACCCACCCTCAAAGTGAACCAGACCAGTCTAACCAGTTGATGATGCCTCCAGGCTGCTTTGTTTTGCGCCCCCATCTGTTCAAGGTCGACCAGTTTTCCCAACCCCCCCCCCCCCCCCCCTTCCACCCTCAACCAGTCGCAACTATTCAGAAGGATATTTTTGCACTGAAAATTGTTGGATTGGGAAAGAAAATATCTTGTCAAACTATAAATTTTGCGTCATGAAATTTTAAATATTATGTATCATCTACACAGAGAAAATGTGGGTTGGGGAAAAGACAGTACAGAGCATTAAAGACGCCATTCTAGACAAGCCTATTTCAGTGCTAATAGTGCATGACCAATCCATTCCAATCCCTCCTCAAAAGTGGCATACATGTTTTTCATCAAATTATGGTTTCTGGGGGCTATTACAATGTGTTTTATAACCAATTTAATATCACCACAAAATCGCGAAATCCCTCTTCCAGAAAAAACACACAAAACGAAATTGATGATTTTAAAAACGAATTTTAAGAAATAAAATCACCATTTAAAACTGGCTCTACCAATCACATTCATTTTCATCCAGTTTGTTCATTAAAGAAATAAAAACTCATCTAACAAAGATGCTTTCCGCATAGAATGCCGCTTTATTTCCACAATGCAATATTGGAGTCTAGTAGGAGGGCAGTTGTCACCCTAGTTGCTATGCTAACATACCTCAATCTTTGTATTTGCTGGGGAACAGACAATTTTTCAATACTTTAATTGTATTTTAAATACTGTTGTGAAAGATTGAAAAGAAAGACGCAAACGGAAATAGTAGTAGGTACTAGGTACTATAGGTATCAAATAAAATAAGGAAATTCAATCAAGACTGATAATGATTACTTATTATTACCTACTTATTTACTGAAAGCATTAGATTTTGGTCATCTGTGAAGTCAGATGAGATTGGCATACTATATTATAGTCCAGTCAAATCAGGCTTAAAAATGTCCAAACCCAAAACAATTTGCCACATTTGGTTTTTTGGTGTCATTCTCTTCAGAAAAATGCTTTCTACAACATATCCAAAATCCGCGCACCGCAAGTAATTTTTAATCACCTTTTAAGTTAATTTCACATGCTAATTCCATCTTGCAATCAAAAAAATTCATGTAACTCCGATTTTTGCGAAACTTGGCAGAATTGTTCACCATCCTAAATGAAACAAATAGCTCTGTGAGCGTTTTTCTCTAAATCTTATCGTTTGGGAAATATGGACCTTGCAAAACGTCAAATTACACTAGCAAAGTGACCGAAATCGTCGAAAACTAGCTAAATATTACTTTTCGATGGCCATATTTCCCAAACGATAAGATTTAGAGAAAAACGCTAAGAGAGCTTTTTGTGTTCATTTAGGATAGCGAACAATTCTGCAAGTTTCGTCAATCTTCGTAGTTACAGTTTGTTCAAATCTTCTTTACAATGACTATGGTGGTGAAGATGGCAACGAAAATGATGTACTACGCTAGTACCAACACAACCAAATGAAATCAGCTAGAACTTAGGTGGCACATTCAAGTTAGCGGAATCAACTTGCGGAGTTTAGGTTGGCAAAGTGTGAATTCAGGTGGAAGGTCTGGATGGTGCTGCTTAGACACACCCTAACGGCGTTGTAAGCGTAAATTGAACATGAAAAAAGTTTTTTTTGCAAGATGAAATTAACATGGGAAATTAAATTAAACAGTGATTAAAAAGTACTTCCGGGGTGCGGATTTTGGCGGATTTTGAATATGTTGTAGAGGGCATTTTTCTGAAGAGAATGACACCAAAAAACCAAATGTTGCAATTTGTTTTGGGTAAATCCCTCATTTGACTGGACTATTAGCAGACTCCACGAAAGCAGAGTGAATTTTAAAACATTTTATACAGGGTATTTCCCACATGGGTAAGGTGACCATACGTACCGGTTTTACCGGTACAGTACCGTTTTTAATGCTCTTGTCCTGGTGTCCCGAGAACCTTTGCGAAACGGCTCATTTGTCCCGGTTTTGAAATTGCCTTTTAAAATGTCCCGCCCGGTAGTTCACTCTAACGGCGCTAGATGGAACTTTTGTCTACAGCGGTCACATCTAAGATGCGTAAAAGAAGATGCGCACGGATTTCGATTTCGTTGAAAGTTAAGATGGTGTGTGTTTAGTTGGTTTAGCCGGTTTGTGTTCCTGTCATTCATCTGTCTGTGATATTATTGTTACTTGTTAGAACTTTTACTTATGGCTCCTCGGAGGAAGTGCAAATTTAACGAAGACTTAAAGAAAGAGTTTGTGTTTATGAAAAAGGTAAAAAACTGATAATGACCACGAAATAAAGTGCATGGTCTGCGAGGCAATACTGTCAATAGCTCACGGCGGTAGGTCGGACATCAATGACCACATAAAAACTCCATCATCCAACCACAAGATCTAGATTTTTTCACGTTAGTTCAGTTCAGTTCAGTTCAGTTCAGTTTTATTTCCATATTCAATGAGTACATTTTAAAGAGGTACATACATTTGAAAGGACTCCTATGGTCGACACCATTCAGTGGAGTATGTGGAAAGGTTACATCGAACTAAATCTAGTAACCTAGTACATATTTAATAGCATTGCAATTAAAAAAATAAAATAAATTAACATCTACATGCTACAGTTATATTTTAAATCTAGTTACATAGTATTATTTATTACACATTCACGAGATTCAATGTCAAAAAATGAAATTAGACAGGTACACAATAATATTAATAATTAATAATTTTAATAATAATAATAATATAATGACAATAATATTATTGTTGTTATTATTAAACATATGTTTATTTTTATTTGTCTAGCAGGAACTCATCTACCGAATAATATACCTTACTTACTAACAGTTCTTTCACTTGCTTTTTGAACAGCGAGTATTTTTGTATATCTCTTAAATTTTTAGGCAGGGCATTATACATTTTTGTTTTGAAAAATAGAGAGTTTTTTTGAGTACATGTTGACCTGTGCCTATCTACATGAAAGTTATTTTTCTGTCGGGTGTTGTATTTATGAATATCACTGTTGTTTTGTATTAATTCTTCTTGGGACCTAATTGCAAGTATCGACTCTAGAATGTATAAGCAAGGCATCGTTAAAATTTTATGTTTTACAAAATGTTGTTTGCAATCTGGCTTGATGTAAGTGTTATTTTTGTATTTGAGTCCAAATAGAGCCCGAATTGCTTTTCTTTGAAGTATAAATATTTTGGATGCATCAGTTGAGTTGCCCCAGAACTGAATCCCATACCGTATATGTGATTCGATATTTGCATAATATACTAATTTCGCCGTTTTAGTGTTTGTTAAATTTACGATGGTTTTTAAAGAGAAATATGCCGAGTTGAGTTTACTTAACAAGTTTTGGCAGTGACTTTTCCAGTTTAGATTTTTATCGATAATGATTCCTAAAAATTTAGTTTGCTCAACTCCCCTTAGATAACTAGTTCCGTTTTTATTTGACATAACAATTTTTAATGGTGTTTCATTTATTACATTTTTTAATTTGAAATGCATATAATTTGTTTTTGTTTCTTGAATTAGCAGATGATTATCATAAAACCATTTTGTTGCATTTGACAGAGTACATTTTGCATTTTCTTCAAGATTTAGCTTGGTTTTGCCTGTAATTGTAATATTTGTGTCATCTGCGTAGATTTCTGAAGCTACAATTGTGTCGGGGAGGTCATTAATGTAAATTATAAATAAAAGTGGACCTAGGATTGAACCTTGTGGAACACCATTTATTATAGGTTCTGGATTTGATAAATGTTTTATTTCCTCTCTCTTTTCATTCATATGTGTAATTTCAACTTGTTGCACCCTATCTTGCATATATGATTTGAGTAGATCTAGGGCAGGTCCTCTGACTCCGTAATATTCCAGTTTACTTAATAGTATTTTATGGTTAATACTGTCAAAGGCCTTTGCCAGGTCGCAAAAAACTCCAATGGTTTGTTCACCATCCTCTAATCCCTTTATAGTGTTTTGAATGAAGTTATCTATTGTGTTAGTCGTCGATTTATTTTTCCGAAATCCGCTCTGGCTTTCTGTAAGAAGTTTTTCCCTCTCAAGGTATGTTATTATTCTAGTGTGAATTAATTTTTCAAAAATTTTTGATGTACTGGGTAGAATTGATATCGGTCGATAGTTTTCCGACTTATTTCTATCCCCTTTCTTAAACAACGGTGTGATTTTACCTATTTTTAGTTTTTTTGGAAAGGTTCCCTTATCAATACAGTCGTTAAAAATATGTGCTAGCGGTAGAGAGATATTCGTAACAATTTTCTTTAATATACAAGTTGGGAGGTTGTCTACTCCAGCTGACCTTTTGTTTTTTAGCTTTGATGTAATTTGAATTATTTCTGTATCGCATGTACTGTCCATGAAAAATGAATTTACGGGTCGCTTTGCTTTAGTTAAATGCCTATTAAACGCATTTTCTGAAGAATTTACATCAAGGTTTTGGGCTATGTTAGCGAAGTCTTTATTTAGAATATTAGCAATTTTTATGGGATCTTTGATAGTTTGGTTTTCATGATTTATGACAATGTTTTTGTTTTGTTGAATCTTTGACTTATTAGTGTGCCTTTTCACTATCTCCCATATGGTTTTTGTTCTATCAATACCTGATTTCTCCTTTATTTTTTTGTTTATTATCAGTCGTTTTGCTGCTTTTATAGTTTTTTTGTAAATTTTTTTATAGAGTTTGTATTTTGTTATTAATTTTTCAGTTTTGTAGTGAAGCTGTAGCTGATAAAGAAATTTTAGGTTCTTTGCCGAATTTTTAATTCCTGGTGAAATCCATTCTTGCTTTATAAATTTATGGTTTATTTTCACACTTTTTACTGGATAACATTGATCAAAACTTTCACAAAGGATTGATGAGAACATGTTGTATTTTTCATTTGGATCATCGAGTTTATACATTTCCTCCCAGGATGTGTGTTTAAGCATGTCTTTAAAATTATCCGTATTTTCTTTATTCAATTTTCGAATGTTAATTGTTTTGCTTGGAGGATTAAATTTTGATTTTAGTTTTATTGAAATAATTTGAGCCGTGTGGTCTGAGAGATTGTTTTCTGTAACCTCAGTAGAGAACATATAGCTGGGTAGATTGGTCGCTATGTTGTCTATTGTCTTGGCCGTATTGAATCTAGAATCGATCCTAGTTGGCCCTTGTATTGTTAATTTTAAATTATATGCAGCAATTAAGTTTATTAGATTTTCACTCTCCCTTGATTTTGTAGAAGTATTTATATTAAAGTCGCCAGTTAGGACAACATCTTTATTTTCTGAAGTAATTTTTTCTAGAATGTGTTCCAAAGTGGCCATAAAATGATTTAAATCTCCTAATGGCGATCTATAAGTGGAGATCACTACTAAGTTCCGTGTGTTGTTCGCATAGTTTAATTCTATAGCTGCTAGTTCAATGTCTATTTCTTTACTTAGATTATTTATATCATTTCTAGCTTTTACGTCTTGTGTTAATTTATTATTTACAAATATAGCTGACCCCCCATGTTTATGTGTTACTCTACTGAAATTACTTTTAAGGTTATAGTTACAAATGTTTGTTGACTCTAAATTATCGCTGTTCAACCAGTGTTCTGTTAAACATATTATATCTATTTGATTGCCTTGGTCGTCTTTTTTATCTAGAAAAGTCTCTAGTCCCGTTTTAGAGGTTTTTATTGCTTGGATATTTTGATGCATTATATTTATATGGACTTGTTTAGAAATTGAAAGGATTGATCTTTTGATATTTGATTTTTTGTTGATGCGATCTACATTTTCCTCATGTCAGTACGATTTCAATATTTTGGGTTTGGATATGCGCTGAGGGCGGGTTGTTGGACATATGGTCTTTTTAATCGCTCCTGTTTCCTTCGTCGCTACTCGTGTTGTTTGCAATGACTCGTTTGCCGCTCCAGTCGGTTGTGGTGACCCATTTTTCTTTTCCTTCACAGGCAGAGACAGTGGTGGCGATGCTCCCATCTTTGTCACCGATATTTTCTTTGTTGATGATGTCATCTTTCCTGTGGGTGGTGATGGTAGTCCAATTACCTTCTGTAACCCCGAACTTCTTTTTAAAAATCCATTAGAGCTTAGTGCATTTCTTGCGCTCTTCGCGGTCTCGGTGTTAAATGAGCTCTGTGTACTCTGGATGGCGGGTGAGCTCTTCGCGGTCTCGATGTGAAGTGAGCTCTGTGCACTCTGGATGGCGGGTGAGCTCTTCGCGGTCTCGATGTGAAGTGAGCTCTGTGCACTCTGGATGGCGGGTGAGCTCTTCGCGGTCTCAGTGTGAAGTGAGCTCTGCGCACTCTGGATGGCGGGTGAGCTCTTCGCGGTCTCGATGTGAAGTGAGCTCTGCGCACTCTGGATGGCGGGTGAGCTCTTCGCGGTCTCGATGTGAAGTGAGCTCTGTGCACTCTGGATGGCGGGTGAGCTCTTCGCGGTCTCAGTGTGAAGTGAGCTCTGTGCACTCTGGATGGCGGGTGAGCTCTTCGCTGTCTCGATGTGAAGTGAGCTCTGCGCACTCTGGATGGCGGGTGAGCTCTTCGCGGTCTCGATGTGAAGTGAGCTCTGCGCACTCTGGATGGCGGGTGAGCTCTTCGCGGTCTCGATGTGAAGTGAGCTCTGTGCACTCTGGATGGCGGGTGAGCTCTTCGCGGTCTCGATGTGAAGTGAGCTCTGTGCACTCTGGATGGCGGGTGAGCTCTTCGCGGTCTCAGTGTGAAGTGAGCTCTGCGCACTCTGGATGGCGGGTGAGCTCTTCGCGGTCTCGATGTGAAGTGAGCTCTGCGCACTCTGGATGGCGGGTGAGCTCTTCGCGGTCTCGATGTGAAGTGAGCTCTGTGCACTCTGGATGGCGGGTGAGCTCTTCGCGGTCTCAGTGTGAAGTGAGCTCTGTGCACTCTGGATGGCGGGTGAGCTCTTCGCTGTCTCGATGTGAAGTGAGCTCTGCGCACTCTGGATGGCGGGTGAGCTCTTCGCGGTCTCGATGTGAAGTGAGCTCTGCGCACTCTGGATGGCGGGTGAGCTCTTCGCGGTCTCGATGTGAAGTGAGCTCTGTGCACTCTGGATGGCGGGTGAGCTCTTCGCGGTCTCGATGTGAAGTGAGCTCTGTGCACTCTGGATGGCGGGTGAGCTCTTCGTGGTCTCGATGTGAAGTGAGCTCTGTGCACTCTGGATTGCTTCTTTATTTTTTATTACTTTGAGAATTTTGTAGCATAGTTTATTCTTGCCTCTTTTGCTGAGGTGTAGGCCATGCCTTGTGAAATCTTCCCTACCCATGGATCCTGCATTTATAACTATGGCTTCTTGTTTTCCCTTTTGGTTTTTGTTATGTTCTTCTATAAGTGAGGCTATTCTGCTATTTGTGGTAGCTATTAGTTTTTGGAGATCCTGGCCTTCGGGATCTTGGCGGTTGGGAATGTTAACAACTATTATTTTTGATTGTAATTCTGATGTCAAGATTTTGTTTAGAGCTATTCGTATATGGTCAGGTGTTTTCTTAGGAATGTTATTAGTTCCCGCCATTATTATTAGTGTATCATCCTGGCTCAGGCTACTGTCTAGAGACGTCATTACTGCTTCGATTGGCGCACTTGGTTTGAAATGACATTCAACTGAGGTGTTGAGGTTCTGGTCATCACACAGGTGTTGGAGGATGTTGGCGAGCCCTCGTCCATGGCTGTCTGCTAATATTTGAGTACGATGTCTTGGAGTGGGCGTAGGGAGTGGAGTGGGAGTTGCTTGTGGTGCAGCACTGGCCCCTGTGTTTGCTGCAATCTGTGGTAATTTACTTGAAAAGTTGCTTGCGTTATCGTGTTGTGCCGCCAGGTGTTGTTTTTGAAAGAGTGGTGCTGCTATCTGTGGGACTTCACGCGAAATGCACATGGAGTTGTGTTGTGGTGCCACCTGGTGTTGATTTTGGTAATTGAGCTTGTTTTGGATCACGTGTTCTGTATTTCTTATACTGCATTTTTCTTTTATTTGATAGTGCTTTGATGAACATAGTTGGTTTAATAAATGTCTCAGATCATTTACCTCTTGTACAAGCAGTGCATTTATTGCTCCTTGTTGATCAGATGAGTTGATTTGGAGAATATGCTGCAGGCCTTTGTTGAGAGGGGCCCAACCATGCGGTACATATTTAGCAGCCATTTCTCACACACTAGGCACTAGACGGACGAAATTATTTAATATAGCACTCGACGTTATAATTGTTAACAAAATAAAACACACGATAAGGCCTAAACTTACATCAAACTGGCTTTTCTGGTAATTAATCTGGGATCACTACATACAAAGAACCTACTACGGCGGCCATCTTGATTCTATTCTTAGTTTACCTACTTTCCTTAAAATAACTATACTTTTAAGTTTTAAAGTGATTTTAAGCCATAATTGAGTGATGCATTTCAAAAAATTCGCTGCGCGGCATTTTTCTGGGGGCCAAGCCCCCCAGACCCCCCTTCGTATCACTCAAAAACTTTGTCCCGGTTTGACTCATCTCGAATATGGTCACCTTACACATGGGCAGTTTCGGTTTCAATTATTTCTGAAATATGGTGCACAATACATGCACTGTGTTGTAAGTACACTGTGCTGTAAGACAAGCTTCTACCCTCCGTCCTCCCTTTCCATCATTAACGTTAGTTTAGGGTCCTCCCTCTCCGCCGGTAACACGGGAAAAGTTGTTTGAATGTGGTGGGGGTTGAACGGAGGGATAACATTTCACCTACGGCCCACTGTACAAATAAACAGGTTTACAATTAAGTTTGATATTATTATTATTATTATTATTATTAAGTCTATATTCTCAACAGAGCCAGGCTCCACTAGTGAGAATGTAATATAGAGAAGGGAGGAGAGGAAACCCGGTACCGGCATGTAGCCTGCTCCTGACGAAAGATACCAAGGGGACCAACGGCTTAACGTCCCTTCCGAAGGACGGTGTAACATTCACAGCACGAGCCTCCACAACCCGCGCCGTCGAGAGACTGATAACAGGTGGAGGGAGGTCGTCACACTAACCCCCAAACACCCCAGTCTCTCTGGCCCAACGGCAGCAACCTGGCAAGGCAGAGTTGAATGGTCACCCATCCAATCGCTGACCGCGCTCAATGTTGCTTAACCTCGGTGATCTAATATATATAATCAATGATAATGTTATTTACTAGGAAAATGCTCTGAGAAACGCGTTAATGAGCGAGCACGGATAGGCTCAACACCTCGAACCGAAATTCTGTCTATCGAAAATGTCCTTCAAAAGCCAATAATTATTGTAGTTCGTCACAGACTTGTATAAAAATCTCCAACAAAATTCCTAAAATATTGGTCCCAATAACCAAGCAAAGTTGCAATTTGATTGGTCAAACGGTTCTAGTTTAAATTTCGATAATCACATGATTTTTTTTTACATTTTAACCAATGGGAGGATTTGGCTGAAAATTTTTAAAATAAGAGACAATGTTGGTCTTAATAACAATGCAAAATATAAGGTTGATCACATTTGTCGAAGACCATTTTCATTTTTCAACCCTTCAGGAGATATTTATTTAATCATTTAACCAATTAATGGAATTCAAAAAAATTAGGGTCTGCAACGCCCAGAGAATGTCCGAACATGTGTGCAAAATTACAGCTCGATCGAAAAGAAACTGTGGCCTGTATATCCTCAGTAACAGAAAAAACACACACACACAAAAAAACAGAGGTCCGTGCCAAAAGAGCCAAAAGAAGTCGCTCGCTCAAAAAAATTACTAGGAAACCGCTCAGTGTAACGCGGTGATGAGCGAGCACGGGTACGTGCAAATTCTCGAACCGGAAATGCGTACACAACGCACAGAAAACATATACATCCATATTGAATTGAAATATGATATCAACAAAAAGTATATGCTTTTCATCGAAACTTTAAAATAGCATCTAAGCACCCTGGTTCATAAAGCAAATCAGAATCAATTCAATTGGCACTGGAAAACATTCATTTCGATACTTCATTACTGACAGATATTAAAAATGTCAATACGTTCATACGTTCTTAACTGATAGGGATGAAATTTTGTAAAATAAGAGACAATATTGGTCTTAATGATCATGCAAAATATGAGTTTGATCAGAATTATCGAGACCGTTTTCATTTTTCAGCCTATCAGGAGATATTTATTTAAATTTTAACCAATGAATGGATTTCAAAAAAAATTAGGGTCTGCAAACAGAGAAGGTTGGTTTTACATGTGTGCAAAATTTCAGCTCAATCGAAAAAAACTCTGACCTGTATAGCCAAAATATGAGTTAGATCAGATTTATCGAAGACCACTTTCATTGTTCAACCTATCAGGAGATATTTATTTAAATTTTAACCAATGAATGGATTTCAAATAAATTTAGGGTCAGCAACGCCCAGAGAATGTCCGAACATGTGCGCAAAATTTCAGCTGTATCGAAGAAAAACTGTGACATGCATAGCCTCAGTAACAGAAAAAAAAACACACACACACACACAAAAACAGAGGTCCGTGCCAAATGAGAGTTACCTGAGAAAAGGAAAATGTACATAGGTAATCAATGTTAATATTTTTAATTGATACCTACATACAGTTTGTGTTTTCTCTGTTTGAACTCTTACCAGATGGGGCCACCGTCACTTGCTCTGTTAGGCCGAGAAAGACGTCATTGCAAGGTGAGCGCGCAATGAAGTCTTTCTCGGCCTAGCAGAAAAACTGCATATCAGCGCATTCTGGCAAGAGTTCATACATAAAAAAACAGACTGTAACATACATACATTTCACCTCAGTTTATTGTTTCCAGCGGGAGTACCGGCACTCACTGAAGATCCATAGCCTGCGGTCCGCCAGCACGGAACCAGTCCCTGAGGGTGAGGGCCCTGAAAGCCAGGCCTCTAAACGTGAGGGCCTTGAAAACCAGGCCCCTAAAAGTGAATCCCCTGAAAACCAGGCCCCTGAAAGTGAGAGCCTAGAAATCCAGGCCCCTGAGAGTGAGAGGCCTGGAAACCAGGCCCCTGAAAGTGAGGCCCATGTAAGTCATGCATCTGAGAGTGGGGGTCCAGAAAGCCATGCATCTGAGAGTGGGGGTCCAGAAAGCCAGGCCCCCGACATTGGGGGCCCTGCAAGCCAGGCCCCTGAGAGTGAGAGCCTAGAAATCCTGGCCCCTGAGAGTGAGAGCCTAGAAATCCAGGCCCCTGAGAGTGAGGCCCATGCCAGCCATGCATCTGAGAGTGGGGGTCCAGAAAGCCAGGCCGCCAAGATTGGGGACCCTGCAAGCCAGGCCCCTGAGAGTGAGGTACCTGAAAGCCAGGCCCGTGAAAGTGAGAGCCTAGAAATCCAGGCCCCTGAGAGTGAGAGTCCTGGAAACCAGTCCCCTGAAAGTGAGGCCCATGCAAGCCATGCATCTGAGAGTGGAGGTCCAGAAAGCCAGGCCCCCGAGATTGGGGGCCCTGCAAGCCATGCACTTGAGAGTGAGAGCCCTAAGAGTTGGCCCCCAGATTGCTTAATGCCTGAAAGTGGGCCCCCTCGGAGTCGGAGCAAGGAGCCTGAGATGGTACCCCCTCAAAGCAAGATGTATGAGAGTGAGCCCCTTTCAATCCTGGTGCCTCAAAGTGGCCCCCCTGTATTGAATTTGCTAGAGGTTGGGCCCTCTGCACGGCACACACTTGATTTTGATGCAGACGCAGAATCCGCGATATGGCCAAAGAAAAGAAAACGTAAATTCCCACCTGACAATAATTGTACTCTCAGTTAATTGTACTCGCATTCTCTTAAAAATTAATTTGGTTTTGCATGACTTAACTACTAGTTACTTGCAGTGAGAATAATTTCGTACTTTAGTGTTGGGAGTAGTCTAAGAAATAATATGAAATGTTACACAGATAGATTATAATTTTTGAGGAATCTATAGTCCAGAGGAAAGAGTATAGAATCTCCGGTACCTAGTGACATACCGTACCTCCCGATCGAGAATTCTTGTAACATTCTGCCCTGAGCTGTCATGTCTTTTTGTCACGGCATTGTTTATCGCTGTCATGCTGTGGATCATTGCAGTTATGTTAGTATGGTATGGTATATAATTTCATATTATAAAACAATTTGCATTCATGTATCATCCTAAATTGTTTTTTCTCTCATTATTTGCTGTTTGTAGGTATAATTATGAATTTATACACTCCAAAACTCATGAGACTATATGTTATGATACATTCCATGCCTTGATTACTCAAACTAGGTACCTACCTAGCTACTTCTTAATTTTTGGCAGTGATAATTATTATTGCATTTTTGTCTTATTGAATAGATCTAGTTTTTAAGTCAGGCCTAATAATCTTTGAACTGACCACCTTAAAACAAAATATTATGACTGAGGCAATATAGTTATGTGATTGGTATGTGATAACTAAAGCTTTTCCTATCGAGTAATATTTCGATAATGTATCATTAAATCGTGCATCGATAAAAATAATATAGAATTGTATTATTCTAATACACCGGGACGAGGATATCCTGACATTCAATATTGTGCATGTAGAAATTCGGTTCAAAGACAGTTGAACGTGTATTCTTACTTCCTACTCCAGTATATTTATGAAGTATAAGTAGTACATATATTACGATATTTTATATTTTGTTATGTTAGTTACCTACCTAAATAATTCACACAATTGTAAAACCCCTGGGGACCAATTTCTGTTTGATTTATTCCTCTGTGATGGGTACTATCACAAAATAAAATACTTTTGGTATGAATATGTATTTAAAAAAATGTTTTGTATCCTTAGTTTTCCCATGGTTTTCCTTCCCAAACTTGCCAACAATTATTAGTCCTTCTATTTATGGGCTAGAGGGCACTAACATTTGTGAAATTGAATAGCTGAAATCGGAAAATACTCACCGAAAAGGAATTGACTGGATTTCAAAAGGTTTTCATAGAGTCCTCACCTCAGATAGTTTTCATGACCAGGGGACCGACCTATTTTCGAGATCGTTCGAGTCAAATATCATACGAATTCACGGCAGCCTGACGTCAGACAAAACAAAACAATAAACTGATTTGGCTTGTTGGATTACAATTTCCTTGGGACGGACGTCGCGCTCGATTATGAGAGCGCTCGAACGATCTCGAAAATAGGTCCCCAGAAATTAGGGCTCCCATAATCTAAATGTGAAAAAGTGGGACAAAAAAATTCCAGATATAAAATCCCGTGCGACAACAATGGGGGGGTGGCCCCCCAGCTCAATGCGGGTCCGGGGCGCATAGCCCCGGGAAAAATGTGAAATTCATAACATGATTTAGAGCAATTCTACGCACTTTTGACAGGAAATAAATTGTGTTTCCTTTTATTGAAGTGCGTAGTTTTGTTTCCTTGAAGAGATACCTACCTACTAATTATTATCATGTACTTATTACTAAAGTTATTACCTACCTATTTTAAATGTCTCCAAAGAGGTTACGTTTGTTTTATACATAAAAGATGAGGGATAAACCAAAGGAAGTCAATGACAATAATGATTTAGATAATATTTATTATTATATTTATTATCGATGCAGAGTGCATGAGTGCATTTGAATGAAAATGAGCGGGATTCTTGACTTGTTAGAAAAGCGGGACAAATACAGGGTTTTTAAAATGTTGTGGGGACAACGGGACACTACCTCAAAAGAAGGGACTGTCCCGTCAAAAACGGTACGGATGGGAGCCCTACCAGAAATACCTACGGGCATGGCGTTTGCCTCACATCAAAGGTATGGATAATTTTATAAATCAATGCTAGTTGGAAAACCAGGAGTACCAAGCAGCATGGCAATTGTGTTAGAGGTGTAAGGAAAATAATTGTCAGATTGGTTTGTAGACCATTTGTGATGGTTCTGTAATGTCCAAGGTTTATCGGATGGAAACGTGATTTTGTCCACGATATGTCAGTTGACTATGGTTTCAACCGGTTCATACAGAATCTTGTATTAATGTTGATGAACTACCTGTCGCCTTGCCTTTCATGTTAGCCAAGCAATTTTTCGAAGTTTGGACATTTATAGTTAGGGAATATAATTGATCTGGAGTAAATTAACTAGATAGCACTGTTAAATATTGTTTTAAATAAATACACTATTTATTTGAAGAAGAATTTACATTACAAAGTTTCTATAAGTACCACTTTATTTGGTAAAGAAACATTATTTTATGCCAAGTTTCTCTTTGATTATAAATTCTGGCAAACGTTTTCCTCTCCAGGTCTTTGGAATAGGTACTTCGTTTGCCTTGCGTAACTTCTCCGCTACAAACTGCGCTGCGTCAAACTGCTCCGCTTCTTTAATCTGAGCGATGAGTTCTGCTTGAAACACCTTCTCTTTCCTCATTTCTCGTCGCTGGCGAACCTTGGCCCATTCAAACTTCATCTTCTTTCGAAGCTTCTTCAATTTATGCTTTCTCATTTTGCGTTTACGAATTACTATCAATCTTGCCGCATGTTTCACATAAAAACTACCCGAGGTAGGTAAGTGTATAGAAATTGGCACTATGTTCTCAGTTTTTTCAATATTTTTAAAACAAGGAGGGAGTTCCAAGGATAAAAAGTCGTGTCTAGGAATAGGAAATTTCAATTCGATACTAACTGGTGGTTTGTAAATAGACATCATATTTAATGACAATTCATGGTTTTGTTTGAAAAATTGATGCGACATGCATACGAACTTTGGTTCCAAAGTTGGTAGACACTTCAGAGTTAAATGAACAGATGGGAAATTCGTGATATTTGATGAGCTCACAATACCCTTTCTAAAATCAATTGAAGACGTAGAATATGTACTAGTAGTGAATCCTGTTCGTAATGCTCCTAAAATAAAGCAGAACTTATTTCATCAAACATAACCTATAAGTTGCCACTTTTGATCATGAGCGCAGGCAGTTACTGTAACTGCCACTGTACATCATAATACTTACTGAACATTTGCATACCTCTTCCTAAGGATATCATGTTAACAGAATTGAAAACATAAACTAGTAAGCCTAATAAAAAATTAAGTTATTTCAAAGTGACAGCTGACTGACAAGACGGAGTCCGTACAGTGGATGGATCCATCCATCCACCCACCTAGAGCCACCTAGCGGGCTCTAGCGGGGAAATAAAAATATTATAAAACGCGGGAAACTCGGGGGAAACTTCGTATTTCTTGTTTTCAAATAATTTTTGAAGAAATTATATCAATTTACTAAAAAGTTTATATATATATTTCATTGAACGAGTCAACGGATTCAACATTTAGGTAACATTTGAAAGCATTTAAAAAGTAAGTTATGAAACCAAATTGAAGAGCTCCCCTGAACAAGGATGAATTGTGACACATTTTTCAAAACGCGTTTATTTGCTTTAAAAGGATGAATATCCATATATCCGTAAACTTATATTCGAAATATAATTGAGCGAGCGAAGCGAGCGACTCCATTTGGCTCTTTTAGCACGGACCTCTGTTTTTTTTTTTGTTTTTTTTTTGTTTTTGTTTTTGTATGCTAAAGGAAGCAATAGAAGTCGCACCGTTTCACCGATCGACCTGAAATTTTGCACACATGTAAAGACAACCTTCTCTGTTTGCAGACCCAATTTTTTTTTGAAATCCATCCATTGGTTCATTGTTAAAATAAGTATCTCCTGATAGCCTAAAAAATGAAAATGGTCTTCGAGAAATGTGATCAAACTCATATTTAGCATGGTCAGTAAGACCAACAATGTCACTTATTTTACAAATTTTCAGCCGAATCTGTCAAGAAAGTATGCACTTATTGACATTTTTAATAGCTGTCAGAAATGAAACATTGAAAATGAATGTCTTTCCAATGCAACTGAATCTGATTTGCTTTAGGTACAAGAGTGTTTTGATGGTATGTACACTTTTTTAGTGAAAAGCAGATATTTTTATGTTTATTGAGTTGATCAAATTTGAATAATTCAATTTGGATCATAGTTTCCAACAAATCATTTCGAGTTTTTAAGGACCTTGATTGTCTTTTCGTCAATTCGTAGTTCTGATGGCCGTGCCTCCCGTGTTTCTACTTGGCTGATTTTGCATCCAGGAGGGATTAGAAACATAAGCTCACATTTCAATAATATCATTGAGTGGCGTTTGTTCTCTTCTAGCGTTCACACGTCATTCCAAATCTCTACTGCATTTTGCTTCTTTTCGTTGATAATTTTGGCAATTTGGTGTACTTTGTGAAGGTATTAGTAAAATTGAATCGCTTTTAAAGCATAGATATTAGGTATCTACAGTTTTTGTCCAGGGGATTGATTATTTCAAATTATTTTCTTCTTGGAAACGTTGGATTTATTCCGTTTCTGAGCTTCTGTCTAGCCTGACATTTCCTTGAAGGTTGCTATTTTTTTTTGAAAGTTTTGATACATTCAGTTCAAAACATTACGTTGTCTTATTTTAATTGTGGAACGTTGGATTCATTCCGTTTCTAAACTAGGTAGTTACTATTTTACCTGATCCGTTTTTTTGTGTGGAACTTTGATTCCTTTCGCTTATTAGTTGAAAGGTGTTTACTTTATTTTCATATTTGCGAAGTTTTGTTCCAGATTCATTTCGTAACATTACGACATTGAATACATTACGTCTTTGAGCACACATTTCGTGCATTTCAAACATTGATCACACAAATATTATTGTACTTTAATTAGGTAGGTACTCTACTTCTTACTTTTTCATTACCTATCTTATCCCTATTTAAACATGCCGAAAAATGGAAAGACTTCTGCTAGAATGAAAGCCATAAAGGCGAAAAAGCGTCTGCGTGAAATTGAAGATCAAGAAACTGACGAAGCTTAATCTAAAAGGTTGAAACAAAATGTCGTTAATAATAAAGCATCAAGGAGCAAAGAGACCCCCGACCAGACTGCTGCAAGGAGATACTCAAACAATCAACGCAATACCCGCTCTCGTGCAGCGGGTATTGCCGATTGACCGACCAACTAAAAACTTCGCATGGTAATTGGTTGCAACATTTAAGGTATTTTTGCCAATTTTCAGTCTAATTTGTAGTTATTTTCAAAAGTTTATCATATCATATGAGTGGTCCCAGGTATATTGTTTGAAGGATATCATGTGATTTTTGAAACTTAACAATGAACCGTTCAATCAAAGGTTTAATCGATCAACTTAAAACTTAGCAAGGTTATTGGGACCAATATTTTTGGAAATTTTGGAGATATTTATACAAGTCTGTGACGAAATTCAAGAATTATTGGCTTTTAATGACATTTTCGATAGACATAATTTCGGTTCGAGGTGTTGCGTGTATCCGTGCTCGCTCATCAACGCGTTACTCAGAGCGTTTTCCTAGTTATATTTAATACATTCGAAATATTAACCTTTCCCCCTCTAAAAGAATTAAAATCTCTGTTTAACATTGGTGGCTTATCTGGTGTTGGTTGGTTTTATTAGTTGTTCTTGAACAATTTAAGAAATGTCCCATTCATCCTTGTTCCGGGGAGCTCTTCAATAATTGTCAAATGGAGTTTCGATGATTTTTTTCTCTTACATCCAGCCAGTGCCGTAACTAGGGATTTCGGCGCCCGGTGCAAATCTAAATTTTGGCACCCCCCCCCCCCCCCTCCCTCCAACCCCACCACCCCAGAAAACGCTATAACCCAACCAGTGATGATTTCAGACTAGGGCAAAGCAAAACTTTGGTTGTGCACAAAACAAATAATTATGCAAAACAGTGGTCAAACATTTCCACAGCACTTGACAATGACAGCAATGAGGGGCATGGGGAGGGGGGAGGCCTCCTAACTATATTCGAGTCCAGGGCCCTGAAACGGAAAATTTTGATTTTTGTGTAGGCTTTTAATGGTTTTTAATCATTTCTGACGTTCAATTTTACTGATTTTTTTCAGCAGAATAATTTTATTTCAAAATTTTATTTCAAACTTCTTTAAAGGGCGCATTATTTTGTGAAGAGAGGGGGGGGGGGGGGGGTTAGACCTCTTGGGTATGACTGATATCATCACCGACATCAACAATGTCCCGCAGGGCGTTTTTGTGTTTTTAATACGCAAAAATTAATTTTGGGTGCAAAAAAGTCATTACTACATAAAAATGTGGCTTCCTGGCGCCCCCTTGTTGGCGGCGCCCTGTGCGGCCGCACACCCCGCACACCCCTTGTTACGGCCCTGCATCCAGCTACCTGTATTACTCTCAAAACTTTTAATAAATACACAAAGTAAAATTCTCTTACCATTCGTCGGTTAAAAATAGTAAAAATACTGTTGGCGTTTTATGAATAATAAGAAAGTTTATGTCTTCTTTATTGAAGTTATTAATGACATGTAGTACGAATAAGTAAGCTTCGATACCTGAAATCAAATAATGTAAAATATAGGTAAAACCTTGTAAAACCATTTGAAAACTAAGATATTCACACAGAATTGAGTACTATAAATACTCGCCACAAAGCTCATGACAATAATAAGTATATAATATCGTTAATGTATACAAGTAGATATGTACATGAATTGATTTACACATACAGAGGTACATAAGATAGTAGTTGGTTTGACAAACATTTTATAATTTGTTTGATGTAATTTGTAAACCAAAATTAAACATTTAGATTTCGTTGAACAGCTGTGGAACATACTTTTTCAGACATGCGAGATTCTACTGTATAAAAAAATAAAATTACATTATACAGTTTTGAAAAGTTTCTTACACCAAAGAAGGTCTCCTCTGCCATTGGAACAAATCCACCTGCTCTGATGACAATCGGTTGATTAGCTCTGGACATCATGATCCTCATGGCTTGCTTGAAACTCGCAGACGCTTCCAACCAATCAGAGCCGAAGATGGCGTCCTTCACCAGCGAGCTCTGTAACATACACCACTAGCTTGATATCATGATCCTCATGGCTTGCTTGAAACTCGCAGACGCTTCCAACCAATCAGAGCCGAAGATGGCGTCCTTCACCAGCGAGCTCTGTAACATACACCACTAGCTTGACATCATGATCCTCATGGCTTGCTTGAAACTCGCAGACGCTTCCAACCAATCACATCCGAAGATGGCGTCCCTCACCAGCGAGCTCTGTAACATACACCACTAGCTTGACATCATGGTCCTCATTGCTTGCTTGAAACTCGCAGACGCTTCCAACCAATCACAGCCGAAGATGGCGTCCTTCACCAGCGAGCTCTGTAACATACACCACTAGCTTGACATCATGATCCTCATGGCTTGCTTGAAACTCGCAAACGCTTCCAACCAATCACAGCCGAAGATGGCGTCCTTCACCAGCGAGCTCTGTAACATACACCACTAGCTTGACATCATGATCCTTATGGCTTGCTTGAAACTCGCAGACGCTTCCAACCAATCACAGCCGAAGATGGCGTCCCTTACATAGGCGTGCGCAGGAGAAATCATTAGGGGGGGCCAACATGGGCGCCGGCAGGATTAATGACAGGGGGTGTAAAGTACAAGAAAAAAAATTGCCACGGGTTAAGGGTGGTGGGGGGGCGCGCCCCCCACCTTGCCCCGCAGGGCGTTTTTTGGTTTTTTGACACTTTGAAATCAATTTTGAGACGTTCTGAGGAGCATTTTCTTTAAATTTTTGTTTAAATTTTACACACCTTTTCACTACAATAAGGTGAGGGGGCCATGCCCCAAAACCTGGCATGGCTGAGCGTTTTTAGTATTTTGGGCACTTCAAAATGAATTTGAAACGTTTTAAGGTGCTTTTTGTTCCCAAAACATTTTTTTCACGACATAAAAATATAAATTGATATGAAAGGGTGTTCAGGGGCGAAGCCCCCGAGAAAATATTCTCTGAAGGTCATACATAAGAGCAATTTTGAGTCATATTAAAAATACATTTTTAGGGGAAAAACCTAGAAATTCATGAAAAATCGTGTTTTTGGAAGGTACCTTGTAGGCATTATTTTCCAAAATTTTGTGTTTTTGATCAACCTAGTACTTGAGTCTAGTGATTTGTGCAACTCCAGTCTGCCCCGCAGGGAGATTTTTTTTTAAAACCCATTTAAAACAAAATTTTGACACTTTAAGGACCACATTTTATAATTTTTTAGTTGAGGCTGACCCATTAGGGGGGGCCAAGGTCCCCCCGGCCCCCCCCCGTGCGCACGCCTATGGTCCCTTACCAGCGAGCTCTGTAACATACACCACTTGCTTGACATCGTGATCCTCATTGCTTGCTTGAAACTCGCAGACGCTTCCAACCAATCACAGCCGAAGATGGCGTCCTTCACCAGCGAGCTCTGTAACATACACCACTAGCTTGACATCATGATCCTCATGGCTTGCTTGAAACTCGTAGACGCTTCCAACCTATCACAGTCGAACAGGGACGACGCTAGGATTTTTATACAGGGGGGGCCTAGGTAGGGCAATAGACTTTGTAGGGGGGGGGGGGGGGCCGGGCAAACGTATTTTCAAATGTACTATATTTTCATATTGTGCCGTGGGGATAATTAAAAAACCGAAACCTTCAAAAATTATCCCTACACTAATTTTTATGAACTGTCCTCCGACCATTTTTCGTCCCTTACCATTTCCCAAGACTCTCCTCTTTCTTCCACAGCCACCTTCACTCCACTCACTCATCCACTTCTTTCGCGGTCTCCATGCATTTCTTTTCCCTCCCATTGCCGCTCTATCTGCCTCCCTTCTCGGTATCCTCTCTTGTCCCATCCCTTTCAATCGACCAAACCATTTCATTCTCTCCTTTCATCATTTGAAACTTAGAGTTTCCATTCCAAGATCTTTCCTTATCTTTGAGCTCCTTATCTTATCCATTTTTGTCAACCCTGCCATACTTCTTAGGAACTTCATTATGTCTGTCTGGCATACTAAAGTCGCCCATTTGCAAAACAATGTCAGCTAAAGTTTTATTTGATAATTTGAACAGTGAAAAAAATTGAAGAAAAGTATAGCCCCACTGCCTTTCAAGATAATTATTTTCACACATTTGGTTTGGGGGGGGGGGGGGGGCACAAGGGGGCCGAGCAGATGTTTGGGGGGGCCGTGGCCCCCCCAGGCCCCCCCCCCCCTTAGCGTCGTCCCTGCAGTCGAAGATGGCGTCCTTATCACCAGCGAGCTCTGTAACATACACCACTTGCTTGACATCGTGATCCTCATTGCTTGCTTGAAACTCGCAGAAGCTTCCAACCAATCACAGCCGAAGATGGCGTCCCTCACCAGCGAGCTCTGTAACATACACCACTAGCTTGACATCATGATCCTCATTGCTTTTAAAGGTTCTTTACTTCAAAATTCATAATGCATTTTATATGACCTTGACTTCGATCATGATTCAGATTTTGATCGCGTTCTTCGAGATTTGGATTATGATTGAATCAATGTGAAAAGTGTCAAAAGCTCGTGCTCAGGTATAACGCAAAGTTAACGCTTTCAAAGTTAAGTGTTAACGCTTAGAGCAATTTTTAAGTCTTTCAGTGTTCTGATTGAGGCGAGCGACTCCTTTTGACTCTTTTGACACGGACCTGTTTTTTTTCTTACTGAGGCTTAATGTCACAGTTTTTCTTCGATCGAGCTGAAATTTTGCACATATGTACGGACCATTTCTGGGCGTTGCAGACCCTATTTTTTTTGTAATCCGCTGATTGGTTCAAATTTTAAAAATACTATCGATTAGTTGGTCCGATCAATTTAAAATTTTGCAGAGTCATTGCAACCAACATTGACACCAATCTTACAAAGTTTCAGCCAAATCCACCTATTGGTTAAAATTTAAAACCATCCTGTGTTTTTTGCGAATAAACTTATAAACTTAAAAACTTTACATAATCATTGGGACCAAAATCTTTTGAATTTTTGGCAATTTTCAGACAAATCCGTCGTTATTTTCAAACGTTACTGTCATTTTAAGGACATTTTAAGGAAATATTAGCAAATTTATGCCAGTGTTGTAATTATTTTAGTAGTGCCATCTTGATACTTCCGTTCCAAGGCCACGAGCAGAAGCTTACAAATTATTATCAAATCGCATGCAGTACGAAGGCTCGCTCCCAGATCTTTTTCCTAGTAGTACCAACATCACTTGCTGTCCTTTTTGCATCTTTTCTATAATAAACATTTCATGCATGCAACTATATCAACCAGTTCATCTCACCTCTTCGGTTATTTGATTGCTGAAAGAGCAAACCAGCAGCAGTTCCAGAAGGACTCCAATGAGTATTGATACAAACGGAACAGCTTTTGGTTCCCCGGACGGCATCTGTATAAATTACTTTCATGAAATTACGCTTTTTGTTAATTCAACTGTTTAAAATTTAGCAGATCATTGAAAAACTGGCCCTTCACATTGTTAAATTACTGGTGGCCAAATATTTAAACATTGCATACCAGAGTAACATATAGGAAGATCAACCCAGAAACTGTAATATTGCAGACGAGTTGGTTCATCCAAATGATCTGCAACTGCTTCTCTAATTCTGCAACGTAACTAGAAATAGAAACGAAGTAGAATTTAGTTTTTTCTCTAACCTAAAACTTTGCTTTGAAAAAATAATGATTATACTTAATTGTGACTCATTAATAATGTTCAATATCTACTAAATTTCATTGAATAAACATCAAATTAAATTACCTGATCAGTCTAACATGGTGGTTGACACATTCCTTGATTATGTTTTCCATTTCCGTGTTAACTTCTCTGTTATTGTTAACAGTGTTGTAACGAAACAAACGCTGTACATTGACTCTGTCCAATGCAATCGTTCTGATGCTTAACAAAGTGTGTCGAAGTATTTTGAATTGAGCACTGACTTGCATCAGCAGTGCAAATATTAAGAGATCGACGTATATCATCAGAAATAAAGCCAAAACTGTGGCCAATGCAAGCCAAATTAGAGATATTTCCAAATAAGGAGGAACTGTCTCATTATAAGGCCACAAAAATCTGCAATCATCGGAGCAAGAAATTTATATTGCGATACACAGGACGAAAAATATTATTAGTGCGAGCAGAATTTGAAAAGACAATTTTCTGGTTGAACGTATCTGGTTCATCCAGATACCAGAGTTAACCAGAGTTTTTAACACGATTAATAAAAAAACATTTTTTTTAGTGTTCCAAATAAAAAATATATAAATCTTCATTCAGTGTCGAATTGATTATAGAATATGCTCAGTGACTAGCCCAATATAGGGTGAAATAAGGGTGAATAGGCCATTAGTCTGTAACGAAACCGAAATGATTTGGCTGAAAATTCAGAGCATATGGACCACAGAGTTATTGTACATGGCCAAAGTAAAAACGGTATTCGAAAGAAATTGATTGGCTGAAAATCCGCTTCGTTCAAATACCGTTTGTGCATTTATCACGTGGTGGGGGGATCTTATTTTCGTTTCCATTTAATATTTATGAAACCGACTATGGTACAATATAAACTGATAAGCATATTATTTATGAAGGGTACATGGAAAGAGTGCTATGAGCCCATAATTAAAAAAAAAAATAGTTTAAGGTGTAATCTTGCAGTGATTTTTATGAGCAATCAGACTATATGCTCGGTTTCTAGAAAATATTGCCACAAAGTCTTGAAAAACGCAATTGAAATATCGATTTGTATGGAAGATAGATACAAGATTCAACATAAAACCTCGTTTATCTCAGTTACATCCGAATGTGACTCATAGCGTTCTTTCCCTGTTCCCTTCATATAACTGTAAAAAATAATTGTGTAGGAGATATACCTGAAAAACGTGATTCGTTTTTCTCGTAGATACGGTAGTGCGATGATATTATAAATAACTGTGACTATATGTGACAAAGTAATGAACGCTTTTGTAAGCAGTTTACTCTTTTGAAGTGTTGATGTCATCAACGTCTTCTCCCACTCATCTCCTTGCATGGACCTGTTGAATATTTCCTCCATTTCGTCAACCAACTTCCGATACCCTTCATTCCTCCACAGCAGACATCCGACTTTGGTTAATGTCATGGAACTGAACAATATTAATATAAACAATTCCAGAACGGTTACGACGTCGTTATTGTATTTGTTTAAAGTTAGTGAGTAAAATGACACGCTCGTGAAGTAGACGAAAGAGAATATTGTATAGCGAGGAGTTAAATATCTGAAGATCCGAGATATCCAGCTCATTTTCTCATCGTTCATGTGCCAGATTCCTGCAACCAAGAGAATCGTAAATATTATAATGAAAATATTAATAAGTAATAACCATGGAAGCGCTCAGTGAACGCGTTGAAACTGTATGGAAATTGATCTGCTTTTAGACACGTTTTTGATCGCCCATTTACTGATATTTATGAGAAACGTTTGTAGAACTCCTAAAATCTATGATCTAAAATCCATTCCATTCCATGTGAGGTTATCCGCCATGCCTATTTCCAGGTTGTAACTTCTGAGAACTAAACCCGTATTAGAAATATAAAGAAAGTATGAATCATTTTTATTTGAACATTTGACCAACAATGGGTATAGTCTCGACTCCTCCTACAACAGCTGTCGTCACTCAGTCTGGTTCTAGACTGTAATTTAAGGAAGACCAGTGGCGTGCCGTGACATTTGAAGTGAGGGAAGCAAATTGCCAGGAAAGAAATTTGCCCAGACCCGGAGGGGGGTCTGGGGGGCTTGCCCCCCAGCTTAGCCCCGCAGGGAATTTTTTAAAATTTGACTAATTTTAGATGGTTAAAAACGATTTTGAAAGTACCTTTTTGGAAGATTACTTGAATTTAAGAAATGGTCAAAGGAGGATTTTCAGACTAATTTTTTATATTTTAATCATTAGTTTTTTGAAGGCAAATACGAGGGCAAATACAGATATACAAAAACTTTGTAGAAATGCGTAAACTGAACTGAGAATCCGAAACTGCAATATTTTGTAGATATTACAAGTTTAGACATTCAACCGCTCTTGAGCACTGTCACCGACCGATCACATGTTCGTTCCAATCGTGTCAACTCGGGAGTAGTTCGGCTGCGTTCGGACTGTGGATGCAACTCTCCGATTTGCTTCCCTTGGCTAGAATACGCCTGCAGAAATAGACGCATTTTACACAGAAATGCTTTGTGTTTAGACCGGCAAATAATGTTATTATCATGGCAAAATAAGTTTTTATTATTGACAATACTTTCAGGTGGCTGCAGATTAAGACGGCTCTTCAGAGTGCTAATTTAGCCTATAAATGGGTAGTGTTACCAATTTAAATTTTACAAACGCAAAAATTGAGATAATTTCGTTCCCTTTGCGGCAGAATAATATTGAAATAATGGCCCATGTTTCAGTGTTGCTATTTTGTCTTAATGGCGTTCACAACTTTATCCCCAAGTCCCCAAAACAACCCCTAAATTTAAGAAAAAAGCAATGATGTTCAGTAATATATTGTGCCTTTCACAGAGCGAATAAAAATATTTCAAGAACATACCAACAAAGCTCATTCTTTTGGGTATCTACATACAAAAAATCAGATCAATTGGATGCATAATGACGAAGAAAACTTCTGAGTAAGATTCGATTATTTTGGAGTGGAAATCTTACTTCCAGCACCTATAGTGGAAGGGGGGGATTTTGGTTCGCTTACAATCTCGAGCGCCTGTCACATTAAATCATTCTGCGTACGTGACATTTTCTGAATGAGCGTTGTTTATCACTTTGCAACTCGGCTCGCTGCTAAATTCCAAGTATCATTGGTAATATGATCTCATCATGGACTTATATGATTTTAGTGTTGAAACCACAAAGTTTGTACGCGTTTTCAATTAAAACTAAAAAATGTAATTACTGTAGTTGTATTATACCTGATACGTTGATTTGATTTCTTAACTCCTTATGTTGTAGAGAAAACGGTTTAAAACGATTTTTCAGACGTTTTCCTAGGGGGGGGGGGGGGGGGGGGGTAGGAGATTTGCAAATCAAAATAGAGAGATTGCACAACTAAATAAGGATTTACTTTTTTATAACCTGAATTGAATTTGATGTTATCGTGAATTTACCTGTCGGAGGCAGGACGGCTACATAGGTGTCCTCTTGAGCCTTGTACAAGTGTGATTATGACAGTGAAAATGGATGAGGTAGAGCACAAACAACATAGGTAATTACAATAATCACTTTGTTCCAATAGTTCGAGTCGGGTTGTTACCATTATTACCTATACATATGGTGGGTGGGTAAGATATAGATTATAGAGTAAAAAAAAATGAATTGTCTTCCATAAATCAGATCAAACTCACATTTTGCATGGTAAATAATACCAACATTGTCTCTTATTTTACACATTTTCAGCCCAATCAGTTAAGAACGTTTGCACTTATTGACATTTTAATATCTGTCAGAAATGAAGTATCGAACGAAATGAATGTTTTCCACTTCAACTGAATCTGATTTGCTTTAGGTACACCCAACAAATCATAAAACGGTATTTGAACGAAACGGATTAGCTGCTGGTCTGGTTCCTTGACAATCAATCCTTGTTATTATCAATGAAATCAGAGCTCAACTACTAGAGGTATAATGACGAGTTAGCGTCAACTTCATCAGATGATGCCTTCACATTTTTTCAGCCAATCAGTGGCGGTTTGTGCATGAGGCAAGGGAGGCTGTGCCTCCCCAAAATAAGAGAAGAAAGGGAGAATCGTATTTTACAACTCTTAACTTCATATATAATTGTGAATATCATTTAAATTTTAAATTATATAAAGATAAGTATTTTACTTTGACTGATCGGTTTAATTCGCCACGCCAATCCCCGACAATGAGTGCGCGCGCGCTGCTGAATACACGCTAGCTGTATACGCGGACTGCAAGGGAGGCTGAGATGCTTACAGCCGCCGTGTAGCCTCCGATTCATACAGGCGAGGGGCAAGCGCGGGAGTGCGGGGTGAGCGCAACGCATGCAGAGCTATGATGACGTCAGGGAGGCGGCGAACATGCCCGAGAGGGTCCGAGGAAACGACGAAGTTTCTGCTGCCCGCGCCGGTTTTTCCCCTGTTCTTACCGCCTAGCATCGGTGACACGATTATTATGGTAGCCTAAAATCATGTGCAGTGAAATACCACGTTCAAATTGAAATAATAGTGACGAATGTTTACTTCAGTCGCTTTGATGTATTTAATTGTTTTAGTGAATTGTGTTTTATAGTGTTTTGGTTTTGTTTAATTTGACTCCGTCGCGTTTAGTTATTGTGAGCAAGCAAAGTGAAAAGTGCGGTTATGATGTGAATTGAACAGGAGATCGTGGTGCGGTTTTGTCGAGTCGTGGGGAGATCCTATGAACAGTGCTAGGTAGAAATACACGCTCTGTGTTGTACATACGTAAAGACGGTTTGATATTCTTATTTCTTACCAAGAAAGTTTTATCATAATATTTAAATATGGAAGTTGGTAACCAAGTGGACAAAAGCAATATTGTGGACAAACTGTTAGAAGTGCCGTTATGTAGCCGTGATTTTAATGAGAGGGTGCAAATAAAAACCGCTGGCAGACCTACCCCCAAGATTGACCTAGTACAGGCCAGTGGGTCGAAGAGACATTCTTATAACAGATCATTCTCGACTTCTTGGTATGATAAATATGCATGGCTTGCAGGAAGTGAAGTTAAAAGCGCATTATTTTGCTGGTCGTGTGTATTATTCCCTGCGAGTGGCAAATGCATCGTGTGGAATGGCGAAGGTTACAAAGATTGGAAGAACTTGCCTCGTTCATTAGCGAGACATGCGGAATCCACTGCGCATAGGCAAGCAGACGTACGATATCGACTGTTGGGACGACAGATGATTGATCATGCAATTGACCAGGGGATTCGAATTCAAAATAAGCTTCACAATGCCAGAGTTACTCAGAATCGCCTCGTATTAAAGCGACTTATAGACATTACTACGCTATTAGCTCGGCAAGAGAAAGCTTTTCGTGGCCGTGATGAAGGTAAAGATTCTGCGAACAAGGGTAACTACCGAGAACAGTATGAACATTTGTGCAAATACGATGAAGTTCTAAGAGCCACTCAAGAGTCCACAGTTTTCACTGGTGAATCAAAAATAACTCAAAACGAACTTATTGAGTCAGTGACTCACGTTATACAGGAAGAAATCAGTAAGGAAATTTCAGAAGTTCCGTTTTTCTCTTTGGAAATAGACGAGAGCACCGACATCTCGTGTAAATCACAAGTATCCATTATCATAAGATACGTGAAGGAAGGAAAAGCAGTTGAAAGGTTCATGGGATTCTTCGACGTCAGTGCTGGCCGCAACGCAACATGTTTGAATGCATTGTTAAAAAAGGAGTTCAGCAAGTTTAACTATAAAGAAAAGCTCGTTGCCCAAACATATGATGGAGCAGCGGTCATGTCGTCGGAGCTAAATGGACTACAAGCAAAAGTAAAGGAGGTTGCCCCACAGGCCCTATTCGTGCACTGCTATGCACACAAATTAAACTTGGTTCTAAGTAAAGGGGCGAACGTAATTAAAGATGTACGCATATTTTTCAGCACACTGGCAGGTTTCTCAACGTTTTTTTCCAAATCAACCAAAAGAACTAACGTTCTTGATAGTGTCCAAAATAGACGACTTCCCACGAACGCACCAACGCGCTGGAATTACACTTCTCGTGCGGTCTTGACTGTGGCTAGCCACCGCGAGCAGTTGCTCGAAGTCTTCGAAACAATCAGAGATTCACCGACTTTCGATGATGAAGCAATCCGTGAATCGGTTGGACTTATTAACGCATTAGAAAACTTCCAATTCATGTTCTTACTGTATACTTACCGCAAGATTTTCCATTTTACTGACATTCTGTATGAGATATTACAATCGAAATCAACAGACATTGAATTCTGTCAAAGGCGTATTTTGGCAGCCACTGAATCCATCCGGCGTCTAAGGTCCGATCGAGAGTTCGATACAGTTTACGCTGAAGTGAGAGAACTGATATCCGACGAGCCCGTGGTGCGACGTGCATGTCGAAACAACATCCAGCAAGCAAGTTTCCGTCAAAACATCAGAGCCCTCTACTTCGAAATCCATGATAACATCCTTGGTCAGCTTGAAAAGGTGGCTTTTTTAGCACTTGTTGACGTATCCAAATTTGACGTATACGGCCAAGAGTTATTACAGAACAATATGGCAGGTACTTCGACGTGATTGCATTAAAATGCGAACTTACGGTTCTGTACGGCGACAAGGAACTGTGGGAAAACTGTTCTTCTATTGCAGCATTGCTGCTGTTCTTTGTTAGCAATGAATTAGACCAGTCAATGCCCCAAGTGAAGAGACTTCTCGAGCTCGTGCTGACAATTCCAGCTACGTCGGCTAGTACAGAAAGAAGTTTCTCGTGTTTAAAGCGTCATTGCCTTCTTTTTCAATTTTCTTTCAATTGATGTTACATGAAGATAATGTATATTTAAATAATTGAAATGGAGTTAAGCAAAAGCGAAATAAGTGACCTAGAGGTGTGGAAGCATTTTACATTCAATTAAGTATGATAGCGGTCGACTGCACTCGTTTCTCATTGGTTAATTTTTAACCCCATTTACGAACTTAACTGCAATTCAATTCTCGCCACCCGCAACACCATGGGCCAAGAACGGTTGACATCCCTTGCTCAAATCAGTATTGAGAAAAGTCTAGTCACACGCATGGAAAAAACATCACAGTGGTATGACCGGATAACTGACTTCTTTGCTGCAATGAAAGATCGCCGTATTGATTTATCCTTCCGCTAATATGGTAAGTTTATTAAACGTAATTATAAATATTTTCTGCCTCCCCACTTTTCAAACCCACAAACCGCCACTGCAGCCAATCAATTTCTTTCAAATACCGTTTTATCATTTGTTGAGTGTACCAGGGTGCTTAGATGCTATTTTCAAGTTTCGATGAAAAGCATACTTTTATGTTGATTGAGTGGATCATATTTCAATTCAATATGGATGTATATGTTTTCTGTGCGTTTGGTACGGAATTCCGGTTAGAGAATTTGTACGTTCCCGTGCTCGATATTTTTTTATTTTGTATTTTATTTTACATTATTATCCCGTAGACTAGTACATACTACCATTATGGGTACCGTCACTGAGCGTTTTCCTAGTTATTATTGTTCAGCGAGCGACTCAGGCGCGTCAAAAAGGATCGACACACTCAAGAAATTATAACGCTCTGTATTACCTGAAAATAAATACCATTAGAAAAACTTTTTCACAAACATCCAATTTTTCCATATGGCGATAATCGATAGTAAGAGAAATTAAGAAGTAATTTGAAGAATTTCTATGAAAACATCGACCAAAATGTGTGTTTAAATCGCGTTTAAAATGCACTAAATTATGCAGTGAAATTCAAAAATTTCCAGGGCCTGGGAGGCCTACCCGCGAGATGCTCTGGTGCCCTCCCCTTGACATAATCAGATGCTATTTGACACGTTACTACACAAATCCACAGGCGACGCAGCAGGATTGACAATAATTGAAAAAGTGTCATCAAATATTTAAACATTTACACAAAAAGATGCATTTATATAAAAAATTTAAGGTACAGGCAATTAAGAAAGTAAGGGGGTCCCAAAAAATATCTTGCAGGGGGGGGGGACTGAAGTTACGCCACTATCCATATTAACGAAACGGCATTGTTTCTTAGAGATGAAATATTATTTTGTCTAAGTTGAGTGGAATCGTTGGTTGTTTATAGTCATAAGCCGGGTTCACACAGTAATTAATTGTACAACGGAACGATTTTCCTATCATTAGCCAATCACAAGCAAGGTATTGTTGGTGTCTACGATTTTTCTCCGTGGCTAAAAATAAAATTAAAGTAATGTGAACCCACCCACTACTCATTTTTGCTTGGAGCAGCACAGAGATAAGTAAAGTAACATAATCTCAAGGACCAATAGAAATAAATTGAGATTTCTATCAGAATTGTCAATACCTGTTATATATTTTTTTAATTTTAATTAATTTTAATTTATTATAAATGAAATACATTTCAGCATAGCCCCGCTAAACCAACAATGGCTTGTCGGCAGGTTTACTAAATTCAATTACAAATTACAATATAAAATAAAACACTCTCAGATCATCAACCCTTGTGACTGTTACACAATTCAAAGTAATATAAAGTAAAGACAAAAATAATAGTATAATTTTAATTACCAAATTTTAATTTTAATTACCTATCTGTGTAGGTTCAAGTGTAGAAAAAATGCTTTTCGCTCGATTGGAGTGCCGAAATTAATTTTTGCATATATCGAAATTGTTTACAGTGACGTGCCTTCAATTTTGTTGGTGGTCATCTTGGAAAATATGGCGGAAAACGTATATTTTACAAATTATTTAATTGTTGGCAGTGGTAGATGAAAGGTTGAAAAATTATGAAATAATTCTGAATTCACTAAAACTAACTCAATACGCCGTGAACGAATTTTATTTTTTCATTGTTGGAATTTACTAATCACGTTTCTGTGTTTTTTTGCTCTCAATTTATTACGAATCGAGTGGACTTAGACTAATATATGTGGAATTACAATTTGTAGACAATTTCATTGTAAACAATACGCGTTTTTTTATTTAAAAAAAAATTAAATTTTTTAACAAAATTGGTTTACGGCGTTTTTTTATTTTAATTTAAATCTCCATTTTTGAGTTCGTTTTAATGAATAATTTCATAATTTTTCAACATTTCCTCTACCAACAATTAAATAATTTGTAAAATGCACGTTTTCCGCTCGTTTCCGCCATATTTTCCAAGATGGCCACCAACATAATTGAAGGCACGTCAGGTCATTTTAAGAAAGATGTAAACAATCGATAATTATTAAAAAAATCAATTTCGGGACTCCAATCGAGCGGAATCTAGTGGAGCGGTCGCTCCACTCAGCCAAGTCGTACCGTACACTCACAGTCACTCAACATACCGTAAATGCCTATATAAACTGAGGAGCAGACCAACTACTTTTACTGTAAGCAACAACATAGCATTTTCGGCCTACTGGATCTCAACAATGGAAAATCTCACATTGTTGTGAAATGTCTTAATTTTGAGCTATGGCCCACCTGACTACATATACATCACGCGACAACAACCGGTCATGCCGTTTACGACCTAGAGGGCAGTGAAAATCGTGAAATTACACCGCTTTCTTCTTCTTCTTCTTCTTCTTCTTCTTCTTCTTCTTCAGATGATATCAGAAAAGGTCGCTGTCACCGCCACAGCCTAAACGGCTGAACCGATCAACCTGAAATTTTTACCACATATGCACTTTTGGCGTCTGATGATACCTTGCCTCTTGTGATTTTTTGTGCCGCCATTTTTAAACCGGAAGTGACGTCATATATGAAAAACGGCTGGACCGATTAGAACGAAATTAGCGCCATTCGATTTAGATGGTCATCTTTATGAAGTATCAATAACAAAAAATTATTTTCTTATTTTCTAAACCGGAAGTGACGTCATAAATACGCAATATTTCACTTATTTCAACAAATTATAC
The DNA here is from genome assembly GCA_934045905.1 of Leuctra nigra. Classification (NCBI taxonomy): domain Eukaryota; kingdom Metazoa; phylum Arthropoda; class Insecta; order Plecoptera; family Leuctridae; genus Leuctra; species Leuctra nigra. The sequence goes on from OW203771.1 coordinate 24,763,181, forward strand.
TTAAAATACGTACATAATTAACTTACATTGTAATATAGACAATACAATTTATAAATTCAAGGTTGCAGTGTTCTCGACCGCCATTTCTGAAACCGGAAGTGACGTCATATATCTAAAACGCCTGTACCGATTGCAACTGAACTAGCTCCTGCGTATTCATTCTACTATTTATTTGAAAAATCAATTGGGAAAAATAAATAAACAAATTAACGGTACCGGAAATGGCGGCAGGAACCACTAAATGAAACCGGAAGTGACGTCATATATTACAAACGGCATGACCGATTTTACGGAAATATAGGGATTATGAATTCAGATGGTCGTTCATGAAGTATCAACTATAGATAAAACTAGATTGTATTCTTATTACCTATACCGGAAATGACGTCATAAATATGATGATTGATGAATTACGTCATAAATATGTTAAATGACATTAAATTCACCACTTTATACTTTTAAATAGATATTAGTAAACGTACATTGTGAATAATTATAAATTCAAGGTTGCAGTGTTCTCGGCCGCCATTTTTAAAACCGGAAGTGACGTCATGTATCAAAAACGGCTGTACCTACTGATTGCAACCAAATTTGGGAAATGTGTAGGTCTAATAATTATGAATTAAAGACGACATTATTTTCGGCCGCCATTGTTAAAACCGGAAGCGACGTCATATATCGAAAACGGCTGTACCGATTGGAACTAAATTGAACTAAATTTCAATAAGTTCATACGTTCTTAACTGATTGAGATGAAATTTTGTAAAATAAGATACATTGTTGGTCTTAATGATCATGCAAAATATGAGTTTGATCAGAACTATCGAATACCGTTTTAATTTTTCAGCCTATCAGAGGATATTTATTTAAATTTTAACCAATCAATGGATTTCAAAAAAAATTAAGGTCAGCAAACAGAAAAGGTTGTATCTACAAGTGTGCAAAATTTCAGATCGATTGGTGAAACGGTGCGACTTCCATTGCTCCAGATAGCAGCCAAAAATATAAACAAAAATAAAATACAAAAAAACAAAATACAGAGCTCCGTGTCAAAAGAGTCAAAAGGAGACGCTCGCTTCGCTCGCTCAATTAATTGAATCGATTAAGTCTGTGATCAACTTCCGAATTAACTTCTAGGAAAACGCTCTGAGTAACGCGTTGATGAGCGAGCACGGATATCGCGCAACACCTCGAACCGAAATTCTGTTTATCAAAAATGTCCTTGAAAGCCAATAATTCTTGAATTTCGTCACAGACTTGTATGAAAATATCCAACAATTCCTAAAATATTGGTCCCAATAACCACGCAAAGTTTTAAGTTGGTCGATTGAACCTTTATGATTGAACGATCCCAATTGTTAATTGCCAAAAATCACAGGATTTCGTTCAAAATTTTATTAAACGGTCATATCAGTTTCATAATATACGCTTGAAAGTTTCTGCTCTAACAACCTTGAAGTGAAGATTCGAAGATGCCGTGAAATATGAAATTCGAGAAATATGATAGCCGCAACACGCAAAATATCCGTAAACTGTCAATAACTTTTGAATTTAAACACAGTTTAGTCTGAAAATTGTCAAAAATACAGATAATGTTGGACCCGATGACCATGCAAATTTTCAAGTTGATCGGTCAAACGGTTCTGGTTTAAATTTCAAAAAGCACATTAAATATTTTTTTAAATTTTAACCAATGGGAGGATTTGGCTGAAAATTTGTAAAATAAGAGACAATGTTGGTGTTAATGACCATGCAAAATATAAGGTCGATCACATTCCATTTTCATTTTTCAGCCTATCAGGAGATGTTTATTTAAATTTCAACCAATCAATGGATTTCAAAATAAATTAAGGTCAGCAAACAGAAAAGGTTGTCTCTACATGTGTGCAAAATTTCAGATCGATCGGTGAAACGGTGCGACTTCCATTGCTCCAGGTAGCAGCCAAAAAAAAACAAAAAAAACAGAGGTCCGTGTCAAAAGAGCCAAAAGGAGACGCTCGCTCCACTCGCTCAAAAATGTGACAATTTTTACCACTTTTATCTTGGAGAATTTTCAACACGCACCTGAATATCCTAGAATCTTCTCATTCAGATCAAAGCAACTCTCGTCTTCTGCAACTGAATTAAGATCCTTGAGATATTGAAGAATCCTCCCCCAGAACCGAACCAATGACTGCAGGTTCAGCGACATTCTTGTACGTTCCTCTACAACCAACAACTTGTGTGAACTGACATTACATGCGTTGGACTCGCTACTGTGTTGTTCTAAATCATATATTATTTCATAACGTTATTCTAGTAGCTATAAGTCAATATATTGATTTGTCAAGCAAGTCTTGAACTACACTATATAAGGTAAGGAAGAGACGTGCTTTGTGAAAACTATCCGACCGAACCGGGGCTCGAACCCGGGACCTCTCACTTGCCGGGCGTGAGCTCTACCAACTGAGCTACCCGGCCGGTCGGACGGACATTAGACACAACCGATAGGGGTAAACAACTTAACTAGGAAAACGCTCTGAGTAACGCGTTGATGAGCGAGCAACCTATCAAAAATGTCCTTTAAAAGCCAATAATTCTTGAATTTCGTCACAGGCTTGTATGAAAATCTCCAACAATTCCTAAAATATTGGTCCCAATAACCATGCAAAGTTTTAAGTTGATCGATCATTGAACCTTTATGATTGAACGGTTCCTTGTTAATTTTCAAAAATCACAGGATCTCGTTAAAAAAATATACCTGGGACCACTCATATGATATAAGTGTGTGAACACAATATTAGATCGATCTGTTGAACGGTCATATCAGTTTCATATATGTTTGAAAGTTTCTGCTCTGACTACCTTGGACTGAAGATTTGAAGATGCCGTGAAATAGTACAGTCAGTTAGGTGAAAAATTAGGGGTTTGATGATAAACCTGTAAACATTTCAGCATATACTCAGAAAAACTAGCTAATCAACATAGGCTACGGTGCATTTCAATTTTTTCATATTTGGGGGGGTAGGGGGGGGGTCAAAATTTTATTTTCAATATTAAAATAAAAATTGCGGAGTTGGTGATAGCAACTCAAAACTTTCACAAAATCCTCATTAAACTTATCTTATAATAATGTGCCTTTGTGCATGAAAATATTCTCATTATTTTGGGGGGGGAGGGGGGGTAGACGATATTTTTAATTGTTGGCATAAACACTAGGGGTTTGATGATAAATTTGTAAAAATGTCACCATATACTCAGCAAATGTAGCTTATCAACATAGGCTACGGTGCATATCAAATTTTTTCATATTTGGGGGGGTAAGGGGGGTCAAATTTTTATTATCAATTTTATAATAAAAATGGCGGAGTTGGTGATAGAAACTCAAAACTTTTACAAAATCCTCATTAAACTCATTTTATAATAATAGGCTATTGTTCATGAAATTTTTTCCAATATTTTTGGGGGGTTGGGGGGTAGACGATATTTTTAATTGTTGGCATACAAATTAGGGGTTTAATGATAAACCCAATTTTTTTTTCTAATTTGGGGGGTAGGGGTGGTTTAATTTTGATTTTCAATATTATAATAAAAATGGCGGAGTTAATGATAGAAATCTATAACGTTTACAAAATACTCTATATACTCATCTTATAATAATGGGTCATTTTGAATGAAAATGTTTTCAATAATTTGGTGGGGAGGGGGGGTAGACGATACTTTTAATTGTTGGTATAAACATTAGGGGTTTGAAGATAAACCTCTAAAAATTTCACCATATACTCAGAAAAACTAGCTTACCAACATAGGCTACGGTGCATATCAAATTTTTACATATTTGGGGGGGTAGGGGGGGGAGGTAAATGTTTAATTTTTAATATTAGAATAAAAATGGCGGAGTAAGTGAAAGAAACTCAAAACTATCACAGGATACTCTTTATACTCATCTAATAATGATAGGGCTTTCAGCATGAAAATAAATTCAATATTTTGGGTGGGGAGGGGGGTAGACGATATTTTTAATTGTTGTCTAAACACCCCAGCAAACACAGCACTGCACGCTTTGTACATTAATTGTGCCTTCCCGACGCATCATGTGCAAGGAAAGTGTTGGGCGTTGTACGGTTGATACAAGAAAGATATCTGTTCGTCTACACACATAAATTGTACCTTCAGAGAGTGTACCTTTTGTATGCTGGGCCTGTACCCGCGTACAACACTGCAATTTATTTGCACGCGCGACAATACCGGGCTAGTGTATACCGACGTGTATGTTTCTTGCATACCAAAAGCTGCACGCGCAACAATACCGGGCCAGTGTCTACCGACGTGTATATTTCTTGCATACCAAATGCTGCACGCGCAACAATACCGGGCCAGTGTCTACCGATGTGTATGTTTCTTGCATACCAAAAGCTGCACGCGCAACAATACCGGGCCAGTGTCTACCGACGTGTATGTTTCTTGCATACCAGAAGCTGCACGCGCAACAATACCGGGCCAGTGTCTACCGACGTGCATGTTTCTTGTATACCGAAAAACTACACGCGCAACGACACCGGGCCAGTGTCTACCGACGTGCATGTTTCTTGTATACAGAAATACTGCAAGCATAACAATGCCAGGCCAGTGTTGACCGACGTGCATGTTTCTTGTATACACACAAGGAGTGCACTCAACAATGCTGGGCTGGTATCAACAGGAGTGCATGTTTCTTGCGTTGCGAAACAACTCTATCAGAAACGTGCAAAACCATTGCGTTCCACTTTCTTGCCTAGCCAATCTGTATAGTCACGCTATGGATGTGTTTAGATAATTTATAGCGAAAATATAAATAAAGAAAACATGAATATATCTATGCGAAATCAATTCTAATCTATATCAGTTGTATTATTTCATCATCCTAATACATGTCCGTGTGTTTTTTTCAGTTAATACTCACAATAAGTCTTCAAAATGAGCATTTTTAATATAAAGTGCACGAAAAGTGCACGCAATGGTGCCGGCGTGGTACAAATATTGTATACGGTCATCCACAAGAAGTCAAGTATTTCAATGTTACTTTAATATAAAATTAATTATATAAGTATGAATTGGACTTTCATGACGTATGTAATAATTTTATGTATTAATATTATTTAACGGGATGTTTTAATTGAGCGAGCGAAGCGAGCGTCTCCTTTTGGCTCTTTTGGCACGGACCTCTGTTTTTTTTTTTTTTTTGTATTTTTTTTTGTTTTTGTTTTTGTCTGTTAATAGACGATACACAGGTCGCACCGTTTCACCTATCGATCTGAAATTTTGCACACATGTAAAACCAACCTTCTCTGTTTGCAGGCCCCAAATTTTTTTAAAATCCATTCATTGGTTAAAATTTAAATAAATATCTCCCGATAGGCTGAAAAATGAAAACGGTCTTCGATAATTCTGATCAAACTCATATTTTGGCTATACAGGTCAGAGTTTTTCTTTGATCGAGCTGAAATTTTGCACACATGTAGAGACAACCTTCTCTGTTTGAAGACCATAATTTTTTTGAAATCCATTTATTGGTTAAAATTTAAATAAATATCTTCTGATAGGCTGAAAAATGAAAACGGTCTTCGATATTTCAGATCAAACTCATATTTTGCATGATTATTAAGACCAACATTGTCTCTTATTTTACAAAATTTCATCCCAATCAGTTAAGAACGTATGAACTTATTAACATTTTTCATATCTGTCAGTAATGAAGTATCAAAATGAATGTTTTCCAGTGCCAGTTGAATTGCATCTGATTTGCTATATTTACCAGGATGCTTAGATGTTATTTTCAAGTTTCAATGAAAAGCATAATATGTTGTGTTGATTGAGTGATCATATTTCAATTCAATATGGATGTATATGTTTTCTGTGATTGTCACATTGTGTACGCATTTCCTGTTCGAGAATTTGCACGTCCCCGTGCTCGCTCACCAACGCGTTACACTGAGCGTTTTCCTAGTTATAAACACATTTTATTTGTTTTGCTTATTTTAATTTCTGTGCAATGTACAAATTAATAACATAAAACAATTATTTGATGTTAAAATTGATGAGAAAATTGGAACTACTATGATACTTAATGCATTCTTTTAAACAAATTGAATTGCGCGGTATTGGAGTGCCCCAGCAGTAGGTAGGTACCCGTTTTGTATCAGAATTGTGTCGTACGATCCTCCTTGCGTACGATCGCTCGCGCTCGCTCGCCGGTCAAGTGGCTTATTACCCCATACCAAATACAGCCCGCCACGCCACCTAGTGGCGGACCCGTCGTCCTATCTTTGGATCGTCCTATTGGTCGAGACGGCGAGCGCGCTGCATGTTGGGACTGCCGGTAGGGTTGGCAGGCTTGCGCCGTCAGTTGGTATGCATGCTGGGCGGGTGATTCGACAGGGCGAATCGAACCGCCACAATATAAAAGGCCAATAATGGCAAACTTATTTAATAATAGCACAGAGAAATCATCACAGAATCACACATTGTTTTTTTTTAATTGTGTTGATTTTTATAAATGTTTTTTTTTTTTAATTTTGATATTTTTTTTAAAATGTGTTGATTGACTTTATCAATGCATTTCCTGATTTTTTTTTTACTTCTGTTGATGTTTTTAAATAACGATAGTAGATTTATTGAGAATTGATTATATTATTCCACTGTAAGTGAACTACAGAGTATTTGGAATTAAGGCCATAATTATGGCAAATGTTATTTAACGAAGATAGCATTTGCAAGAAGATATTACTATCACATCATAAATCACAGAGAACATCACAGAATGTAACAACCATCCCAATGGCTTGTATAAATTACCTTTACAAACTTTCAGGAAATAATTGTACTTAAAAACTCAATATAAACAATGAAATAACAGAGTATTTGGTATAAAAAGCCAATATTGGCAATTATTCACAGTGAAATCATCACAGATTAAATTTTTATTGTTTTATTTTTGTTGATTGATTTGTATGAATGCATTTTCTTTTCCTTTTTTACTTGCATATATAGAAAGACTTTTAATGAATGATTTTTTTTATTTCTGTTGATATTTTTAAACTGACAATAAAAAATTAAATATACTTCTCAATTGTTTATAAAATCACTGTAAACAGTAAATAACAGAGTATTTAGTATATTATTTAAGGCCAATTCAATTATGGCAAATGTTGAAATGAGAGGTCACCTATTACTTATTAGAGTGAGGCAAGAAGATCGCTTCGACTCACTTCTGATGATACGATCTAACATTCAGTCAATCAGAGTTATTGAGCGATCAATTTTATTTGGGCAAAGTGTACCTAATCGCACGTCTGTCCACAAATGTGTGATATAATATATTCACCGTACCTAAGAACGATTGACCTTGGAATATAAGGTCAAGCCATATTGCAATCCAGCAATATTATCTAAATAATCATTAAAAATCATATTCAAAATTGAGCCCAATGACTGTGGATTGACCATAGATTTCAAGGTTTCAATAGTAACTTAACTTTATCTCCTACAATTTGAACTGGGATGGCATTAGCTTAACTTTCTCCCGCTTGCATGGCGCTACCATCGAGACAGGTCAACTCAAAACTATAACGCGCGAAATATTTTTGACAGGCATAAGAATGTACTTACTGTTTAGATATTATATCCATTTTTTACTCTAGTATTATTTAACATGTTTGCAAATAAGAAGATATTGCAATTACTAAATCAAAATCAGTTGTTTCATTGTTTCCATTATGCCGTGAGCCCTTCAAGATAGCCTTGGAAACAAAAATACATACCGACAGCCGTCATTACACGATCTCAAAATATCATCATTACACTTTAATTATCCACTATTTCGGTACATAACCAAATATCAACATTAATTCTTATTCTTAATTCTTATGAAAATACGGTCTGTGTAGCAAGATATACTTTGATTTAAAAGTGACCTCCCTCGACGCTAGCGCCAACTAGTGACCGACCTGTCGTCCTATCTTTGCATCGCCCTATTCATAGTTTGCATGTGATGTCATCTCATTGTTGGCCACCATCTTGATGGCTCGCAGAATAGCTGTGATTCTCTGCTTTTTTGACGATATTTTAGTAATGGCTACCTGGGAAATTGTATAGGCTCCGGAGATATCTTTAGTACGAAGAGGAATCACTCACATTACAAAAATACATCGATTGACCTCAATAAAGTTATTATCTGCCCGTCAACGTGACAACGTTATGTCCGTCCTGGTGGAAAATTCAATAATTTTGCATTGCTGATAAAACAAAAGAAGTTCGTGCAAGCTAGGAATTGTCGCCCATCAACGAGGAATATTTCCATCTCCAACACATTACCTGAGTCACTGCTCATGACAAGGAACTTACTTGTTGTAATGTTGATCGATGAGCGTTCCGAGCGAGTCTTTGATACTTCCTTCCGAGCCTGCGTTGTCACGCGATACGCAATCTCAACACGTGACCAATCAGCTTCCTCGTGTCGAAACAACGCGGCCGGCGGAAATGTTCAGCTGACCTCAAATTTTCTACCTGCGTTTATTTGCGATTTTACCGCAAATGGAACTTCTCTCATAGTTTATATTTCCACCACTAAACACTATCGAAATAATAAAACTCTATTTGATATTTCAAATTTTTGATATCGATTATTGACAAAGTGAACTATGTTTATCGACAGATCATTGAACAACCCTTTTGAAGAGTAAACGTTGAAAAACTACTTACAGTGAATGGATTTTAGCAGATCTAACTGCAAATTTGGAATACTTAATTGTATTTTGTGAACTTGAACTTTTGCTTTCATATGTCCAAAACTAACAGGACTTGAGCTAATTCTTTAAGCGCAACTTCCCTAACAGTGCATTATGAAGAGATGGGCAAAGACTTATTACAAGTCGGTCAACTACTGGAAATAGCTGATAACAAAAGGATCGAAATGAAGGATAGACCACTCATAAATAATTTAATCAAGGATTAAATAAAAGTAAACTACCTACTTCAACATTACAAATATAATGACAAAATATTGACTAAATGGACAGAATAATACTGTAAAATGAGAATAAATAAAGCAATAAATTAATAAATATTTATGAAGTACGTAATGTAATGTAGGTACCTAATATAATAAAAATACTACAATCAACACACACAATCAACCACCACCAAATAATGATAATAATAAAAACATTGGCAACAATTGCTCATTAGTAACAAAACTATTTAAGTATAATAATTAGTAACATCAGATATGAAACCCGGGATATTGAATATTTCGGTAATTTTTCGATCTATTACTTCAAGTTTCCCAGAGAAAAATAATCTCCTGAAATTACATGTTTTGAGTTTTAAACAAACTTAAAATATGCCACATAAAATGCATGTTTGAGGATAAAACATTTAACTTGAACAGACATTTTGCTACTGATTTACTGACAAACAGCTGGTCTGATACTTGTTAATATCTGATGAGAGAATATAAATAATCCAATACAATCGGCCTCGATTCACATGGTTCCGCATTCCATCATCTCCCCCATCCCCTATTGGACAGTGAGAGTGAGGCAATGTTATTCTGCCGCATTCCATCAGCTCCCCCAACCCCTGTGTCCTATGACTGTGAGTGAAAGGGAAAGTGATGCAAGGGAAGTTAGAACCACATTCCAGCATCTCCCCACCCCCTGTAGTCCGTGACTGTGTGTGCAAACAACTGCCTGTAAAACCCGTAAATGAAACAGGTGATTTATATTAGAAACCATTCTCCATCAATCACGTCAATTCAACAACAAGCGACAACAGCAGTTAAAATGTTTGATACTTTAAAATGTTCTTTCTGAAATAACTGAATTAAATCACATTCTTTCTCTAAATGTATTAATTATTGACTCGGCAAGAGACATAAAGGTACCTCTCAGCTGTGATTCACAATTGCTGTAAGCTAGGTCTCTATGTTCAAGCGTCATTGTCTGCAAAGTTGATGCTATTCTATTGTACAAGAAAAACTACGTTGTATATATTTCTTTGAATTTACTCAAGTTGGCTGACACAGAGGTACCCCTTTCCAGCTGGGCTGGTGAGCTAGGTCTCTGTGTTCAAGCCCATTTGTTTCCAAGGTTTTCCACTGAACCTCGATATTTCGACAAATTAAAGAGACACACAATTCATATGACGTTTTTCTCTCTCTAAGACTGCTTGCTGTCTACTTGACATTTCTAAGACGACTTTATGTGAATGCACACGTGAAAGTTGGCTTGGCACACAACACAGTCATTGACGAATGAATTGACTTACATAGATAACCTGTCAATTAAATAACCACAATGAACATAGGTAGTGAAAATATTGGAATAGTATCATTTCTTCAAAAGCTTCTGTACTACAAAGTAGGACATTTAGCACGTTTCCATTGCAACAAAGGCTTTACCGCTTTACCATGGCAACACATTGTTGGAGACTTGGAAATTACATCATTATCTTGTCATACATCTCAAACAGTTTTTCTTGCCAAGATGTCACATGACATTTCAAAATGATTTAAAATTAATGATACCTATTTGAACTATTTGGGTGATTGCGTTTGTCATGTGTTGATATTTAAAACGTATACAAAATTAATTGCATATAAACATGTAAACATCACTGTAACTCTGAAATAACAGAGCACGTATCAGTGTCACAATTGATATAAGATGATGTGATATATTGAGTATTGAGATATGAGTATGTATATTGATGGCATGTTATATAATAGAGATAGCAAGACTATAATATTGTAATAGAAACCAACACAGAATTAACACTTTATTTGTTTTTTACACAAGTGTGTTTGATTTTTATGAATGCATTTTTTCTTGTATTTCCATTTCTTTTCTTTTTTACTTCTTTTAATTAATCGTTATAGTGCATTATTTAATTTTTTGATTGTATTTGCATTGACATATTTTTATAAATGCACTTTGTTCTTGTGTTGGTATTATACAAAATTTAATGAGAGAACTCCATTGGTTATAAAAATGAGAGTAAACTGTTAACTGACAGAGTAACAATACTCACAGTTGATAAAGACCAGTTATGGCAATGTTAATAAGAGTTAGCAATAGCAATGTAATAGCACCTATCACAGAGAAAGCATCACAGAATGCATTTGAAAAATCATTTGGAAAATCACAGTTTGAAATACTTTTCCATGCCTTGAATGAGTCAAAATGCCAGTTTTTGTTGATAAATGGTAGGTGTCTGAGGCATCAACTGGTAAACATCATAGTTGTCTTCATGCCATCATCATTGTTGGAGACTTGGAAATTGCATACAAATTTTGTGCTACATCACATAGACCACAGTTTTTCATCCCAATATGTCACATGACATTTTCATTTGATTTTATGAATTCATTTTATTGGTATTATTTTGATCTTTTGCTTGATTCATTTTTTGAATGCATCATCTTTTTGTTTTTACTTGTATTGATTGATTGGTATGGATGCATATTAATTTTTTTAATTGTTTTTTTACTGGTGTTAATTGATATTTATGGGCGCATTTTTGTTTTTGCTTATAAATACTGATTGATTTTTATAAGTGCACCATCTTTTTTTCTTTTGCTTACATTGATTTGTATGAATATTTTCATTTTTACATGTGTTGTTATTTACAAAATGTACAATAAACAAATTAATAAGATTTCTCCATTGCTTAAAATAATCACGAAGCAGTGAAATAACAGAGTATTTTGGTATACATAAGGCCAGTATTGGCCAAGTTGTACATAATAAAATGAGCAATAGCATAAGGTATCTATTATACTTCAATTAGCATATAGTGAATAATCACAGAGTGGGTATCACATACTGGAGATGACAAGACCCTTCCTTGGGGCAAGACCAAAGACTTGTACAAATCACCATAGATTACTTGGCAACATTTGCAATTGAAACAATATATACAATGAAATAACAAAGTATTGATATAAAAGGATTGATTGATATTGATATAAATGTTTTTTTTTTAATTTTGATATTTTTTTTAAAATGTGTTGATTGACTTTATCAATGCATTTCCTGATTTTTTATTACTTCTGTTGATATTTTTAAATAACGATAGTAGATTTATTGAGAATTGATTATATTATTCCACTGTAAGTGAACTACAGAATATTTGGAATTAAGGCCATAATTATGGCAAATGTTATTTAACAAAGATAGCATTTGCAAGAAGATATTACTATCACATCATAAATCACAGAGAACATCACAGAATGTAACAACCATCCCAATGGCTTGTATAAATTACCTTTACAAACTTTCAGGAAATAATTGTACTTAAAAACTCAATATAAACAGTGAAATAACAGAGTATTTGGTATAAAAAGCCAATATTGGCAATTATTCACAGTGAAATCATCACAGATTAAATTTTTATTTTTTTTATTTTTGTTGATTGATTTGTATGAATGCATTTTCTTTTCCTTTTTTACTTGCATAGAAAGACTTTTAATGAATGATTTTTTTTTCTGTTGATATTTTTAAACTGACAATAAAAAATAAATATACTTCTCAATTGTTTATAAAATCCCTGTAAACAGTAAATAACAGAGTATTTAGTATATTATTTAAGGCTAATTCAATTATGGCAAATGTTGTAACAAAGATAGTAATAGCAAGATAGATAATACTATCATCAAGAAAATCAAGGAATGGACACGACCATAATAAATGCTTCAACAAATTATTACCCAACAATTGCATTTGTAAATCTCTGTAATCAATGATCACAGTTTGAAAGATCATAGTCATGGCTTGAATAAGTCAAAAGGCCAGTTGATGTTGAGACTTGATGTGTGTTTGAGACACCATTTTAATTCAACAAGTTATCAATATTATTATTATTAAGTAAAAGCGTTGCTAAATGTTGATACTACGTTTGTCCATTCAATTGAATTCCGTTTTATTTGAAAGTGCTTGAAAGCTGAACAAGTACCTACGTCCTACATGTGATATAAATACTGGGTGGTCCCAAAATATACATTCAATGGGCGAGACTTGGGCTGATTTGATTTATGTCAATAATATTGATATTTTTCAATATTTCTAAGTATTAACACATCAGTGTCTTCATTGTCATCCTCTATGTTGGAGTCTTGGAAATTACATAATAATCTTCTCATACATCAGTATCACAATACTCTTTCATTCCTAAAATGTCACATGACATTTACATTTGACATAATATTTTAATACGTTTTGTTTTCCTTGCTTGTTTTTTTTCTTGAATTGATTGATTTTTAAGAATGCATCATCTTTTTGTTTCTTTACTTAACAATTGATTTATTTTGATGAATGCATTTTTTTTGTATTTTTCCTTTATTGATTGCTTTTTATGAATGCATCATCTTTTAGTTTTTTACTTCAATTGATTTATTTTTATGGATGCATGTTTTTTTTATTTGTACTTGTGTTGATGTTTACAAAATAAATGTACCTACAATACACATTTAAATGAGATTTCTCCACCGCTGATAAAGTCACTGTAAACAGTGCAATAACAGTATATTCTAGTATTAGTTCTAGTAATATGCACTATATTTTATTATGCATAAGTTAAATTATATAATAGAATTAGCAAATTATAATAAAATTAGCAATAGCATATAAGTTATAGTATATATCACAGCATAGTGTATAATAAAATAACTGAGAAAGTATCCTCAAATTGACAGGACAAAACCAATGTTTGTACTAATCAGTAATCTCATTAGATTACTTGGCAACAAATGAACTTATAAACTACTGTACACTCTGAAGTAACAGAGTATTTTTTATTACACATTAATAAAGCCAGTCGTGGCAAATATTATAATAACAAGATAATAATGTAATAGAAACCAACACAGAATGAACACTTTCTTTGTTTTTTTTACACAAGTGTAGATTGATTTGTATGAATGCATTTTTTTATTTGCATTGACAGATTATTATAAATGCACTCTTTTGTACTTGTGTTGGTATTATAAAATAATTAATGAGATAACTCATTGGTTATATAAATGACAATAAACTTTGAACTAACAGAGTAACAATACTCAGAAATGATAAAGACCAGTAGGTAAATGGCAATTGTGTTAATAATAGAGTTAGCAATAAATGTAATAGCAGCTATCACAGAGATAGCATCACAGAGTTGACACTCCATTCCAAATGCTTGCACATATCACCTTAGACTACTGGCAACAATTGCATTTGACAAATCACTTAAAAATCATAGTTTGTTGAAATCCTTTTTTATGCATTGAATGAGTCAAAAGGCCAGTTTATGTTGATAAATGATAGGTGTCTTGAGGCACCATTTTTAACTGGTAAACATCATAGTTGTATTCATGCCATTATCATTGTTGGAGACTTGGAAATTACATGATAATCTTGTCTTACATCACATAGACCACAGTTTTGAATCCCAATATGTCACGTGACATTTACATTTGCTTTTTATGAATATGTTTTTTGGTAGTATTTTGATCTTTTGCTTGATTAATTTTTTGAATGCATCATCTTTTTGTTTTAACATGTATTGATTGATTTGTGTGGATGCATTTTTATTTTTTTATTTGTTTTTTACTGGTGTTAAATATCTGGTTGATATTTATGGTTGCATTTTTGTTTTCTGCTAATACTGATTGATTTTTAGAAGTGCACCATCTTTTTTTTTGCTTTCATTGATTTGTATGAATATTTTTATTTTTAAAATGTGTTGATATTTACAAAATGTACAATAAACAATTTAATAAGATTTCTCCATTGCTTAAAATACTGACAGTGAGTATTTACTCACAGTGCAGTGAAATAACAGAGTATTTTGGTATACATAAGGCCAGTCATGGCAATCTTAATACTAGCACAGAGAAATCATCACAGAATCACACATTGCTTTTTTTCTAATTGTGTTGATTTTATATATTTTTTTGTATACTTTTTATGTATTTTTTAAATTGTGTTAATTGACTTTATCATTATCAATGCATTTCCTGATTTTTTATTATTTCTGTTGATATTTTTAAATAACGATATTAAAATTATTGAGAATTGATTCTAGTATTCCACTGTATACAGTGAAATACAGAGTATTTAGTAAAGGCAATAATTATGGCAAATATTGTAACAAAGACAGCATTTGCAAAAAGATATTACTATCACATCATAAACTACAGAGAACATCACAGAATGGGATAACCATCCCAATGGCTTGTACTATTTACCTTTACAAACTTTCATGCAATAATTGTACTTGAAAACTCAATATAAACAGTGAAATAACAGAGTATAAAACCAATATTGGCAATTATTCACAGTGAAATCATCACAGATTTTTTTATTTTTTTTTGAAATTGATTGGTATGAATGCGTTTTCTTTTCCTTTTTTTTACTTGTTTGTATGACTTTTAATGAATGCATTTTTCTTTACTCTGTTGATATTTTTAAACTGACAATAAAAATTAAAGATACTTCTTAATTGATTATAAAATCACTGTAAACAGTAAATAACAGAGTAATAGGTATATTATAAGGCCAATTATGGCAAATGTTATAACAAAGATTGCAATAGCAAAATAGATAATACTATCATATCAAGAAAATCAAAGAATGGACAACCATACCAAAAACTTCTGCAAATCATCAATTGCATTTGTAAAATCTCTGAATCAATGATCACAGTTTGAAGTTCAGTCATGGCTTGAATAAGTCAAAGTCCAGTTGATGTTGAGACTTGATGTGTGTTTGAGACATTTGTCATTCAACAAGTTACATCAATATTATTATTACGCAAGTAAATGCGTTGCTAAATGTTGATACTTCCTTTGTCCATTCAATTGATTTCAGTTTTATTTGAAGTGTTTCTTGAAAGCTGAACATAACATGTTCCTACGTACAATTTACTTGTGATATAAATAAATACTGCGTGGTCCCAAAATATATATTCAATGGGCGATTTGATTTATGTCAATAATATTAATATTTTTCAATATTTATAAGTGGTAACACATAGGTAATTGTGTCTTCATTGTCATCCTCAATGTTGGAGGCTTGGAAATTACATAATAATCTTCTCATACATCAGTATCACATACTGTTTCATTGCTAAAATGTCACATGACATTTACATCTGACATTATTTTTTAAATCATTTTGTTTTCATTGCTTGTATTTTTTTCCTTGTATTGATTGCTTTTTAAGAATGCATCATTTTTTTTGTTTTTTTTACTTCAATTTATTTATTTTTATGGATGCATTTTTTGTGTTTTTCTTTATTGATTGATTTTTATGAATGCATCATCTTTTAGTTTTTTTACTTCAATTGATTTTTTTTATGGATGCATGTTTTTTTTATTTGTACTTGTGTTGATGTTTACAAAATGAACAATAAACATTTAAATGAGATTTCTCCATCGCTGATAAAGTCACTGTAAACAGTGCAATAACAGTATATTCTAGTTCTAGTAATTTACATTATATTTTATTATGCATTATAAAATTAGCAAAAATATATATTATATAATTAGAACATTAGAGCAATAGCATTTAAGGTATAGGCACCGAGTGTTCGCCACGAGTGAGAGAAATTAGCAACATTTGTGGGAAGATCGTCAACTGTTTCATTTCTCATTGGCCGTGACCTAGCAACCGATCAGATGTCAACAAATGTACTCAAAATATTTCGGAATCAGAACTTAGTCGCGCAAATTAATATTGTGATCAGATTCAGTGAAATTGTGAACACTTTGTTGAATATTTTGTAGGCGAATAAACATTAGATAAACTTGTGTAAATTTTAAGAATTGATAATGCGTAATATGTGCAGCAACATAACATATAACTGCAGCGACTTGGACGCCTTGCCAAAAGGTAAGCTTCCTTCCCACAGATTAGGTGGCTCTGTCTGTACTTTTGCAGTGCCATCTGTTGTCTAAACACGCTGCCTATATAATATTTTACAGCATAGTGTATAATAAAATAACTGAGAAAGTATCACAAAATTGACAGGACAATGCCAATGCTTGTACTAATCAGAAATCACATTAGATTACTTGGCATTGACAACAAATTAAAAAATATTGTACACTCTGAAGTAACAGAGTATTTGGTATCACAAATTAGTAAAGCCAGTCGTGGCAAATATTATTATAGAAAGATAGATAATACTGTGACATTATAAATATAATAAATCACAGAGATAGCATCACAGAATGTACACAACTATAACACAGGCGTTTACAAATCACCTTTGACTTTATGGCAACAATTGCACTTGCATTTTAACTTGAAAATCACTATAAGCAGTGAATCACAGTTTGAAAGATCAGTTATACATTGAATAAGTTAAAAGGCCAGAGTTGATATTGAGAAATAGGTCCAACAGTCCAAGTATAAAACAGCAGACTTGGAAATTATCTTGTCTTACATCAGTATTACATTCTGTTTTATTGCTTAAATGTCACATGACATTTTACATTTGACTTTATTTTTAATACATTTTGTTTTCCTTTCATGTTTTTTTGCTGTTTGAGAATGCATCATCTTTTGTCTTTTTCTTCAGTTGATTTATTTTTATGGATGCATTTTTTGTTTTTTCCATATTGTATTGATTGATTTTTAGGTAGGTATGCATCATCTTTTGTATTTTTCTTCAATTGATTTTTTATGGATGCATTTTTTGTTTTTCCATGTATTGATTGATTTTTGAGAATGCATCATCTTTTTGGGTTTTTTACTTTCAATTGATTTATTTTTATGGACGCACCAGTACAGAAGGCCAGTCACGGCAAATGTTATAATAAAATTACCAATAGCATTTAAGGTATAAACTAATACTTCACATCATAGTGTATAATAACTGAGAAAGTATCACAAAAGTAACAGGACAATACCAATGCTTGTACTAATCAGTAATGGCATTAGATTACCTAGCATTGGCTACAATTGCACGTAAAAATACTGTAGGTACACTCTGAAGTAACAGAGTATTTGGCATCACAAATAAATAAAGCCAGTCTTGGCAAATATTATAATAGAAAGATAGATAATACTGTGAGATTAAAATAAATCACAGAGATAGCATCACAGAATGGACACAACCATAACACAGGCGTTTACAAATCACCTTTGACTTTTTGGCAACAATTGCACTTGCATTTTAACTTGAAAAATCACTATAAGCAGTGAATCACAGTTTGAAAGATCAGTCATGCCTTTAATAAGTCAAAAGGCCAGTTTTGATATTGAGAATTAATAGGTGTCTGAGGCACCATTTTTATTTAAATACATTACATTAATATTATTATTCTGCAAGTGAATGCAAGTGAATGCTTTTATAAACAGTTTTATTGGAGGCAGGTTTGCTTGACAGCTAAACCTGTACATACATTCGGTGGCAACCTTGACATGCAATTAAATAGTACTGGGGTTTCCCAGTAACACATTTCATGGGCTCAAACCACGTAAGTGAGTGAAATTCGATCAAATTCGATAAAACAAAAAATCAATGTCACTCTATTTCTAGGCGAGACACAATGTTACGAGGAGCTCAGAATATCCCGTGATATTATAGAAGATGCAATATTAAGGGTTTCAAGCGTATGAAACACATTTCTCTTGTAGAAAAGAGGTAATATTATGAATATTTTAATTAAAACGTTGACGTTATCAGCTTGACAATGGGTGCTTTTAACTATGAACACACCATTGAATAAACTGCATGTTTAAATCTGCAAGTAGCACGCGAAGACTCTGTGTGAAAACTATTGAAATTGAGTTTAATGTAAAATTGGAAAATATTCAGAAAATATCCTGAATCTTTCTGGAAAAATTTCCACGGCCAGCACTAGATCCGCTAGACTTCACATTTGACAGTTCGTATCCACGAAGTGGTGCAAAAATTGTAACAATTCAGCAGTCTGACATTGTTATTAGAGTGAGAAACTCGTTGAAGAACATGATACAAAATATTCATATAGTTTTAATAAAACTTGATCCTGTTTAAGACCGTTGCCCTTAGAAATACTTAGGCGGCCAAGGAGCTAATTTTTACCCAAGAAAATATATTTATCAGTCACTACGTGGCCTGGATTTTTGGGGTCAAATGGCATTAGGTGGAAAGGAACTGAACAATATATTCTTTTAAAAAGTTATGTAGACGTCATAAATGTATATTTTCCCAATTATTAAAATTTGAAAATATCGTAATGTAATGTAGTTTAATATTGGAAACCATATGACTTTGTCTAATCAATTTGAATTGAAATGTTGAATTGTATTGAATTACCAAACATTCAGTTTGATACGTCACACGATATGTTTTATTTGTTTAGAATCAATTAATCATAATAATTATTGATTAATTGAACGATGAACTACACTACTTCGTTGCTACGCGATCACGTTGCTCGACAATGAGGAAATGTTTAATTTTCCTTGGCTTTGGATGAATGTCAATATTCGAGTAAAACTTCTAAGGATCCACGCGACCATGTACCTAGGTCAAAGCATAAACATTTCCCTCCTTCACTCATCTGATGGAGCTCGAACTGGCGAGGCTCAGTTGTATGTAAATCGAGAAGAAAGCAACAACAAACCTAACTCACAACTTTGCCCCTGATAATACTCCACGCTGCGTACCTTTCCTCAACATTCAAAACTTCAGAATTTCCCCCCTCAAATCTGGACCTGATTTTCTCTCCACCTGCACAAAAGCGCATTCCAATCACGCAGTGCATGCTTAGTGACAGTCAAAACAAGCGCGTCATCAGTTCGCCCTCTCACTTTGCACTTGGCCAGCCCTGCCGTGGCATGGAAGGGGGCAGAATTACATGCAAACCATTCTTACTGGGAAGGATTTCGTAGAAAATTTGTTTTCCACATTGAAAAATTACAGCCAGAATTTGTGTTTTAACAAATTGGCTGCATTCCGGTAATAAAATGGTCAAGTAACTTTTAAAGGAACTTTTTGTTGAAAAGGAACTTTCAGTTCCTCAGATTAGTCGAGGAACTTTAACTTTAACTAGTTCCCTTTTTTCGGAAAGTAACGTAACTTAATTTTTGTAACTTTAATTCGCTGACGCTATGGGCTACACTAATATGTAAGCAGTTAGTGCAGCTACATAGGTCCATTTTCAATGAAAATATATTTATGTGCTTTTTTCTTTACTTGGGTGGCTGTGGCCGGCTAAGGTTTTAGCAACTTCCTTCACTTTATTTCTCGATTTATTTCAATCAAATTTTATTTATGTGTTTATTTGTTTAAAGTTAGGTTTTAAAATGAAAATGATTCGTTTTCGGAGAAAATCTGACACCAAGGTCACATAAAGATATTTTTGAATTGTAAGTTGCTATCTAAAGATTATCACAGATGAATTCCCCTGCCTAAATCGTAAAGTAGAACAGGCGGGTATTGCATCTCGGAGAAACTGAACTTACAGACAATATGACTGCTGACTAGGCAATGAAATACAAAGCCATCTGGGACCCCATTCCTGAAAAAAAGTAAGAGTGTGAGAAAAAATAGTGACAAAATTGTTATGAACCAAATGGAATCCAGCAGGCTTAGATTCTATTGGCTGATAACGATTTTCCCACTATTTTTTTTCTCATACTCACTCCCACTATTTTCAGAAATAGGGCCTCTGCTTCGATATCACCTATACAATGAGAAGCGTCTCCCCTCCTTGCATCCAGCAATTACCACTTCCAGTATTTCCGAAGACGTCAATTGCCCGCGTAGAAGTGCAAGCTGCTAGATGCAAATCACATCGCTTGCCATGAACATTGCCAAGGTCAAAGTGCAGCGTTGGTGCGGATCCCAAAACCAGCCCTGCACAGTTCCAATGGGCCGAACTACTGTCAATGCTTCCTCTAGTGCAATTCCAATCCTTTCCTGTGATTGGCCATCGCAGTGAAGTGATAATGACCTTGAAAACTGCCGTGATGTGTTATGACCCGTGAAACAAGGAGTGTGAATAGCCTCTAGATTAAAATAGAATAGCAAACTAGAATAAACTAGAATACTAGACTAGAATAAACTAGAATAGCCACGTGTAGCCATTACATGTATTCCATTACACCACTTTCACTTGAGAAGAAGTAACACATCTAAAAGTAGAAGATGAAAGAAGAAAAACAAGAAGGAGGAGGAGGAGGAGAAGAAGAAGATCCCAGCATCAGCAGCTGAAATAAAAAAAGAAAGAAGAATTGGGCCTAGCAATAGAATCTATAGAAAAAGAACGAAAAAGAGGCCCAGCGACACAAGCTGAAGTAAAAGAAAGAAGAAAGGCCCAGGAACACCATCTGAAATAAAAAGAACGACGAAGGGTCCCAGCAGCAGTAGCCGAAAGAAGAACGGTGAAGAGGCCCAGCGACAGGAGCCGAAAGAAGAACGAGGAAGAGGCTCAGCGACAGGAGCTGAAATAAAAAGAAAGAAGACCCTGCCCAGCGACAGGACCTATATGAGGAAGAAGGAAGAGTGTTTTTCATCTTCATCGTCTTCTCTTCATCACTTCGTCTCCACCGTCTTCCAAGATGTAGAGAAAGAGGAATTACGATTGCGACAGTCAGTTCGATTATCAGATGGAACTCACACTGTAATTGAGAAGCTTGGGGACCAAACAAAACTCATTCAACACACATTTGAGATCTAGGTGACTTTGCCTGCTTCAAATCAAGTTTAATTGTTCAAAACATATGATATTGGAACTAAACATACATTAGTATAATCTCAGAGTAGTAGCTGGCCACACTGACTACACTGAGACATAGTAATTGTGTATAATATACTATTTCAAAGTGACTGATTATTCTTATCAACAGTTTTTTGTGATAATTATTAAAGTGGATTAGCTTTGCATTTTGTTCCCAAGCTCTTCAATTGATACTCAAATTCATACTCAACTAGATACTCTACTAGATACCTACCCAACACCACTCTCCTCTCATACATACTCTACTCTCTTACATTCTCTACTCTCTTGCAAACACTAGAAATGATACTCGAACTGACACAATCGTAATCGTAATCAACCCCGCTTCTTCACTACCTCTGCGAAGACGATGAAGAAGAAGATGAGGAAGAATACGACGAAGATGAAGAAGACACTTTCTGACATCTTCACTTCACAATAAAACGAACGACGAAGGGTCCCAGCAGCAGTAGCTGAAAGAAAACGAATAAGGGGCCCAGCGAGTAGCGACAGGAGCTGAAATAAAATATCAAATAGGAAGGGCCCAGCGACAGGAGCTGAAATAAAAAGAACGGAGAAGGGACCCAGCGACATGAGCTGAAATAAAAAGAACGAAGAAGTGACCCAGCAACTGCAGCTGTAATAAAAGAACGAAGAAGAGACCCAGCAACTGCAGCTGAAATAAAAAGAACAAAGAAGAGACCCAGCAACTGCAGCTGAAATGAAAAGAACAAAGAAGAGACCCAGCGACAGGAGCTGAAATAAGAAGAACGAAGAAGTGACCCAGCAACTGCAGCTGAAATAAAAAGAACGAAGAAGTGACCCAGCGACAGGAGCTGAAATAAAAACAAACAAACACCTACAGACAAACCACCAGTACCTACGGACGAACAAGTGGCGATGTAACGGAATATGGTAATATCAAACGTGGTGTCTTCCAACTCGATGTTTCACAAGCCAACAAACACATCAAACGTCCGTTTTCAAGGCCACTAAACCACTTCACTGCGATGTAATCACAGGAAAGTGTGGAGCTTGCACGAGAGGAAGTAATGACAGCAGTTAGTCCCATGTCGGAACCAATGCAGTGCTGCATGAGATCCACACACTTGCCACACAATGCCCCGGCAGTTCAGCAAGACGATGCGAATTGCAAGTAGAAACTCGAACTAAAGACAGCTGGGTAGTGAGCGTGGACTTGAAGAGTTTTTTAATCGATTTTTATCAATATCTTATACCAATGTAATTTGGTAAAAGATATTGATAAAAATCGATCGAAAACTCTTCAAGGTCAAACTCACTACTCCGCCGTCTTAACGCCAGCAATCCACATCTGCAGAAACACTCAAGTGGGAATCAGCGGACTACACGGAGAGAAAGTCACTCCTCATCGTAAAGATGACATCGAACATGATGACATGATATCTCAATGCCTAGTCGAGCAGTCGATCATCTAATAAACTCAGTCCCCCGAGACACAATACTTACAATACGGCCCTTATTCTATAATGAAAACAAACCATCTCAGATCAATGATATTCTCATGGCCGTGAAATGATTTCGCGTTCAATTTAGAATAAGGGTTCAGGAGAATAATCTTTTCACCTTCGAATGCAACGCTATTCTTCATGACTAGACCCAAACATATGCATATAGAGAATAGAATATGCAAATGCATGATTGAAATATGTAATCAAAGAAGTGCAAAACCGTAAATACATTCTGTTTTTGCTGCCTTGATTTCAAAAAATTTCATTTTGCACATTTGGCAGTCTTGGGTAGTGACGTAAGGAAAGTAACGCGTTACTGTAACGATATTACTTTATTGGGTAACGAGCCAGTAATTTCATTACAAACATTTGATGGTAACGTCCAAGTAATTTAACTACTTTTGTCAATGTAATTTGAGGTAAGTAACGCTCTACAAATTGCCTCGCACCCAATGCTGTTTCGTACATATTTTTATAAATTATGGGACTGCATTTAATATGAGTAAGGTTGGGTAACGAAGCGTCGTAAAGTATTTGCGACGTGACACCTAAAAAATAGTGTCAAATAAGTCGCAAATGTCGATAATTTGCGTCGAAAATTCAAAATATCCCGCCCTAAAAATAAATACTGGCAGCCTTTATTTTAAAGGTACATTCATTTTTGACATAATTTGTTTTGAAACAGGTGGAAGATGGAATACGAAGCTCTATTTTACCCTATTTGTAAACTGATCAATGTGTGACAAACACAAAATGCTACATTGGCAGATGTCACCGAGGAGTGCCTCGGATGAAAACTTCCGTCTGGTTATTACAGACCAAGAAGAGTTAGTTGGAGCTAGGAGATTTAAAGCCATAAGTACATGCTAACTTCCTACATCCGAAGTATCTTGGTGCAAAATTCACTGAACAGCAATTGGATGATGTGGATGATTTCTTCTGTTAGGAATTAGACATGAATGGCTTTGAGGACCTCAATGCATTCAAAAATCATCTCGGTATTTTTGGAACATTGATGGCAAAACAAGAACAGCGGCAGGCAGGTGATGCAACTGTTAAAAATATCTCACCTTCTGCCACGTCACTAGCTGCAATTGCTAACAAACTGAGCAATATTCCCGCAGATCAGCGCAGCTAGAGCGTATTTTTACCAACTGGTCGTGCATAATAACATTAGAAACAGACTGACGTTTGAAAGATCAAAAACGTTGGTGCATGTCTACTGCTCCTTAAAATGAGTGCCACACCATCAGATGAATATTAAACATTGTAATATCATAAATCATAACAATATTTTAATAATAATGACGTAAAATTATTGTATAAGTGTGTATATAGTATATACACTACATTTTACTGTCTATTCCGTCAACTTTCTTATTAATTTTCGACGTATTATTTAAGTCGCAAAACATTAATATTCGACGTGTAATATTCGTCGCGTATGATACTAGAGGTCTGTTCGTTTTGCTTACTGCACTTTACTGCTCACTGCAAATCCGTTCGTTTTGCATCAAACTTGCTGTTCCGTCACTGCGATTGTGTTCGATTTCACACTGACAGTAGCTGCGCAGTGACTGCTCTTACAGCTGGGTAGGGAGGTGATGTAAATTCAGTAACTTTGCAGTAGGCGGCAAAATGGCCGATGTTTGAAATGTAAAATGTGTTTCTTATGGATGGATAGTGAAAAAACGCCTAAGGAGGAGGGAAATGAGTATTTGTTTCAGATTTCTGTTTAGTTATATGTTATGAAATGATACATATTTATATAAAAATGCATTGGGATTAGACAAGAATTCTATAAATGCAGAACATAACCTCACTTATTTTTACATCCTTCCCGCCAAATTCACAAACCTCCCAACCAATAGGAAAAGGCCAGCCTGCCATCCTGCTGCAAATGCGTTCGTTTTGTGTTGGTACAGCAAGCTACTGCAAGAGTTACCAGGGCCTACTGTAAGCTGCTGCTACTGCAACTGCAGTAAGCAAAACGAACAGACCTTAGGTAATATACTCATTTGCGACGTCGAGTATTATTCCTACCCAACCCTGATTGAGTAACGTGAATTTGAACCTAATTGATTTTCCTTCTTTCCTTTGGACGTTATTATTGAATTCGCATCACATTGAAATATAGGATTAAAGTAGATATTTTCACCAAATTGGCATGATAATTGATTGGCATGCTGGTTGTATAGGATAGGCGCCATTTTTGACTTTGGGTAGTGTAGGTACCTTGTTTTGAAAACGCTGAAGCATGATAAATAATTAATTTACCTTTCATTTTAACGTCGAAGTAATTTCGTTACTTTTTTCATGAAAATAAAGTATGATGAAACAATCAAGTAATTTTACTATATTTTAACCCATGTAATTTGTTACGTAATTCTATTACTTTTTAAAAGTAATATACCCAAGTCTGATATTTGGGCATATGTGATGTTATTTAATTTAGTTTTATTTGTATTCTCACAAATTATCTAATCATGGAATAATTCCTGGAACTGACCGAAGAGAAATTCTTCTTGACGTCCTACAAGAAGGCCATGGAAAACAAATCGACTGTCAAATGCTGCTCGTCGGGAATATAAGTTTTATAGTTGAAGATAATAAACACATTACTCAACATGTGTTTCTACGGAAATGTATAACAATTTGATTCAATTGTACACACATAGCCTTGTTGTGTTGGCAACCATTCTGTTATTTCACGATCACTGAACTCGCTTGATTTCCGTGCCATGAATATTCTCGACCACAAGAATTAGCGACATTTCACATTTACCGTCGAATTGTGCAGATCGCATATAAAACGAAAGTATTTAGTTTGTATCCATGACTATGTCTTGTCATAGCGACTAGTAAAGACTAGTGATAGTTTGCATGTCAAAGGCTCCACCGAATGTATGTACTCACCTCCAGACCGCCAGCCAAGTCTTTATTTCTTCAACTTTAATATTGTTAATATCTTGTCCTTTATATTGTGCATTGCTTGGCGAAGAGGGCGACAGATAAATCCGTCCCTTACTGCAGGGCGATGGGCGGTCTGGTAGGTGGGCCGTCCGAGGGGAAAGTGGACCCCTAGCTGATGGGCCCGCCTGACATGTGCCCTCATGTCCCCATGGTGAAGTGGTGGTGGGGCCTGTGGCCGGGCCTGAAGCGGGCCCCGTGGTGCGCCATGTGGCGGGGCCTGGGCCTGGGCTCGTGGTGCATCTGCAAAAGACAACACAACCTTGAACCTACTTATAGCTGGAGGCCATTTCTAAATTAAACTTTAATCATACTCTGAAACCAACGTGCGATCTGTGGATTGGACGTTTCTTATAACCCAGTGTTTTGTTAGCTCTCTAGTGAGGTTAACCTATATTGTGCGCACGCAGGTAAAGTAAGTGACGTAAAACAAAATAGATAACCCGTTTCTAATCCACAGATCACTTGTTCCCTAAGTTTCCTAAGATCACATGATCCCTTTGGAAAGTTTCAAGAAGTTCCAAAGTTTCGAGTTTTCAATATCGACACTGATGACGAAACACAAAATAAATTGTTTTTTTTAATCGACGTATCCGCGATAGCCGAAGTGCACATTCTAAACTCACGCTTGTAAATAATATCATACACTGGAGTAGGTACAACCCAGAAAAAACACTCCGTGTAAAAAAAGGCAGCCAAGTCTCTTTACTTTAAAAAAATCAGCACCGAAAAGGAGTGATATCAAAAAAGGAGCCAAGTCAATGACATTTCCAAATATTTAATCGTATCTTTGAAATAAAAGTATAACACCGAGAAATACTTTACAAAAGAACTTGGCGCATCGTTTTTTTAATGACATCATTCTATCCTAAAAGTGGATAGAAATTTACAAGTAGGTACATTTTCCTCTTTCTTTAGAGCCAGTATCTATGAATGAAGCTACTTTTTGTAATGGCTATTTTATAGTTTTGTCAATGGCGATAGAAGAAAGATTTCATGTTGTAATAGATAAGTAATATGGTGAAAGAATTAAATAACAAGGAAGTGGGCTCATATATATTCTTATAGCACTGTTAATATGGTGATATTAGAAGGGTATATTTTCACAATTTGATCTTGACTGAGGGAAATCATAAAACGTTGTCAAATAATTACTAACTATCTATGGAACACTATTATATTATATTTTTGAAGTGTCAAGTGTATAAAGTTAAAATGTTTAAACAAATTCAATGTGACTGTGTACTTTGTGAAATGTATTAATGTAAAATGTGGATTAATTGAAATGTATTTCATGAGAAGGTATAACGCATGAGACTTAATTAATATGTTGCCACGAAACAATTTTAAGAAGATAACTATTGTGTATTTATAGAAAACATAGACAACCAGTTTCATCGCGTATATATTCAAATAGAACATTTTTACAGTAGGTATGTATAATATGTAATTGAAAGATGTTTCCCTATTATTCTAAAAATTCTTAAAGGAATAGTTCAGTTTACCTTCTAGCAAGTCTTAATAGATAACTACATTCAATTCTAATTCATATAAAAAAATTAAAAAAATCCATCTCCCATGGATCATGAGCATTGCGCGATTTCCTGACTGGCTACTAGTCCGAGCTGTGACGTGCTAAGAGGGTAGCTCGCCTGCACAGGTAGACGCGTCCAGCTGTCTAGGCGGGGGAGTTCAACGGGCCGTACGGGGGGAGTATTTGTTATGATTTGATATTTCCCATTCAATAATTCAAAAATCAGTTCAATAATGGTTTATATAAATATCTATAAATATCGTTCAATACTGTAATTGCAACGTTTCCCTGTAGTTGGCGGTAAGTTTGCCCAAGTGTTTTTTACGTGCGATACAAATAGTGTAACCAATACTATTTTTACTGTCTGGAAATCATCCGTATAGATATGAACCAAAGTACACCAGTGAAGAAAATCATGAAATTGCCGAATTAAAATTCGCACAAATTATTATCGTTTTAAATTGTGCATCCATTTCTTGTAAAGCTGGAGATATTTGTCTTTATAGGAAACTTCGCGATATACTTGTGACACCATTGAATTGTAATCTCTTCTTACAATTCGACAATTACAATTACCCTTGTCACAAGAATAACAAATAAAAGCAAGTACTTTACACACACGATCTTAAAATCCGAAGAGAAACTGATAATCGCGAATATCAGGAATAAAGCTACATAATAAGCATGTCGGTGTGCTAAGAATCTCTGAAAACAAGACAAATAAATAATAATTAACAAACCTTCTGCTAACTATGAAAGATAAGAACTGAACATTTTGTACAAGTACTACGTTGACAAAAAGCAAGAGATATTTACAGATTTCTGAGAATAATTAATTTCCCCGGAATACGAGCCTGTGCAGGTAGCGCGTTGCCCTACCCCCAATGAAGTGCGGTTGACTGGTCCCCTCTTAAGACGTCACGTAAGGGTCGGTTTTCTCGCAGTAAAAGTGAGATAGAATGGTACACATGAGATCCAAAAATTTTCAAAACATATGTCTCTATCAGAAACTGTATGAAACACCCACCACAGAAAATTTTTAGAAACCCGAACTATTACTTTAATGACTGTTGTATATAAATGACTTATGCTTATGAAGAGAAAAATGTCTTTAAAAAAACGATGCGCCAAGTCCTTTTGTAAAGTATTTCTCGGTGTTTATTCTTTTATTTCAAAAATACGATTAAATATTTGGAAATGTCATTGACTTGGCTCCTTTTTTGATATCACTCATCTTCGGTGTTGAATTTTTTTAAAGTAAAGAGACTTGGCTGCCTTTTTTACACGGAGTGTTTTTTCTGGGATATCATTTCTTTTGTTAGGTTATTCATAAAGCTTGTAACACATGTCGGAGGAAGGGACTAATTACTTTTAAAAAATACGCCTCAACCGATTTGGTTTCTAAGAAAAGTTACGTTTGGAATAAGCTTAAAATGATTATCCAAGGAGAAAAGCCTAAGTTTCGTTACAATCGGTCCAGCCGTTTTCGATATCTGACGTCACTTCCGGTTTAAAAAATGGCGCCCGATAATACTGCCGCCTTGAATTCATAATTATAAGTGCAACATAATTGCATAATTAAGCTGAAATCTGTGCAGCCGTTTTCGATATATGACGTCACTACCGATTTTGAAATAGCGGCCAAAAATAATGTCGTCTTGAATTCATAATTATAAGTCCTACATAATTGCACAATTTGGTTACAATTAGTACAGCCGTTTTCGATATATAACGTCACTTCCGGTTTTGAAATGGCGGCCGAAAAAAATGTCGTCTGGAATTCATAATTATAAGTCCTACATAATTGCATAATTTGGTTGTAATCAGTTCAGCCTTTTTCGATATATGACGTCACTTTCGGTTTTGAAATGGCGGCCAAAAATAATATCAACTTGAATTCATAAATTTATAAGTCCTGCATAATTGCATAATTTGGTTAGAATCGGTACAGCCGTTTTCGATATATGACGTCACTTCCGGTTATGAAATGGCGGCCGAAAATATTGTGTCTTGAATTAATATTTATTAGTCCTACATATTTCCAAATTTTGGTTTCATTCGGTACAGCCGTTTTCGATATATGACGTCACTTTCGGTTTAAACAATGGCGGCCGAAAATTATGTCGTCTTTAATTCATAATTAGTCATACACATTTCCAAAATTTGGTTGCAATCGGTACAGCCGTTTTTGATATATGACGTCACTTTCGGTTTCAAAATAGCGGCCGAAAATAATGTTGTCTTAAATTCATAATTATAAGTCCTACATAATTACATAATTTGGTTGCAATCGGTACAGCCGTACTCAATATATGACGTCACTTCCGGTTTTAACAATGGCGGACGAAAATAATGTCGTCTTGAATTCATAATTATTAGTCCTACATATTTCCAAAATTTGGTTGCAATCGGTACAGCCGTTTTCGATATATGACGTCACTTCTGGTTTTGAAAATGGCGGCCGAGAACACTGCAACCTTGAATTTATAATTATTTGCAACGTACGTTTACTAAATATCTATTTTTAAGTATAAAGTGGTGAATTTAGTGTCATTTAGCATATTAATGACGTCATTTAGAATATTTATGACGTCATTTCCGGTAAAGGTAATAAAAAAAAACTGTCTAGTTTTATCTAGTTGATACTTCATGAATGACCTTCTGAATTCATTAGCACTAATTTCCGTCAAATCGGTCATGCCGTTTTCAATATATGACGTCACTTCCGGTTTCATTTAGTGGTTCCTGCCGCCATTTCCGGTACCGTAAATTTTTTTTTTTTATCCCAATTGATTTTTCAAATAGATTGCAGAATGAACAGACAGGAGCTAGTTCAGTTGTAATCAGTACAGGCGTTTTCGATATATGACGTCACTTCTGGTTTCAGGAATGGTGGCCGAGAACACTGTATATTGAAATTATAATTTGTATTGTCTATGTTACAATGTAAGTTAATTATATATGTATTTAAAGTATAATTTGATGAAATAAGCTAAATATTGCGAATTTATGACGTCACTTCCGGTTTAGAAAATAAGAAAATTATATTTTTTAGTAACATACTTCATATAGATGACTATCTTAATCGAATGGCGCTAATTTCGTTCTAATCGGTCTAGCCGTTTTTTATATATGACGTCACTTCCGGTTTAAAAATGGCGTCCAAAAAATTTATAAGAGCAAGGTATCATCAGACGCCAAAAGTGCATATGTGGTAAAAATTTCAGGTTGATCGGTTCAGCCGTTTAGGCTGTGGCGGTGACAGCAACTTTTTCTGATATCATCATCACATCATCATCATCATCATCATTATCATCATCATCATCATCATCATCATCATCATCATCATCATCATCATCATCATCATCATCATCATCTGAAGAAGAAGAAGAAGAAGAAAGCGGTGTAATTTCACGATTTTCACTGCCCTCTAGGTCGTAAACGGCATGACTGGTTGTTGTCGCGTGATGTATATGTTGTCAGGTGGGCCATAGCTCAAAATTAAGACATTTCACAACAATGAGAGATTTTCCATTGTTGAGATCCAGTAGGCCGAAAATGCTATGTTGTTGCTTACAGTAAAAGTAGTTGGTCTGCTCCTCAGTTTATATCTAGTGGAGCGGTCGCTCCACGCCAGCCAAGTCGTACGGCGCGCGCACACTCTCATATAAAGGCTGGAGCAAACCCACTTTTACTGTAAGCATCAAAGTGGCATTTTCGGCCTACTGGATCTTAAAATTGAGAAATCTCACATTGTTGCGAAATATCTTAATTTCGAGCTATGGCCCACCCTACAACATATACCAAATTTGGGAACAATAGGTTACGCCCTTTGCGCGCTAGAGGGCCGTGAAAACAGTGTTTTAGGGCGGTTTTCATAATAATAATAATCTTAGTAGTAGTAGGCTGGAGCTAAAATCCGGTAAACAGGCCACAGCCTAAACGGCTGAACCGATTGATCTCACATTTTTACCACGTGTGCACTTTTGGCGTCTGATTTAACCTTGTCCCCATGAATTTTTTGTGCCGCCATTTTGAAACCGGAAGTGGCATCATATCTCGACAACCGCTGGACCGATTGGAACGAAATTTGCGCCAAACGATTTAGACGGTCATCTATATGCATTATCAGTAGCAAAATACTAAAAATTATGTTAACGAAACCGGAAATGACGTCATGAAATTTGAAATACATCGATTTGCATTTCAGCAACAACTGTTGATCCGATTGTCTTGATATTTATGTAACGTTTGTACTTTTGATATTTCATTTGACTTGTTATAAAACCAACCGGAAGCCGCCATTTTGAAACCGGAAGTGACATCATGTCTCAAAAACGGCTAAACAGATTAGAACAAAACCAGCGCTAAACGATTTAGACGGTCAACTTTATGTAATCAGTAATATTTGATGATTCAAATATCGAAACCGGAAATGACGTCACACATTTTATGACCTATACCGGAAATGACGTCATAAATATGCTAAATGACGCTAAATTCACCACTTTATACTTTAAAATAGATATAAGTAAACGTACTTTGTAAATAATTATAAATTCAAGGTTGCAGTGTTCTCGGCGGCCATTTTTAAAACCGGAAGTGACGTCATATATCGTAAACGGTTGTACCGATTGCAACCTAAGTTTGGAAATGTGTTGGACTAATAATTATGAATTCAAGACGACATTATTTTCGGCCGCCATTGTTAAAACCGGAAGTGACGTCAAATATCGAAAATGGCTGTACCGATTGCAATCAAATTTTGGAAATGTGTTGTACTAATAATTATGAATTCAAGACGACATTATTTTCGGCCGCCATTGTTAAAACCGGAAGTGACGTCATATATCGAAAATGGCTGTACCGATTGCAACCAAATTTTGGAAATGTGTTGTACTAATAATTATGAATTCAAGACGACATTATTTTCGGCCGCCATTGTTAAAACCGGAAGTGACGTCATATATCAAAAACGGCTGTACCGATTGCAACCAAATTTTGGAAATGTGTAGGAGTAATAATTATGAATTCAAGACGACATTATTTTCGGCCGCCATTGCTAAAACCGGAAGTGACGTCATATATCGAAAACGGCTGGACCGATTGTAACGAAACTTAAAGCTATTCTTCTTGGATAATTATTTTAATCTTATATACCAAACGCAACTTTTCTAAGTATCCAAATCGGCATAGGCGTATTTTTTTAAAGAAATAAGTTCTTGCACGGACACAAGCTGTGCTACAAGCTGTATGAATAAACTAACAAAAGAAGTGATATCCCAGAAAAAAACACTCCGTGTAAAAAAGGCAGCCAAGTCTCTTTACTTTAAAAAAATTCAACACCGAAAAGGAGTGATATCAAAAAAGGAGCCAAGTCAATGACATTTCCAAATATTTAATCGTATCTTTGAAATAAAAGTATAAACACCGAGAAATACTTTACAACAGGACTTGGCGCATCGTTTTTTTAAAGACATTTTTCTATTCATAAGCATGTGCCATTTATATACAACCGTCATTTTGAATGTTTAGAATAATAGGGAAACATCTTTCAATTAGGTACATATTATACATACCTTCTGTAAAATATTTTCTATATGATTATATACGCTATGAAACTTGTTGTCTATGCTTTCTATAAATATACACAATAGTTATCTTCGTAATATTGTTTCGTGGTGAATATAATTAAGTCTCATGCGTTATACCTTCTCATCATGTAACAATTTCTATTAATACACATTTTATAAAAATACATTTCACAAAGAAGACAGTCATATTGAATTTCTATTAAAAAATTTAACTTTATACACTTGACACTTCAAAAATATATAATTGTGTTCCATTAGTTAGTAATTATTTGACAACGTTTCATGATTTCCTTCAGTCAAGATCAAATTATGAAAAGATACCAGTCTAATATCGCCATATTAACAGTACTGCAAGAATATGTATGAGCCCACTTCCAATTGATATGAAGGGATGTGTGTTGTGAAAAATATCCGACCGAACCGGGGCACGAACTTGGGACCTCTCACTTGCCGGGCGAGAGCTCTACCAACTGAGCTACCCGATCGGACGGGCGGACATTAGACACAACACACTGATGAGGATCCTGACTCCTGACTCCATGGAAGTTTTCCAAAGAAACCTACATTCTCACCACTTCCAATTGTTATGTAATTCTTTCACCCTTATATTACTTATATATTACAGCATAAAATCATGCTTCTATCGCCATTGACAAAACTATAAAATAGTCATTACTAAAAGTAGCTTGATTCATAGATTCTGGCTCTAATAGAAAGAGGAAAATGTACCTACTTGTAAATTTCTTTCCACTTTTAGGATAGAATGATGTCTTTAAAAAAACGATGCGCCAAGTCCTTTTGTAAAGTATTTCTCGGTGTTTATACTTTTATTTCAAAGATACGATTAAATATTTGGAAATGTCATTGACTTGGCTCCTTTTTTGATATCACTCCTTTTCGGTGTTGAATTTTTTTAAAGTAAAGAGACTTGGCTGCCTTTTTTACACGGAGTGTTTTTTTCTGGGATAGGCATTTACGGTATGTAGAGTGACTGTGAGTGTACGGTACGACTTGGCTGAGTGGAGCGACCGCTCCACTAGATTATAATACCTTGGTTGGGTATGACCTCAAAGTGTTAAACTGATCACTATGATTATTGAGCGAGCGAAGCGAGCGTCTCCTTTTGGCTCTTTTGGCACGGACCTCTGTTTTTTTTTTTTTTTTATTATTTTTTTATTTTTTTATTTTTTTTTCTGTTACCTGACTATATAAAGATCAGAGTTTTTCATCGATCGAGCTGAAATTTTGCACACATGTGGGGACAACCTTTTCTGTTTGCAGACCCCAAAATTTTTTGAAATCCATTCATTGGCTAAAATTTAAATAAACATCTCCTGATGGTAGGTTGAAAAATGGCAATGGTCTTCTATAAAACTGATCAAACTCATATTTTGGCTATACAGGTCAGTTTTTCTTCGATCGAGCTGAAATTTTGCACACATGTAAAACCAACCTTCTCTGTTTACAGACACTAATTTTTTTGAAATCCAATTATTGGTTAAAATTTAAATAAATATCTCCTGATAGGCTGAAAAATGAAAACGGTCTTCGATAATTCTGATCAAACTCATATTTTGCATGATCATTTAGACCAACATTGTCTCTTATTTTACAAAATTTCATCCCAATCAGTTAAGAACGTATAAACTTATTGACATTTTTCAAATCTGTCAGATATGAAGTATCGAAATGAATGTTTTCCAGTGCAACTTGAATTGAATCTGATTTGCTATATTTACCAGGGTGCTTAGATGCTATTTTCAAGTTTCAATGAAAAGCATTATGTTGTGTTGATTGAGTGATCATATTTCAATTCAATATGGATGAATATGTTTTCTGTGCGTTGTGTACGCATTTCCGGATCGAGAATTTGCACGTCTCTGTGCTCCCCTGTGTTTCGATACTTCATATCTGACAGCTATTAAAAATGTCAATTAGTTCATACGTTTTTAACTGATTGGGATGAAAATTTGTAAAATAAGAGGCAATGTTGGTCTTAATGACCATACAAAATATGAGTTTGATCAGAATTATATCAGACCATAAAAAGGGTGGTGTGGCTACAAGCCATTATACCCCTTCTACACGCTCACTTTAATAATAGTATGTTAAACATATATTTAAATGACGTCTCACTTTAGCACGTCTACACACTCACTTTATCTATTGACGCACTATCTGGTGACGATTCTGTAATTATTACCTTAATTTGTCGATTCAGTGCAGTGTTATTCTAATGACAGTGAGGAGATTTCACATGAATGGTCCAGTGAAGTTATTTCCAAAATATGTTCCAGCTGTCAGTTCAAGTTGAAAACAAAATCACTATTGGATGACATAGCCTCACTTTTAACACTCATAAGCACTTATTTATTATTTTAAAATTGTTTTGAGCCTTTGTGTTAGGTTAAAAAGTATTATTAAATAGCACGCAACACACTTACAAATTCAATGAAACATTTTAACTTGAATAAATATACAATTTTACTATTAAATCTAGAACTGAAGAAGAACAAAAGCGAATCGTTTTTAAAAATAATCTCGCGAGATCTCGCGTCTTGCGTTAAACATAGGTTAAACATAGGTCCGTCGCGAACTTGAAGTGCGGTGTCATTTAAGGGAAGCTTGATCATCTACACGGTGTACTTAAAGTGAGAGGCTACTAAAGTCCTATGTTAAAGTGAGCGTGTAGAAGGGGTATAATACCCCTTGATCATCTACACGGTGTACTTAAAGTGAGTGGCTACTAAAGTCCTATGTTAAAGTGAGCGTGTAGAAGGGGTATTATACCCCTTCTACACGCTCATTTTAACATAGGACTTTAGTAGCCTCTCACTTTAGTAGCGTGTAGAAGGGGTATTATACCCCTTCTACACGCTCACTTTAACATAGGACTTTAGTAGCCTCTCACTTTAAGTACACCGTGTAGATGATCAAGCTTCCCTTAAATGACACCGCACTTCAAGTTCGCGACGGACCTATGTTTAACCTATGTTTAACGCAAGACGCGAGATCTCGCGAGATTATTTTTAAAAACGATTCGCTTTTGTTCTTCTTCAGTTCTAGATTTAATAGTAAAATTGTATATTTATTCAAGTTAAAATGTTTCATTGAATTTGTAAGTGTGTTGCGTGCTATTTAATAATGTTTTTTAACCTAACACAAAGGCACAAAACAATTTTAAAATAATAAATAAGTGCTTATGAGTGTTAAAAGTGAGGCTATGTCATCCACTTGAACTGACAGCTGGAACATATTTTGGAAATAACTTCACTGGACCATTCATGTGAAATCTCCTCACTGATTAGAATAACACTGCACTGAATCGACAAATTAAGGTAATAATTACAGAATCGTCACCAGATAGTGCGTCAATAGATAAAGTGAGTGTGTAGACGTGCTAAAGTGAGACGTCATTTAAATGTATGTTTAACATACTATTTTAAAGTGAGCGTGTAGAAGGGGTATTATAAACCCCATAAAAAACACTCCGTGTAAAAAATACCAGCCAAGTCTCTTCAACTAAAAAAAATATGAAATCTAAAAAATTCTGCACTGAAAAGTAGTGATATCAAAAAATGGGCCAAGTCAAAACTTTATTTGAAAATCAAAAAATACTTGGCGCATCGTGTATACATAGTTTAGAAGTATAGACCAGATAGAAAATATACATCAAATATACATAATACATATAGTATACCTATTATGCCCTAAAAAAACGATGCGCCAAGTATTTTTTGATTTTCAAATAAAGTTTTGACTTGGCCCATTTTTTGATATCACTACTTTTCAGTGCAGAATTTTTTAGATTTCATATTTTTTTTAGTTGAAGAGACTTGGCTGGTATTTTTTACACGGAGTGTTTTTTATGGGGATATCACTCCTTTTTTAGTTTATTCTTAGAACTTGTGACGTCATATCGATTGAACAATTACTAAATCCATTAAAAAAAGTCGCCATTGACAATTTGGTTTACTAATGAAAATCAGCGTATGGTACTATATATTTGCTTTAAATGATCTTTCATGAAGAATAGCAAAGGTTTCATTCCTATCAGTCAACCGAGTTCCGAGATATCGCAACACTTCGGTTTTCAAAATGGCTGCTGAACTTACTGCACTGCCACAACGAATGTATATCTATAAATAATGTGTATCATTTTAAGTTTTCTGAATATGTATTCATTATATAGGAGGGGATTATAATAATTTTTAAATTTGAATGACGTCATTTCCGGTCTCATAAATAGGAAATTTCTAGTGTGACTGTTCCTATTTCATAGAGATGACCTTCCGAATCGTTTGGCGGTAGTTTCATACCGATCAGTCAACCAATTTTCAAGATATGACGTTACTTCCGGTTTCAAAATGGCTGCTGAAATCACTACCCCTTGAATTATAATTTAAACATGATTACATTTTATTATAAGCTGTCTCAAATAGTATATTTATTGTATCAAAATGTAAATTTGTGAGATTTTTAAAATGTGTGACGTCATTTCCGGTTTTGGTATGGGAAACTGCAAATATTATTGATGATAATACATAAAGTTGACCGTCTCAATTGTTTTGCGCTGGTTTCGTTGAAATCTATTTAGCCATTATTGAGATATATTGTCACTTCCGGTTTCAAAATGGCGGCTTCCGGTTGGTTTTATAATAAGTCAAATGAGATATCAAAAGTGCATACGTTACATAAATAACAAAATAATCGGATCAAATTTGTTTCCGAAATGCCAATCGATGTATTTCAAATTTCATGACGTCATTTCCGGTTTCGTTAACATAAATTTTAGTCTGTTGCTATTGATAATCCATATAGTTGACCGTCTGAATCGTTTGGCGCGAATTTCGTTCCGATCGGTCTAGCCGTTGACGAGATATGACGTCACTTCCGGTTTCAAAATGGCGGCAAAAAAAAATAATGGGGTGAAGGTTAAATCAGACGCCAAAAGTGCACACGTGGTAAAAATGTGAGATCAATCGGTTCAGCCGTTTAGGCTGTGGCCTGTTTACCGGATTTGAATTCCAGGAGACTACAACTACTACTACTACTACTGAGATTATTATTATTATTATTACTAGGAAAACGCTCTCTGTAACGCGTTGATGAGCGAGCACGGATACACGCAACACCTCGAACCGAAATTATGTCTATCGAATGTCATTAAAAGCCATTAATTCTTTAGTTTCGTCACATACTTGTATAAAAATCTCCAAAATCTCCAAAAATATTGGTGCCAATCCTTGCTAAGTTTTAAGTTGATCGATTAAACCTTTATGATTGAACGGTTCCTTGTTAATTTTCAAAAATCACAGGATCTCGTTCAAAAAATATACCTGGGACCACCCATATGATATGATATGTAGTGTGTGTACACAATATCAGATCAATCTGTTGAACGGTCATTATTAGTTTCATATCGTTTGAAACTTTCTGCTCTAACTACCTTGCCTTGAACTGTAGATTCGAAGTCGCCGTGAATTTGACAGCCAACACGCAAAATGTCCCTAAAATGACAAAAACTTTTGAAAATAACGACAGATTAGAGTGAAAATTGGCAAAAATACTTTAAATGTTGGTACCAATGACCATGCGAAGTTTTTAGCTGGTCGGTCAATCGGTTCCAGTTTAAATTTCAAAAAATCACAGGAAAAATGGTTTTAAATTTGAACCAATTGGAGGATTTGGCTGAAATTTTTTTTGATTGGGTACAATGTTGGTTGCAATGACTTTGCTAAATTTCAAATTGATCAAACCAACCAATCGAAAGATAATTTTTATAAAATTTGAACCAATCACAGGATACCGTTCAGAAAAGATCCCAGGGATCGCATAGATTACGTTAGTATGTGTACAAAATTTCAGATCGATTGGTTGTGCGGTTTGACCTGGGCAGTGCAGGCAAAAAAAAACACAAAAAAACAAAAAAAAACAACAAAAAAAACAAAAAAAAAAAAAACACACAGAAAGTGCCATAAGAGTACCGTGGTGACGCTCGCTACGCTCGCTCAATTATGAAAACCGCCCTAAAACACTGTTTTTACGGCCCTCTAGCGCGCAAAGGGCGTAACCTATTGTTCCCAAATTTGGTATATGTAGTAGGGTGGGCCATAGCTCGAAATTAAGATATATCGCAACAATGTGAGATTTTCCAATTTTAAGATCCAGTAGGCCGAAAATGCCACTTTGATGCTTACAGTAAAAGTGGGTTTGCTCCCGCCTTTATATGAGAGTGTGCGCGCGCCGTACGACTTGGCTGGCGTGGAGCGACCGCTCCACTAGATTAAGCTTTACAAATGTCATTAAAATGTCTATTACTCTTAAAGTTCATTATAGATTTTACAGATTTGTCAAAAATAGGATCTTAAAATGCTGGTACCAATGACAATGCAAATTCTGGTGATGATCGGTCAAACGATTGCAGTTATATTGACACACAGAGTTTCTTTCATCCCCATTGCCAAGCACGGCATTAAGTACGCATCAAGTTTCTGATGCAACCAATGGATCAATCATGCTGAAAATCATTTTGACCATAACGAGAATAGTAATATAAGTTTCGTGAAAAATTTGGCCTGATCCCTTACTTCGTTTGGCAGGAGACGCCAAATGCACAAATAAACACACACACAAAAAAACAGAGATTCGAGCCATAAGTTTCAAGTGGAGACGCTCGCTACGCTCGATCAATAATATGTTATGAAGTATAGCGAAAGTTTCGTTCCAATCGGTCCAGCCGTTCTCGAGTTATGGCATCACTTCCGGTTTTCAAAATGGCGGTTGACATCACTGCCACATAAAATTTGTATTTATAAAGTTATGTAACATTATAAGCCTGCGAAATATGTAGTTATTGTTATAAGAGATGATTTAAGTCAGATTTGGCATTTTTGTGACGTCATTTCCGGTTTTGGTAATTGTAACTTTTCAATTTCGACTATTGATATTTTATAAAGAAGACCATCTGAATCGTTTGGTGGAAGTTTCGTATCGATCGGTCGATCCATTTTTGGTATATGACGTCACTTCCGGTTTCAAAATGGCGTCACAAAAAATGTGTCATCAGACGCCAAAAGTGAACATGTGGTAAAAATGTCAGATATATCGGTTCAGCCGTTTAGGCTGTGGCGGTGACAGCGGTGTTTTCTGATATCTGAATCTGAATCAGATAGCTTTTAAAAGGGGTGTAATTTCACTGTTTTCACGGCCCTCTAGCTCGCAAATAGCATAACCTATTGTCCTAAAATTTGGTATATGTGGTGGGGTGGGCCATAGCTCGGAATTAAAGAGACTAGACCTACACTTACCCCGCCCCACCACATGTAAAGAGCGTCAACTTTCAAATTCTCGCGGTCTGAAAATGGCCAATAACAAGCGTTGGAAATCGGGAGCCGAAAAACCGCAGCGCTCCTGAAACGCTGTGGTGGTAAGAACTGAGAGAACTATACGTTACATATACGAATATGTAAATATGTATATGAATATTTACGTATATATTTATAAATAAATATATAAATGAATAAATACATGTATTTTTTATTACTATGTACGTATTTAATGCATTTACTATAGGAATCCTGCTCGTGACGTCACAGTGGTAGAAAAATGGAGGATTCTCTGGTAGGGGAAATGTGTCAAAGCTATAAATAAATAATAGCTGTAAATCATGTTCATCAGATCAATATTTAACTTGAACATGTGTATGGATGAATATAGCGTATTATTATTAACTTGTACTTACTTAAATATCTTTCTTTCACGAGTAATCACTCTAAATATGAGATTTGGATTGCCGCTGTCAGATTTGTTTATTCCCTATACTTTTGTGTAGATTGCTATGGCAACCTTATCGACTGAGCCATCGACTGTTCATTTACTTCCACTGTCACGTGGAAGATGGCGATGGGAATTTTCGGCTCCAGGACTTTTTTGTGCTTCAAGGATTAGCATTGGCAGCATTGCAAGTTGACGCTCTTCCCAGTGGTGGGGCGGGGTAAGTGTAGGTCTAGTCACTTAACTCAGAATTAAGATATTTCTCAACAATGTGAGATTTCCCAATTTTGAGATCCAGTAGGCCGAAAATGCCATGTTGTTGCTTACAGTAAAAGTGTTTGGTATGCTCCTCAGTTTATTAGGCATTTACGGTACATTGAGTGAGTGTGAGTGTACAGTACGACTTGGCTGGGTGGAGCGACCGCTCCACTAGATTCGTCCATGATTCAATGGTCCAAAAGTCATGACGATTTTACCGAAGTAAATATTATCTCCAGTGTCTACTTCGAGTGCAGCCGACTCTTGAATGAACTCGGAATGAGATATTTGAATGAACTCACTTCGTCTCCACAGCCGCGCGATGTCCGCATCGCTCACCAATAGCGGCGGGGCC
Source organism: Leuctra nigra (assembly GCA_934045905.1). NCBI lineage: Eukaryota > Metazoa > Arthropoda > Insecta > Plecoptera > Leuctridae > Leuctra > Leuctra nigra. The sequence continues at coordinate 24,804,867 of OW203771.1, forward strand.
TGCCGTGGTGCTCGCAGTGGGCCCTGCGGCGGGGCCTGTCGTTGTGCTCGCAGTGGGCCCTGCGGCGGGGCCTGCCGTGGTGCTCGCAGTGGGCCCTGCGGGGGGTGGGGGGCCTGTCGTTGTGCTCGCAGTGGGCCCTGCGGGGGGTGGGGGGCCTGCCGTGGTGCTCGCAGTGGGCCCGGGGCGGTCTGCTCGGCCATGTTGTTAGGAGGCGCATCTGCACAAGACAACACAACCTTGAACCTACTTATAGCTGGAGGCAATTTCTAAATGAAACTTGACTCATACTCTGAAACCAACATGCGATCTGAGGATTGAACGTTTCTTATAACCCAGTGTTTTGTTAGCTCTCTAGTGAGGTCAACCCAAGAGACGTATCAACGGGGCATTGTGCGCGCGCAGGTAAAGAAAGTGATGCAAATCAAAATAACCCGTTTCCAATCCACAGGCCCCATGTCTTAGCTACGACTTTGGCAAGCTCGATCCAAAATTTCAAGCTTCGAGTTATTGAATACCTATCGAAGTGATTTTTCTCAGTGATCCTTAAATTATTTATTTTATTTATTTTTTAATAAACTTGTATGTTTTTTTTCAATGTTGACATGAAACTCAAGAATAGGCTTGCTGCAAAATCTTACGCGTGTGTTTTGCAAGTACTGAAAAACATCATTAAATTCATAGTTTACTGTTATCTCTAATCACAATTATCAGTGTTGTGTACAGTTTCGACTTCCCACGAAGGGAATCTTAAAACATCAAGTTCACACTTCTTAACAATACCGGAGTATTAGGTATCACTTGAATGACATGTTGTATGTACTCACTGTGAGGCTCATGGGCCGTGTGCCTCATCGTGTGCCTCACTGGAGGGGCCTCATCGTTTGCCGACGATGGCCCTGCTGCCGGGGCCTGTGCCTCTGGCTCGGCCTGGGCCTGTGCCTCTGGCTCGGCCTGGGTCTGGGCCTGAGGCGGGACCTGGGTCTGGGCGCGTGGCGCGTCTGCAAAAGACAACACAACCTTGAACCAATACTGTATAGCTTGAGGCCATTTCAAAATTAAACTTTTATCCTAGTTAATAAATTCATACACTGGAGTAGGTACAATTATGACCTTGTTTATGACCCCAAAGTGTTAAAATGACCAATATGATTATTAAACAATAATTGCCATATTTAAGGGCGTACGGGAGGTCTATTGTACTCCAGTGTGTGGCTGCATTTAATACATTGAGCTTGAAATGTGCTGATTTGATTTCCTTAAATTCTGTTTTTGTGAAGATAACACTAGAGAAACAGTTTGAGGAACGGAACCTTGCCCAATTGCCCTGAAACAATTCAAGTCGGCTGCACTAGAAGGTAAACATTGGGGATAATATTTCATACATCGCTAAATCTTTTGAACGATTCAAATTATGAAAGATGTGAAAAATGCAACTCGTGTCAATTAGCTGAAACAATAGAGAAATATAGGATTTTCTATTATGGTATTTATAGCTGAAATTAGCTATGCTATAATTATGTTTCACATTTTCGTAAATGCAATGGTCCAAAAGTAATGAGTATATATTTATAAAATATTATCTCCGATGTCTACTTGCAGTGCAGCCGACTTTAAATGAACTGGGAATGAGATATTTGAATGAACTCACGGCGTCGTAGCAGGCGCTCGATTTCCTCAGCGGACAGAGGCCCGTGGCTAGTGGCCTGCGAGGAGGCCTGAGGGGGGGCCTGCGGTGGGGCCAGCGGGGAGGCCTGAGGGGGGGCCTGCGAGGAGTCCTGAGGGGGGGCCAGCGGTGGGGCCTGCGGTGAGGCCTGCGGTGGGGCCAGCGGGGAGGCCTGCATTGGCAGCGGTGGCTGTGGCTGCGAGGGCTGCACCTGTGTAAAAAAAAAGCATTTAGTGGTATTTCTTCATAAAACATAATGTTTTCATAAACTATTGTATATTTGCGGAGAGTGAAAATTCAAAATGTTCGATTATTCACAAATATTTTCTCGTTCAATTATCAAATTAAATGTTTCAAGAATGTTTATAATACATTCTAGCAATACCTTGCTTACCCTGCTTAACTTAATCTCAAGGTCATTTTAATTTAGCATCACTTTAGGTTCTTCTCTGTATGTTTCTTTATTTGTTTTATTTTAACTTTTGTGCGCAATGGTTCCACCAATCGACCTGAAATTTTGCACACACTCTTATGTCATATGAGCGCTTCCAGGAATAGGTTTTGAACGAGATCCCGTGATTTATTGAAAATTAAAACTAGAACCTTTTGACCGGTCAACTTCACAATAATTTGCATGGTCATCGGGACTAACATTTTAGGTGTTTTTGTTTTCATGCAAATCTGTCGAGATCGTCAAGAGTTATTGACATTTTACGAACATTACGGACTTGCTTTGAATTATTTGTCAATTATTTGACGCATGTCGTCTTCTACAGGCGCGTAGGAACTTTATTTTGAGAGAGGGGGTCAAAATAATCGGGTATCGATGGATGTCAGGAAAAGGTAGTTCGCCGCTACATGGGGTCTGGGGAACTCGCCCCCTAGTAAGCCCCGCAGGGCCTTTTTTGAATTTTTGATACAAAAGAATCAAATTTTAAGCTATTTTTAATTTGTGTCATTCTTTTCAAAGAAATGTAAAATGTGTGATTTGCAATATTCTGTGGAAACTTAAGGTGCTGCAAGCGCGAGCGATTTTGCTGCTTTTTGTAGACACTTTTTGCGATACGATTGGAGACGAAACGGGTAGACCAAATTATTTGAAATTTTAATCGTGATTATATAAAAGACAAACTTAGGGTTATCCCTTGGTACATTTTTATTTTTTGTTTCGTTAATTAGTAATAATTAGTGGATTTTTGGTGAAAAATTTGCTATTTTCTTGTCTCCCTGGGTGCCGTATAAAATTAAATTTCAAAAATGTGCCAAGTGATAATAACCCTAAGTTTGTCTTTCATCTAATCATGATTAAAATTTGAGATTAATTGGTTAACGGGTTGGTCTCCAATCGTATCGCAAATTTCATCGTTTTGCGTGGTTTAGTTGAATAACCGGCGCCTAATTAACGATGCAATCATCAAAAATTAAAAAGGGCTACTAATAAACGATCAGACTGATCATGTGAACATCCTGTAAAAGTTACACTCACTTATGAAACAATTTTTCTCTTTCAATTTTCTAAAACGGCCGAGCGCTAGTATCACCTTAAGAAAAATTGTTTTTATAGAATACGCAATGTCCCCGCAGGGCATTTTTTTACATCTTGATCAAAAAAGAATCGAATTCGACACTTTTTTGGCATCATTTTTGGCATTACACTTGGATATATTTAGATTAAGCTTCCACTGTTCACACCACAGCGACAGGGCTTTAAAATTTAAATTTAAAATTAAATGTAAAATGTGTGTATGCAATATTATTGAGGAAACAAGAGACAAAATGAAAATATTGTTATTGGACAAAATCCCAAATGGCCCCGCAGGGAAATACTATAGAATTGAAAGAGAATCGATTATGATTTGATTTTGGAATCGACCTTTGAAAAAGGTTGCAAGAGCAACAGCAATAAGCAATCAATAAGAAATATCTGTATGATGTTTTGGAATTTAATAGTTTAACCTGTAATTATTTTCTTTAATTCATGAGTATGATCAAGTTGGACAAATGAGTAAATAAGTTGTCTCATTGGATAATACCTCTGTTCAATTAGTTTTGCAAAACTTGAGAAAATTTTGAGAATTCAACCTCATAATGGAGCAAATCTGTGCATTCTGTGCAACACTTAATCAACATTTGTGAATATCTGGATGTGTTCAGGATCTCTAGCAGTGGGGGGGGGGGGGGGGGGGGGCAGGATCTTTGGCAGGGGTGGTCAGGCTCCAGACAGGGGGGGCCGTTCCCAACTTTCCCCCCCTATTCCTACGCGCCTGCTTCTAGATTGTCCAAGGTCTATAGTTTAGAAAATGTTACATGCATATCAATTCGCATGCAATAAGCTCACTTATGAACGCGTTACACAGAGCGTTTGCCTTGTATTTATTTTGTAGTTTGGTATAACCTCTGAATGCTTCCTTGTTCTATATTCATACGTAATGACTATGAAAACACAATGTGTATGAGCTGTAAGTTGAAAAGTAAACATAAGAGATATTATGTTTAATAAATATCGGTATAACTTTTAAACTATTCTAGTCATGAAATAATATGTGAAAAATTAATAGCAAAGCTAATTTTTTAGTTGCTTTTAAAATCACTCATTTACACAGACAATATTGTTAACAATGTTGTTTGTTGACAATGTTTGTAAGCTCGTGCAAATTCTGAAAAATATAGGATATTTCAGAATTTCCACGAGTATGGGTAGAAATGATGCAGTTTATTTTGCTTCAAGATCGACTAATTTTTATCCACATAAAAAACACTCCGTGTAAAAATACCAGCCAAGTCTCTTCAACTATAAAAAATATAAGAAATCTAACAATTCTGCACTGAATAGTAGTGATATCAAAAAATGGGCCAAGTCAAAACTTAATTTTAAAAACCAAAATATACTTGGCGCATCGTGTATATAAATAGTATAGATACCTAAATATACATAATATATCTATAATGCCCTTAAAAACGATGCGCCAAGTATATTTTGGTTTTTAAAATTAAGTTTTGACTTAGCCCATTTTTTGATATCACTACTTTTCAGTGCAGAATTGTTAGATTTCTTATATTTTTTATAGTTGAAGAAACTTGGCTGGTATTTTTACACGGAGTGTTTTTTATGGGGATATCAATAATTTTTTTAGTTTATTTACACAGCTTGTAACACATCTCGGAGCAACAATGACTAATTCCTTTAAAAAAATACGCCATTTCCGAATTGGTAACAAAGAAAAATTGTATTTGGTTCTAAATATAAGCTTAAAGTGATATTCCATGAAGAATTGCGAAAGCATCGTTCCGATCGGTCCAGCCGTTTTCGAGATATGGCATCACCGGTTACAAATATGGCGGCTGAAATCATTACCACCCCACCTAGAATGTATTTTTATAAATGGTATGTACTGGTAGTGGTATAACTCTTCTAAATAATATAGTTATTGTAGAAAATGGGGATTAAAGTTTAATTTTTAATTTTTATGGCGTCATTTCCGGTTTCGGTAATAATAAATGTATATTTCGACTATTGAAGTTTCATTTAGATGACCGTCTGAATCGATTGGCGTAAAATTCGTTCTGATCGGTTAAGCCGATTTTGGGATATGGTGTCACTTCCGGTTTCAAAATGGCGGCACCAAATCCGTCATAACAAAAGGCACCTCAGACGCCAAAAGTGCACATGTAGTAAAAATGGCAGATTGATCGGTTCAGCCGTTTAGGCTGTGGCGGTGATAGCAACTTTTTCGGGAATCTGAAGAAGCAGAAGCAGAAGCAGATGAAAGCGGTGTAATTTCACGATTTTCACTGCCCTCTAGTTCAAAAACGGCATGACTAATTGTTGTCGCGTCTTGTACATGTTGTCGAGTGGGCGATAGCTCAAAATTTAGATATTTCGCAACAATATGAGATTTTCCATTATTGAGATCCAGTAGGCCGAAAATGCCATGTTGTTGCTTACAGTAAAAGTGTTTGGTCTGCTCCTCAGTTTATATAGGCATTTACGGTATGTTGAGTGAGTGTGAGTGTACGGTACGACTTGGCTGGGTGGAGCGACCGCTTCACTAGATTTCGAGTGCAGATAACTCTTAAGGGGACTGCTGCACGAAGGTAAATTTGTATGCTACTTAGGAACACTTTTTAAGGAAACTATCAGAGATATTAGTTTTTTCTATTATTATTTTATTTGTTATCTACAAAATGAACTAGAATCAAGAGTGTAGGATAACTACTTGGGAAGATACAATTAATTTATAGTTACGAAATTAAAATTGTTTTGTAAGAAATATATTTTTTTATCTTCAAATATGTCAGCAGAGACTTGATTGTAGTTCATTTTATTCATTAAGCTGTCAGGACTATGGGATAAAAAAAAATCAGCTGCTAGACTCAACGGTTACTGAGATAAATGTTCCTAAACAAAGAAAAATTCGATTTTGAGAAAACGGCATGTAAAGTTCAAACTATCTATTTTATTTGATCTTTTATTAACGTTCATATTTCAGTATGTTTGACAGCTAAGCACTGCCTCCTTTAGATCAGTGGCTTTAATACCAACCAGAGGTGTGAAATGTTCCTATTTAGTATTTACAAAAAAATATGTATGTGTTTTGGTCAATCAGTTTCGTTTTAATTGGCAAATAGTCAATGATAATAACTAAAAATATGAAGGGTGATGGTAACTATTTATTTTTTGACAAACTTCCTCAATAAACAGCAGATCGTGTTGACATTTCCCAAAAGTAAATGCTTCAAACTACACGAATAAAAAATACAAATACAAATACAAAAATATTCTAAGTGTAATCCCTTAAAAACAAAACCTTACGGTGAGTGACAATTACTCTGTCGATTGATCAATTTTGACAATGATTTCCTAGCACTTCAGGTTCTTAAATTATTGGCTGTCTTATTACGTTTTTACTAGGAAAACGCTCAGTGTAACGCGTTGATGAGCGAGCACAGAACATGCAACATCCCCAGTCAGGATAAACGACATGGCACAAGACGATTTTATCTGCAACTTTCCAATCTCCATATAAATACTCTGGATGAATATCAGATCCATTGTGTCGTGACTTTCCTTCATACTTTTTCCAGCTTTTGACAACCCATACTAAACTTGTAAAATGACAAATTATTAATACTTAACTGATTGGGCTTAACATGTGTAAAATTTTAGACTAGGAAAACGCTCGGTGTAACGCGTTGATGAGCGAGCACCGACACGCACGACATCGCCAATCAAGCACGATCCATTCAATCAAAGATAACTAACTATACATTATTTATTACCAATTTTCCTTGCTTCATTTCATAAACACTCTGGATCAATTAAATAACACATTATTGTACTGATATTTTTCCATCAATCTCTTTGGACAGATATTCAAACACTTAAAACAGCAATAAGTCTGTAAATTCTTGACCGATTGGGCTGGAAACGTGTAAAATATGATGCTATCTAGTCAAAACGTTGTTTTCATAACTGTGAAACACAATCCATATCGTAAAATAAATTATTTTAGATAAGGTACACCTAAACCTATGTATATGAAATACCTACATTTCATTTTGACTACATTATGTATTGCAATATGATCCACTAAGAAAAGAATCTGTCTTACATTGATATTGAGAATAGCCATCTATAAACTTTGCTTTGCTACATAGAGCAACCCAGAATGCAGTGGAATTTCTGTTTTGAAATGTCATTTCCGACAGTTATTAAAACTGTCAATAAGTGCATCTATGTTCTTGACTGGTAAGGCTGAAAATTTGTAAAATAAGAGACAATGTTGGTCTTAACGACCATGCAAAATATGAGTTAGATTGATCAGATTATTCGAAGACCACTTGATAGGTCAAATGGTGGTGTGGCTACAGGCCATTATAAATTAAGCTAACAAGTGTCAGTAAAATGTATTTTTCTTTTAAGGTTCATTACAGATTACAGATTTGTAAAATAACACTTATAATGCTGATACCAATGGCCATGCAAAATATGGTGATGATCGGTTAACCGATTCCAGCTTTATTGCACACAGAGTTGAGTTTCTTTCACATTGCCAAGCTTAGTATAGGTACAACTTTAATCAAGATTCTGATAAAAGTAATTGATCGATTTTGCTGGAAATCAATAGCCTTCTGCTACGGATTGTAATGCACCTTTTGTAAAAAAAAATTGGCCAGATTCATTACTTCGTTTAAAAGTTAATGCGAAATACACAGATAGACAGACAGACAAACAAAAAAACAGAGATTCGAGCCATAAGTTTCAAGTGGAGACGCTCGCTTCGCTCGCTCAATTATGTTGGTCTTGATCACCATGCAAAATTTGAACTTAATCGGAACATTTTGATTGTATTTAAACTACGTTAATTGGAGGATTTCCTTCGTACTGCATCCGATTTGATATGTTGTAGTTTTATTGTAAATTGTGGACTGCTTGGCTGCTCTACAGGCCTTGGTGGAGCAGAAGCTTAAAGAAGGCAGGGATGAAAATGAAGTATATTATACATTCTACAAAATATTTCAAGATTATGTGGAATAAAATGTCCCTAAAATGACAAAAACTTTTGAAAAAAATGACAGGTTAGACTAAAAATTGGCAAAAATACCTTAAATGTTGGTACCAATGACCATGCGAAGTTTTAAGTTGATCGGTCAATCGGTTTTAGTTTAAATGTAAAAAATCACAGGAAAAATGGTTTCAAATTTGAATCAATGGGAGGATTTGGCTGAAACTTTTTATGATTGGGTAAAATATTGGTTGCAATGATTTTTCTAAATTTCAAATTGATCGGAGCAACCAATCGAAAGATAATTTTTTAAAACTTGAACCAATCACAGGAGCCCGTTCAAAAACGATCCCAGGGACCGCATAGATTACGTTAGCATAAGTTTCAGATCGATTGGTTGTGCGGTTTAACCTGGGCTGTGCAGACAAAAAAGGGAGAAAGTGCCATAAGAGTACCGTGGTGACGCTCGCTCAATTAAAAAAACATGATGAAATGTTTGTTCCGATCACCAGGCTGTAACTAATTCGGGGAGAACCTTTCATCGCCTGAGGGCAAATGCCAAAAACAATCACTAATAAAATGCTGTATATCTACACCTCAGAAATGTGGATTTCCTTTGCTCCTCTATTGTGATATGTGGTGAGGTGGAGGTAGTGCCATAAAATAGCCAAAATGAGCGTGGAAAATAGCGTGGAAAAACATACTTAGGAAGGCAAGAGCTAATGAAATTCGAGATATCATTAAGGAATCGGAAAATCGATCGAAAGCAGTTTGTAATGTTATTAATAATGAAAGAGGAAGTAAGAAAGGGACTGGGAAGAGTAATGAGCAGATGACATTAGAAAAAGAAGGAATCAGAAGTATTTAACAATTATTTTATAAATGAAGCTCAAAACATCATGCAAAAGGAACAGAGGATTGAGAATGAAAAACTCGAGGTGTTGCCAAACTACATTTAGGACCAAATGCTACTATCTAGTGGAGCGGTCGCTCCACGCCAGCCAAGTCGTACGGCGCGCACACTCTCATTTAAAAAGGCTGGAGCACACTTTTACTGTAAGCATCAAAGTGGCATTTTCGGCCTACTGAATCTCAAAATTGAAAAATCTCACATTGTTGCGAAATATCTTAATTTCGAGCTATGGCCCACCCCACCAATACCAAATTTGGGAACAATAAGTTATGCCGTTTGCGAGCTAGAGGACCGTGAAATTCGTGAAATTGTACGGCTTTCTTCAGATAATAATGACCATAAAAAACACTCCATGTAAAAAAACAGCCAAGTCTCTTCAACTAAAAAAAAAATTATGAAATCTAAAAATTCTGCACTGAAACGAAGTGATATCAAAAAATGAGCCAAGTCAAAACTTTATTTGAAAATTAAAAAATACTTGGCGCATCGTGTATATAAATAGCTTAGAAGTATAGGCTAGATATAAATACATATACTTATAGTACCTATACCTACAATGCCCTAAAAAAACGATGCGCCAAGTATTTTTTAATTTTCAAATAAAGTTTTGACTTGGCTCATTTTTTGATATCACTACGTTTCAGTGCAGAATTTTTAGATTTAATTTTTTTTTTTAGTAGAAGAGACTTGTCTGTTTTTTTACATGGAGTGTTTTTTATGGGGATATCACTTATTTTTTTAGTTTATTTACACAACTTGTAAAACTAATTAGGGCAACAATGGCTAATTGCTTTAAAAAAATACGCCATTTCCGAATTAGTTACTAAAAATATATTGTTTGGAGCTAAATATAAACTTAAAGTGATATGCCATGAAGAATTGGGAAAGCATCGTTCCAATAGGTCCAGCCGTTTTCGAGATATGGCATCACTTCCGGTTTTCAAAATAACGGCTGAAAGCTCTTACACATTGTATTAATATGTATATAAATACTAATATTTCATAATAAGCCTTCTGAATATGTAGTTGGTTTTTATATAAAGGGAAGTGAATTAAGGCAGATTTCGCTAAGCTATGACGTCATTTCCGGTTTCAGTAATTAAAAAACTTTAATTTAACTATTGTTATTTCATAAAGAGGACCGTCTGAATCGATTGGCGCAAATTTCGTTCCGATCGGTTAAGCCGTTTTTGAGATATGACGTCACTTCCGGTTTTAAAATGGCGGCACAAAAAATTCATAAGAGCAAGGTATCATCAGGCAGACGAGCTGTATATGTGGTGAAAATTTCGGGTCAATCAACCCAGCCGTTTAGGCTGTGGCGGAGACCGCGGAATTTATTGGAAGATGAATCATCATCATTATTATTATTATTATTATTATCTGAAAGCCTTAAAATTTCACGGTTTTCACGGCCCTCTAGTTCGCAAAGGGCGTAACCTATTGCTCCCAAATTTGGTATATGTTGTAGGGTGGGCCATAGCTCGAAATTAAGATATTTCGCAACAATGTGAGATTTTCCAATTTTGAGTTCCAATAGGCCGAAAATGCCACTTTGATGCTTACAGTAAAAGTTGGTTGCTCCAGCCTTTTTATATGAAAGTGTGCGCGCCGTACGATTTGGCTGGCGTGGAGCGACCGCTCCACTAGATGATTATTATTTCTCATCTTCCAATAAATTCCGCGGTCTCCGCCACAGCCTGAACGGCTGGGTCAATTGACCCGAAATTTTCACCACATATACAGCTCGTCTGCCTGATGATACCTTGCCCTTATGAATTTTTTGTGACGCCATTTTTAAACCGGAAGTGATGTCATATCTCAAAAACGGCTAGACCGATCTGAACGAAATTTGCGCCAATCGATTCAGACGGTCCTCTATATGAAATAACAATAGTGAAATTAAAGTTTTCTAATTACTGAAACCGGAAATGACGTCATAGCTTAGCGAAATCTGCCTAAATTCACTTCCCCTTTATATAAAAACCAACTACATATTCAGAAAGCTTATAATGAAATATTAGTATTTATATACATATTAATACAATGTGTGAGAGCTTTCAGCCGCCATTTTGAAAACCGGAAGTGATGCCATATCTCGAAAACGGCTGGACCTATTGGAACGATGCTTTCGCAATTCTTCATGGCATATCACTTTAAGTTTATATTTAGCTCCAAACAATATTTTTCTTAGTAACTAATTCGGAAACGGCGTATTTTTTTAAAGGAATTAGTCATTGTTGCCCCAATAAGTTTTACAAGTTGTGTAAATAAACTAAAAAAAAAGTGATATCCCCATAAAAAAACACTCCGTGTAAAGAAAACAGCCAAGTCTCTTCTACTAAAAAAAAAAATTAAATCTAAAAATTCTGCACTTAAACGTTGTGATATCAAAAAATGAGCCAAGTCAAAACTTTATTTGAAAATTAAAAAATACTTGGCGCATCGTTTTTTTAGGGCATTGTAGGTATACTATAAGTATATGTATTTATATCTAGCCTATAATTCTAAGCTGTTTATATACACGATGCGCCAAGTATTTTTTAATTTTCAAATAAAGTTTTGACTTGGCTCATTTTTTGATATCACTACGTTTCAGTGCAGAATTTTTAGATTTCATTTTTTTTTTTTTAGTAGAAGAGACTTGGCTGTTTTTTTTACACTGAGTGTTTTTTATGGGGTACAACACTACTCGAGAAGAAATCATTTCAATTATCAGAAAGTTAAAGAATAAGAAATCAGCAGGGCATGACAACATTTCACCTTTCTTACTTAAAAAGTGTGTATCGGCTATCAGCTGGCCACTGACATACCTAATTAATCATTCATTTATGGTCGGTCAATTCCCCCATTCTCTTAAAATAGCGCGGGTGATCCCCATTCACAAGAAAGGCTGCCGCAAGGAGGTTGGAAATTATAGACCAGTCTCAATCCTGCCGGCAATTTCAAAAGTTTTTGAAAAAGCTTTTGAGAGGAGATACTCAAAAACTATTTCGAATCCCGCCGTCTATTTGCAGCGGAACAGCATGGTTTCAGAGCAGAGCGATCAACTAACACAGCTATTACAAGCCATGTGGATTGGGTAATTAGAGAGTTAGACAAGGGAAATTCAGTTGTCACAGTTTTTATGGATCTGTCAAAAGCGTTTGATTGCATTAGTCATAGCGTTTTGCTTAGTAAATTAGACCCTTTAAAAAACACTCCGTGTAAAAATACCAGCCAAGTCTCTTCAACTATAAAAAAAATATATAAGAAATCTAAGAATTCAGCACTGAAAAGTAGTGATATCAAAAAATGGGCCAAGTCAAAACTTAATTTTAAAAACCAAAATATACTTGGCGCATCGTGCATAATATACCTAGATAGATTAGACGTTTAGGCCATATGTGAAATATACATAAAATCTACCTACATATATACATATAATATACCCTGTGGCTGTGGCCCTGTCAACAATGTTTCCTGATATCTGAATCATCATCAGATAGCTTTAAGAAGGGGTATATTTTCACTGTTTTCATGGCCCTCTAGCTCGCAAATGGCAAAACCTGTTGTTCCCAAATTTGGTATATGGGGTGGGGTGGGCCATAGCTCGAAATTAAGACATTTCACAACAATGTGAGATTTTCCAATTTTAAGATCCAGTAGGCCGAAAATGCCATGTTGTTGCTTACAGTAAAAGTGTTTGGTCTGCTCCTCAGTTTATTAGGCATTTACGGTATGTTGAGTGAGTGTGAGTGTACAGTACGACTTGGCTGGGTGGAGCGACCGCTCCACTAGATAGGTATGGTATAAAGGACACTGCGATCGGCTGGTTAACCTCATACCTGCAAAGTAGGGAGCAATTTGTCGAGTAAGAGGCCAAGATGATAAGGTTTTCACATCAAAAAATGACACCATTAGATTTGGCGTTCCTCAAGGATCAGTGCTTGGACCCTTACTTTTCAACGTATATATAAATGGAGTTGCGGATGTTGTCACCGAAGGCAACTTTATATTGTTTGCAGATGACTCCACTCTAAGTTTTGCTCATAAAGACACGGAAACTTTGGAAATAAATACTTACATACAGGTAAACAGAGTAATCCAGTGGTTCAAGCAAAATTATCTTATAACTAACGAAAGCAAAAAGAAATATATGGTGTAGGGTAAGGGGCTACCGCCATGGATACAATACCGCCAGTTTTTACATTTCTCTAGACAGAACTTGTCTGCCATCTGTCAGAAGAAATTTGAAGTATGATGTCGAAAGCCCGAGAAATTCTCTTTCTTTCTGTGCCCTTGACATATAGAAGGCTGTGTGATCGACTATCGAAACATTTAATCGAAGTTGATGATGAAATTGCGCCGTCGCAAAAGTGAGGTTAAAGTTTTTCACGAGTTTTGTTTTTCTGTCACTTTATTCTGATATTTACCAGTAATAATATAATTGAAGTAATTATATATCCCCATAAAAAACACTTCGTGTAAAAATACCAGCCTAGTCTCTTCAACTAAAACAAAATATGAAATCTAAAAATTCTGCACTGAAAAGTAGTGATATCAAAAAATTAGCCAAGTCAAAACTTTATTTGAAAATCAAAAAATACTTGGCGCATCGTGTACTTAAATAGCTTGGAAGTATAAGCCAATTATAAATTATACATGAAATATACATATACATAATATACCTATAATGCCCTAAAAAAAACGATGCGCCAAGTATTTTTTGATTTTCAAATAAAGTTTTGACTTGGCTAATTTTTTGATATCACTACTTTTCAGTGCAGAATTTTTAGATTTCATATTTTTTTTAGTTGAAGAGACTTGGCTGGTATTTTTACACGAAGTGTTTTTTATGGGGATATCACTCCTTTTTTTAGTTTATTCTAACAACTTGTGACACATATGAAATGAACAATTACTAAATTCTTTTAAAAAATCATCACCCTTTACAATTTCGTTACCACTAATGAATAGCAGCGTATGGTCCTAAATAATTGCTTTAAATGATCTTTCACGAAGAATAGCAAAGGTTTCATTCCAATCAGTCAACCCAGTTCCGAGATATAGAAACACTTCGGTTTTCAAAATGGCTGCTGAACTTTCTGCAATGCCACATAGAATTTATTTCTATAAATGATGTGTATCATTTTAAGCTTTCTGAATATGTATTTATTGTATAGGAGGGAATTATAACAATTTATACATTTGAATGACGTCATTTCCGGTCTCATAAATAGGAAAATTCTATTTGTACTGTTCATATTCCATAGAGATGGCCATCCGAATCGTTTGGCGCTAGTTTCATACCGATTTGTCTACCAGTTTTTGAGATATGACGTTACTTCCGGTTTAAAAATGGCGGCTGAAATCTCTGACCCCTTGAAGTATATTTGAAACATGATTATAATTTTATAAGCTGTCTCAAATAGTATATTTATTGCATCAAAATAAAAATTTGTGAGATTATTAAAATGTGTGACGTCATTTCCGGTTTAGGTATGAGAAACTGCAAATATTATTGATGATAATACATAAAGTTGACCGTCTAAATTGTTTTGCGCTGGTTTCGTTGAAATCTAATTAGCCGTTATTGAGATATGATGTCACTTCCGGTTTCAAAATGGCGGCTTCCGGTTGGTTTTATAACAAGTCACATGAGACGTCAAAAGTACATACGTTACATAAATATCAAAATAATCGGATCAACCTTTGTTGCCAATAAGCCAATCGATGTATTTCAAATTTCATTACGTCATTTCCTGTTTCTTTAACATAATGTTTAGTCTTTTGCTACTTGCCATGCATATATATGACCGTCTGAATCGTTTGGCGCAATTTTAGTTCCAATCGGTCCAGCCGTTGACGAGATATGACGTCACTTCCGGTTTCAAAATGGCGGCACAAAAATTCATGGGGTGAAGGTTAAATCAGACGCCAAAAGTGCACACGTGGTAAAAATGTGGGATCAATCGGTTCAGCCGTTTATGCTGTGGCCTGTTTACCATATTTTAGCTCCACCCTACTACTACTGAGATTATTATTATGAAAACCGCCCTAAAACACTGTTTTCACGGCCCTCTAGCGCGCAAAGGGCGTAACCTATTGTTCCCAAATTTGGTATATGTTGTAGGGTGGGCCATAGCTCGAAATTAAGATATATCGCAACAATGTGAGATTTTCCAATTTTAAGATCCAGTAGGCCGAAAATGCCACTTTGATGCTTACAGTAAAAGTGGGTTTGCTCCAGCCTTTTTAAATGAGTGTGTGCGCGCGCCGTACGACTTGGCTGGCGTGGAGCGACCGCTCCACTAGATACAAATATACTATTAGTATCATCCACAAATAGATTTTAGTAAAATTTTCAGTGAAGTAATGTGATTTTTAGATTTTAATAACTAAGAGAAATATATAACTTTATAACTTTCTTTATAACTTTAATTACCTAAGAGATCTCACCTACTGTGTTAGCGCTCTCACGTTAACGCTAGCGTTATCACGAAATTTGCGATTACCTAACTTTTGAACGCGACCTCCAAGTGATCACTTTATCACGCGGCCGGACCCTAGCGTTAGAGAGTTAACGACAGTGATATCTAAAAAGTGAGGTTATGGATGGACATAACATTGTCATCTTACTTACTCTGTTTCTTCTTATAATTTCATTCGAATTAATGTTGTACATTGATTTTTGTTCCTTTAATCTTTATTGCTTATTTCTATTGCGTGTTTGGCACATCCTATGAGGTAAATTATTACGTTATCATAATATTGATTGAATTAAACTAGGAAAACGCTCTGAGTAACGCGTTGATGAGCGAGCACGGATACGCGCAACACCTCGAACCGAAATTATGTTTATCGAAAATGTCCTTAAAAAGCCAATAATTCTTGAATTTCGTCACAGACTTGTATGAAAATCTCCAACAATTCCTAAAATATTGGTCCCAATAACCACGCAAAGTTTTAAGTTGATCGATTGAACCTTAATGATTGAATGATTCCTTGTTAATTTCCAAAATCACAGGATATCGTTCAAAAAATGTGAACCGTCATATCAGTTTCATAATACGTTTAAAAGTTTCTGCTCTCACAACCTTGAAGTGAAGATTCGAAGATTCCGTGAAATATGAAATTCGAGAAATATGATAGCCAACACGCAAAATATCCGTAAACTGTCGATAACTTTTGAATTTAAACACAGTTTAGTCTGAAAATTGTCAAAAATACAGATAATGTTGGACCCGATGACCATACAAAATTTTAAGTTGATCGGTCAAACGGTTCTGGAATAAATTTCAAAAAGCACATGAAATATATTTTTAAATTTTAACCAATAGGGCTTAAAATTTGTAAAATAAGAGACAATGTTGGTACTAATGACCATGCAAAATATAAGGTCGATCACATTTGTCGAAGTCCATTTTAATTTTTCAGCCTATCAGGAGATGTTTATTTAAATTTCAACCAATGAATGGATTTCAAAAAAATTAGGGTCTGCAAACAGATAAGGTTGGTTTTACATGTGTGCAAAATTTCAGAGCGATCGGTGAAACGGTGCGACCTGTGTATCGGCTATTAGCAGCCAAAAACAAAAAAAAAAAAAAAAAAAAAAAAAAAAGAGGTCCGGGCCAAAAGAGCCAAAAGGAGACGCTCGCTTCGCTCGCTCAATTATTCGAAACACAAGTGATCTAGTGGAGCGGTCGCTCCACGCCAGCCAAGTCGTACGGCGCGCACACTCTCACACAACATACCGTTCAAATCTAAAGGCTGGAGCAACCCACTTTTACTGTAAGCATCAAAGTGGCATTTTCGGCCTTCTGGATCTTAAAAATGGAAAATCTCACATTGTTGCGAAATATCTTAATTTCGAGCTATGGCCCACCCCACCATATATACCAAATTTGGGAACAATAAGTTATGCCGTTTGCGAGCTAGAGGACCGTGAAATTCGTGAAATTGTACGGCTTTCTTCAGATAATAATGACCCCATAAAAAAACACTCCGTGTAAAAATACCAGCCAACTCTCTTCAACTTAAAAAAAATAGAAGAAATCTAAAAATTCAGCACTGAAAAGTAGTGATATCAAAAAATTGGCCAAGTCAAAACTTTTCAAAAAATACTTGGCGCATCGTGCATATAAATAGTAAAGAAGTAGGCCGGAAATCAAATATACTCATCTATACATAAAATATATCTATCCCTAGAAAAACGATGCGCCAAGTATTTTTTGAAAAGTTTTGACTTGGCCAATTTTTTGATATCACTACTTTTCAGTGCTGAATTTTTAGATTTCTTCTATTTTTTTTAAGTTGAAGAGACTTGGCTGGTATTTTTACACGGAGTGTTTTTTTATGGGGATATCACTCCTTTTTTTAGTTTATTCTTACAACTTGTGACTTGTTGCACCAAAGACTATTATTCCTTTAAAAAATACGCCTTTGTGATTTGGTTGCTAAGAAAAGTTGTGCTTGTCACTATGTATATGCTTTAAATAATATTCTATGAAGTATAGCGAAAGTTTTGTTCCAATCGGCCCAGCCGTCCTCGAGATATGGCATCACTTCCGGTTTTCAAAATGGCGGCTGACTTCACTGCCACCTAAAATTTGTATCTACATATTTTATGCAACATAATAAGCCTTCTAAATATGTAGTTAATGTTATAAGAAATGATTTTAGTCAGATTTGGCATTTTTATGACGTCATTTCCGGTTTTGGTAATAGTACATTTCTATTTCGACTATTGATATTTCATAAAGAAGACCGTCCAAATCGTTTGGCGCTAGTTTCGTCCCGATAGGTCCATCCATTTTTAAGATGTGCCGTCACTTTCGGTTTCAAAATGGCGGCACAAAAAATTCGTAAGGGCAAGGTATCATCAGACGCCAAAAATGCATATGTGGTAAAAATTTCAGATCGATCGGTTAAGCCGTTTAGGCTGTGGCGGTGACAGCGGGGTTGCCTGATATCAGAATCATTATCATCAGATACCTCTTAAGGTTGCATGAGGGGATGAGATTTTAAAACCCAAAAGTGACTGAAATTTGGTCTTTCATAATTATTTGTTGTTGAACCTGAAGACTCACGGCAATATAAAATAGCTTAGTCACACCGGGCATTATCTGGCTATTTTATGATATTTAAATGAGTTCTACCAATTTGCCCTAATTAGAATGCAGGTTGTACGAGTGAGTACACTTTAATGAAAACTTCATTCGGGCCACCTACATAAGAAAACGGCTGAATATAAAAAATCGGTATTTTTTGTGCACATCCGGAATCATTACAATTTGTCAGTCTGCTATTTTATAATGTAATGTCATTAATATTTAATTGGGAAAAAATTAAATACTGAAATAAAATTAATTGTGATTATGTTAGTGAGGCCTCAAGATATTCAGTACTCCCCCCCCCCCCCCCCCCCCTTAACTCAAGAGTTTCATTGTTTACAGCACGTTCCATAGTCATAAATTTCCCTGACCCTCATAAAATAAAACCTTTTTCATACAACCTTTTTGGTTATTGAATAGAAATTGACCCTCGCAATATTGAACACTTTAAGTGCCAAGACAACAATGTCAGGTAGATTGGCGGAAGGATTCGAACCCCCTTAAAAGTGATGTAGTTTCACTGTTTTCACGGCCCTCTAGCTCGCAAATGGAATAACCTATTGTTCCTAAATTTGGTATATGTTGTCAGGTGGACCATAGCTCGAAATAAAGATATTTAGCAACAATGTGAGATTTCCCAATTTTGAGATCCAGTAGGCCGAAAATGCCATGTTGTTGCTTACAGTAAAAGTGTTTGGTCTGCTCCTCAGTTTCTTAGGCATTTGCGGTATGTTGATACGGCTTTCTTCAGATATAAATGATGATTATTATTTCTTATCTTCCAATAAATTCCGCGGTCTCCGCCACAGCCTGAACAGCTGGGTCAATTGACCCGAAATTTTCACCACATATACAGCTCGTCTGCCTGATGATACCGTGCCCTTATGAATTTTTTGTGCCGCCATTTTGAAACCGGAAGTGATGTCATATCTCAAAAACGGCTAGACCGATCTGAACGAAATTTGCGCCAATCGATTCAGACGGTTCTCTATATGAAATATCAATAGTAAAACTAAAGTTTTCTAATTACCCGAACCTTAAATGACGTCATAGTTTTGCGAAATCTGGCTAAATTCACTTTCCCTTTATACAAAAACCTAAAAAATACCTATTCAGAAGGCTTATAATGAAATATTATTATTTGTATACAATCTAGTGGAGCGGTCGCTCCACCCAGCCAAGTCGTACTATACACTCACAGTCACTCAACATACCGTAAATGCCTAATAAACTGAGGAGCAGACCAAACACTTTTACTGTAAGCAACAACATAGCAACGAACTTAGAACGAAATTAGCGCCATTCGATTTAGATGGTCATCATTATGAAGTATCAATAAAAAAATATTATTTTCTTATTTTCTAAACCGGAAGTGACGTCATAAATACGCAATATTAAACTTATTTCAACAAATTATACTTAAAATACATACATAATTAACTTTTATTGTAACATAGACAATACAATTTATAAATTCAAGGTAGCAGTGTTCTTGGCCGCCATTCCTGAAACCGGAAGTGACGTCATATATCTAAAACGCCTGTACCGATTGCAACTGAACTAGCTCCTGTGTATTCAATCTGCTATTTATTTGAAAAATCAATTGACCAATGTAGATCTGACCAAACTACGACGTCATAAAACAAAAGTCAATGTTTGGTCACAACCAAAGAGCTTATATACACAACAAATTGTACACATGATATTATTAGAATAATGTTGAATTCGTACAGAATTTAACAGTTTTACAATCAACAAATTGCCGTTAATAATAGTATTGCTTTAAGCTATCTACTTGAATATTGTTTAGTCTTAATTAACTTCTCATAAGAGAGGAAGGACCTTTTTAAGTTGACGAAACTATCCAGTGACAGACGCCATTAAAAAGTAAAACGCTTTGGCAACATACCTGGCAAAATATAATTTGTTTCGTTGTAGCATCCGTAAAAATTGTCCAGCATATCATCAAACATGATTTATATGAGTTTAAATATATTGATTGTACTATTTCAAGTGATAAATTAAACTAGATTAACACCTGTTAGCTATTTCTTTGATCTTTCTGAATTTCATTTGTTTGAATGAAAAATTGTTATTTTCTAAGAATTCTGGAGTTGCCATGGTAATACTTTTGTCTTTCAAAAGGCAACGCCCACCTACATTGGTCAATTGTGAAAAATGAATATACAAATTAACGGTACCGGAAATGGCGGCAGGAACCACTAAATGAAACCGGAAGTGACGTCATATATTACAAACGGCATGACCGATTTAACGGAAATATAGGGATTATGAATTCAGATGGTGTTCATGAAGTATCAACTAGATAAAACTAGATTGTTTTCTTATTACCTATACCGGAAATGACGTCATAAATATGCAAAATTACGTCATAAATATGCTAAATGACACTAAATTCACCTATTTATACTTTTAAATGGATATTAGTAAACGTACATAGTAAATAAATATAAATTCAAGGTTGCAGTGTTCTCAACCGCCATTGTTAAAACCGGAAGTGACGTCATATATCGAAAACGGCCGTACCGATTGCAACTAAATTATGTAAATATGAAGGATACATGATTATTGATTATGAATTCAAGACGACATTATTTTCGGCCGCATTGTTAAAACCGGAAGTGACGTCATATATCGAAAACGGCTGTACCAATTGCAACCAAATTTTGGAAATGTGTAGGACTAATAATAATGAATTAAAGACGACATTATTTTCGGCCGCCATTGTTAAAACCGGAATTGACGTCGTGTATCGAAAACGGCTGTACCGATTGCAACCAAATTTTGGAAATATGTTGGACTAATAATTATGAATTCAAGACGACATTATTTTCGGCCGCCATTTCAAAACCGGAAGTGACGTTATTAATCGAAAACGGCTGTACCGATTGCAATCAAATTATGTAATTTTGTAGGACTTATATTTATGAATTCAAGACGACATTATTTTCGGCCGCTATTTCAAAACTGGAAGTGGCGTCATATATCGAAAACGGCTGGACCGATTGGTACGAAACCTAAGCTATTCTTCTTGGATAATCATTTTAATCTTTTTTTACCAAACGCAACTTTTCTTAGTACCTATCCAAATCGGTTGAGGCATATTTTTTTAAAGAAATTAGTCCTTGCTCGGACATGTGCTACAAGCTGTATGAATAAACTAACAAAAGAAGTGATATCCCAGAAAAAAACACTCCGTGTAAAAAAGGCAGCCAAGTCTCTTCACTTTAAAAAAATTCAACACCGAAACGTAGTGATATCAAAAAAGGAGCCAAGTCAATGACATTTCCAAATATTTAATCGTATTTTTGAAATAAAAGAATAAACACCGAGAAATACTTTACAAAAGGACTTAACGCATCGTTTTTTTAAAGACATTTTTCTATTAATAAGCATAAGCCATTTATATACAACCGTAGGGAAACATCTTAGGGAAACATCTTTCAATTACATATTATACTTACCTACTGTAAAATATTTTCTATTTGAATATTCCTATGTTTCTATAAATACATAATACTTATCTTCGTAATATTGTTTCGTGGTCAACATAATTAAGTCTCATGCGTTATACCTACTCATGAAATACATTTCAATTAATCCACATTTTATAACAATACATTTTACAAAGTACACAGTCACATTGTATTTCTATTAAAAAATTTAACTTTATACTTTAAAAATATATAATAGTGTTCCATAGATAGCTAGTAATTATTTGACAACGTTTCATGATTTCCTTCAGTTAAGATCAAATTATGAAAAGATACCCTTCTAATATCACCATATTAACAGTACTGCAAGAATATGTATGAGCCCACTTCCAATTGTTATTTAATTCTTCCATCCTTATACTAGGAAAACGCTCTGTGTAACGCGTTGATGAGCGAGCACGGATACACGCAACACCTCGAACCGAAATTATGTCTATCGAATGTCATTAAAAGCCAACAATTCTTTAGTTTCGTCACAGACTTGTATAAAAATCTCCAAAATCTCCAAAAATATTGGCGCCAATCCTTGCTAAGTTTTAAGTTGATCGATTAAACCTTTATGATTGAACGGTTCCTTGTTAATTTTCAAAAATCACAGGATCTCGTTCAAAAAATATACCTGGGACCACCCATATGATATGATATGTAGTGTGTGTACACAATATCAGATCAATCTGTTGAACGGTCATTATTAGTTTCATATCGTTTGAAACTTTCTGCTCTAACTACCTTGCCTTGAACTGTAGATTCGAAGTCGCCGTGAATTTGACAGCCAACACGCAAAATGTCCCTAAAATGACAAAAACTTTTGAAAATAACGACAGATTAGAGTGAAAATTGGCAAAAATACCTTAAATGTTGGTACCAATGACCATGCGAAGTTTTTAGTTGGTCGGTCAATCGGTTCCAGTTTAAATTTCAAAAATCACAGGAAAAATGGTTTTAAATTTGAACCAATTAGAGGATTTGGCTGAATTTTTTTTTGATTGGGTACAATGTTGGTTGCAATGACTTTGCTAAATTTCAAATTGATCGAACCAACCAATTGAAAGATAATTTTTATAAAATTTGAACCAATCACAGGATCTCGTTTAGAAAAGATCCCAGGCATCGCATAGATTACGTTAGTATGTGTACAAAATTTCAGATCGATTGGTTGTGCGGTTTGACCTGGGCAGTGCAGGCAAAAAAAAAAAAAAAAAAAAAAAAACACACAGAGAAAGTGCCATAAGAGTACCGTGGTGACGCTCGCTACGCTCGCTCAATTACTTATCTATTACAGAATGAAATCTTTTTTATATCGCCATTGACAAAACTATAAAATAGCCATTACTAAAAGTAGCTTGATTCAAAGATTCTAGCTCTAATAGAAAGAGGAAAATGTACCTACTTGTAAGTTTCTTTCCACTTTTAGGATAGAATGATGTCTTTAAAAAAACGATGCGCCAAGTCCTTTTGTAAAGTATTTCTCGGTGTTTATTCTTTTATTTCAAAAATACGATTAAATATTTGGAAATGTCATTGACTTGGCTCCTTTTTTGATATCACTACGTTTCGGTGTTGAATTTTTTTAAAGTGAAGAGACTTGGCTGCCTTTTTTACACGGAGTGTTTTTTTCTGGGTTCATTATAGTTGAAATTATTTGTAAAACTATTTGGTAGGTACTACAAATAATTTTTTTATAGTCTTTATTTAACCGCGTCCTAATTTTAAATTCTGTAATTTCATTGGTCGAAAGGAACGCTTATTGCGTCATTCAGTGATAACTCTAACGCAACCGTGGCCGTGAACGATGAGACCGTATATTTTTAGGTAATCACGTGCTGAGATCTCATCGTTCAGGCTAACACCGTGTTCGCGTTAACGACAGTGAACGCCAGTTTTTACGTAATCACTGTCCTGACACTGTATAGAGTACTAAAGTGCCACGCCCACCAGGCACTTCCGGAGGATTCTGGTTTTTTCCCTTATGGAAAATAACATGGGAACTTACTTTGATTACTGGTCATTTGTAAACGAAACAGAGTTAAGAAAATCCCAATACACCACCATTAACTTAAATCTTTCATTTATAATATTATGTCGACACATCTCTTCAAATATATACCATTGGATTAATCTGTTTAAGTTATTAAACAGATCCAAAGTGCGACGTTGCAATCTACATCAATAATAAATTGTAACACGGCGCAGCGCGATGTCATGGGAAGCGAGTTGGCAACTGCGACTTTACAAAAATGAAAAACAAATGAAACAATTTTCAACAATGATGCCAGACCTTGCACGTCAATTTTCGATTGTTGACGAAAAGTAAACAAAACTGAAGTATTTCTGTATTCCTCGAGTTTATACACTGAATCAAGTTCATATTATAGTTATTTTAATTTCAGGATACTATAAAACGAGATGTAATGAGCTGTTGAAATGTAGACTGACAGTTCATTGAATTTACATCTCGCAACGGTGTACACTTTCGTGACGTCATACGCTGTGTAGTGTGTTGTTTAACTTGTAACAGTTCAAATTTTGTATATATTTAAAGATAAGTGTCGACATAATATTATAAATGAAAGATTGGAGTTAATGGTGTTGTATTGGGATTTTCTTAACTCTGTTTCGTTTACAAATGACCAGCAATCAAAGTAAGTCCCCATGTTATTTTCCATAAAGGAAAAAACCAGAATCCTCCGGAAGTGCCTGGTGGGCGTGGCACTCTTGTACTCTAATGTCAAAATCGAGATATGAAATTAAAAATTTACAATTTAATTTGAATTTTTCTTGCAAAAACAATACCTAGGTACAAAGTAAAGGCATTCGTGCACAGAAAGTATGAGATTGGTTGTTCAGATGGTTTTGAACGATGCTTCGGTGACTGCTTCGTAGAACGCACGGACGGGTCCCCGACGGATTCATCGTTCTCCGAACTATTGCGGACACTAAAAGTAGTTAAAGCTGCTCCAAATCCAAAGAAATCGAAACATTCTGAGGCTCTTGTGGTGAGAAAGGAATCTTTGTACATAACAGTGAGCCAGAACCTCCAAAGTCTTTCGAGAAGTCACCGATTCTTCCTAAATCGGTTTCCAACGCAGCGAGGAAATGTCGCAAAACTTCTAGCAAACCTGTGAATCAGAGTTGACCTGATAATTGTGACTTTTGCCAGGGATATTAATATGAAGACGATGGCCTGGATCGAGATTGGGCTACAATTAACAGTGTTGAACATGGTTTTACGAAGAATGCTCGAGTAGATTTTGTAAGCGATGTCGCCTATTAGAAAAATAATGTGAAAAATCATCTTTCATTCAGTGTACCTTTATTAAACTTTATAAATCAGTTTAATTATGCATTGTCATTATATTTCAACAAGTTTGATCATTGAAAAAAGATCTTATATGCACATTATGAGCATGGCGATATTATATCCAAAATGGATGCAATATCACCATATGTCAATATTGTATTTATATATTTTTATTATAATAACCACAATTAATATGCATGAAAACATTCAATTATTAGTATAACAGTATAATAGGCTTTCTAAATAAAAAAATTCCACATTTTTACCACAATATTATTAAAGATATAAAGAAAAAAACAAAATGGTGGCGTGTATCCCTGTACCCTACAATCTGGGCCATAAGCCACGAGAAGATATAAATGTTCTGCTGAATTGCACCCAACTTGAGCAAGTGTGTAATTTCCCATTCCTAGGTACAATTATTGATCAACACTTAGACTGGAATTCTCATGTCGATAGAATAGCAAAAAAAATATCTTCAGGTCTATTTGTGCTACGAAACCTCTCACTACACCACAATAAAGAATTAGTTATGTTAGCGTACTTTGCAATAATAGAATCCCACATAAGATACGGCATTTTGTATGGGGAAATAGTTCTAAGAAAAATATCGATCGGATATTAATTCTACAAAAAAGGGCAGTTAGGATTATTTTAGAACTTAAAAATATGGACTCATATAAATTATGTTTAAGGAATTAGGAATTATGACCGTACCAGGAATCTATATACACGCAACTATAATGATGGCCATGAAAAATGGGGCACTAAATAAAACGAACGAATGTGTACATACACATAACACAAGGAGAAAAAATGATATTCATGTGGAATCGAGAAGGCTTCAAATTTCAAGCAGAGCGCCTAGTGCAGCAGCAATAAATCTTTTCAATAAACTTCCCAACAAAATTAAAGAGATGAAGAATACAAGTATATTTTATAATAACCTTAAAGATTACCTTATTGATAAATCGTTTTATAGTTTACAGGAATATATGGATGAATAAAGTTAAGAATAAGATTAGAGTTACTATTGACAAATGTAATTCTATTTCATGTTATATTTCTCTTATATTATATTTCTCAAGACTGGATTTGAAGGATGAGAGTATTTTAATTATTTACACTTACTATAAACTATTGTTAAAACAATGTAAATTGTAACTGACAATTAAATAAATAAATGAAATGAAAAATGAATAGTTTGAGAATGAAGGTGTAATAGGTTGACCTATCTAGGGTAGAAAAACTTAAACCATTGTAAAATAATGTTAGTTTGGAATAGGTTTGCGGAATGGACAAGCTTGTAGCATGGCATTCCTTAGTGTCAAGGTTATCAAGACTTGGAGCATGATGAATTCACTGAGAAACTAATAAGATATCCAAAACAATATGCCCCACCGATGGCTGCCACCTTAGCGCGGTGGTGGGGTTTGCGTTGGCCAATGATCCATTGCAGCTACGCCGGCGAGCATATGCTCATGTGTAAGGGTTACCCATGCCGGACAGGTCAGTGGTGAGGTCCAGACAAAGAGCAGCCAGGGTCGGCCTAACCATGTCCTCCCTTGAATTTGCGGTCCCCTCCCCTCCCCTCGGGCCGGTCTTCCCCCTCGAGATGGTGATCCCCCTGAAATCGGGTTCCGCCGGCCCGAATCCTCACATCCCCCGGTCCGTCCCCATTCCGGCCTGGCCTCCCCACCAGTGTTGGACTCCCCCGGATCGGGCCCATTAGGTCGACCCCTCCCCATATCCACCACTTATATTAACAAAGTTAAATGCAAAAATGCAAAAATTAATGTGCGCAATATAACCTCGTCGTTGACTCGCCGTTAAACCACAATAATCTAATCAAAACAATATGAGCCCATTCCTAACGGGAACTGTTATAATGACATTAGGAACGGCTATAAAATAGCAGGAATAGCTATGACAGAAATTACAATAACAACAACAGGAGAAACAGTTACGACAGGAACGGCTATGACATATAAGTGAAAAGTGGGTATGGTCACGGGAATGGCTATGCAAACAGGAATAATAATAATCGTCCACCAGAGTCCGATACGAGGGGAACAAGGAACGAGAATTCGGGAAACGAACAGAGGTCGGCACAGAAAGGAAAGTAGAGAAGGGACACGATTTTGCGTCGACCGAGAAAACAAGTTTCAAAGAGAGAATAGAAGAGATAAGGAGAATACAGAAGAAAGAGCGTGAAGATCTTAAGGAATATATATGCGGATTTTCAAGACGATGGAAGGAAGAGACGGATGAACGAGAATCCGCCAGAGAAGCAGAGGTTTCTGCAGAAAAACAACTTGAAATAGATTTTTTGCTTTTCAAGAAAGGAATTGAAGACGCTGCTGCTTGCAAGATGTTGCCATCACAAGAGAGTACAGAGGGGGGCTGTGTGCTGGAAGAAATCGGCGAAAAGAAAATTAAAAGTTTGGATGACCCAGACAAAGAAGGAGTTGAAGAAAGTAGTGGTGAATCTACCAAGATGATGAAGATGTATCGCGAAGGAAGAATTTTGAAAACACTTGCGAGATAGTATTACCACAAGTGGGCGAGAAGGAAGAATGACAGATTCCGAGGGTGAATCAAGATAATTTCGACAACGTACGAAAATTTGAAGAAATAGGCCATTTTTGAAGTCTCCAGACGACTTTGAAATTTATAGATTTTCACGACGAGATAAATGACGCGGTTATTATGAAAGAAAGCAATAATGTTTCGAAGAAAGAGTTGAAGAATGAAAATTTGAGAGAAGACGACGAAAATGTTTGTTTGCAAGATAGACTGCAAATAAACGTACTACGAGAAGGTAGCTGAAGAAAACGAAAATTATACATCGACCACTGCTCAAGAAAACAAGGAAAATTCTGTTCGGAAACAACTAGTTGAAGAAATTTCAAGAGTGAGAGCCCAAGGTGGTGGAGAAGACGGAATGATTTCATTTTCATATGATCGTGGACGGAAGAAAGAAAAACAATACGTCGATCAGCTGATTCTTACTGATGACAACACGAAGCAATGTTGATTGTTTTGGTCAAGGTATGATGACCCAGCAGAAGTAGGCCACTGGGCCAATAACGGGATCGTGATAAGAGAAGAGAAGAGGGTTGAGTTCAACGTCTATATAATACTCTCTTCTAAAGGTTGAGCCGAGCGAGGGATTTCAGTATTTGGAAGTATTCGGCTTTTGGTTGAGTTGAACATCGTTTCCGGGAGGTAGGATGCGTTTTGTTTTTGTTTTGTAGAGGGAGGGGTGAGTTCATTCATTCAGGTTGAGATTAGGAGGCTGTAATTGGAAATAAACTAGCATCTGATGAAAGAAACTTTTTGTTTGTCAAAAGGAAGAGATTATTCCTGAACTAGATAGTCCAGTCTCTATGTGAATCCTAGTTTGATCACAATTTTCTTATTACAATTTCAATGTATTTTAAGTTTGACTTCGGTCAAAGGTGAGCAACAAGGATTCAGGGGGCTCTGTAATAGGTTGGCCTATCTAGGTAGATAAGTAACTTTAAAATACGAGAATAATGTATGTTTGAAATAGGTTTGCGGAATGGACAAGCTTGTAGCATGGCATCCTTAGAGTCAAGTTTATCTGAACACAAACTATATACTAGAACCACTAAACTTAAAATCTGTAAATTCAAGCAATCAAAGTATAGAGAAAAATATAACGAGCAATCAAATAAGTCTAGCAATGTAATATCATCTCAACAAAGTGAGTGAATCTACATAAAAAGTATGTGACCTTACGTGAATTGTGATGGCACGATGTAATAAGAAAGTAAGCCAATCCCACAAGGTTTCATAGGTTTATGTGGAAAACTTCCATGGCGAGTCAGAATCAACGTGAGTTTTAATAATATCTTTGTCAGAATGTAAGGAAGGGATGTGTGTTGTGAAAAATATCCGACCGAACCGGGGCTCGAACCCGGTACCTCTCACTTGCCGGGCGAGAGCTCCACCAACTGAGCTACTCACAAAATATGAGTTTGATCAGATTTTTAGAAGACCATTTTAATTTTTTAGCATACCAGGAGATATTTATTTAAATTGTAACCAATGAACGGATTTCAAAAAAATTAGGGTCTGCAAACAGAAAAGGTGGTCTTTTACATGTGTACAAAATTTCAGATCAATCATTGAAACAGTGCAACATGTGTATCGGATAGTAGCAGAAAAAAATACAAATTAAACAAAAAAACGAGGTCGCCAAAAAAGGAGCCTAAAGGAGTCGCTCGCTAACAACAATAAAACTTCGTATTGCTTGCGAATTACATGCGTTTGCAAGTTTCTGCTCCACAGACCTTGGAAAGACCGGAACAAAATGCGGCAAAGAAGCACAGATAAAATATTTGACATTTCCTTCAAGTAATTTGAAAAAATTTCCAAACGCATAAGATATCCGTAAAATGTCAATAACTTTTGAAGTTAATTTTAGATTTTAACTGAAAGGGAACACACCTAAAATGTCGGTCTCGATGACCATGCGAACTTTGAACCGGTCAAACGGTTCGAATTTTAATTTTCAACCAATGAAAGGATCTCGTTTAAAACCTTTACCTTGGGACCACACTTGTGACATTTGTGGGTGAACAAATGTCAGATCGATTCGTTGATCAGTTTGATCTTGCACCAATGCATACAAAAACACAAACAAACAAAACAAAAGAAACAGAGCTAGTACGTCATAGCCAGTCCGTGCTAACGAATAGACCAATTCAGAAAATATCTAGGTGGCTCTGGTTTTTAGATAAATTCACATGCAGTTTGGTTTTCCATATCAGCCTCATGCTCAAAAGAATTTCCGGATTTATCGACGCAAGTGACCAGAGTCTACTGGATTCGGTCCATAAGATTATTAGCTCACGGTCTTGTGGTGTTGAGGACTGACACCCGCAAATATCTACTTGCGGACGCAACTTCTTTTGAGCATGAGGCTGTAGATCTATTGGTGTTTTACAACAATGGATAAAAACACCAACAGATATATGGAAAGCCAAACTGCATGTGAATTTATCTAGAAACCAGAGCAACCAAGATAATTTTTAAATCGGTCTATTGGAATCACAAGAATCACTTTTAAGAATAAAGAATACGCATGAATTTATTAAAATTATATTGAAAATAACAACATTTTGGTTGGTAAAGCACACTATTTCCACAATCAAAATTGTACATTTTCATTCATTATCTGAAATGTAAATTGAGTTGCATTTATATGTCACTTTTATCAACCTACAATGACGTTGCCATAGTTACAATAAATATGACATCACTCGTGAGGAATTCCAACTGTTTTCCGCCAGAATGTCAACTGAATTTAAATGTCATATTTATGAATGAAAATCTACACCT
Organism: Leuctra nigra; assembly: GCA_934045905.1. Classification (NCBI taxonomy): domain Eukaryota; kingdom Metazoa; phylum Arthropoda; class Insecta; order Plecoptera; family Leuctridae; genus Leuctra; species Leuctra nigra. Next base: position 24,835,230 of record OW203771.1, read on the forward strand.
TTAAATGTGAAAATGTGTGTTTTACCAAAAAATATGATGTTATTAAGACAAAAACAATTTTTTATGCACATTGAACAACTGCTGCATATTGCCTATTATTGGTATTGGAATCTGTAATACCCCTACTACACGCTCACTTTAATAGAGTATGTTAAACATACATTTAAATGACGTCTCACTTTAGCACGTCTACACACTCACTTTTTCTATTGACGCACTATCTGGTGACGATTCTGTAATTATTACCTTAATTTTTCGATTCAGTGCAGTGTTATTCTAATGACAGTGAGGAGATTTCACATGAATGGTCCAGTGAAGTTATTTCCAAAATATGTTTCAGCTGTCAGTTCACGTTGAAAACAAAATCACTCTTGGATGACATAGCCTCACTTTTAACACTCATAAGTACTTATTTATTATTTTAAAATTGTTTTGAGCCTTTGTGTTAGGTTAAAAAGTAGGTATTATTAAATAGCATGCAACACACTTACAAATTCAATTAAACATTTCAACTTGAATATGTATACAATTTTACTATTAAATCTAGAACTGAAGAAGAACAAAAGAAAGTAGAATAGTTATCTTCAAATTGGCGGTGGTGGATTTTTCGAATCGTTTTTAAAAATAATCTCGCGAGATCTCGCGTCTTGCGTTAAACATAGGTTAAATGGAGGTCCGTCGCGAACTTGAAGTGCGGTGTCATTTAAGGGAAGCTTGATCATCTACACACGAGGAGCTAGGGAGAGAAGGGCTCTTTGGCTCTTCAACATTGAGCATGCGCTGTCGCTGAGCCATCGTGCCAAGAAGGGATATTTGAATGTAAATACCGCGAAATAAATAATTGGAATGAAACTATATAATGCATTTTATGAATATCAATTTCGAAACAAATAATAACTATGAATAAAGAAATAAGATAGAAAAATGAAAGCAATTGATAAAATACTGTAAGTTTCGTAAATAAATAGTAGGTAGGCAAGGTAATTCTTTGGAATGAATTTAATAAGTGGAAGTTGAACAATTTAGGGTGATACCTTCATGCAACACGAACAGATAATATCATAAAAGTGTGATTTATTACTAGGAAAACGCTCATTGTAACGCGTTGATAAGCGAGCACTGATACGTGCTATACTCTAATACCACATGTAACACTTGAAATACATTGTAATATAACGAATATATTTTACTCTGGCAAAGGACCCCTGTCTCTCATTTGAATCAAAGGAGAACAACCTTTTTCTTAATGTTTGGGGGCTGACTGGTCAAGACTTGGGTAATAAACTCAGCAGGGTGTCGCACCCAAATGGGCCATAAATAAAAATAATCAACTTTTTGATTTGAATATTATTGAAAAAACATTCCAGGACAAAATTAGAATAATATTAGTTAATGTTCAAAATTTCATCTCGATTGGTCAATCGGTGCGGCCAATATGGCGCGAACAAAAAAAAACACACAGAGAAAGAGGCATAAGAGTCCCGTTGAAAATAGTACAAAAAATTTACTCTATGTTGAAACTACAGTGCCTTCTGCACAATTATCATCACTCTTTGTTTTAATATTGGTATGGATAATAAGTCAGTAAATATCATAAATTCATAAATTCAACAGAAATGTCTCCCTTGGCTGTAAATGCCTTGTACAATATTATCATGCTATTGATGGAATAGAATGGATCAAGCAAAAAATTCAAATGATTAACATAGATAAAGATTGATTAACGTATGCCCTTCCCCCCCCCCCCCCCCCATACAATAGTCATATGTAATAGGTCCATTTTAATTTGAACCTTTTCATCATAACATGCTTTCTTGATGGATGTTTTGGAGGGTTTTCTTTTCCTCATGGTGGAAAACCTCGTTTTCCTCGTGGTCTTCTCTGTTGCTCCACATTCTTGTTAGCCAGTAATTTACAGTAATTTAATTAAATTGTAATTATTCATTGTGGAATATAAAAATAAATGTTTTATTGCTTCAATGCCATAACAATTAACAGCATAGATTATATTTTTAAATATTTTTTTTAAAGTTTTACACCGTAAAAATGACTTTTTAATTAGTCAATAAAAATAAAAAATTATTAAAAAATAAAAAAAACATTGAAAAAAATTGATTGCTTTTTATATTATTTTCAAGTGATTTTCTTTTAGGAAAATAAATTTCACCAAAATCCGGGCAAATAAAATATGTCTGGGTCTGAGGAGGTTATGAGAAAAAGAATCATTGCAGGCGACTTCAGAGTGTTCGCGCATGCGCAATGTTGAAGAGCCAAAGAGCCCTTCTCTCCCTAGCTCCTCGTATCTACACGGTGTACTTAAAGTGAGTGGCTACTAAAGTCCTCTGTTAAAGTGAGCGTGTAGAAGGGGTATGATTGATAACGTGAAGGGGTGTGAGCTTACCACTGATGGCGAGGGCGAGGGGCTGGGGGAAGATGGCGGGGACGGCGCCATATTCTTTGGTGGCGTCGCTTCCTCCCTGCTCAGTGATAGAGGCGCCGGACGCTTCATTGGCCTCCGTGGCAAAGCCTGCAAGAAGCAACACTTTTAGCACGACTTCTAGTGGTCTACATTCTTATTTCATTGTTTGATTGAAATTAAAAAAAATCTGTTAAAGAACATCATGTACCTACATTTGAACTAATAACAAACGGTATTCGAACGAAAAGGGTTAATAAAGGTTTGATGGCATCATCCCATGAAGTCTGTGCTAACTCATCAACTTGATCTCTGATTTAATTGATAATAACAAGGAATTATTGTCAAGGAACCTGACAAGCCAATCCGTTTCGTTCATTTTCCGTTTTTACTTTGTCCAAGTGTCCAAGTAACAAATAAAATGATGTTTTGTGGCACTATTACATGAAACATGGTCTTCGATCCACACCACTTCATTCAGTTGTTCAGCGGATTGTTTTATTAACGAAAAGCAACCACATAATTTCTCCGAGCCAACATTGCTGTAACTTAAGATCGTTTTAATACTATAGGAAAATGCTCAGAGCAACGCGTTGATGAGCGAGCACAGAAACGTGCAACATTCCCAGTCAAACACGATACACGATACGACACAATACGATTTCCTTTGCAACTTTACTAAACTTTTAAAATTACAATAATTACTTGACTGGTTATGCTTAAAATTTTCAAAAGTTTAGATAATGTTGGTCTTGATCACCATGCAAAATTTGAACTGAATCGGACATTTTTATTTTCGACCAATCAGAAGATATTGGTCGTCTGAAACTTTGTAGGATTTGAGATATTGTTGGTAGCATGACTTGACAAAATTTCATATTGATCGGACTTACTAATCGGAAGATTTTTTTAAAATTTTGAACCAATTAGCGGATTTAAGAAAAAGGGTCTGCAACGTCCAGAGATGGTCTAAACAAGTGTGCAAAATTTCAGCTCGATCAAAGCTTACAGTCGAATTTACCGAATTTACAAATGTCAAATTTACATGACCTGAATGCTAGGCAATATTTCAATGCGAGATTTCACAATGAAAATGGAAGATTGAACAATGAGTTGAGATCATTTTTCCTCGAGTTTTTAATTTTAAATTCAAAAAAATAATGAGACTGCCCTACAGAACAACCGACCCTTTTCCAAGTGACAGAATCATGAAGTAGATGAACGTGATCTTACCGAGGCAGGCGGTGGCGACTGGCCGGGGGAGATGTCTGCCGGGACTGGCGGCATGATGGGATCAGAGCCGGCCGGCGGGGTGGACGGAGCTGACGAGGACGATGGCGCGTTCTTGGCCCGGCGCTTGACCTTGCGCTTGCTGTAGAAGACCGCGCATGTCGTCGGGTTGTGAATCTGTGAAACAACAACACATCTCGAGCGTCTCCAACTTGCTGTCAAGTCACTCTCCAGCTCTCTGATTGGCGGACAGTTTTCACGTCACCTAATTCGTGCATTCGAAAGAGCGCAGAGTTATTGACAGTGTTTCCGCTCTTTAAAACACATAAACATTTTCATTCCATCAACATTTTCAAGGCCCGTTGAAAATATTCATGAAACGAAAATTGTTCCATGTGTTCGTAATTTTACATGGAATTAAGGAGGGACACCACCGAAAATCCCAACTTGTATGTTTGTAACCCAAACGACTTGATTTTTTATATTATTGTCAAACTTTACCTATAAAAAATATAAAAAAATTGCAACATTTTTTATTTTTTTTTTATTATTTTCCAAAAAATTTACGGTATCTATGGAGACACTTTTTTTCTTGAAAACGGTTTGATTTAGAATGTTATAAAAAATTTCATTCTGTTTAATAAAGTGCATTTGACAAATTTATGTATCGGCGTTATTTTATGATTATAATTGTGGGATTGAAAAATTAATTAATTAAACAAATTTCTTTTTCAGCTAATTTTACATAATTTCCCATTTTTATAATTTTTTTGTGCATGATACTCTCAAGATATACTATTGGTAATACATAAATTTGTTCATTATTATGTTTATAGCATACACAAAAAATATTGTGCAAGTCCACAAAGTACATTAGATTTCATTTTATTCTCCATTGCAAATAACCTTGAAAAAAATATTGCTAGGAAACGGCATTCAAACATTGCCAGTATTTAACCGCGAAATGCGAATGCAAAATGTTAAATATATTTTTTCCCCGTCACTTATTCACATAATTATTTTCACTAGCCTAAAATTAACATTATAAATAATTTAATGACATTAAAAAAATATATACCGAAACATTAAAATAATAGCACGATTTTCGGTGGTGTCCCTCCTTTAGAAATTAAAACGTAAAAATAAAGCAGTAAACCCCTCATAGCTCAGTAAATCATCCAGGAACATCTATATCCCCATAAAAAACACTTCGTGTAAAAATAACAGCCAAGTCTCTTCAACTAAAAAAAAATATGAAATCTAAAAATTCTGCACGGAAAAGTAGTGATATCAAAAAATGGGCCAAGTCAAAACTTTATTTGAAAATCAAAAAATACTTGGCGCATCGTGTACTATACATAGTTTAGAAGTATAGATCAGATAGAAAATATACATAAAATATACATAATACATTTTTTTTTTTTAATGGCGTTACAGGACTGGTAGTCCTATTGCCGCCTCAACAACTCTACTCCATTGACGATGCGCCATTATATAGAAGGTGAAGTTGGTTGAGGATTCGTAACTTAGGGATGCTAAGCGAGTGAGTAGTTAGCTCCCTGCGCTCTGCTGGTATTTAACGATCCATTCCAAGGACGGTGTAACGCCCGTCGAGAGACTGATATCAGGTGGAGGGGTGTCGTTTTACACTAACCCCCAACCACCCCAGTCTCTCTGGCCCAACGGCAGCAACTGGCAGGACAGAGTTGAATGGTCACCCATCCAACAGCTGACCCCGCTCGATGTTGCTTAACCTCAGTGATCTGACGAGAACCGAGGTATCCATTACACCAGCCGTTGGGTTATAGACATAAAGTGGACATATAGTATACCTATAATGCCCTAAAAAAACGATGCGCCAAGTATTTTTTGATTTTCAAATAAAGTTTTGACTTGGCCCATTTTTTGATATCACTACTTTTCAGTGCAGAATTTTTAGATTTCATATATTTTTTTAATTGAAGAGACTTGGCTGTTATTTTAACACGAAGTGTTTTTTTATGGAGATATCACTCCATTTTTTAGTTTATTCTTACAACTTGTGACAATCAAATGAACAATTACTAAATCCTTTAACAAAAATCACCCTTTACAATTTGGTTATTTTCATCAGGAATAGCAAAGGTTTCATTCCAATCGGTCAACCAAGTTCCGAGATATGGCAACATATCCGTTGTCAATTGGCTGCTGAACTTTCTGCGCTGCTACATAGAATTTATAACTATAAATGATGTGTATCATTTTTAGCTTTCTGAATATGTATTCATTGTATAGGAGGGGATTATAATAATTTATAAATTTGAATGACGTCATTTCCGGTCTCATAAATAGGAACATTCTAGTTTGACTGTTCCTATTCCATAGATCGTTTCGCGCTAGTTTCATACCGATCTGTTAACCAGTTTTCGAGATATGGCGTTTCTTCCGGTTTCAAAATGGCTGCTGAAATCACTGACTCCTTGAATTATAATTTAAACATGATTACATTTTATTATAAGCTGTCTGAAATAGTATATTTATTGCATCAAAATCTAAATTTGTGAGATTTTTTAAAAGTGTGACGTCATTTCCGGTTTTGGTATGGGAAACTGCAAATATTATTGATGATAATACATAAAGTTGACCGTCTTAATTGTTTAGCGCTGGTTTCGTTCAAATCTATTTAACCGTTATTGAGATATGATGTCACTTCCGGTTTCAAAATGGCGGCTTCTGGTTGGTTTTTACAAGTCAAATGAGATATCAAAAGTACATACGTTACATAAATATCAAAATAATCGGATCAAATTTGTTGCCGAAATGCCAATTGATGTATTTCAAATTTCATAACGTCATTTCCGGTTTCTTTAACATAATGTTTAGCCTTTTTCTACTGATAATCCATATAGTTGACCGTCTGAATCGATTGTCGCAAATTTCGTTCCGATCGGTCTAACCGTTGACGAGATATGACGTCACTTCCGGTTTCAAAATAGCGGCATAAAAAAATCATAGGTGAGGAGGGCAAATCAGACGCCAAAAGTGCACACGTGGTAAAAATGTGAGATCAATCGGTTCAGCCGTTTAGGCTGTGGCCTGTTTACCGGATTTGAATTCCAGGAGACTACTACTACTACTAAGATTATTATTATTACTAGGAAAACGCTCAGTGTAACGCGTTGATGAGCGAGCACGGGTACGTGCAAATTCTCGAACCGGAAATGCGTACACAACGCACAGAAAACATATACATCCATATGGAATTGATTATGATATCAACTTAAAAGTGTATGCTTTTCATCGAAACTTTAAAATAGCATCTAAGCACCTGGTTCATAAAGCAAATCAGAATCAATTTTCAATTGGCACTGGAAAACATTCATTTCGATACTTCATTACTGACAGATATTAAAAATGTAAATAACTTCATACGTTCTTAACTGATTGGGATGAAATTTTGTAAAATAAGAGACAATATTGGTCTTAATGATCATGCAAAATATGAGTTTGATCAGAATTATCGAAGACCGTTTTCATTTTTCAGCCTATCAGGAGATATTTATTTAAATTTTAACCAATGAATCTGAGTAACGCGTTGATGAGCGAGCACGGATACGCGCAACACCTCGAACCGAAATTCTGTCTATCGAAAATGTCATTAAAAGCCAATAATTCTAAAATTTCGCCACAGATTTGTATAGAAATCTCAAAACATTCCTAAAATATTGGTCCAAATAACCATGCAAAGCTTTAAGTTGATCAATTGAACCTTTATGATTGAACTGTTCCGTGTTAATTTTCAAAAATCACAGGATCTCCTTCAAAAAATATACCTGAGACCACTCATATGATATAAGTGTGTCTACACAATATCAGATCGACTGTTGAACGGTCATTATCAGTTTCATTTGCGTTTGAAAGTTTCTGCTCTAACTACCTTGCCTTGAACTGAAGAGTCGAAGTCGCCGTGAATTTGACAGCCAACACGCTAATAGTCCGTAAAATGTCAATAACGTTTGGATTTAAACACAGATTAGTATGAAAATTGTCAAAAATGCAGATAATGTTGGACCCAACCATCATGCGAAGTTATAAGTTGATCGTTCAATCGGTTATAGTTTAAATTTCTAAAAACACAGGAAAGATGGTTTTAAATTTTAACCAATGGGAGGATTTGGCTGAAACTTTGTTTGATTGGGTACAATGTTGGGGGTAATGACTTGTCAAAATTTCAATTTGATCAAAACAACCAATCGAAAGTTAATTTTTTTTAAATTTGAACCAATCAATGGATTTCAAAAAAATTAGGGTCTGCAACAATCAGAAATGTTACGTACATGTGTGCAAAATTTCAGCTCGATCGAAGAAAAACTCTGACCTGTATATCGTCAGTAACAGAAAAAAAAAAAAAAAAAAAAAAAAAAAAAAAAAACAGAGGTCCGTGCCAAAAGAGCCAAATGGAGACGCTCGCTTCGCTCGCTCAATTATTATGAAAACCGCCCTAAAACACTGTTTTCACGGCCTTCTAGCTCGCAAAGGGCGTTACCTATTGTTCCCAAATTTGGTATATGTTGTAGGGTGGGCCATAGCTCGAAATTAAGATATTTCGCAACAATGTGAGATTCCCCAATTTTAAGATCCAGTAGGCCGAAAATGCCACATTGATGCCTACAGTAAAAGTGGGTTAGCTCCAGCCTTTTTAAATGAGTGTGCGCGCGCCGTACGACTCGAAATGTGACACGATCGAAATGTATGGTACCAGTTCCATGTGTAATCTTCGTGGATTCCGAATATACGAGAGGAAGAGTGCAGATACTGACGAAGCTACCTATAAGAAGTTAGCCACCAATTCTAGCCACCGATCCTCAGAATCACGGCAAAACGCCACTTCAATGACAGTGCATACAAATCATTGTTTTTAAATGACGATAGATGGCGTGGAGTTCTCTCTACATTGACAGTGTAGTACACAAACGCTCAGTTCCGATGAAGGAATAACATAGAAAATAGCCTTTAGAGTAAATCACCTATTATTTATTAAAAATAAATTCAATTAAATTATCAATATGTTATTTTTCATACTCGATAGTATTTAAGTTTAAACGCTTTATTTCAACCAAAAATAATGCTTTAATATCTCCGCTATCAAATTAGAGTGGAATGGATTTTTGATACACTCTAGAAATGGCGATTTGATTATACAAATTCAATTAAAATATCTATGTATTATTTTTCATTCACTAGCAGTTAAATGAAAACACTTGATTTCAACTAAAAATAATATTTAATATTCCCGCAATCAAATTAGAGTGGAATTGATTTTTGACACACTCTAGAAAGGGCGTTTAAATTATGCAAATTCAATGAAAATATCTACTTTTATTTTTCATTAACTAGCAGTTAAATGAAATCACTTGATTTCAACTAAAAATAATTATTTAATATCCCCGCAATCACTTAAGAGTGGAATGGATTTTTGACACACTCTAGAAATGGCGATTTGATTATGCAAATTCAATTAAAATATATATCTTTTATTTTTCATTCACTAGCCGTTAAATGAAAACACTTTATTTCAACTAAAAAAAATTATATAATATTCCCGCAATCAAATTACTGTGGAATGGATTTTTGACACACTCTAGAAATGGCGTTTAAATTATGCAAATTCATTTAAAATATATACTTTTATTTTTCATTCACTAGCAGTTAAATGAAAACACTTTATTTCAACTAAAAATAATGATTTAATATTCCCGCAATCAAATGAGAGTGGAATGGATTTTTGACACACTCTAGAAATGGCGTTTAAATTATGCAAATTCATTTAAAATATCTACTTTTATTTTTCAATCACTAGCAGTTAAATGAAAACACTTTATTTCAACTAAAAATAATGATTTAATATTCCCGCAATCAAATAAGAGTGGAATTGATTTTTGACACACTCTAGAAAGGGCGTTTAAATTATGCAAATTCAATTAAAATATCTACTTTTATTTTTCATTCACTAGCAGTTAAATAAAAACACTTTATTTCAACTAAAAAAAATTATATAATATTCCCGCAATCAAATTACTGTGGAATGGATTTTTGACACACTCTAGAAATGGCGTTTAAATTATGCAAATTCATTTAAAATATATACTTTTATTTTTCATTCACTAGCAGTTAAATGAAAACACTTTATTTCAACTAAAAATAATGATTTAATATTCCCGCAATCAAATGAGAGTGGAATTGATTTTTGACACACTCTAGAAATGGCGTTTAAATTATGCAAATTCATTTAAAATATCTACTTTTATTTTTCAATCACTAGCAGTTAAATGAAAACACTTTATTTCAACTAAAAATAATGATTTAATATTCCCGCAATCAAATTAGAGTGGAATGGATTTTTGACACACTCAAGAAATGGCGATTTGATTATGCAAATTCAATTAAAATATCTACTTTTATTTTTCATTAACTAGCAGTTAAATGCAATCACTTGATTTCAACTAAAAATAATTATTAAATATTCCCGCAATCAAATTAGAGTGGAATGGATTTTTGACACACTCTAGAAATGGCGATTTGATTATGCAAATTCAATTTAAATATCTATCTTTTATTTTTCATTCACTAGCCGTTAAATGAAAACGCTTGATTTCAACTAAAAATAATCTTACTTATAGTTACCCAGTTCTGTCTGTCTGTCTGTGTGTGTGTGTGTGTGTGCGTTAGTTTTGCCACCTATCCGAGATCATGGGGGTGAATACACAACAGGAATGTGAGGTCATTTTTCAATCCGAGGTCTCGACCCATGATCTCGGATTATTTAGCATTGGGAGGCCTATCTAGGAGTCAGAAATAGGCTTCCTGCCGAGTTTCAGCTATGATCTCGGATGGTACTAAGATATGTTTTCTTAGTTCAGGTGTGTTACCGCCAGGGCGGCGCTCAAATAGTTTTCACACACACACAGCTCGCGAGTTGGCTGCATTATTCGAGGTCGTCGTATTAATTCATTAACCAATGAAATGCAAGCATTCAAATATTTGAAATACACACTATTTCATTCAAAAATATTGTACCTCCAATACAATGCGAGTTCATCAAATTTATTTATGGATTATTATTTATTAATAATGTTCTATTGTTATTACTAATATACTGTGGTATGTGTATACATGCTAAAAATATATAAATATATATTATATTTTAAATATTTTATAATAAGTTTTAAATCAGTAATTTACTTACAACAATGTAGTACTCTAAAAAGCACAACAAATTACTCTTCTCTTGGTGAAATGTAAAATTGTTCACAAAGAAAAATTATTCCTAAATCTGTGTAATGTTTTTATTTAACCCAAAATAGCATGCCATCTATTATAAAGAGTTAAAGAATAACTTTACAACGTTACTACAAAACAAATTGCTTTAAGATACCAAATTCAAACTTAATAAATATATTGGTGTTTCTATAATATTAACGAATTTGTTTGGAATACTATGAGTACTTTTGTAAAGAAAATTGAAACCTCCGATGAAATTGATTTGCTAGATTGTCTTGTGCCATCAAGCTCCCTCAAACACACAATGTGAATGCTAGAGAAAAACCGAGGTCATTATAATAGCAAACACAACCATGTGCATCTCTAATATCTATCCGAGCTCCCTGCAATGTTCTATCTCAAACACACAATGTGAATGCTGGAGAAAAATCGAGGTCATTATAATAGCAAACACAACCATGTGCATCTCTAATATCTATCCGAGCTTCCTGCAATGTTCTATCTCAAACACACAATGTGAATGCTGGAGAAAAACCGAGGTCATTATAATAGCAAACACAACCATGTGCATCTCTAATATCTATCCGAGCTCCCTGCAATGTTCTATCTCAAACACACAATGTGAATGCTGGAGAAAAACCGAGGTCATTATAATAGCAAACACAACCATGTGCATCTCTAATATCTATCCGAGCTCCCTGCAATGTTCTATCTCAAACACACAATGTGAATGCTGGAGAAAAACCGAGGTCATTATAATAGCTAACACAACCATGACGTTAACATTAAATGTGTTTTGCAAAATTTCAAAACACCATTTACTAAATGTTTGGCCCTATATTATTGCAGTTGTCGGTGGTTATTTTGGTGGGGCAAGCGCGAGCGATTTTACCGCGTTTTGCAGGCCCTTTTTTGGATACAGTTGAAGACAAAATGGGTTGACGAAATAATATGAAATTTTAACCATGATTAGATGAAACACAAGTTTAGGGTTATCCCTTGGTACATTTTTAATTTTTTCTTCTTTGTAGGTAATTAGTAATAATTATCGTATTTTGGTTAAAAATTGTATATTTTTTTGTCTCAATGGGTGCCGTATGAAATATAATTTGAAAAATGTGCCTAGTAATAACGTTTATCTTTTATCTCATAATGATTAAAATATGAGATTAATTGGTTCACGGGTATGGTCTCCAATCGTATCGGAAATTTCAAAGTTTTGAGCGGTTTTGTTGAATAACCGGCGCCTAATTAACAATGCAAGAAGCAAAAATTAAATGGTGCTACCTTCAAATAATCAGACTGATCATGTGAACATCCCATCAAAGTTACACCCACTTATGAAACAATTTTTCTCTCTCAATTTTCTAAAACGGCCGAGCGCTATTATCACCTTAAATACTTCTAGTATTTTAGAAATAATTCATTTTGTAGGAGATTGATGCAACGTCAATATGTTATCTAAATTATTTTATTCAGTAGTTTTAACAGATAATGCCCACACTGCTTCAGACATATTGCAAAATACTGTTTATGACTCAATAAATTAAATTATGTGTATATCAACATTAAATTAATAACATGTCCGATTAACATCACGTTTAATATTGTAACGGTTTGAATTCGGCGCTGGCGCCAACGTCAAGTCGTTACCATTAGCCGGCATTTGTACCCATATTTGGAGGGTCGCCTAGAGCAGAAAAGATGTCATGCGCAATGGTCAATGATAGTCGAGTTCGCGGATCGGCGACCTGAGCTCATTCTCTTTCTCTGGCTGACCGTCGTCGACTTCACATCGCCGCGTGAGTAGTGTTTAAATGTAGATTGTAACCACGCTAAGTTGTAGCGGATATAACGTAGTGCGACTGGTCGTCCAGCCCCTACTTGCAGGTTCAATCTTGAGCTTTGTTAACAGAATCATTATTGTGCCCCTGTGGCCTACTTGAAATAGAGTAGTTAATGTATTTTGTCGTTGCGTAGTTTTTGTATTGCAATCAAGTGTGGCCACACTTGGATTGTCTCCGCGGAGAGTCAGGCAGTCAGGGAAAGGGCACCCTTTTCGGATCATCAAACCTATCTAAATTCAACATTGTATTAAGTAAGTCCAGTAATCTTAGAACGTCGTCTGTACGAGTTCTATTTAAGTAAATGTCCGAAGTAATTCGGCGAGCATCTTATCACGGAGGAGTGTAAGTAAAGAGTTTATTATATTTATCATTGTATTGTATCAGTCTTATTTGCTATTCATTCAATTGCATGTGTTGTGTTGCCTCCAGGCACACAGCTGATGAGGTTACGACCTGTGTTGTACACAGAGTCCATTTACGCGAGGAGGTCAAACCCCCGGTAATCTGTTATCTCATTCTGATCATTTGTATGTTGTGTTTATTTGACTGTTCATTTATTCCTCACTTGAGGTTATGTAATAAAACCATAATTAATGTCAACTGGACATCACAGCCTTATGTCTTGATAGTCTAGCACCTAGTTCTGATCCTATTGCTCTCGCTCATGTCGTGTCTCTCTCTTTGTCAACTACCACGAGATCACCCGCCCACACCCATCTCCAGCTGTTGCTAGCCCGGCACTGGTTATTTCTGCCCGAGGCGACGACGCCGGCGTGGCATTTTGGCGCACACAACGTGGGGCCTGGTGATCAAGACGCGACGTGTGGAGCCCGAACGTTGGCATTTTGGTGCTCAAATCCAAAATCGACGTGGGACAACAACGACCTTCAGACGCTTGTGCTTGCTGCGATTACCTCGAGATACGTTTGACCTTCGAGTTACGTGAACACGCCGTGCATACTGGTGAGCTGTATCGTTCAGTCATTATTTATCCCTGTTACGTAATCTTTTCATCATGGACGAAGCCGAGTCGTTAGAAGAAATTCATGCTTTAAGCGAGCGCCTGCAAACAGCAGTGACCTGTATCTAAAACTTTGATGGTGACGGACACATTTTTGGAAATACAGCCTACTATTTCCTGTGAGATCCGCGAAGTCGAAACTCGTGGCGCAGAAGATAGAAGACGAGGTATTCTTAGTGTACGACACTGCAGAGATCTTAGTTTGTGACCATGGTCCTGAGTTCATAGGAGCTCCTTGGAAGAAGATGGCTCAAGAGTCCAGACTACCATAGTACTCTTCACTACAACGACAAACGTCATCCACAAGCGAACCCGACGGAACGCGCTAATTGTACTGTTCTAGGTATGCTGAGATCATACATCACCGACAATCATATGCTATGGGACAAGAATGTGCCGAAAATAGGTTGTGCCCTACGTACAGCAGTGAACGAAGTAACTGGCTAGACACATGCATACGTTAACTTTGGGTCGTGAAATAATTCTGTGTGGTATAGACCACCGACGCTATCGATATGGCGATTATTATTGTCGCGGACAATGTTGACAAGATGCAAGGACTAAAATCTATTTTTACAGATATTCGCGCTCGTTTGAAACGCGCCCATCAGCAAAACGCCGTGAGATACAACCTCCGACGACGCCCGCTGGAATTCCATGTTGGCGACCGAGTCTTGAAGAGAGACTTCCACTTGTCCAACGCTGCCGACAACTATGCAGCCAAGCTAGCGCCTCGATACGAAGGACCGTTCGAGATCAGCAAGAAAACGTCACCGCTGATCTACCGTCTCAAGGACCTCGATGGACGCGATATCGGAACCTGGCACATCAAGGATTTGCGTAGTTATTATGATAGTTAGCCTGTAAGAACTCGAAGAAAAAGAAAATTGTATTTTCTTTTTGTTGGGGTTAACGGGGAATTGTAACGGTTTGAATTCGGCGCTGGCGCCAACGTCAAGTCGTTACCATTAGCCGGCATTTGTACCCATATTTGGAGGGTCGCCTAGAGCAGAAAAGATGTCATGCGCAATGGTCAATGATAGTCGAGTTCGCGGATCGGCGACCTGAGCTCATTCTCTTTCTCTGGCTGACCGTCGTCGACTTCACATCGCCGCGTGAGTAGTGTTTAAATGTAGATTGTAACCACGCTAAGTTGTAGCGGATATAACGTAGTGCGACTGGTCGTCCAGCCCCTACTTGCAGGTTCAATCTTGAGCTTTGTTAACAGAATCATTATTGTGCCCCTGTGGCCTACTTGAAATAGAGTAGTTAATGTATTTTGTCGTTGCGTAGTTTTTGTATTGCAATCAAGTGTGGCCACACTTGGATTGTCTCCGCGGAGAGTCAGGCAGTCAGGGAAAGGGCACCCTTTTCGGATCATCAAACCTATCTAAATTCAACATTGTATTAAGTAAGTCCAGTAATCTTAGAACGTCGTCTGTACGAGTTCTATTTAAGTAAATGTCCGAAGTAATTCGGCGAGCATCTTATCACGGAGGAGTGTAAGTAAAGAGTTTATTATATTTATCATTGTATTGTATCAGTCTTATTTGCTATTCATTCAATTGCATGTGTTGTGTTGCCTCCAGGCACACAGCTGATGAGGTTACGACCTGTGTTGTACACAGAGTCCATTTACGCGAGGAGGTCAAACCCCCGGTAATCTGTTATCTCATTCTGATCATTTGTATGTTGTGTTTATTTGACTGTTCATTTATTCCTCACTTGAGGTTATGTAATAAAACCATAATTAATGTCAACTGGACATCACAGCCTTATGTCTTGATAGTCTAGCACCTAGTTCTGATCCTATTGCTCTCGCTCATGTCGTGTCTCTCTCTTTGTCAACTACCACGAGATCACCCGCCCACACCCATCTCCAGCTGTTGCTAGCCCGGCACTGGTTATTTCTGCCCGAGGCGACGACGCCGCCGTGGCAATATTCCTATGCAATCAAAATATTTAGTTTCGTACCTAATCGATTTCATTTAATTGACAAGTGATGAACAAAATCCTTAAATGAACATTTATATTCCTTTAAGGATTTGTTACACTTACACTTATATGTGTAAGAATGCATTCAGTGAATGTATCTATGTTAGAATTAAGCAAAATAAGCAGTTAATATGAACAGGGATTCGGGGTTAATCAGTACGAAGTTACAGTACGTGTAAATGAGTTTTCTCTTACTTTAGGCACAACTATTGGTCAATGGTTTTTGTGGTAATCGCATCTTTCAAATAAATATTTATTACATATTCTAGGTTCTATCTAATACAAACAATATGTTCATTGATACATACAATTAAACAATTCGAGTTCACAGATGTGCGATCATCAATATGAATTTTGCCATTATACGAGGTCTAAAGATATTTTCTCTCCTCTCTTTGAAGAGCATTGGTAAAATTCAATATTTTTCCCCGATGCAGTAGCCTATTGTGACTGTTTTTTGTTTGAAAAACTTTTCTCTAGAATGCTTGGATTAACGGTAATCATCGTCCAAATAAAATTATTTTCTCTGCGTTGACTTCACGTGCAAGATCGAGGTTGCTCTAAAGTTTTTACTATGGAATTAAATCTGAACAATTTTACGAATGTTAAAATCGGTCTTTCTCTCTCATTTTTGCAAGTAGACAGTTGAAATTTAGAGTGGTTTACTCCAATTTTCTCGCTGATTTCGAATATGAACTCAGATTTTGAAAATGTTGTGAGGAAAGTAAATAAACATCAAATAACTGAAATGGCAACTGTGTGTGTTATTATATTAATAAGGGCGGGATTCCCATGTCAATGGTACTGAATAATGAACCTTACGTGCTGTGACATGTGATTCAAATGAAACATATTTACATTACAATACTAAGATTGTGATTGTGTCATAATTACAATTGTGTGTTACACAAGACGCTATAGACTTCAGTGTTTTAAATTAAGATGCCTTATGAATCGGTGGCTGTGTATGGACAAGAACGCAATCAGAGATTATACCGGACAAGCACCTTATTCAATTCAACAATAAAGTTTTATCATAAAAACTACAAGAAAACCGCAATTTTTTAAATTTTTTTAGTATACCATACTTTGATATTTGAGGGAATATAATTGAGAAAATATAATATGGTAAGAGTTATCTAAAATCGAAAATAACATGTACCATGTTTCTATCTTATTAGCTGTAATATTTTACCACTTGTCAATGATTTTGTTTTGTGTAAAATGCGTCAATATGACGTTTGGCATGATGGTAAATTAAGGATTCTTGCCTAGATTGGAAATTTGTTAATATGAAAATGTTGAGATAAAATGAAATCATAGTAAATTTGTTCTATAAGGAGCATACGTTTATAATAGCTGGAATAAATATACTCAGATGCGCCGGAAGTATATTTTTTGTAGGGGGAGGGGGGGGGGGGGGGGCACTCCTGGTTGTCAGATGTCCCAAAAGTAGCTGAAAATACATTCTTTTCGGGAAAAACGTTTACGTCTGAGTTCAATGTGGGGTTTTGGGGGATAACCCCCCAGAATCAAAAGAAATTAATTTCAGAAGTTCATATGGACCATTTCGATGCGTTTTGGCTTATAATTTTTGATTTTATAATTGAATTTTAATCAATAGTTTCTTATGAAGAATATTACGAAGTCGCACAATTTATTGAGTATGATGAATGAATACTTATATTATGGGCGGGGGGGGGGGGGGGGGGGGCACATTGATTTATCTCCCTGTAATTTCTTAAGGGGGTTGGGCACGTCTATTTGTTTTCAAATAAATGAATTACATTTATTAAAATGGTTCAACAAACTATTCAACAAAGTCAAGAAGCTATAGTATCTGTGGAAAAGTAATAATTGAAACTAGGGAAAATGCACCAGTAATTGGCAGGTGTACCAGTAAGCTTGTAAATATACTACTACCCAGCCACACACCCCTTGTTACGCTCAATTCATTATCAATTCGAGTTCACATGAACTCATATACGATATAATACATACATAGGATACATATCATACATGCATTTACTGGCAGTAGGAATAGAGCGAAGTCCCGTAACAACATGTGCCCCACTGCCAGCTTGAGCAAAAAGTCACAGATACAATTAAAAACGCATTAAAAAGAAAGACTAAAGATAAATTACAATATAGGTACATATCAAGAATAAATAACAAAATCGTGCGTGAGCACTCACACACAAAATGTGTAATGCTCAATATGAATCAATTACATTCGAAGTCATAGGTTTCTTCTCTCCTCGTTTTGAGGAGGATTCGTCAAATATATATTTTCCCCGATGCAGTAGCCTATTGGGAGTGTTTTTTTTGTTTGAGGCACTTTTCTCTGAAATGCTTTCATTAGCGGTAATCATCGTTCAAATAAAATTATTTTCTCTGTGTTGACTTCACTTGCAAGGTCGGGGTTGCTAAAACGTTGCTTGGCTTATGGCTTTTAATCTGAACAATTTCATGAATTTTAAAATCGGTCTTTCTCGCTCATTTTTGCAAGTAGACCGTTGAAGTTTAGAGTGGTTTACTCCAATTTTCTCGCTGAATTCGAATATGAACTCAGATTTTGAAAATGTTGCCAGGAAAGTGAAAAAACATCAAATAACTGAAATGACTTCTGTGTGTATATTAATAAGGACGGGATTCCCATGTTAAAGGTGCGGGATAATGAACCTACGGTCTAGCAATACGTGATTGTGTGAATAATAATTGTTATACATTTAATAATTTTACAGGTATCGATATAAAAACAATTGATCCCAACGCCATTTCCAATAGATATCGTTTGTTTGCAATGTAATTGAACCAAATTGAGGGATTTGAACGAATCGTGTTTGTTGAAACAACAATGTTTTGTGATAACCTAAAGTATTAAATATAAAATATAACTTGAGAAAAACGCCAATGTAACGCGTAGATAAGCGAGCACCGATGGCCGTATATTCATATACTCTATATAGGTACAACAGAATCAATTATTTCAAGTGGTCAAGGTACACCCGGCAAAACAAAAGAATTATCTCATAATAACTGATTTACTTAAATAAAGATCGCATTATCAGAAGCCAGTTTACTCTATGTGATCTCTATCACTGAGTCAGAGAATACTTCAATACTAACTGTATGTGTCTACATTAGTCAAATGACAATTGATAGAGCATGATTCCATCAATCCAAAAATGTGCAACGCAAAATGGCTAAAATGTCTATGGCTCACTCTAGTAGTAGGTGAGGTGATCTCTCATTCAATGATGATTACAAATCATTGAGAATTGTCAAGAAACCTGACAATAAGGCATTCAAATGTGTCCAACAATCGTTTTTTATTTTGCCCAGTGTGCATATAGGTATTTTATATTTAATTGCAATGAATTTTTTTGTTAATCCGTATGTGCAAAATTTCCCACAGCCAAAGTTTTGAGGAAAATTGAGTAGGAATAAAACATTTTTGTCTAACTAGTTATCATTTGAATTGAATTTCGAAAAAGTCTTATTGTTCATTTTAAGGAAAATGTTATTATTTCTAATTATGGAGCAGTTGCCTCAACGATGGCATTCATTCTTAACTTGTATTCTGGATGTCCCAGAAAGCAAGTAAAATAAAGAAAACACGCCATTCGAGGATTTTGGTACTTTAAGAAAATAGGTAAATCGATTGTTTTATCCTTTAACGTCAGTTAGACGGGACGACGGGGAATCGAGCAGAGGGAACCAGAGCCTGATAACTCGTTTGTCTGTCTGTGGCAGTGTTGGGGAGGGAACTTTTAAAAAGAACGCGTTCCTAGGAACGCGTTACTTTTTTGGCGAACTTTTGAGCGAACGCGTTCTTTTTTGTATACAAAGAACGTGAACGTCAAACATTCGTTTTAACCACGAACGTTTCGATCAAGTTCGCTCTTTCCTACTGAGCACTAAGCAGTCGAATCGGAATAAAGTCCGAGCCGATCCGAATATTTCCGAAGTTTCTTTAACTCATAACATATAGAAATTATATGCTAGGCTATGTATAAAATTAAAAAAAACATTATGAAGTTTATTATGTGTTTCTTTGTTATGATATTTAACCCTGTCATTTACCTAGGTAGGAATATAGTTAATTTTTTTCAAAAAAGAACTTTTAAAAGAACTTATATTCGTTTTTTAAGGAACGTGAACTTTTACTACACATGCTTAAAATAAAGAACTTGAACTTTTAAAAAGTTCATATATTTGGACGTGAACTGAACTTTTAAAAAGATCGTTTTAAAAAGGAACTTCCCCAACACTGGTCTGTGGTAGCGTTAACAATATTCCCGGCAAATTTAGTTTCCACATGTGTGTGCATAAGGTTTTCCGAAAAAGGAAAGTGTCAATATTTGTTGGATTGACCCCGGGAAAATAGAAATATGTCCGCTATTTTACGCCCGATCTATTTGTATATTTTGTTATCAGGTTTGATTGCGAGAAAATGGAGAAAAGTTGAAAAACGGGTTTTGACTAATCACTTTACGAAAATAAATACGCGGAAAATTTGAAACCCCACCACGAAACTCCTTGAAAACCACCAGTACCAGGACCAGTACCTTGAAAAACGCGGAAAATGTGCTGAATACGATGGGTGTTTTTTGCAAAGGAAATGAATTTAACCGAGACAAGTTTCCTACCTGGAAAAGTCAATATATTATAAAAATTGTCAAATCCTTGTGAAAAGATCAAATTTTGATAAGAATCGATGTGAAAACTGTTGATCCCGAAGATATTTCCAATAGATATAGTCTATTTGTGATGTAATTGAACGAAATTGAGGGATTTAAACGAGATGGTAAAGTGTAACACATCGAAGATCAAGTCGTAGGATGGCTAGACGGGGATTGCTCCGGATAATTTGCTACATCGAGATGTTGCATGCTCTTTCAATTTTTGGACAAGAGACTTGAATTTTGGAGTGGTATACCCCAAATTTGTTGTAGATTCCGAATCGGGAGACGGCGATTCTCCATATCAAAATGTCGGCCGCCAAATTGCAAAAAAACGAATTGGAAATGCCATCTCGGCGATTTGAGAGTTAAATTTGAAGACAAAATTAACATCAAAGTATATACATAATATTGTGAAGTTAAAAACGAGAGTAAAACCATGTAAAACTAAAAAAAATACTAGAAAAATGCATCGAGTGAATTTTTGAAGATGGAGGTGGCCGGCCCCTGGTCAAAATTGTTCCAAATTCATAAGTTGCCGCGTCCCCAGACCATAGATTCACTATCTATAGACCTAGAACAATAATGTGAACTTAGCGGAATTCAAATAGCTCACCTATTGGCCGAGATATTAGCGTTTTAGTGTGGAATTATCCGAGAAGCAAGTAAAATGAAGAAAACACGTCATTCGAGGATATTGGTACTTTAAAGAGAAGAAAACTAGTGTTTTATCCTGTAGTCAGTAAGACGGGTCGAAGGGGAATCAAACAGTGGAAACCAGAGCTCGATAACTCTTTTTGTCTGTCTGTGGTAGCGTTAACAATATTCCCGACAAATTTTGTTTCCATTATATTTCCATAATTCCATTCTTTATGCTCTCTTGGCGTGCAATTCGGTGTTTCTCTAACGTTGGTAGTACTTATGGCATAAAATCTGAAATATTTCAAGAAAGCTAAAATCTTATCTTATCAGTCAATTTTGCACGTAAGCTTTAGAGCTGAATTTTGGACTGTTTGACTATTCCACCCTCCCCCACACCCGTGCGCACGTACCTATATGATGAAATAATGGGAGAAGAAGTTACAACATAAGTGGAAGAAGTGGAGATGAAGTGGTATGGTGTAGAAGAGGAAGTGAAAAATAAAGTGGATTCTAATAGGAAGTGGAAGAAAAGGTGGTCGGGTAGAAAGGAAGTCTATTAGTTTATTATTTTTTTCCATTAGAGAAAGACCTCATATAAATAGACCGTTAATGTTCGCAAATTTTCTTACACGCCATAGTGAATCAAATCTTTATTAAAATGTTCCGCACAACTAAAGAAATCCGAGCACGGCGATAACAGATGAAACACATTGCCAGATTTACGTCGCTTAAATGGCAACCTCTACTTCAAGGTCAAAATATAAGACCTCAGATGATGCGCTATGTGCGTTCTCTGGGATACACTACAGCTCTAAAGAAACTACATTGTAGTATGTGAAATATACGCGGCAGAAAAACACCTATTAGAAAGTTCCACACTCACTTTAGTTTACCCCAAAATTCGTTAATTAGCATTTAAATTTAATTACTAGGCATTGTTAAACTGAGCTATCTTGTAATAAATTACCATGAATCAAAGTCTTTTATAGTAAAGGGAAACTGTAGAGTTGATCCGAGGTCTGTAAGTTTGTTCTCTCTAGGCATAATAAATAAGGATAGATATAGATTGTCCGTGTGTTAACAAACGCCTAGCTTATTTCTTCATGGAATTGTAATCAATTTAAATTTAATAATGCCTTCATGAAATATAACAGTTGAGGACTTTCAGAGATTATGTGCGTCTAACTTGTGCAATTTCTTAATTGTGGATAATTAAATATCGGCATTTTATAACGATATTTTTGATTGCTCACTAATGATTAAGATTTATTTATTGATTACTGATTCATTGCAGGAAGATCGGTTTGATATTAGAGATGAACATGGTTGTGTTTGCTAATGACCTCGGTTTTTCTCCAGCATTCACATTGTGTGTTTAAGATAGAACATTGCAGGGAGCTCGGATAGATATTAGAGTTGCACATGGTTGTGTTTGCTATTATAATGATCTCGGTTTTTCTCCAGCATTCACATTGTGTGTTTAAGATAGAACATTGCAGGGAGCTCGGATAGATATTAGATTTGCACATGGTTGTGTTTGCTATTATAATGATCTCGGTTTTTCTCCAGCATTCACATTGTGTGTTTAAGATAGAACATTGCAGGGAGCTCGGATAGATATTAGAGTTGCACATGGTTGTGTTTGCTATTATAATGATCTCGGTTTTTCTCCAGCATTCACATTGTGTGTTTAAGATAGAACATTGCAGGGAGCTCGGATAGATATTAGATTTGCACATGGTTGTGTTTGCTATTATAATGATCTCGGTTTTTCTCTAGCATTCACATTGTGTGTTTGAGATAGAACATTGCAGGGAGCTCGGATAGATATTAGAGATGCATGGTTGTGTTTGCTATTATAATGACCTCGGTTTTTCTCCAGCATTCACATTGTGTGTTTGAGATAGAACATTGCAGGGAGCTCGGATAGATATTAGAGATGCACATGGTTGTGTTTGCTATTATAATGATCTCGTTTATTTTCAATCATATACAAAGTGAGTTAAATTATATTCATGAAGTAAAATCGTATTACTAAAATATTATTTATATTTTAAACTCTCTGCCAGGAGCTCCGGACCGTTCTTTTAAATTATCTGTCTGTATCATTGAAATAATTTGTCAATTGTTTTGATGGCAAATGAAATAAAATAATACGAACAGTATTAATATATACTTTTTATTTCTTGTAAAACTCTAAAGAGCTTTGATGCATTTGCAATGAATTGTTTGTATGACTACGTTTGTCCTCGAATGGTATGGGCAGTTACAGATATATACAAAACCGTTATAAATTGAGACCCCAGTTAGTATAATCTTCCACACTAACGGCTTTTGTGTATCATGCTCTCGGAAAGGCATGATCTTACGAAATGACGGTTATGTGTGAAGATCTCACTTCCCATGTGTGTATTTACCTGATCTCACATGATATGGGAAATTCACAGACCTCGAATGTAATTGAAATTGTTTACATACACAAATCTACTCTAGGGCTAAACGAATACGATATTCGTCATCAGGGTATGTTTTGTAATGATAAAGTTCACGGAGCGAAGCTCGTAGCTACTTTAGTTTGGCGTGTCTCGGATAGGCGGTGTGTATTCACAGACCTCACTTTGATAGCAAAACCTGTATGTGTGTGTGTGTGTATGTCAGGAACGGTTGCGCGCTTCGATTTGACATTGGTATTTATTGAAAACTATAACTAAGATTGTGGCGTTACATTGCCAAACATGTCTAAAATTACGTCTTCTGCTTTTTGTGAATAAAGAAATAACCAAAACTTACCTAAGACGCACACTATATGCTTTTGTATTTGTAACAAATCTACTCTAATGTATAGTAACTGTCAAATCAATTACTTTACATAGAAAACGTCATGCCGACAATTTCGTTCAAACTGACATATTAAAATTTTCTTCTCTCTGAGTTATACATGGGCCGTGAACCTGAATAGTGAATACCAACAAACCAAAGCCGATTGAATTGAAAATTTGTAATACATTTTTTTTTGTTAAATATGTACTTTTCCATCGTTTCTTATTTGTGTTGTCATGTTACTGAAGGAATGTCTCTATTGATACGGTTTTTAGCATCAATGTTTAATTTTTACAATATACCTATCAAGTGGAGCCGAATATAGCAACGTGAAGAATGTGCTCTCATTGGTTGACAGCAGTCACGTGACCGTACATACCTCTATGCTATTCGGTCATAATCGAAAAAGCAGATGGGGTAAACTTGATAGTTTGTCCGTGTTTTAGAAGTAGAAGGTCGGAAGTCCATTTCAATTATTCTTGAGTTGAGCTAATAAACCAGGTTTTCCGACTTCATCAAACCATAATTTTGTAAAGGGGACATGAGTCATTAGAATATAATAACATAATAGAACAGAATATAATTATATTAACAGTTTAGGAATAAACTGTACTTTAGTAATAAGATATTAGGAAAATACACATGTGGATTTTCCAGTGGCTGAAATAGTCAGCTGTTGTAGCATCAAGTTTCAGTTCAGGGAAATGATCAGATTCTAATCTATTAAAATGAACATTTATAATGAAGAATTTCAGCTACAGTTCTAATGGGTGATCGGTAATTATTTGATTGAATGCGTTGGGGTAATGTAAGAGAATATTTCAATACAGCTGTATTTATTGACATCAGTCAAATGGTAATTGGAGGAGCTTGATTATATCATTCCAAAAGGGTGCAACGGAAAATTGAGAAAATGTATTTCCACCCTTCTACCTCGGAGAGACAAATATAATGAAACCCAACCCCCACACACTAAGTTATCATTCTTTCTGGGATAGCATACCTCTATGTATCATGAATCGCCACAATGCAAAAAGGCTGGCGTTTTTTTTCTTAATTTGTTTACTTTGTAAACTCATTTAAAATTGAATTTTCCATAATAGTTATGGTTAAATTACTTTCCTTCGTTACTTATTTTCGTATTCTGTTGGGCATTTTTGAGCGAGCGAAGCGAGCGTCTCCTTTTGGCTCATTTGGCACGGACCTCTGTTTTTTTTTTTTTTTCTGTTACTGACGATATACAGGTCAGAGTTTTTCTTCGATCGAGCTGAAATTTTGAACACGTGTTTGGACATTCTCTGGGCGTTGCTGACCCTAATTTTTTTGAAATCTACTGATTGGTTAAAATTGAAATAAACATCTCCTGATAGGTTGAAAAGTGAAAATGGTCTTCGACAAATCTGATCAAACTCATATTTTGGCTATACAGGTCAGAGTTTTTCTTTGATCGAGCTGAAATTTTGCACACATGTAAAACCAACCTTCTCTGTTTGCACACAATAATTTTTTTGAAATCCATTCATTGGTTAAAATTTAAATAAATATCTCCTGATAGGCTGAAAAATGAAAACGGTCTTCGATAATTCTGATCAAACTCATATTTTGCATGATCATTAAGACCAATATTGTCTCTTATTTTACAAAATTTCATCCCAATCAGTTAAGAACGTATGAACTTATTGACATTTTTAATATCTGTCAGTAATGAAGTATCGAAATGAATGTTTTCCAGTGCCAATTGAATTGATTCTGATTTGCTTTATGAACCAGGTGCTTAGATGCTATTTTAAAGTTTCGATGAAAAGCATACACCTACTTTTAAGTTGTAATCAGTGCTCGAAGTGGGCCGGTATGGGACGGTATGGTATACCGGTACTTCTTTACACATTTGATTTAATATCGTTACTTCTCAGAAAAAACGGAATGCTTAAAACCAGATATTCTTGGAAATTTACGTAATTTTATCTTCTAATTTACTCGTATTTCATAGTTATCTTTTGACTGCATATTTCAAGCATAACTATGAACTATGAACATCCACTACAAGATAAAGTAAAATTCATTATTTAATTTAGTTGTTTCATCAAGGTAAAAGACTAATCTTACTAATGACATGACAATGGTTGTCAGTGTAATTCTGGAATCTGGACCCTCATCTAATATCGTACCCCCCCCCCCCCCTCCCCCCCCCCCCGCACGTGGTATTCTTATGTTACCATACCGCCACTATTTAATTCCTACTTCGAGCATTGATCATAATCAATTCAATATGGTTGTATATGTTTTCCGTGCGTTGTGTACGGATTTCCGGTTGGAGAATTTGCACGTACCCGTGCTCGCTCATCAACGCGTTACACTGAGCGTTTTCCTAGTAGTCATGCTAACGACGTTATGTGTGTAGTGTATTATAACTATAAAGTTATCAACAACGCACACTCTGCTGCCAAATATCTCAACTCATGCTAATTTACGCATACCCCACTGGTGCGCATTGGTCATGTTTTACATGACGGGTCCCTCTAGTTATTTAATATTCCCGCAATCAAATTAGAGTTGAATGGATTTTTGACACACTCTAGAATTGGCGATTTTATTATGCAAATTCAATTAAAATATCTACTTTTTTTTCATTCACTAGCAGTTAAATGAAAACACTTTATTTCAACTAAAAAAAATTATTTAATATTCCCCCAATCAAATTACAGTGGAATGGATTTTTGACACACTCTAGAAATGGCGTTTAAATTATGCAAATTCAATTAAAATATCTACTTTTTTTTTGATTTACTAGCAGTAAAATGAAATCACTTTATTTCAACTAAAAATAATTATTTAATATTCCCGCAATCAAATTAGAGTGGAATGGATTTTTGACACACTCTAGAAATGGCGTTTAAATTATGCAAATTCAATTAAAATATCTACTTTTATTTTTGATTTACTAGCAGTAAAATGAAATCACTTTATTTCAACTAAAAATAATGATTTAATATCCCCGCAATCACTTAAGAGTGGAATGGAGTTTTGTTTCTCTTTAGATATGGCAAATTGATATATAAAATTCGATTAAAATATCCATCTTTGATTTTTCACACACTGTCTATTAAGTTAAAACGCTTCTTTCATCTAATAATAATGCTTTAATATCCCCGCTATCACATTAGAGCGGAATGGAGTTTTGTCTGTCTCTAGAAATTGCGATTTGATATGCAAATTCAATTAGATTTTTTAAGTGAAAACGCTTGATTACAACCAAACAAATGGTTTTATAGCCCCTCAATCTGATTAGACCGTGATCGATTTTTGTGTCTCTAGTACTTGATAATTATATTCAAATTCGATTAAAATATCGATCTTATATTATTCATAAGTGCAGCTAAGAGAACAAATTGAGAACCAAGGCTTTATTCCCTCAATCTGATCAGTGCAAAATGATTTTGTTCATCGCGTTCAGATCTATGGACCTCAGTATGTGTGTCGAGCACCTGTGTGTCGAGTTTGTCAAATAAAAGATAAATATTTTAATTGAATTTGCATAATCAAATCGCCATTTCTAGAGTGTGTCAAAAATCCATTCCACTCTAATTTGATTGCGGGAATATTTAATAATTATTTTTAGTTGAAATAAAGTGTTTTCATTTAACTGCTAGTGAATGAAAAATACAAGTAGATATTTTAATTGAATTTTCATAATATAATCGACATTTCTCGAGTGTGTCAAAAATCCATTCCACTCTTAAGTGATTGCGGGGATATTAAATCATTATTTTTAGTTGAAATCAAGCGTTTAAACTTAAATACTATAGTCCATCGCCCAGGTGGCCAGAGCTTCCCCCCCCCCCCCCCCCCTCCGGCGCATGGAGACAATATTTTTTCAAAAGATAGTTAAATCGGTAGTAGAATTTCACTTGTCTGCACTTTGGCACCTGGTGGGTGCGGTCAGGGGGGGCCCAAAAAGTCAAAATTAAGCAATATTCCAACCTGCATATCTTTTGATGCAAGCTCACGATTCAAAATCGGATTTCAAATCCAAAAACAACAATAAAAAATCTCAAAAAATGTAGAGTGCATTTTTTGTGTGACCTTAAACAGCAAAAGTAGACAAATTTTGGGAAATTTTGGAACGGAATAACTCACGAACGAATAAATATTTTTCAACACTCTTTGCAGGAATTTACTTCTATGATAAATGTCTACAAATTTTATATCTCATTATTTTCTGTGTGACCTTGAACTAAGAAGTTGATGTTCCCACAAAACGGGTCAAGTGGGCAAAAACTCCCCCCACCAGGCGGAGTTTCGAAAACTATTATTTTTTTATTAAGCATTATAATTTCAGTACAAATAAACTTGTTTTAACTTTTGCGGAGGTGTAAATTTGGATTTATTTTTAAAAATTCAAAATTCGTCAATCGATGAAGTAGAGCATTAAAACCCACAAATATCACTTAATATGATCTGTTTTAATTGTTTTCAGATGTTTTTCATGTATAAACATTACTTTTAAAAAACATGTGAAAAAGTCAAAATTTTGACCTCGGGGGGTAACGCTTTAGAAAAATATACAGAAGGGTGTATATTTATATCTTATTTACGAATATTAAATCAGATATTTAAAATATGTTATCGTATTGTCACAATTATGTATACAACGTCTCAAAATTTCCCAAATTATACCTCTCTAAACACCCCACCCCCCAGGCGCCAGAGAGCAGACAAGTACATTTTCACTTAAAATATGACCCTCTATCAAAAAAATTTGGTCAATGAAAATCCCCATGGGGTGGGGGTGATTCCGCCCAACATAGTCTAGAAACCCCAAAAAGTGGAAGAAATCAAAATTTTGGTTCCGGGGGAATATGCAAAATATTTTTTTAAATCTTAATGACTACCCTTCACGAATGTGATAAAAAAACTCCAATATTTCCTTCTGATCACATATGTAAAAAATATTTTTGAAAATCGCCAAAACAAATTGACTTTTTGGCCTTTTGGGAGCTACCCAAGTACTGATTATGGCCTTTAACCATATTATATTATCTTCCAAGGTAACCTACTATTGGTTTATTTTTATTTTTTTAATTTTCAAAACATTTTAATTTTTTTTGAAAAAAGTCAAAATTTTGACTTGTCGGTAGAAGGGAATTTTAAAAATTACTATGTAGTGTAGTTTTATATCCCATTTCAAAATATGTGTTCAGAAAGACTCTATCTCTTACCGTCTTGTCACAATTAATTAATAAAATACTAAAAAAAGTCCAAAAATGCCACTTTAACCCCCCCTGTACACCACACACACCAGGGGTCAAAGTGCAGACAAGTGAATTTTCACTTCAAATATGTTCTTCTATGAAAATAATATGGTCACAGCAAGTCCGCAGGGGGGGGGGGGGGGAGCTCCCACCCTTATCAGGCGATGGACTACTAGAGAGTATGAAAAATAACAGATTGATAATTTAATTGAATTTATATTTAATTAATAATAGGTGATTTACTCTAAAGGCTATTTTCTATGTAATTCCTTCATCGGAACTGAGCGTTTGTGTACTACACTGTCAATGTAGAGAGAACTCCACGCCATCTATCGTCATTTAAAAACAATGATTTGTATGCACTGTCATTGAAGTGGCGTTTTGCCGTGATTCTGAGGCTCGGTGGCTAGAATTGGTGGCTAACTTCTTATAGGTGACGAACCTAACTTGTAATCTTGCTGCGAGGCGCGTTCTGATTCTACTTCTAATAGCATTAGCTGGTGATGTTGAAATGAATCCCTGGCCCAGCACACTCAAGTTTATCTTCATTCACAAGTAATGGGTTCCTAATACAAGTTCAAGATTGCAACCACGAGATGGTCAATAACAATGTTTCAAGTAATAAAACACTGCTTGTCATGTGTGGCGATGTGGAGACCAACCCAGGGCCTGAGTGTTTCCTTTGCAAAGGTCCAGGCAGGCGAAGTCAGATCTTCCTAAAATGTCATGAATGTGAAGGTTTTGCGCACAGAACGTGTGCGAATCTCTCTAACACGCAGCACAGACAAATCAAGAAATCAGGGAAAGGGAGCTGTTGGCGCTGCTCCTGCTCGTTACCAAACTTTTCGGAATCATATTTTGATTCTAGCATCAATTCAACTACGTCACAAAATGATCAACGATTTATTGACAGAACGCGAGGAAACATATCGTGTCTCTCGTTTAATGCGAGAAGTTGAAGAGCATCAAGAAGTACCCGTTGACTCAGGCTTGGTTAGAGACAATGAATCCTGCAATTATTTTTGTATGAGAAACGTGGCTCAATTCCTCAGTAAATGATGCTGAAATAATTTCCAAAAATTACACAGTGTTCAGAAAGGACAGGGAGAATGGTGGAAATAATAAGTCGCGTCGTGGAGGAGGAGTGCTGTTGGCAGTGAAACCAGAACTTAACCCAACACGCGTTGCTTCACTTGAGACCAGTGCTGAAATAGTATGGGTGGAGATTTCGTGTGGAGATCGCTCGTTTCTGTTGGGGTCAGCTTGTTGGGGCCTAATTGTTCTGATCAACTGAATGACGACTTGATAGCTTCAATTGAGAAAGTCATAGATATACAACAAGATTATGATAGCATTTTCCTGTGTGGAGATTTTAACCTTGATATTGACTGGGCTCCTGCAGATTATGTCATGCCAGCAAATACGTTAGCAGACAGATTTTTATCTGCGTTTCTTGGTGTGGTTCCTCATCAAATGGTTACTGAGGCAACACGCATAACAGCATCAACAAGATCAATACTGGACTTAGTGTTGACGAACAATCCGAACAAAATATCAAATATTGAGGTCATTCCTGGCATTAGTGACCATTTAGCAGTTCGATATCAGTTACAATGGCAGCGTCCTAGACGCAAGATAGTGAAACGAGTTGTACGAAATTATCGAAGAGCTGACTGGGTACGCTTACGAGCCCTGCTCAGTGCAAACATGCCTTGCTCGAGTGACTTGGATGTTGTTGATGTAGAAGAGGTCTGGAAATCATGGAAAGAAGCTTTCTGGAACTGCGTGGATGCGACTATACCAAGTGTTGCCATGTCCGCGAGAAGAAGGGCGCCGTGGATAAGTGGAGACAATAGACATCATCAAGATGATACACAAGAGGGATACCCTGTACAGAAAGTGGAAAGCTTCCAAGACTGATAACCGATGGGAGAAATATAGGACTGCAAGGAATGTGGCGAAAATGGCTTCCAGGAAAGCGCATGATGACTATATCTGGAAATTGGGTGGTGGTAATGGAAAGAAACTCTGGAGGTATGTGCACGGGAAATGCGGTAGTTCAGCTCCACAACACTTTCATGTAGGTGATGGAGAAAAGGAAACTGATCCTACCAAGGTGGCTGAGTCGTTCGTCCAACATTTTCTTGGGAATTTTACTGCAGACATAAATGTACATGACCCATGCTCATCTACCTCAAGCGGGAATACAGCTATTCTACAAACAATATCTTTCCTCCCATGTGAAGTTATGCGAGCATTAAAGAAAACGCGACCAGACAGTGCAACGGGACCGGATGGAATTCCATCCAGAATTCTGCATGAATGTGCCCTGGAATTAGCTCCTTCTCTGTGCTTCCTATTTGAAACATCAATGACCGAAGGACTGCCAATGGATTGGAAACACTCGTATGTTGTCCCTGTATACAAAGCTGGAAAAAGGAGTGAGATTTCTAATTATCGGCCCATTTCCCTTACATCAGTGGTTGGTAAAGTCATGGAAAAAGTAGTTAAAGTCCAGCTCCTTCAACATCTACAAGACTGCAATGCAATTGTTCCTGAGCAACATGGATTTCTTCCTGGGCGTTCTTGCATTACTTTGCTCACTGGTGCAATTGATGAGTGGCAACATTCCTTGGACAGAGTTGTGGGGACGCGTATAGACGTCATAGCTTTGGATTGGGCGAAAGCTTTTGATCGCATACAACATGAGAGGCTCTTGGTTAAACTAGAATTGTACGGTGTATCTGGTAGTTTGCTGAGGTGGATGCGCTGTTTTCTGACTGGGCGAAAGATGCGAGTAATTTTTGATGGTACATTTTCAACGTTTCAAAGTGTACTATCTGGAGTACCACAGGGTTCTGTACTTGGCCCATTATTATTCACCGTATTTATGTTGGATTTACCTCAATGTGTATCATCAAGGATGTGCCAATATGCTGATGACTGCACCATATAGACAAATAGATACAGATACAGATGTACACAGGCTGCAGACAGATCTAGAAAGTGTGCACATGTGGTGCAATAAGAATTTACTTCCTCTTAATTTTCAGAAATGTCAGTTCATGTCCATATCTATAGGTCAAAAACAATTAATGATACCATCTATTATATTAACAATGTTGCTATTAAAAGGGACTGTAAAATGAGAATTCTAGGAGTTTGGGTGACAGATAATTTAAAATGGAACGTCCATACAGAGGTAGCTAGGGGCTAGGCTGCAAAAATTTTAGGATTTTTAACGAGAACGTTACACGGAGCTAGACCACGGGTAAAGCGAACTGTTTATTTGGCAATGGTTAGGCCGATAATGTCTTACGGATGTCCGGCATGGCACCCAACAACTAAGGCCAATATAGCAAAATTAGAATCCATTCAGAATAGGGCAACTAGATCCATTACAAATAGGAAGGATTGGTCGAAAGGAGAAAGGCTAAAGAGTGAAATTTGTGACTTTTGATAATCATTTAACAGAGCTTGGTTTAAATTTTTTAAAGAAAATGCTATTACATAAAATAGATATGGATCCGTTTGGAAGAATTTCAATTAATCAGTCATCAACAGTTGGGCAGGCTCAGTTAGGATTAGTGAATCCACCTTTTGCTAGGACGGGACAATATCAGAATGGCTTTTATGCAAGGGTTGCAACACAGTACAATTGTCAATTCCCTCCCTACCAATGTACGACAGGAGTTAGACTTTATTATATTTAAGAAATAGATCAGAAAGATATTAACTGAGGATGCGTGTGCTTTGCACTGAGAATTGTTACAGTTATATAATTAATTTAATATTGCTGTTATCTTTTTCATGTTTTAATTTTTCGCATAATAACTTTGTCCTCTTTTTTATTAGTTTGTGCTTACATATGTAATTTTTTTTATTATTGAAAATTGTTGAATTATTTATTATGTTTATATCTGGCAGCAGGGCACATAGTGTTACGGGGGCTTCCCTATTCCTGCTGCCAGCAAATGCACTGCGTGTATTTGGAAAATAATAAATAAATAAAATAAAAAGGCCGTGGATACTCTTAGTGGCAACACTGCAATTACAGATCTCACCTCCCTCAAATCCCAAACAACCAATCAGAGCGCACCTGCCATGAGTCAGCTGTTCTCTGAGCCATCTCTTTCAACCAGTGATGCCAAGTTATTTTTACTAAAACTCTAATAGCTCATTAAAACGTCCAGGAACATGTATATCTAAAAAATTTAAAAAATACTAGAGCAACTGATACACCACATATCAGTTTTTTACAAAAATCTTATGTCGGAAAGTCAGCCTCAAACCATTCTGAAGTGGTGCGAGAATTATTTCTAGCATGGCCGCCATGTTAAAATAGAGGCTAAAAGCAATACTTTAAAGTGATATATCTCGGAAGTTAGTTCAGCTTGCCCACTTTTTCTTGGCATAATATTATGGTGTAGAATTAAACTATCTATATTTATGAAGAGTTTCATCGATTTCTCATGAAAGAGGAAATTCGCTAGTCCCTCCCTCGAAATGGTGATCTTCCCCCCCCCCCCCCCCCCCCCCCCCCGACCCCACCACAATGTGGTCCGTCTCCATTCTGAACTGGCTTTCCCACCAGTTTCAGACTCCCCCGGATCGGGCCCGTTAGGTCGACCCCTCCCCGTGTCCTCCACTTATTATCAACAAAGTTAAGCGTAGATATTGCGCGAAACGAGCTCGTCGTCGCCGCGCCGTTGAACAATGTTTACAACTCGAGTGAACTCACCGCCACCTCCTCGTCAGACTCCTCCGACTGCGACTCCAGCCAGGCGATGGGCTCCATGTTAGGTGGTGGCCGCCGCGCCAGCTGGAACTTCTCCTGGCGGCGCTTGCGGCGCTGGGGAAGCCCCCACCACTCGGCTGGGGTCGGGGCGGGGTTGGGCCGGAGATAATAGCGGTCAGTCGGCCGGTCACGAGGCGCCTGGGCAGACAAACATCTCTCATAGCATCACACTGCTTGCTGCTCACAGAACTATACATGGGCTTTTACACTGCATTGAATCATGAAGCAGCGCTGTAGTGGGAGAGAAGATGGCCTGGGCAGACAAACATCTCTCATAGCATCACACTGCTTGCTGCTCACAGAACTATACATGTCATTACATTGCATTGAATCATGAAGCAGCGCTGGAGTGGGAGAGAAGATGGCCTGGGCAGACAAACATCTCTCATAGCATCACACTGCTTGCTGCTCACAGAACTATACATGTCATTACATTGCATTGAATCATGAAGCAGCGCTGGAGTGGGAGAGAAGATGGCCTGGGCAGACAAACATCTCTCATAGCATCACACTGCTTGCTGCTCACAGAACTATACATGGGCTTTTACACTGCATTGAATCATGAAGCAGCGCTGTAGTGGGAGAGAAGATGGCCTGGGCAGACAAACATCTCTCATAGCATCACACTGCTTGCTGCTCACAGAACTATACATGTCATTACATTGCATTGAATCATGAAGCAGCGCTGTAGTGCGAGAGAAGATGGCCTGGGCAGACAAACATCTCTCATAGCATCACACTGCTTGCTGCTAACAGAACTATACATGGGCCATTACACTGCATTGAATCATGAAGTAGCGCTAGAGTGGGAGAGAAGATGGTGAACCCGATTGAAATGTATGGGGTTGTCCCGCAGGTTGAACGCTGGGAAATGTGACATAGAGTTGATTTTCACAATGTTATAACATACCTTGGGTTTGGGCCAGAGGTACTCCTTAATTTTGTCCCTCAGCTTGCCCTTGCCCGGGGTCTCGGGGGCCTGGCTGGGGCTGGGGGCGTTGCTTGGGCCGGCGGCCGTCTGAGCAACGCCGGGGGAATGGCTGGGGCCGGCGGCGTTGCTGTGGCCTGGGGCCTTCTTAGCAACGCCGGTGATCTTCTTTGCCATCCCCCTTAAGGCCTCTCTAATCCTTTTGCCCTTTGGCTCAGGCGTCTGTAACATATAATACAGGTCGTTATCCCTTTGCCCGTGTCTCGTAAATTAGTCAAGCCGCTTGAAAATATATCCTAGTATTTGCACCATAATATAAGAAACACGATTTTCTGCGTACCTACTTTTGTCTTGGGTATTGTTTCCCTCCATTACTGGTCAAGTACCTACTTATCAGTACTTTATTTAAGTTCTTCTACCTTTAGTCTATATATAAAACATTTATTTTCGAAATGTCTTTGCCTTGCAACAAGGTATACAAATAATCAGAATAACAATTAACAATAATGAATTAAATTGATAAATTAATAATTATACTACATAATGTAAATTAAATAAACATAACTATTTTAGATTATATAAGTGGTTCCTAAAAATTCTAATTGAACGTTTTAAAGCTTAATGCGTCAAATGTTCCTGAAGTACTCCTCAAACAATAAATGTAAATTCAAAAGCAAGCAATTTGTTGCGCGATTACTTTAATGTAATATGGAAATTGGTAAAATTCGGGAGATATTTTAAGAGTCTACGATACTTGATGAAATCCATGTTTTATGAAGCACAAAAAGGCGTCCCCTACTTTTTTCTAAACGGCTTTACCGTTGTCTTCAAATTTTTCCAGGTTATAGATAAAGAGTAGATCTGTGTCTCTAGACCCAACGTTTTATTTTTTGTTTCTTTTAATTCAGGGCAGAGGTGCCAAATATACCCATATATTGCCCAAGTTATAGCACCTCATCAACGAGAAAAATAATTTTGTATTATATTTTTGAACCACTATATAATATAGGGACTCAGATTTACCCCTTATCTCTATGCTGTTAAATTTTGAAAACAATCGGTCCAGCCGTTAAAATAACTAGGAAAACGCTCAGTGTAACGCGTTGATGAGCGAGCACGGGTACGTGCAAATTCTCGAACCGGAAATGCGTACACAACGCACAGAAAACTTATACATCCATATTGAATTGATTATGATATCAACTTAAAAGTGTATATAGTTTCATCGAAACTTTAAAATAGCATCTAAGCACCTGGTTCATAAAGCAAATCAGAATCAATAAGGAGTATGCACGAGAAAGCTCACGGCCTTCTTAACCGCCTAAATTTTGCCATGACAGTCCCCAAAAAACAAAAGTCAAACGTGACAGCCAGTTTTTAAATTGTATATTTTAGTATTTGTCTACTCTTTTACGTCTGCTTTCTTGTTCAAATGTTATCCCTAGTGTTCATATTTAATGGTTAGACTATTCGATCAATGATAATGGATTTTGATTGATTCTAACATTACATTTTCCAGAAGGTGCGTGTCAAATTTTGCTGGCCATGCTGACCACTGTCTATTTTAAGAGGATTATCAATTAAATAAATGCCTGAATGTATGTTTGACATAAATGCAGACAAGCTGTAACATAAATAATGTCAAATATCACTGTCAGGTGCCCTAAAGATATAGCTTTTAAACTATTTAGACAAAATAAAGCTCTCGACAAGCGTGAGCCTACCCGTCATGGCGGCCAAAAATCAAAATCACAGATCACGTGCATACTCCTTAATAAGGAGTCATTTCGATACTTCATTACTGACAGATATTAAAAATGTCAATATGTTCATACGTTCTTAACTGATTGGGATGAAATTTTGTAAAATAAGAGACAATATTGGTCTTAATGATTATGCAAAATATGAGTTTGATCAGAATTATCGAAGACCGTTTTCATTTTTCAGCCTATCAGGAGATATTTATTTAAATTTTAACCAATGAATGGATTTAAAAAAAAAATTATGATATGCAAAAAGAGAAGGTTGGTTTTACATGTGTACAACATTTCAGCTCGATCAAAGAAAAACACTGACCTGTATAGCCAAAATATGAGTTTGATCAGATTTATCGAAGACCAGTTTTATTTTTCAACCTACCATCAGGAGATGTTTATTTAAATTTTACCCAAGCAAACAGGTCAGCAAACAGAAAAGGTTGTCTCCACATGTGTGCAAAATTTCAGCTCGATCGAAGAAAAACTCTGACCTGTATAGCGTCAGTAAACGGAAAAAAATACAAAAAAAAAAAAAAAAACAGAGGTCCGTGCCAAAAGAGCCAAGAGGAGACGCTCGCTTCGCTCGCTCAAAAAGTAAGGGCCGCCTTTTTATGGTTTTTTTTGTGGTTTTCCATATTTGAATTAAAATAACTTATTTCACAGCAGTATATGCAACATGCAACACACGATAAAATAAGTGACGATAAATATTGTGACGATTAAAAGTCACAAAATGTCATGACAATCCAGAGCTAATGAATTTTCATGCATTTCTAGGAATTTTTTACTTCGGAATCGAAATTTTCTGCAAGTCCTGTCGACTCTTAAGTATTTTTTTCCGTTCAGGAATTTGAAATATGATCGCGAAAACATGTGGCTGGAGGCCAAGTCTTGAAACTTACGCCTTCAGGACGCAAACGCTCTAGGACGTCATAAAGTCCCATTTACTGTAAGAGTGATCGACATTGAAACATAAAGTCAAGCCACTTATTTGATTGTCATCCAGCAATCTATTGGAAACAATTTATTAATATTATAATTATTATTACAGATGTTATTCAGTCATAAAACCTTATTCAAAATTAAGATAAACAGTTAACAGTAGATTTCAAGGTCGTCATTCTTACAGTAAATGGGACTTTATGACGTCCGAGAGCGTTTGCGTCCTGAAGGCGTAAGTTTCAAGACTTGGCCTCCTGGTGAAGTGTTGTGTTGCACTGAATAATGGATAGTTCTGTTGCTACTTGATGATCTACAAGACCCAGGACTATCGAGATCGTGCGAGTGTTGTATGATCGAGCGTGACGTCATACTTGATGATCTACAAGACCCAGGACTGTCGAGACCGTGCGAGTGCTCGTATGATCGAGCGTGACGTCATACTTGATGATCTACAAGACCCAGGACTGTCGAGATCGTTCGAGTGCTCGTATCGAGCGTGACGTCATACTTGATGATCTACAAGACCCAGGACTGTCGAGATCGTGCGAGTGCTCGTATGATCGAGCGTGACGTCATACTTGATGATCTACAAGACCCAGGACTGTCGAGATCGTGCGAGTGCTCGTATGATCGAGCGTGACGTCATACTTGATGATCTACAAGACCCAGGACTGTCGAGATCGTGCGAGTGCTCGTATGATCGAGCGTGACGTCATACTTGATGATCTACAAGACCCAGGACTGTCGAGATCGTGCGAGTGCTCGTATGA
The DNA here is from genome assembly GCA_934045905.1 of Leuctra nigra. NCBI lineage: Eukaryota > Metazoa > Arthropoda > Insecta > Plecoptera > Leuctridae > Leuctra > Leuctra nigra. The sequence goes on from OW203771.1 coordinate 24,873,593, forward strand.
TCGAGCATGACGTCATACTTGATGATCTACAAGACCCAGGACTGTCGAGATCGTGCGAGTGCTCGTATGATCGAGCGTGACGTCATACTTGATGATCTACAAGACCCAGGACTGTCGAGATCGTGCGAGTGCTCGTATGATCGAGCGTGACGTCATACTTGATGATCTACAAGACCCAGGACTGTCGAGATCGTTCGAGTGCTCGTATGATCGAGCGTGACGTCATACTTGATGATCTACAAGACCCAGGACTGTCGAGATCGTGCGAGTGCTCGTATGATCGAGCGTGACGTCATACTTGATGATCTACAAGACCCAGGACTGTCGAGATCGTGCGAGTGCTCGTATGATCGAGCGTGACGTCATACTTGATGATCTACAAGACCCAGGACTATCGAGATCGTGCGAGTGCTAGTATAATCGAGGGTGACGTCATACTTGATGATCTACAAGACCCAGGACTGTCGAGATCGTGCGAGTGCTCGTATCGAGCGTGACGTCATACTTGATGATCTACAAGACCCAGGACTGTCGAGATCGTGCGAGTGCTCGTATCAAGCGTGACGTCATACTTGATGATCTACAAGACCCAGGACTGTCGAGATCGTTCGAGTGTTGTATGATCGAGCGTGACGTCATACTTGATGATCTACAAGACCCAGGACTATCGAGATCGTGCGAGTGTTGTATGATCGAGCGTGACGTCATACTTGATGATCTACAAGACCCAGGACTATCGAGATCGTGCGAGTGCTCGTATGATCGAGCGTGACGTCATACTTGATGATCTACAAGACCCAGGACTGTCGAGATCGTTCGAGTGTTGTATGATCGAGCGTGACGTCATACTTGATGATCTACAAGACCCAGGACTATCGAGATCGTGCGAGTGTTGTATGATCGAGCGTGACGTCATACTTGATGATCTACAAGACCCAGGACTATCGAGATCGTGCGAGTGCTCGTATGATCGAGCGTGACGTCATACTTGATGATCTACAAGACCCTGGACTGTCGAGATCGTTCGAGTGTTGTATGATCGAGCGTGACGTCATACTTGATGATCTACAAGACCCAGGACTGTCGAGATCGTGCGAGTGCTCGTATGATCGAGCGTGACGTCATACTTGATGATCTACAAGACCCAGGACTGTCGAGATCGTGCGAGTGCTCGTATGATCGAGCGTGACGTCATACTTGATGATCTACAAGACCCAGGACTGTCGAGATCGTGCGAGTGCTCGTATGATCGAGCGTGACGTCATACTTGATGATCTACAAGACCCAGGACTGTCGAGATCGTGCGAGTGCTCGTATGATCGAGCGTGACGTCATACTTGATGATCTACAAGACCCAGGACTATCGAGATCGTGCGAGTGCTAGTATAATCGAGGGTGACGTCATACTTGATGATCTACAAGACCCAGGACTGTCGAGATCGTGCGAGTGCTCGTATCGAGCGTGACGTCATACTTGATGATCTACAAGACCCAGGACTGTCGAGATCGTGCGAGTGCTCGTATCAAGCGTGACGTCATACTTGATGATCTACAAGACCCAGGACTGTCGAGATCGTTCGAGTGTTGTATGATCGAGCGTGACGTCATACTTGATGATCTACAAGACCCAGGACTATCGAGATCGTGCGAGTGTTGTATGATCGAGCGTGACGTCATACTTGATGATCTACAAGACCCAGGACTATCGAGATCGTGCGAGTGCTCGTATGATCGAGCGTGACGTCATACTTGATGATCTACAAGACCCAGGACTGTCGAGATCGTTCGAGTGTTGTATGATCGAGCGTGACGTCATACTTGATGATCTACAAGACCCAGGACTATCGAGATCGTGCGAGTGTTGTATGATCGAGCGTGACGTCATACTTGATGATCTACAAGACCCAGGACTATCGAGATCGTGCGAGTGCTCGTATGATCGAGCGTGACGTCATACTTGATGATCTACAAGACCCTGGACTGTCGAGATCGTTCGAGTGTTGTATGATCGAGCGTGACGTCATACTTGATGATCTACAAGACCCAGGACTGTCGAGATCGTGCGAGTGCTCGTATGATCGAGCGTGACGTCATACTTGATGATCTACAAGACCCAGGACTGTCGAGATCGTGCGAGTGCTCGTATGATCGAGCGTGACGTCATACTTGATGATCTACAAGACCCAGGACTGTCGAGATCGTTCGAGTGCTCGTATGATCGAGCGTGACGTCATACTTGATGATCTACAAGACCCAGGACTGTCGAGATCGTGCGAGTGCTCGTATGATCGAGCGTGACGTCATACTTGATGATCTACAAGACCCAGGACTGTCGAGATCGTGCGAGTGCTCGTATGATCGAGCGTGACGTCATACTTGATGATCTACAAGACCCAGGACTATCGAGATCGTGCGAGTGCTAGTATAATCGAGGGTGACGTCATACTTGATGATCTACAAGACCCAGGACTGTCGAGATCGTGCGAGTGCTCGTATCGAGCGTGACGTCATACTTGATGATCTACAAGACCCAGGACTGTCGAGATCGTGCGAGTGCTCGTATCGAGCGTGACGTCATACTTGATGATCTACAAGACCCAGGACTGTCGAGATCGTTCGAGTGTTGTATGATCGAGCGTGACGTCATACTTGATGATCTACAAGACCCAGGACTATCGAGATCGTGCGAGTGTTGTATGATCGAGCGTGACGTCATACTTGATGATCTACAAGACCCAGGACTATCGAGATCGTGCGAGTGCTCGTATGATCGAGCGTGACGTCATACTTGATGATCTACAAGACCCAGGACTGTCGAGATCGTTCGAGTGTTGTATGATCGAGCGTGACGTCATACTTGATGATCTACAAGACCCAGGACTATCGAGATCGTGCGAGTGTTGTATGATCGAGCGTGACGTCATACTTGATGATCTACAAGACCCAGGACTATCGAGATCGTGCGAGTGCTCGTATGATCGAGCGTGACGTCATACTTGATGATCTACAAGACCCTGGACTGTCGAGATCGTTCGAGTGTTGTATGATCGAGCGTGACGTCATACTTGATGATCTACAAGACCCAGGACTGTCGAGATCGTGCGAGTGCTCGTATGATCGAGCGTGACGTCATACTTGATGATCTACAAGACCCAGGACTGTCGAGATCGTTCGAGTGCTCGTATGATCGAGCGTGACGTCATACTTGATGATCTACAAGACCCAGGACTGTCGAGATCGTTCGAGTGTTGTATGATCGAGCGTGACGTCATACTTGATGATCTACAAGACCCAGGACTGTCGAGATCGTGCGAGTGCTCGTATGATCGAGCGTGACGTCATACTTGATGATCTACAAGACCCAGGACTGTCGAGATCGTGCGAGTGCTCGTATGATCGAGCGTGACGTCATACTTGATGATCTACAAGACCCAGGACTGTCGAGATCGTGCGAGTGCTCGTATGATCGAGCGTGACGTCATACTTGATGATCTACAAGACCCAGGACTGTCGAGATCGTTCGAGTGTTGTATGATCGAGCGTGACGTCATACTTGATAATCTACAAGACCCAGGACTGTCGAGATCGTGCGAGTGCTCGTATGATCGAGCGTGACGTCATACTTGATGATCTACAAGACCCAGGACTGTCGAGATCGTTCGAGTGCTCGTATGATCGAGCGTGACGTCATACTTGATGATCTACAAGACCCAGGACTGTCGAGATCGTTCGAGTGTTGTATGATCGAGCGTGACGTCATACTTGATGATCTACAAGACCCAGGACTGTCGAGATCGTGCGAGTGCTCGTATGATCGAGCGTGACGTCATACTTGATGATCTACAAGACCCAGGACTGTCGAGATCGTGCGAGTGTTGTATGATCGAGCGTGACGTCATACTTGATGATCTACAAGACCCAGGACTGTCGAGATCGTGCGAGTGCTCGTATGATCGAGCGTGACGTCATACTTGATGATCTACAAGACCCAGGACTGTCGAGATCGTGCGAGTGCTCGTATGATCGAGCGTGACGTCATACTTGATGATCTACAAGACCCAGGACTGTCGAGACCGTGCGAGTGCTCGTATGATCGAGCGTGACGTCATACTTGATAATCTACAAGACCCAGGACTGTCGAGATCGTGCGAGTGCTCGTATGATCGAGCGTGACGTCATACTTGATGATCTACAAGACCCAGGACTGTCGAGATCGTGCGAGTGCTCGTATCGAGCGTGACGTCATACTTGATGATCTACAAGACCCAGGACTGTCGAGATCGTGCGAGTGCTCGTATGATCGAGCGTGACGTCATACTTGATGATCTACAAGACCCAGGACTATGGAGATCGTGCAAATGCTCGTATGATCGAGCGTGACGTCATACTTGATGATCTACAAGACCCAGGACTGTCGAGATCGTGCGAGTGCTCGTATGATCGAGCGTGACGTCATACTTGATGATCTACAAGACCCAGGACTGTCGAGATCGTGCGAGTGCTCGAATGATCGAGCGTGACGTCATACTTGATGATCTACAAGACCCAGGACTGTCGAGATCGTGCGAGTGCTCGTATCGAGCGTGACGTCATACTTGATGATCTACAAGACCCAGGACTTTCGAGATCATGCGAGTGCTCGTATGATCGAGCGTGACGTCATACTTGATGATCTACAAGACCCAGGACAGTCGAGATCGTGCGAGTGCTCGTATGATCGAGCGTGACGTCATACTTGATGATCTACAAGACCCAGGACTGTCGAGATCGTGCGAGTGCTCGTATGATCGAACGTGACGTCATACTTGATGATCTACAAGACCCAGGACTATCGAGATCGTGCAAATGCTCGTATGATCGAGCGTGACGTCATACTTGATGATCTACAAGACCCAGGACTGTCGAGATCGTGCGAGTGCTCGTATGATCGAGCGTGACGTCATACTTGATGATCTACAAGACCCAGGACTGTCGAGATCGTGCGAGTGCTCGAATGATCGAGCGTGACGTCATACTTGATGATCTACAAGACCCAGGACTGTCGAGATCGTGCGAGTGCTCGTATCGAGCGTGACGTCATACTTGATGATCTACAAGACCCAGGACTATCGAGATCGTTTATGTGCTCGTATGATCGAGCGTGACGTCATACTTGATGATCTACAAGACCCAGGACTGTCGAGATCGTGCGAGTGTTGTATGATCCAGCGTGACGTCATACTTGATGATCTACAAGACCCAGGACTATCGAGATCGTGCGAGTGCTCGTATGATCGAGCGTGACGTCATACTTGATGATCTACAAGACCCAGGACTGTCGAGATCGTGCGAGTGCTCGTATCGAGCGTGACGTCATACTTGATGATCTACAAGACCCAGGACTATCGAGATCGTGCGAGTGCTCGTATGATCGAGCGTGACGTCATACTTGATGATCTACAAGACCCAGGACTATCGAGATCGTGCGAGTGCTCGAATGATCGAGCGTGACGTCATACTTGATGATCTACAAGACCCAGGACTATCGAGATCGTTCGAGTGTTGTATGATCGAGCGTGACGTCAAACTTGATGATCTACAAGACCCAGGACTGTCGAGATCGTTCGAGTGTTGTATGATCGAGCGTGACGTCATACTTGATGATCTACAAGACCTAGGACTATCGAGATCGTGCGAGTGCTCGAATGATCGAGCGTGACGTCATACTTGAAGATCTACAAGACCCAGGACTATCGAGATCGTTCGAGTGTTGTATGATCGAGCGTGACGTCATACTTGATGATCTACAAGACCCAGGACTATCGAGATCGTTCGAGTGTTGTATGATCGAGCGTGACGTCATACTTGATGATCTACAAGACCCAGGACTATCGAGATCGTTCGAGTGTTGTATGATCGAGCGTGACGTCATACTTGATGATCTACAAGACCCTGGACTATCGAGATCGTTCGAGTGTTGTATGATCGAGCGTGACCTCATACTTGATGATCTTCAAGACCCAGGACTATCGAGATCGTTCGAGTGTTGTATGATCGAGCGTGACGTCATACTTGATGATCTTCAAGACCCAGGACTGTCGAGATCGTGCGAGTGCTCGAATGATCAAGCGTGACGTCATACTTGATGATCTACAAGACCCAGGACTGTCGAGATCGTTCGAGTGTTGTATGATCGAGCGTGACGTCATACTTGATGATCTACAAGACCCTGGACTATCGAGATCGTTCGAGTGTTGTATGATCGAGCGTGACGTCATACTTGATGATCTACAAGACCCTGGACTATCGAGATCGTTCGAGTGTTGTATGATCGAGCGTGACGTCATACTTGATGATCTACAAGACCCTGGACTATCGAGATCGTTCGAGTGTTGTATGATCGAGCGTGACGTCATACTTGATGATCTACAAGACCCAGGACTGTCGAGATCGTGCGAGTGCTCGTATGATCGAGCGTGACGTCATACTTGATGATCTACAAGACCCAGGACTATCGAGATCGTTCGAGTGTTGTATGATCGAGCGTGACGTCATACTTGATGATCTACAAGACCCAGGACTGTCGAGATCGTTCGAGTGTTGTATGATCGAGCGTGACGTCATACTTGATGATCTACAAGACCCAGGACTGTCGAGATCGTGCGAGTGCTCGTATGATCGAGCGTGACGTCATACTTGATGATCTTCAAGACCCAGGACTATCGAGATCGTTCGAGTGTTGTATGATCGAGCGTGACGTCATACTTGATGATCTACAAGACCCAGGACTGTCGAGATCGTGCGAGTGCTCGTATGATCGAGCGTGACGTCATACTTGATGATCTATAAGACCCAGGACTGTCGAGATCGTTCGAGTGTTGTATGATCGAGCGTGACGTCATACTTGATGATCTACAAGACCCAGGACTGTCGAGATCGTGCGAGTGCTCGTATCGAGCGTGACGTCATACTTGATGATCTACAAGACCCAGGAAAGTCGAGATCGTTCGAGTGTTGTATGATCGAGCGTGACGTCATACTTGATGATCTACAAGACCCAGGACTATCGAGATCGTGCGAGTGTTGTATGATCGAGCGTGACGTCATACTTGATGATCTACAAGACCCAGGACTATCGAGATCGTTCGAGTGTTGTATGATCGAGCGTGACGTCATACTTGATGATCTACAAGACCCAGGACTATCGAGATCGTTCGAGTGTTGTATGATCGAGCGTGACGTCATACTTGATGATCTACAAGACCCAGGACTATCGAGATCGTTCGAGTGCTCGTATAATCGAGGGTGACGTCATACTTGATGATCTACAAGACCCTGGACTATCTAGATCGTTCGATTGTTGTATGATCGAGCGTGACGTCATACTTGATGATCTACAAGACCCAGGACTGTCGAGATCGTGCGAGTGCTCGTATGATCGAGCGTGACGTCATACTTGATGATCTACAAGACCCAGGACTGTCGAGATCGTGCGAGTGCTCGTATGATCGAGCGTGACGTCATACTTGATGATCTACAAGACCCAGGACTATCAAGATCGTGCGAGTGCTCGTATCGAGCGTGACGTCATACTTGATGATCTACAAGACCCAGGACTATCGAGATCGTGCGAGTGCTCGTATGATCGAGCGTGACGTCATACTTGATGATCTACAAGACCCAGGACTGTCGAGATCGTGCGAGTGCTCGTATGATCGAGCGTGACGTCATACTCGATGATCTACAAGACCCAGGACTATCGAGATCGTGCGAGTGCTCGTATGATCGAGCGTGACGTCATACTTGATGATCTACAAGACCCAGGACTATCGAGATCGTGCGAGTGCTCGTATGATCGAGCGTGACGTCATACTTGATGATCTACAAGACCCAAGACTGTCGAGATCGTGCGAGTGCTCGTATCGAGCGTGACGTCATACTTGATGATCTACAAGACCCAGGACTATCGAGATCGTGCGAGTGCTCGTATGATCGAGCGTGACGTCATACTTGATGATCTACAAGACCCAGGACTGTCGAGATCGTGCAAGTGCTCGTATGATCGAGCGTGACGTCATACTTGATGATCTACAAGACCCAGGACTATCGAGATCGTGCGAGTGCTCGTATGATCGAGCGTGACGTCATACTTGATGATCTACAAGACCCAGGACTGTCGAGATCGTGCAAGTGCTCGTATGATCGAGCGTGACGTCATACTTGATGATCTACAAGACCCAGGACTGTCGAGATCGTTCGAGTGTTGTATGATCGAGCGTGACGTCATACTTGATGATCTACAAGACCCTGGACTATCGAGATCGTTCGAGTGTTGTATGATCGAGCGTGACGTCATACTTGATGATCTACAAGACCCTGGACTATCGAGATCGTTCGAGTGTTGTATGATCGAGCGTGACGTCATACTTGATGATCTACAAGACCCTGGACTATCGAGATCGTTCGAGTGTTGTATGATCGAGCGTGACGTCATACTTGATGATCTACAAGACCCAGGACTGTCGAGATCGTGCGAGTGCTCGTATGATCGAGCGTGACGTCATACTTGATGATCTACAAGACCCTGGACTGTCGAGATCGTGCGAGTGCTCGTATGATCGAGCGTGACGTCATACTTGATGATCTACAAGACCCAGGACTGTCGAGATCGTGCGAGTGCTCGTATCGAGCGTGACGTCATACTTGATGATCTACAAGACCCAGGACTATCGAGATCGTGCGTGTGTTGTATGATCGAGCGTGACGTCATACTTGATGATCTACAAGACCCCGGACTGTCGAGATCGTGCGAGTGCTCGTATGATCAAGCGTGACGTCATACTTGATAATCTACAAGACCCAGGACTGTCTAGATCGATCGAGTGTTGTATGATCGAGCGTGACGTCATACTTGATGATCTACAAGACCCAGGACTGTCGAGATCGTGCGAGTGCTCGTATGATCGAGCGTGACGTCATGCTTGATGATCTACAAGACCCAGGACTATCGAGATCGTTCGAGTGTTGTATGATCGAGCGTGACGTCATACTTGATGATCTACAAGACCCAGGACTGTCGAGATCGTTCGAGTGTTGTATGATCGAGCGTGACGTCATACTTGATGATCTACAAGACCAAGGACTATCGAGATCGATCGAGTGTTGTATGATCGAGCGTGACGTCATACTTGATGATCTACAAGACCCAGGACTGTCGAGATCGTGCGAGTGCTCGTATGATCGAGCGTGACGTCATACTTGATGATCTACAAGACCCAGGACTATCGAGATCGTTCGAGTGTTGTATGATCGAGCGTGACGTCATACTTGATGATCTACAAGACCCAGGACTGTCGAGATCGTTCGAGTGTTGTATGATCGAGCGTGACGTCATACTTGATGATCTACAAGACCCAGGACTGTCGAGATCGTGCGAGTGCTCGTATGATCGAGCGTGACGTCATACTTGATGATCTACAAGACCCAGGACTATCGAGATCGTTCGCGTGTTGTATGATCGAGCGTGACGTCATACTTGATGATCTACAAGACCCAGGACTGACGAGATCGTGCGAGTGCTCGTATCGAGCGTGACGTCATACTTGATGATCTACAAGACCCAGGACTATCGAGATCGTGCGAGTGTTGTATGATCGAGCGTGACGTCATACTTGATGATCTACAAGACCCCGGACTGTCGAGATCGTGCGAGTGCTCGTATGATCTAGCGTGACGTCATACTTGATGATCTACAAGACCCAGGACTGTCGAGATCGATCGAGTGTTGTATGATCGAGCGTGACGTCATACTTGATGATCTACAAGACCCAGGACTGTCGAGATCGTGCGAGTGCTCGTATGATCGAGCGTGACGTCATACTTGATGATCTACAAGACCTAGGAATATCGAGATCGTTCGAGTGTTGTATGATCGAGCGTGACGTCATACTTGATGATCTACAAGACCCAGGACTGTCGAGATCGTTCGAGTGTTGTATGATCGAGCGTGACGTCATACTTGATGATCTACAAGACCCAGGACTGTCGAGATCGTGCGAGTGCTCGTATGATCGAGCGTGACGTCATACTTGATGATCTACAAGACCCAGGACTATCGAGATCGTTCGAGTGTTGTATGATCGAGCGTGACGTCATACTTGATGATCTACAAGACCCAGGACTGTCGAGATCGTGCGAGTGCTCGTATCGAGCGTGACGTCATACTTGATGATCTACAAGACCCAGGACTATCGAGATCGTGCGAGTGCTTGTATGATCGAGCGTAACGTCATACTTGATGATCTACAAGACCCAGGACTATCGAGATCGTTCGAGTGTTGTATGATCGAGCGTGACGTCATACTTGATGATCTACAAGACCCAGGACTATCGAGATCGTTCGAGTGTTGTATGATCGAGCGTGACGTCATACTTGATGATCTACAAGACCCAGGACTATCGAGATCGTTCGAGTGCTCGTATAATCGAGGGTGACGTCATACTTGATGATCTACAAGACCCTGGACTATCGAGATCGTTCGATTGTTGTATGATCGAGCGTGACGTCATACTTGATGATCTACAAGACCCAGGACTGTCGAGATCGTGCGAGTGCTCGTATGATCGAGCGTGACGTCATACTTGATGATCTACAAGACCCAGGACTGTCGAGATCGTGCGAGTGCTCGTATGATCGAGCGTGACGTCATACTTGATGATCTACAAGACCCAGGACTATCAAGATCGTGCGAGTGCTCGTATCGAGCGTGACGTCATACTTGATGATCTACAAGACCCAGGACTATCGAGATCGTGCGAGTGCTCGTATGATCGAGCGTGACGTCATACTTGATGATCTACAAGACCCAGGACTGTCGAGATCGTGCGAGTGCTCGTATGATCGAGCGTGACGTCATACTTGATGATCTACAAGACCCAGGACTATCGAGATCGTGCGAGTGCTCGTATGATCGAGCGTGACGTCATACTTGATGATCTACAAGACCCAGGACTGTCGAGATCGTGCGAGTGCTCGTATCGAGCGTGACGTCATACTTGATGATCTACAAGACCCAGGACTATCGAGATCGTGCAAGTGCTCGTATGATCGAGCGTGACGTCATACTTGATGATCTACAAGACCCAGGACTATCGAGATCGTTCGAGTGTTGTATGATCGAGCGTGACGTCATACTTGATGATCTACAAGACCCAGGACTGTCGAGTTCGTGCGAGTGCTCGTATGATCGAGCGTGACGTCATACTTGATGATCTACAAGACCCTGGACTGTCGAGATCGTGCGAGTGCTCGTATGATCGAGCGTGACGTCATACTTGATGATCTACAAGACCCAGGACTGTCGAGATCGTGCGAGTGCTCGTATGATCGAGCGTGACGTCATACTTGATGATCTACAAGACCCAGGACTGTCGAGATCGTGCGAGTGCTCGTATCGAGCGTGACGTCATACTTGATGATCTACAAGACCCAGGACTATCGAGATCGTGCGAGTGTTGTATGATCGAGCGTGACGTCATACTTGATGATCTACAAGACCCAGGACTATCGAGATCGTTCGAGTGCTCGTATAATCGAGGGTGACGTCATACTTGATGATCTACAAGACCCAGGACTGTCGAGATCGTGCGAGTGTTGTATGATCGAGCGTGACGTCATACTTGATGATCTACAAGACCCAGGACTATCTAGATCGTTCGAGTGTTGTATGATCGAGCGTGACGTCATACTTGATGATCTACAAGACCCAGTACTGTCGAGATCGTTCGAGTGCTCGTATCGAGCGTGACGTCGTACTTGATGATCTACAAGACCCAGGACTGTCGAGATCGTGCGAGTGCTCGTATGATCGAGCGTGACGTCATACTTGATGATCTACAAGACCCAGGACTGTCGAGATCGTGCGAGTGTTGTATGATCCAGCGTGACGTCATACTTGATGATCTACAAGACCCAGGACTATCGAGATCGTGCGAGTGCTCGTATCGAGCGTGACGTCATACTTGATGATCTACAAGACCCAGGACTGTTGAGATCGTGCGAGTGCTCGTATGATCGAGCGTGACGTCATACTTGATGATCTACAAGACCCAGGACTGTCGAGATCATGCGAGTGCTCGTATGATCGAGCGTGACGTCATACTTGATGATCTACAAGACCCAGGACTATCGAGATCGTGCGAGTGCTCGTATGATCGAGCGTGACGTCATACTTGATGATCTACAAGACCCAGGACTGTCGAGATCATGCGAGTGCTCGTATGATCGAGCGTGACGTCATACTTGATGATCTACAAGACCCAGGACTGTCGAGATCGTGCGAGTGCTCGTATGATCGAGCGTGACGTCATACTTGATGATCTACAAGACCCAGGACTATCGAGATCGTGCGAGTGCTCGTATAATCGAGCGTGACGTCATACTTGATGATCTACAAGACCCAGGACTATCGAGATCGTTCGAGTGTTGTATGATCGAGCGTGACGTCATACTTGATGATCTACAAGACCCAGGACTGTCGAGATCGTGCGAGTGCTCGTATCGAGCGTGACGTCATACTTGATGATCTACAAGACCCAGGACTATCGAGATCGTGCGAGTGCTCGTATGATCGAGCGTGACGTCATACTTGATGATCTACAAGACCCAGGACTGTCGAGATCGTGCGAGTGCTCGTATGATCGAGCGTGACGTCATACTTGATGATCTACAAGACCCAGGACTGTCGAGATCGTGCGAGTGCTCGTATGATCGAGCGTGACGTCATACTTGATGATCTACAAGACCCAGGACTATCGAGATCGTGCGAGTGCTCGTATAATCGAGCGTGACGTCATACTTGATGATCTACAAGACCCAGGACTATCGAGATCGTTCGAGTGTTGTATGATCGAGCGTGACGTCATACTTGATGATCTACAAGACCCAGGACTGTCGAGATCGTGCGAGTGCTCGTATGATCCAGCGTGACGTCATACTTGATGATCTACAAGACCCAGGACTGTCGAGATCGTGCGAGTGCTCGTATCGAGCGTGACGTCAAACTTGATGATCTACAAGACCCAGGACTGTCGAGATCGTGCGAGTGCTCGTATGATCGAGCGTGACGTCATACTTGATGATCTACAAGACCCAGGACTGTCGAGATCGTGCGAGTGCTCGTATCGAGCGTGACGTCATACTTGATGATCTACAAGACCCAGGACTGTCGAGATCGTGCGAGTGCTCGTATGATCGAGCGTGACGTCATACTTGATGATCTACAAGACCCAGGACTGTCGAGATCGTTCGAGTGCTCGTATCGAGCGTGACGTCATACTTGATGATCTACAAGACCCAGGACTGTCGAGATCGTGCGAGTGCTCGTATGATCGAGCGTGACGTCATACTTGATGATCTACAAGACCCAGGACTGTCGAGATCGTTCGAGTGCTCGTATCGAGCGTGACGTCATACTTGATGATCTACATGACCCAGGACTGTCGAGATCGTGCGAGTGTTGTATGATCGAGCGTGACGTCATACTTGATGATCTACAAGACCCAGGACTGTCGAGATCGTTCGAGTGCTCGTATGATCGAGCGTGACGTCATACTTGATGATCTACAAGACCCAGGACTGTCGAGATCGTGCGAGTGCTCGTATAATCGAGGGTGACGTCATACTTGATGATCTACAAGACCCAGGACTATCGAGATCGTGCGAGTGTTGTATGATCGAGCGTGACGTCATACTTGATGATCTACAAGACCCAGGACTGTCGAGATCGTTCGAGTGCTCGTATGATCGAGCGTGACGTCATACTTGATGATCTACAAGACCCAGGACTGTCGAGATCGTGCGAGTGTTGTATGATCCAGCGTGACGTCATACTTGATGATCTACAAGACCCAGGACTATCGAGATCGTTCGAGTGCTCGTATAATCGAGGGTGACGTCATACTCAATGAAATATCATTCAAGCTGGCAAATCAGTTGATTGTTTTGTTTGTCTGACGTCGTAAGCCGTGAATCCGTACATGGACACCGAAACGAACGATCTCGAAGAACCTGCCCTTCAGTTTAACTGTAACGCGTTGATAAGAGCACCAAACACGATTCACTCAATCAAAGAAAATGCTACAGTATTACTGATTTTCTTTTTCCAATTTCCATACACTGGAATCCAACAAATCCATTTGCTGTGATTTTTAAACTTTTCTATCAAACTCCTTTGACAGTTCTTCAGAATCTCCTAAAATGGCAACAATTTGTAAATACTTGACCGATTGGGCTGAAATTTATTAACTTAGAGATAATTTTGTACTTGATCAACATGCATAATTTTAACTAAATCCAAACATTTTGTCTTTTGACCAATTGGAGCATTTGACTGAATCTTTGTACATTTTTATTTAATGCTGGTCTTATTGACAGTACAAAAATTCAAATTGTTCAGATCAACCAATCAGAAGATATATTATTGTTTTTAAATTTGAGCCAATCAAAGAATTGCGAAACAAGTTCGGCTTGCAAGCCGCTGATTTTGTTATTACGTGTGTAGATAAATTCAGCTCGATCGGAGAAACAGTGACCTGAATACTGGCACAGATAAAATCAAGCAGGCCAAGAGAGTGAAAAGGAAAAGCTCGTTCAATGACAAACACAGTGAAATTCAGATCTAAATCCACGGTGGAACAGAAGACGATGATCCTGAACGGCATGATCTAAATTTTAAATGTGTTTACAGCAAAGATTGCACAAGTTACATTGGCTGAAGAAAGAGTTGGGTCCATAAGTTTGTATTTCTTTATATGATTTCACAAAATGTACGTAATAAATGTAGCATCCATTGACTTAATTATTTAAGATAGCACAAGTGAGAAAGTGATAAATTATATCATCCTGTGCTAGAACCAATATAAACCAACTAAAAGTATCGAACTGAACTGTTCAAGTTGACTCATGAAAGAGTTATGCAATCTACTACATGTTCTGAGCAAATTAAATAATTATACATTACTATCAGTTATCAAACCTAATTACATCGATAGGTACACTTGGCCCAACTAAAATTGATCGGTGAACAAATGTGAATGACTGCTGGTCCAGGTCATGTTCCTAACAACCAATGCTTGTTATTATCATTGAAATGTGAGGTCACCTACTAGAGTGAGACAAGAAGATCGCTTGGACTCTTCTGATAGAACATTCAGTCAGTCAAGAGATATTGAGCGATCATGATGTTTTGCATAGTTGTGCCTTAGACTAAATAACTGTGCCTAAGGTTGTGCCAGGTGGCAAGTGTACCTAACCAATGTTGGTTCAATCTCCAAAGAAATACATTACAAGGACGTTGGTCATATTTCTATTGATTATTGATAGCATTGATACTTTAATCCAGGGCAAAAGGAGTTGCAAAAGCAAGAAATATAAAATATATAATTTGTAGGTAGGTGATGTCTTTACAAAATATCAAGTTACTTTGATTTGATGACATGAACAAAGGAGGCACTTACAAAGAATAGAAAACTTCAAAACAAATATTTTAAATTTGTAAATATCAATACAACCAATAACGACAAATACATTTTTCACCCGAAAAAATTAACATTTTAATGAACTAGGAAAACGCTCTGTGTAACGCGTTGATGAGCGAGCACGGATAGGCGCAACACCTCGAACCGAAATTTTGTATATGGAAAATGTCATTAAAAGGAAATAATTCTTGAATTACATCACAGACTTGTATAAAAGTCTCCAAAAGTTCCTAAAATATTGGTCCCAATAACCTTGCAAAGTTTAAAGTTGATCGATTGAACCTTTCTGATTCAACGGTTCCCCGTAAATTTTAAAAAATCACATGATCTCATTAAAAAAATATATACCTGGGACCACTCATATAATATTAGTGTGTGTACAATCTGTTGAACAGTCATTATTAGTTTCATATTCATTTGAAAGTTTCTACTCTAACTACCTTGAAAGTTGGAACTGAAGCGTCGAATTGATGCCGTGATCATCATTTTCGAGAAATTTGACATTTAACACGCCAAATGTCCGTAAAAAGTCAATAACTTTTGGATTTTTTCACAGATTAGTCTGAAATTTGTCAAAAACGCAGATAATGTTGGTCCCAATGACCACGCAAATTTTTAAAATTATCATGTCACACGGTTCTAGTTTAAATTTCAAAAATCACCGGAAAGATAGTTTTAAATTTTAACCAATGGGAGGATTGGGCTTAAACTTTGTAAGATTGAGGACAATGAAAGAAGCTACCAACACCACTGCCTGGGGGAAAGAAGAAGACGCCATCACCAACTGGGTCACAGCCAACTCCGGGAGCAACGAGAGGAACGGGAGCGATCAAAAAATCCGTAGCTCCAATAACCCGCCCCCAACGCGAGTCTAGACCTAAAGTGCTTAAATCATACTGACAGGAGGAGGATATAAAGAAACAACAATTTATTCTAATGCACCAAAATATTCAGGCACTACAAACCTCAAAATTAGGACTAGAAATTTTTTTAGACTCATTTAAAGATAATGGCAAACCAATAGACATTATCTGCTTAACAGAGCATTGGCTCAAGAGGGAGGAGCTTAACTCAATAAATATATGCAATTATAAATTAGGAAACCTTTTTAGCAGGACAATCCACAAACATGGTGGATCTGCTATTTTTGTAACCTCAAAGATGTCGAAACAAATAAAAGCAAGAACAGATATAAGTAATCTTAGTGTTGAAAAACATGTCGAAATTGCCTCCATCGAAATTGACAGAAAATACACTAAAAATGAAACAACTAAGAACAAAAATAAGAAAAATTCAGTAACTGAGAAAATTAAAAATCTTGTCATTATTTCAGTATATAGATCTCCACTGGGTGACATAAACACATTTATTAACACTCTTGACCAAGCGCTCCACGAAATAACTAGTGAAAATAAAGACATAATTGTAGCGGGCGACTTTAATATTAATACAGCCTGTAAATCAGAGAACAGCGATAAATTAGTAAACTTAATGACATCACACAACCTACAGTTAACAATAAATGAACCCACTAGGTTAGATCTGCGACATAATACATCAAAGACAATAGACAACATAGCGACAAATATGCCAGAAAATCACTTCTCAACGGAAGTAATTGAAAATTGCCTTTCGGATCACCGTGCTCAGATTATGTACTTGAAAATGCAAGGAAAAACACAAACTCCTAAAAAAACTATTGAAATAAGAAAACAGAGCGTGGAAAACATAAAAGCATTACTGGAAGACCTAGACCAAACATCTTGGAATGAAGTCTACAGTAAAAAGGACCCAAATGAAAAATATGATAACTTCATTGAGATCTTATCAAAGTCATATGACAGGTGTTTTCCAATTACGAAAATTAAAATTAACAATAACTTCATTAGGCAAACTTGGATCACACCAGGAATCAAAATTGCAGCAAAAAATCAAAAGTGTCTCTATAATCTTCTCTCTTATTTCCGAACAGATTTCCTAAAAAAGAAATATAAAGAAACAAAAAAAAATTTCAAAAAAGTAGTCAAAGCAGCAAAGAGACAATGCATAAATAAAAAAATACTTGAAAAAAAAGGAACTGACAGGACAAAAGCTATTTGGGATGTAGTGAGAAACCACACTAACACACAAAAGGTCAAAGAGATGAAAAATATTACACTGAACCACAACAATGAAACCATTACAGACCCTACAATTATAGCTAATGTTTTCAATAAGGACTTCATAATGTGTACTAAAAATTTAACTGAGTCAATTAATACTTCAAAAAATAGCTTCCAAAACCACTTATCTAAAGTAAAACGACCTATAAAATCATTTTTTATTCACGACACGTCAGAGCTGGAAATAACGAAAATAACAGCAAGGCTCAAAAACAAAAAATCATATGGAACTGATCTAATACCAACAAACATATTAAAAAAAGTAATACATAAAATATCTAAACCATTAACAGATATCTTCAACACATGTATAGATCAAGGAATATTTCCAGACAAATTAAAAGAATCAAAAGTAATACCAATATACAAAAAGGGAGACAAGAAAAATACAAACAACTACAGACCAATATCTATACTTCCAGCAATATCAAAAATTTTCGAAAAAATAACACACAAGACTAACATCCTTCCTAGAATTTGAAAATTTGCTTACAGAAAATCAGAGTGGTTTTAGGAGAAATAAATCAACTGCTACAACAATAGAGCGCTTTGTTGCTAACACTATCCAGGGCCTAGAAGATAAAGAGCAGACCCTGGGACTATTTTGCGACCTTTCCAAGGCTTTCGACAGCATCAGTCATTTTATACTTCTAGCGAAACTTGAATTTTATGGCGTTCAGGGAGTAGCACTCCAACTCCTTGAATCATATCTAAAAACTAGGAAAACGCTCAGTGTAACGCGTTGATGAGCGAGCACGGGTACGTGCAAATTCTCGAACCGGAAATGCGTACACAACGCACAGAAAACATATACATCCATATGGAATTGATTATGATATCAACCTAAAAGTGTATGCTTTTCATCGAAACCTTAAAATAGCATCTAAGCACCTGGTTCATAAAGCAAATCAGAATCAATTTTCAATTGGCACTGGAAAACATTCATTTCGATACTTCATTACTGACAGATATTAAAAATGTAAATAACTTCATACGTTCTTAACTGATTGGGATGAAATTTTGTAAAATAAGAGACAATATTGGTCTTAATGATCATGCAAAATATGAGTTTGATCAGAATTATCGAAGACCGTTTTCATTTTTCAGCCTATCAGGAGATATTTATTTAAATTTTAACCAATGAATCTGAGTAACGCGTTGATGAGCGAGCACGGATACGCGCAACACCTCGAACCGAAATTCTGTCTATCGAAAATGTCATTAAAAGCCAATAATTCTAAAATTTCGCCACAGATTTGTATAGAAATCTCAAAACATTCCTAAAATATTGGTCCAAATAACCATGCAAAGCTTTAAGTTGATCAATTGAACCTTTATGATTGAACTGTTCCGTGTTAATTTTCAAAAATCACAGGATCTCCTTCAAAAAATATACCTGAGACCACTCATATGATATAAGTGTGTCTACACAATATCAGATCGACTGTTGAACGGTCATTATCAGTTTCATTTGCGTTTGAAAGTTTCTGCTCTAACTACCTTGCCTTGAACTGAAGAGTCGAAGTCGCCGTGAATTTGACAGCCAACACGCTAATAGTCCGTAAAATGTCAATAACGTTTGGATTTAAACACAGATTAGTATGAAAATTGTCAAAAATGCAGATAATGTTGGACCCAACCATCATGCGAAGTTATAAGTTGATCGTTCAATCGGTTATAGTTTAAATTTCTAAAAACACAGGAAAGATGGTTTTAAATTTTAACCAATGGGAGGATTTGGCTGAAACTTTGTTTGATTGGGTACAATGTTGGGGGTAATGACTTGTCAAAATTTCAATTTGATCAAAACAACCAATCGAAAGTTAATTTTTTTTAAATTTGAACCAATCAATGGATTTCAAAAAAATTAGGGTCTGCAACAATCAGAAATGTTACGTACATGTGTGCAAAATTTCAGCTCGATCGAAGAAAAACTCTGACCTGTATATCGTCAGTAACAGAAAAAAAAAAAAACAAACAAAAAAAAAAACAGAGGTCCGTGCCAAAAGAGCCAAATGGAGACGCTCGCTTCGCTCGCTCAAATAGAGTTCAATATGTAGAAATAACCTCAACCAATGAAAATAACATTGAAAAAAAACTACTCTCTGATCCTCTAAAAATAATCAGAGGAGTACCGCAAGGAAGTATCCTAGGGCCCCTACTATTTATAATATACATAAACGATTTACCAGACACAGTGCAACTTTCCGAGCTTTACGCAGACGACACAAATATTACTATAAAAGGAAAAACTAGGGAAAAACTTAAGCAAAACACCGAACACGTGCTTTCACAAGCAACAACATGGTTCAATGACAATGATCTACTTCTTAACTCAACAAAAACTAATTATATACACTTTCAAGTTAAAAATGATACATTAAATAATAAAAACAATGATACTCAATTCAAATTGAGCATTAAAAACCAGAATACTGAAATAGTTGAAGTAAAAGAAACAAAATTCCTAGGCATCACCATTGATGGGAACCTAAATTGGAAAAGTCACTGTAACAAATTATTAAAAAAGCTCCACTCTTCTTATTTCTCACTCAAAACCATAACATCGCTTACAAATACAACAACTGCAAAACTAGTATACTATTCAAATTTTGAATCCCACATAAGATATGGTATAAGATTCTGGGGAAACTCAACTGATGCAAACAAAATTTTCACCATGCAAAGAAAAGCAATAAGGTTATTGTTTGGTCTTAAATATAAAAATAGCAACTCCTTCAAAAAACCTGATTGCAAGAAACATTTTATCAAACATAAAATACTTACATTCCCATGCCTCTACATATTGGACTCTCTTTTAGCTCTTAAGTCAAGAAAAGAAATGACACAAAACAGTGCTGTTCACGATCATGCCACTAGACAGTCTCAAAACATACATATTGAACAATATCGCACAAAGTGTACTCAAAGAAACTCCCAATACAGTAACATAATCCTTTATAACGCACTACCTGTGGAGATGAAGAACATAGAAAAATATCAGCTCTTTAAGCATAAACTAAAACTGCACCTTGTAAATAAAGCGTATTACTCAATAGAAGAATTTCTAACTGACGGCTGGTAGTAATCTGAATTGTAACTAAATCTAATTCCCAATTTATGCATTAATTATTTTAAGTGATAGATATATTTATCAATACTTATCATTATAAACACTACTAACTGCTAAACTAACATTGTTTACTTAACTATGATTGTGTTATAGCCTATAACTCATTATTAATTACAATTATCAATTTCATTTAAATTGTCTACTATTAGTATTAAAAATATTTACCTACATTGTATCAATGTAACTTCCAAATACCCTAAAAAAGTCAATTTTTCATTGTACTTATGGGTCAAGACTTGAGTAAACATATATGTATGTACACCATGTTATGGAAAATAAACTTGAAACTTGAAACTTGGTCGTATTGACTTGTCAAAATTTCAAATTGATCGGAACAACCAATCGAAAGATAATTTTTTTTAAATTTGAACCAATCACGGGATCCCGTTCAAAAACGATCCCAGGGACCGCATAGATTACGTTAGTATGTGTGCAAAATTTCAGATCGATTGCTTGAGTGGTTTGACCTGGGCTGTGACCACACAAAAAACAAAAAAAACAAAAACACAGAGAAAGTGGCATAAGAGTACCGTGGTGACGCTCGCTACGCTCGCTCAATAAAATATCCAATTGTAATTTCATGAGACATTTGTCGGGAAAATCTTTTAGGTGATTTTATTTCTAAGTCCACAAAAATGTGTTACCATTACGCCTAATGCTCTGCAGAAGCTCGCAAGTAGATATTTGCGGATGCCACCACAAGACCGTGAGCTAATAATCTTATGGACGGAATAAACATTCCATTAATATATTATGTATGTATGGAAAAACAAAACGAACGATCTCGAAGAATTTCCTCCAGTGTAACGCGTTGATAAGCGAGCACCAAACACGATTCACTCAATCAAAGAAAATGCTACAGTATTACCTTAGACTAAAACACTTAAAATGGCAAAAAATTGTAAATACTCGACCGATTGGGCTGAAATGTATAAAATTTTATATAATTTTGTTCTTTGATCATCATGCAAAATTTTAGCTTAATCCGAACATTTTGTCTTTCGACCAATTGGAGCATTTAGTAGACTGAAACTTTGTAGATTTATATTAAATGATGCAGGTCTTCTTGACAGTACAAAAATTCAAATTGTTCAGATCAACCAATCATAAGATATTTAAAATAAACTAATACGGTATGAGTTCTAGATTTTTAATTGGAGCGACGTTTCAAGTGAACTGTGTCACCCCTCATCAGGCTCGGAAATGTAACATTTTAAAAAGAGAAAACAAAAATGTTTTGCAAAAATGTTTTTAAAATGTTACATTTCCGAGCCTGATGAGGAGTGACACAGTTCACTTGAAACGTCGCTCCAATTAAAACCTAGAACTCATACCGTATTAGTTTATTTTATTTATTAATGATGTGTTCTAAAACATTAAGAAGCTACATAAGATATTTATTATTTTTAAATTTGAGTCAATCAAAGAATTGTGAAACAAGTTCGGCTTGCAAGCCGCTGATTTTGTTATTACATGTGATCAAAATTCAGCTCGATCAGAGAAACAGTGACGTGAATACTGGCACAGATAAAATCAAGCTGGTCCGTGCCAAAAGAGTGAAAAGGAAACGCTCGTACAGTGACAAACACTTTGAAATTCAGATCTAAATCCACGGTGGAACAAATAACTATGATCCTGAACGATTTGATCTATTTAAATGTGTTTACAGCAAAGATTGCACAAGTTACATCGGCTAATGAAAGATTTCTGTCGATAAGCTTGTCTTTCTTTATGTATAATTTCACAAAATGTACGTAATAAATGTAGCACAGACCCTCCAACAGAGTTGTATGGAAAGTCCATTGATTAGGTTTAAGATAGCACAAGTGAGAAAGTGAGAAAAAACATCATCCTGAGCTAGACTCACCAGTGTTGGGTAAGTTCCTAAAAAAAGGAACTAGTTCCAGTTACATTTCCTTTGATTAACAAGGAACATGTTCCTGTTCCTAATTCCTTTGAAATAAAGGAACTGGAAAGTTACCAGTAAGGAACTTAGTTCCTTTTAAGTTACAATGCCCTCCAAAAGCAACCCGGATTTTTTAAAATTACCCTTCTCTCAATTGAGTGAGCCAAGCGATGAAGCAGTATATTTTCAGATATCAGATAAATTTAGGAAGACACACAAAATGGGTAATTATTCGTTATAAATTCTGTGCAAATTATGTCATAAGATACTTTTAGGGGAACTTAGTTCCTTTATTTTTAAAGGAACTTAGGAACTAAAAAGTTCCTTTTGTAAGGATTTAGGAACTTATTTTTCGTTATTTATCAGTTCCTTTCAAATAGAAATATATATTTCTATTTCTATTATTTCTATTTGAAATGAACTTATAAATAACGAAAATTAGTTCCTAAATTCCTTACAAAAGGAACTTTTTAGTTCCAAAGTTCCTTTAAAAATAAAGGAACTGTATGTATCAGTACCCCTAAAAGTTCCCCAAAGAGGAATTAGTTCCAAGGAACTAGTTTCTCCCCAACACTGAGAAGTGAGAACCACTAAAAACCAACTACAAGTATCAAACTGAAGCCGTTCAAGTTGAGTCAATGAAAGAGTGATGCAATCTTCTACATGTTCTGAGCAATTTAAATAATAATACATTATCTACTATCAGTTATCAAACCTAATTACATCGATAGGTACACTTGGCACAACTAAAATTGATCGGAGTACAAATGTGAATGACATCTGGTCATGTTCCGTACTCAATCAATGCTTGCACAATGCTTTTAATTCATAAAATATCAAATTGTAAATTTGTAAGTTCTTTTGACATTTTGTCGGGAAAATCTTTTACGTGAGCCCTGTGATGTGATGTAATTTTCTAATTCCACAACAATGTGTTACCATGGTGAATACTTTGTTGCCATGGCAATGCTGAGCCCCATGGTGTCAATGCCGATATTACAGTTTTTAAATCAAGGTATTCAGAGATTTCTATCAATCTTTCTGTATTAATTACTTGAAAACCGGTGGTCGAATTGGGAGGGGGGGGGGGGATGCGGGGGGATGGCATCCCCCCATGGGGAATATATTGATAGTTCCATCCCCCCATGGC
Source organism: Leuctra nigra (assembly GCA_934045905.1). Classification (NCBI taxonomy): domain Eukaryota; kingdom Metazoa; phylum Arthropoda; class Insecta; order Plecoptera; family Leuctridae; genus Leuctra; species Leuctra nigra. The sequence goes on from OW203771.1 coordinate 24,897,460, forward strand.
TAATTTTTCCACTTCACCATCCCCCCATGAGAGATTGAAAACAGCACTAAGTAATGTAATTTACTTTAAAATATTTCAGAGAATTTGTCTATTTAGCCTTGTAGACGCCATTTGTCGACATGAAAATAGGCTTAAAATAACGTCAAAATCGCGTAAAACGCACAAAATAAATTTCTGATATTTAAATTTTTCCGTACCTGTGCGCCCCGGACCAGCATGGGCCTGGGGGCCGTCCCCAATTGACCTCATGCAAATGTTTCTTTTTGTAACAATACAGTTGTGTAATATTTGTACAGTAGGGGGGGAGGGTGATAGGGGAAGGGCTTGCGCCACTAGATGTTAGAAAAAATAAAAGTTTGACTGTGATTTAGTAAACTGTGCATTTTGTAAACAAAATGACCTCAAAACGTCTTAAAATTGATTTTAAAGTGCCAAAAAACTAAAAAACGTCCTGCGGGGCAAGGTTTTTGGGGCATGTCCCCCACATCTTATTGGAGTGAAAACGGTGAACAATTTAAAAAACAAAATACACCTCAGAACGTCTCAAAATTGATTTCAAAGTATCGAAAACTAAAAAACGCCCTGCGGGGCAACACCCCCCTTAATGCGAGACAAATTTTGTTCCTTCACTTGCCCCCCCCCCCCCCCCTGGGCAGAAATCCTGCCAGTACACCATTCCCCCATGGACTGACTTCCAATTCGACCACTGTTGAAAACTATTCATCCCACAATGTCCCACAATAATAATGCTTGCTTGTCTACATCCTTGACATCTATACTTTCATATTTCAATAATTTATTATCCATTTTACAACTAAAGAAAGTTCCCTATTTCCAAATAAATTGAAACCCTGAATTTACATGATTAGAATAGAATTGAAAAGAATAATATTTAATCATCATTATTAAGAAATGATAAATAGTTCCAGAGGCTGTTGTTTGTAGCATTATTCTACATTTACAAGTCTCGGTTCAGTTGACAGTTATTTCTTATGAAACAGAAGTAGTAGGTAAGTTCCCGCCACTTTACAAATCGTCGCCCTAGTACTTATTTGATCCATATCCACTTTTCACTTTTTTGGAGTTAGTGCCACTGACTGTTTACTCAGTGCTTGTTCTATCTATATCCAAGAACTCTGGTTAAGAATTCTCAATTTTTAACATGATTTCAGTGTTTTTTTGTGTCATATTTTCGGCAAAAATGACTTTTTTAATACTTTTATGATGCAACATTAACCATCAGAACCATGTATGCCTTGACTAGTCATTATTGGAGGCACCATTCAGTTATTGTCCCCAACACTGAAGTAAATAACAATTGGGCAAATGGATATGGATCAAAATTTAACACATATTCTTACTAAAAATGAAAAAATGTGAGCACATTTCATCCATATCCAACCGGAAGTATCAATTATAACTAATAATCTATGGGCCCAAAAGGGGTTTTCTCGCCTGCACATCATTAACTGATTTATTTCCTTAATATTCATGCATCAAACGTCTTTGAAGTCATTGGCGTTGAGCAAGGAACAACACATGAACTTTGAAGTCGATTTTCTCCGTTCGCGAAAAAGTGGATATGGATCAAATAAGTATTAGGGCGACGAAATTAAACATCTGGACGGGGCGGGTGGCGCTGCCAAACAACAAATATGTGAGACAACTTTGTCTATTCGCACCGCACTAAGAAGTGGGTGCGAATAGATAAGAAAGAGAAAATGTCTTCACCTCTGTGTCTTTTGTGATAGATAAAATTACAAGTTTCCATGAAGAATTTTGTGTTACGTAAAACAAAAACACAAAATATGAAATATTTGGTATTTTTCTTAACTACTAGTACCTACCTACCTACCAAATACCTAGACATACCAAAGCACATGAGGGATCACCATAATAATCAGGTAGGCCCCTTGGTAGGTAGGTATTAGGTTAGGTTACCTTGACATTTTTAATCCTATCATTATCAATCCTGGATTCGTTTAATAAATTACCTGCAGTTTATATAGCTTAGTAATTGTCTTTATATTGTATCCATAACAATGACAGGATCACTGAGGTGTTACCTAGAGGACTGTAGAAAATCATTTTTAAAAAGAAAATTTACAAAATCACTCTTCCTTGAGCACACCTCTGTTTTAACAAATCATTTAGTGAGATGAGTAGGTTTACCTACGTACCTATCTACCTACCTATCTATCTACCTAGTAGGTAGGTAGGTACAAGGTACACCATCAATAAGCTAATAAGCACTTGACAATACGAATTAGTTTCTGTATGAAGCTGAAAATAGGCTGTAGTCACACCACTACAAAGTTAAACAGCAGAAATCACAAAAGCTTTAGAGTCGCAACACTTGGCCGTTGCAAGAAGTTGGTCCAAGTTCCAAATTGCTGTTCCAAAAACTCCCATGACAATGAAAGTTTGAACTCATTCTTCGCAGTTCGAATATTTTCATGCACGCTATGAGTTTAGGGAACACCGATCCCAACTTGGGCAAACTTGGTAAGTTTGGAACGGCCGTGGTGTGAATCAACCTTTACAAACTACCTAGGTACCTATATCAAAGTTTAAGGAGGGACTAGCGATATAATCACAGTTTTCTTAAATTTGACACAATTGTGGAAAGAAATACAAACTTCTAGAAGTCTGTTTCGCCATGGCAACACAATTTTACATAGATTTTCTGCACTTTTCATAAGGAAATATGCTGTTAAAAACATCATGCTAATTGAGCGTATTCAACCTTGAAATCCACAATCCAGCCATAGTCTTAGCTCGTGCTTTTTAATGACTGTAAAATATCTGTAGGTCTTGATATTTTGTAATGCTAATAAATTGTTTTTAATAGATTGCTGGATGGCAATCGAATAAATGGAATGACTCTCGATTTTAAGGTTGATTATTCCTACGTGGAATTGAGAAAGCTGTAAAACCCTCGTAGCTCAGTAAATCATCCAAAACATGCATCTGAACATGTGCACAACTTCACCTTAAAATTGAGAGCCTGGAATGTTGAACGTAACTGACAACTATGTGATGTCATCACTCATAATTACCTTGAGAGAGAATGCAAGCGCTAAAGACAAGGCCAAAGCCAGGAAATGCAAGCAGACAAAAGTCCAACGTAAACTCAACAAGACATAAAATGGTATTTAAACAAAGCACAAGCTAGAATAGACTTCATTGGATGCCATCGAATCATTATCAGCCAATTCGTTTCTTTCGAAAACCATTTTATTTTGTTGAGTGCATTTTGCAAACAAAGATAATTTCAATTTGGTAAAAAAAAGGTTCTCAGATTAGACCTTTGAGCAAGTGAGAATTACAAACGAAGTTAGTACCTACCTATTACAAAGTTAGATTATCTGCCATATTTTAACATTAAAGTAAATAAAACCAAGCCTTAAAAACGTTATACTTTGAACTGTCACAATCTTCATTTTTATTACAAATCTCTATATTTCAACCACTTTTTAGATAGGTATATATACATCAGCAGTTAATAAAAAAAACTATTCAAATGTAATAGAAAACATCAGAATTAGTACTACTAAAGGAAAATAAAATATTAAATGAAAACCAAAGAAAGCTAATAAAGGTTGTGACTGTTTGAATACTTTTTATTTCACATCGAAGCTGATGTGAAGATGAAAACAAACAAACACACACATAGTTTTATCAAACCGTTACCCAAGTTGGACGAAAGCAGCCTCCGGAAAAACAGAAATGGACTTGGAGCCTTCTACCTCTGAGGTCCAGATGTGATTGTGTCGGGGGTGAGATTCACAAGTAATTGATATTAAATCAAACAGTTCCACCCGAACATGGCAGTGGAATTTGTCATCGAAACAATTATTTGGAATATTCTTAGACTTCGAGTAATTCTTACAGCCCTTATTACGTCTTAAACGATGAAAACGTGAATCTCAAGAAATGGCTTCGAGGTGTATTCTAAATATCCTCTTTGCAGGTGAACCGAGACCACAAGGACATTTAGAATCAAACCTAATTACATACATAATCAATGTCGGGTCAATCTGAACATAGAACAATAGAGAACTATAGGGGAGAGTTTGGCACCTAGATCATATCTGTAACTCAGTGGTAAAAGGCCAGAAGTCCATTCGCTCAATGTTTAGGTGAATACTTTCGGAATGATGTACTCAAGCTCTGTCAATGTCATGACTGATGTCCACTAATAGTTATATTGAAGTATTCTCTTACACAATGACCCATGCTGACATCACAAATATGATTGCATGAAGACAAAATTACTGGTTTTTGAGCTCACGTTAAAGTATCATTGAAATGGACTTCCGACCTTGTATCTCTTAGGTACAGATATTATTGGACATTATACCTACATAATACATTTGCAAATCTTTGTACAGGATTAAATAAAGAGATAATCAGCCATTAGTACAAATATAAATAGCCTGATTTCGCCAGTTTCCATTTGAAAACGATTCAAATCGATTCTACTGCAGAGAAATTGTTTAAACCAATAGCAATTTCCTGATCATATTTCACTTATATAGAATACAAATCTTGAGTTAAACGGACAGATTCATGAGCAAGGCACTGTCATGGAAATAAGCGAATTCAGTTCAAGTTAATTACTAAATCAACAGATAACAAATTGTTACGTACCTCAGCGACAATTCACTCTTTGTCCTGATTCATTTTCTCATTAAAACTAAATGTTTACTCACCAAAAGCAGATTGTTGTACCTACTAAACTTTGACCTTAATCAAATATGTAGGCAATTACTGAAAAACTTTTTAGAACAATTGTAGGTAGAGCATAAAAAAGCAGAACTTTTTCTGAATTTATTTCCTCTGAATATTTAAATTTCTATTGAAATTTGGGGCAGTATGACAACATGAATCACAATACTTTTCTTGAAACATACATTTTATTTGTTTATTTATAAAATAGGTACTACACATTAGATTTACAATCAAAAACAATTATAAATATAGATTGCTCTTGCTTTGTAAATTAATAGAGCTCTTATAAATTCAACTTTAATTTTAAGTAGGTACCTATACATACCTACTAGTGGTAGGTAGAAAATTATAACTAGGTAGGTACCTATTTTGTATGAAATAAATCTGAAATGCATCTTACACATTTGAAAATTACAGTTCCTTTTTAAGATGATATTAATGGATTTTTGTACTTGAATTTACTTGTCTGTGGTGTGGTCCATCACCTTTGAGAATAATAAGCATTGCTCTGTCTTATAGTTTCTATAATGAGTCAAGGTCAGAATTGTTAATAATAAAGTATAAATAGTGTGGCACAGAAGTCAAAATGAGGTGAAATTATAATTCTAAATGAAACACATTTCTAAAAAGTCCATAAAGACACTTGGTAGGTACATTTGCTCACACGTACCTATATAAACATTATATTTTCTTAGGAATCTTCTTGCACACATAATTTACGTGATTACCAAATTCATTTGACTCTACAATTAAACCTATCTAGGTAGAAACAAATTTCCACATTGTCCAACAAACACCTGTAGTAAAATAACTCCATTCTTTAAAAGTAGACAACTGATTTTAAAATCTGTATTCATCAATATAGTTGTACATTTTCTGCAATCTCCTTTTAAGTTATCTTAGCGTTGATTTAGACACTCGACAACCGTTTTCAATTGACTAAACTTACATCGATATCAATCCCTTAATTACCACGAGTTTCAAATCATTTTAGTTGTAATCTTTGTGCAATCTTTGCGCTTCTTTCAATGCTAATTGTATTGTGTTATTTCAATACGATTCACTTCACTCACTTGTCGAAGTAATCTGGATCAAATTCAATTGAGTCAGAGTTCGTCAGTTTGTTGTTCGGATCGGTTCGAAGCGGTGTTAGAGGAAATACACAAATATATGTGTATATGTCAAACAGTTTTGAATATAGAAAAGCAAGAACAGCATCAAGTCCTTTATCTTCAACTTTAATGCTTATCTTCTCTCATAAAATTTCACCAAAAATTTCTCAATTTTAATTTGTTTCAAGAAACTATGAGTGAAATGTTTGAGAATCCAGGAACAGGCTGTGGGAGTTGAAGATAAAGTTGTATGACTTTGAGCTTGCGGTTCTATAATGTCAGATGTTAGTTCTATTTGACATGGACATACCACAGGGCGTTGGGCCTTCTCCGGTGGGGGGGCCTCGGGGGCGACGACCTTTGGGCCGGGGGCGATGACCTTCTGCGGGGGAGGAACCTGGGCGGCCTGGTTGATGGCAGGGGCCTGGTCAGTCACCTGTAACAGTGTCGTGTAACAGTCAGGTCGTTAAACCCCCATGTCTCGTAAATTGTTAGACTTGGAAGTTTTAATTCGTTTACAATAACTAAACTCTGGCCTTTTAGGGATGAGATTCTAATTCGACCACTCAAATATAGCCAAGTTTTTCAATACTCTGCTAAACTTAAACAATTGATTAGGTAGGTTACATATTCGATTGCCATTGCAACATTCCTAGAATAACCACTAATGAAACCTTAATAATTGTTACGCAAAGCAGAGAAAAACTGGGCTCAAATCACACTGACATTGAGATGTTTGTTTTGCACGTAGATTGGCGTGGTATTTGCAAGCTATCAGGTTGATCAGCAAGTGAATCACGTACCTCGTCGCGAGCCGCCTCCAGTCCCGCGATTAACTCTTCGGGCGTCATGCCGTTGAGCGTCGTGCCTATCCGGCAGTCGCACACTCGCACACTCAGGTTCTCCAACGCGGCCTGAACAAACCTCAGCGGAACCTGTGAACAAATATCAGTCATTGCACTAAACAAACACTTCACTAACACAATCAACTATGGTTCAGAAGACATGAAACTAGTACTAATTAGTCTAATGGTTTGGATGATATCAAAGTGTTGACCTAGTCTTATGGTTTCGGATAAGGTTCGGAAGAGATATATTTTTTGTCTGGGGCTTAACGTCGCACTGTTCTGCAGCGAGGCTGATGGCGACGGATGAATGATTATGATGATGATTGGGAGATGATGGTGAAGAGTAGGTAAGGATGGAAGGTGGGAAGGAGGCGGTCGTGGCCTATTAGTGGGGTACCTTCCCAGTATTGCCTGTCGACTGAGGGAATACCACGGAAAAAACCCAGTCAGGAAGGACGGCCGCGAAAATCGAACCCGGGCCTCCGGAATACAAGTTTAGAGCGTTACCACTCAGCCAACCTGTTCCGTAAGGGATATTAAATTGTGTTTACCATTGCAAGTGGTTCCGCTTTGCGTGGCCTCACTCCTCCATTGGCGTTACCGTTGCTGAAACAAGCAACAAGTCGGCACTTTCAGATGTCAGACTCCAAGTAGAAATATAACAAGTAATTCACGCTAACTCACATAGCTCTTCTAGACTCATTTCATTGATATAACATGGATGACTCACCAAGGAACATCAAGTACCTAACAAGTCATAGGTACATTTATTTGTATACCATTTTATGTTTTGCCGAGTGTATAGTACTTGCAAGTCATGAAACTGTGTTTGAAGGAAATGGATCGGTTGCTTGTTAGGTTCCTTGACAATCAATCCTTGTTATCAGAGTCATTGACACAGACTCATTGGATGATGCCATAAAGTCTTTATCAGACAATCCGTTTCTTTCAATACCGTTTTATCTTGTTTTGTGTAAGTACGTACCTACTACCATTATTATTAAGGTAGTACCTAGGTAAGTTAAATCATTACCTAGATGACTTATCTAGAGTACCTGCAATAGACCTGGTTGCTAGGTAACAGACCCCAATCTCGTTTATCTCACTGGTTCACAGGAAATATTTCAATAGTTTATTCGTTACCTATTTAAAACATAGGTAGTTCAGTATGATATTAAAAGAAAGACAGAAATTGTATCAAATAAATCAAGGAAATTTTATCAAGGAAGGTACTGATTATTTATTGAGCGAGCGAAGCGAGCGTCTCCTATGGCTCTTTTGGCACGGACCTCCGTTTTTTTTTCTGTTACTATGAGGTTAGGTATACAAATTAAAGATTTTCTTCGATCGAGCTGAACTTTTGCATACATGTACGGACCATATCCGGGCGTTGTAGACCCAATTTTTTAGAAATCCACTGATTGGTTAAAATTAGAAAAAAAATTATTTGAAATCATCTGTGCACCAGTGAGATTTTGGTCAGCTGCTTTTTCTGGGCGTAGGTACACTTGGCCAAACAAAACTTGAACGTTCAATAAATCTGATAGGCTGATAAATGTAAGTCTAAGCGATCTCATTGTCTCACTCTAGTAGGTGACCTCACATTTCAATGATAATAACAAGCTTTGATTGGTTATGGGACATGACCAGCAGTCATTCAAATTTGGTCAACGTTCAAGTTTTGTTTGGCCGAGTGTACGTATACTACCAATATTATTTAGGTATAGGCGGTATAGGCTAATGATACATCATTAGATGACATATTGGAAATGATTTTGCTTGAGACTTTGTTTTTATCAATGCTTGGCTGCTTTACCTTGGGCCTTGCCCCGACAGCTCCCACGGTTCAGTCCGATCGTTCATAATAATAGATACTGAAAATAATGTTCAAATGTTAGTTTAAAAGGCATTTTGTGTACGTGTAGGTATAGGTAGCCACCTACCTACACATCTACCTATGAGAGCACACCTATGTTTCATAAAAGCCGAACATCCATGTAGCTACGTAGGTACGTAGTAGCGAGGTACCTACCTAGATGTTTCGGTGAAATTAGGTACTAGTTTTAGCTATAGCAATACATTAATATATCCTAGTGTAGAGTAGTAATTTACTTACCTAAGCAAATGAGCGTTGAAGACGATAGAAAAATAGAAAACAAGACACAAAAAAACTAATGAAGAAAACTAGGTACTAGGCACTATAAAACTTGACTAATAACTAATACTAAATAATTTTTTTGTGTTTTTTTGTTTTGTACTAAGAATAAAGAAATAACTACGAAGAAAACTTAATATAAATATAACGGCAACGGTAGCGAAATTAGCGAAAAAACGAAATAATGGAGAGCGAATGAATAAGATGACTATGCAAGAAAATGGTTCTGGGCGAACCCGCCCCCCAAAACGAAAAAAATCTAGACCAGGGCTTTTGCCAATCTCTCAACATAAAACATGAATATAATGACCTTCAGTTTAAATGAAGCCTCTGGAATCAACGCCGGATAATATGTTTTCTAGTGGCAGGAGAGGAGTAAATTTGTACTCTATGCTTTTTAAAATCTTTTTAAACCATTTTGCGGTTTTGTACACGACTAATGAAGCTCATAGTGTGCTGAGTGTGGGATATTTACACGACATTTTTATATTTACAAATTGGCAGTTGGTAAAACTGATCGTAGAACTGATGTAGCAACCGACTTCACTTTGGTCGAGTTGCCTCAGCTGTCAACTGTCAATGTCAAATGTTTGTTGACGTTTGGGAACTGGACAAGTTTATTTTTGTTACCTAGTATTATTTATAGTATTATTCTTTCATTGCAGTTGCACTTCTTTGCGCGGTAGTAGTTTATTTTTTCTTAATATCTTCAATTATTCCCTTCTTGAAATCTTCTATTTTCTGATTCTCTTGTTCCGGTTAGCTTATAATACCTAGGTAGAGGTAGGTACCTACTTAGTTCATTCCAATCTTTCAATGTTGTTTGGGTGAATCCATCGAAGCACCCTTCTAGCCACAACCCTCTGAGGCCTCATTCACAAAGCAGGGTTAGCTTGGATGAGCTCATATAGTGCCATAAGATATAATAAGGCCGCCCTCCGTAACACCGGCAAAAAGTTTGAATGCCCTTCTGGATTGTGTGGGTCCCAACTACCGTACCTACTCATGTATTAGCCGTATATTTGCCTGGTACGCTTTTTGCTTAATTTCAATATCCGTCCCTCATAGATTTCTCATGACGAAGTTTATTGATCAGACTTCTGTTTGTTAAATTTTTAATATGTTTCCCCCAGCTTAGAAAAATTCTATGATAGGTAGCTTGTTGATCATTTTTCTAATATATTATACTAGTGCTTGTTTCTTTTGTACACATTAATTGAGTTCTAGAATAGAAAGTCGACATTGAGCTGTATGATGTCTGTTCTTATCTGTGTAGGTAAACAAGGATGGAGTTGGAAGTCAACGAGCCTGCAGGAAATGTATCGGAACATCGGCCGGCTTCCACTTCAGGTGGTTCTTCCACTCGCATGATGGAAGAGGGATTCGAGGACTGTTTGGTGGAGTGGAAGGGAGTCGGTGGAAGAATCAAGCGGCACAGTGCAAGATGGAGTAGCGCAAGAGAAGTCAGTTGAGGAAGGAAGTGCGCTTGGAGAAGGCGGCAAAGAAGATGCAAACATGCGCTCAGACCAAACCGAACATGACTAGGTGAGAGACAAACATTATATAATTTTTCACCAAAAATCAACTACACTATTTAAAGCGAAAAATTAAAAATGTACTAAGGGATAACCCTAAGTTTGTCTTATCATCTACCTACTCATGATTAAAATTTCAAATCATTTCGTCGACCCATTTTCTCTCCAATCGTATTCAAAAATGTGCCTTAGGGCTGGGATAAACTGAGCAGTTTAGTAAACCTTTAAACGCTCTCAAAATGTCCGTTTAAACGTTTAAACGTTTACTGAGCATAAAAATGATAAAGGATATTTATTGCCTCTCCCCCTGTAAAACCACTTTCAAGACCATGTGGCATTCTTGAGAGCTTATCAACACTTCTTGAAATTGTACCCTGCCCAAAACTTTCCTTCAACTGATCATAATAAAAATACATTTCAATTTAAATGCAATAATTTTCAACAAAGCTTGCACTTTGTTGTTTATGGAAACAAGCACTCCAGCATCTCGACTGATCTATAAATATATGCAATTACGCATGACGCGTAATTTCCCCTCTTTCCGTTTTACTACTCATTAGGTACCTAGGTACATTTTTCTCGCGATCTAACTGAAGAGGGTCAATAATATATCACTCAAAAATGTAAACCCTAGGTAAGGCAGTGCAGCATTTGACTTTCCACCTTGGTTTTTCACAATGCAATATCAAAAATAAAATTATTATATGCTTTTTCATGCTGTTTGTTTATGTATTCCGACTGTAAAAGACATAATATGTCAACTTTATTTTCACGTGATAATGCGAGGTCACTGTCCCTCCCACTAAGCAACCCCAAGTAGTTTTCTACAAGGTCAGAGCTCTTATGTCTAGGGGAGGATCACTGACTGATTTTAGAAATAAAAAAGGTTGAATATTGGGGTTTACCTTGGAGATCCTGAGAAAAATTATAAAAGCAACAGCGAAATTTACAAAATAACTGGAATTATATTCAATTTGGTGATATTTCGCAATAGGTATATTTCGCGTTTTAGTCAGTTTAGTGGTGTTCAGCAGTGTTAAGGGTAAATTTCGCGTTTTGTCGCCATTAGATTCCAGTGTTTTTGGGCCAGAAACATATGGAAACGCATTTATATTTAGAAATATGAGTCATTTACAACACTTCGAAAATTTAGCGATCACCATTTAATCGGATCTCTACTCGTTGTGAAGATATGAACTTTCTTCATATTCCCACAGGCTATGTCGCCAGCAAAAAAATAAGGGTCATAGCTTCAACCTTGAAGTGACTTAGTGGTGGGCGTGAGATAGGGCTTGAGGGGGGAGGGGTAAAAGCATCACAGCTGATCGCAGCATTCTGACGAAATAGACAAAACAGACAGACAATAAATAGACAAAACAACTGTTGTTTGGTATTCTTTGATATAGTTTTGAGTATTACAAAATCAACACTTATAATGATTAAACGTTTACCAACGTTTAAACGTTTAAACGCAAGCTTGACGGTTAAACGAACGTCCCACCCCTATGCAGAACGCGTCCAAATCGCTCGCGCTTGCATCACCTTAACGGTGTGAATGTGTTGTTACATGAAGCGAGTGCACATCATCTGGTCTCGACGGCAATAGAGGAGTATTCGCTGACCCGGCCAGTTCTAATCTCCACGGCAATGGAGATATTTCTCCCGACGCATCACTCAGCCGGAACATCGAGAGCTCCAGCAGTTGACGTTGAAACAAACCGGAGACAAGACGTTCTTGTGCGACTTGTGTCAGCGACATATCACTGGCGTTCAAACACGCTCAAGGTAATGGAATGGAACGTTGAGGCGGTACAGAAAGATATGCAAGCTAGGGCATAACTTTGCTGTTAATTGAAATACCGAGTGGCTCAAAAAAGTCCCCCTGTTTGAGAGGCTACTCCAACAGAATTGTAAAAGATAAAGAGCTGAAACTTTCACACATTATAGGAAACAAATGAAAATGTACTGTGTGTCATCAGAAATATTTGATTAGTTCAGTTCAGTTTCATTTCCAGAATTCATCAATACATTTGAAAGAGGTACAGTGAAAGGACTCCTCTGGTTGACACCATTTAGTGGAGTATGTGGAAAGGTTACTTGAACTAAATCTAGTAACCCAGTATATAAGTAATAGCATTGAAATGAAGACCAATTAATATCTAGGTATATGCTACAATTATACAGAAGCATTATGCCACAGAAGCATATCGAACATCTTGATGAGTTGCTGCTGGATTTAAATTCTTTTCATAAAAATATTAAATTTACTGTGGAGATGGAGGAGGATGATGCCTTGCCGTTCTTGGATGTGTTAATTAGGAAGAAGGGAGGGAGGGTGATTACTTCGGTGTACAGAAAACCTACACATACGGATCAATATTTAAGTTTTGATTCGAATCACCCGGCTCATATCAAAAGGGGTATTGTTGAGTGTTTGTGGTCTAGAGCTAGGTCGTTGTCTAGCGATGCGGAAGTATTAGCGGCCGAGAAAAATCATCTTTTTGAATCTTTTGTGGTAAACGGCTACTAGTGGGGCAGATTAGACTAAATTTTCCGCGTTTGGTGATAGAAGCATGGATTTTGGCTCATATGTTCAGAAAAAAATACTGATTAATCTGAGATCGGGTCGTCATCAAAAACTCACCCCGTTTAGGGGTGGCGGGGGTGGAAAGTTTGGGGTAGACAGATTTTAAAAATATTATTAAAAAAGGTTCCGCTTATATTTATTGACCAAAATTACACTAATGTAATCAAGTAAGGTCCATATTCGAAAAGTAGTACGTAATCATGAAAAATTTTGGGCAGGGGCGTCCAAAATTTGGGCATATCATATTAATTCGATAACATATCATAGTTGCCCCGAAACATAGCTTGTGACAATTCTAGCGAAATTTAATTTCACCCTTAGCACAAATCTAATGTTATTACTTGAATTTGATTGACCCTGGCTTATCAGGAGCGTGATAACTGCTTATTAGATATGATAATATTCAAAATATAATAAAAAACATATACTTATGACCATTCAATCAAAATGTAATTTCACACTTGACTCAGATATAATGCAGTTAGATACTTATGTCACCTTGTATTATCAATATGATGACCTTGGCTTATCAGATATGATAATATTAATAAATTCATGGTAACATATGCTTATGACCATTCTATCGAAAGATAATTGCACACTGAATACGAATGTAATAATATTACTCGAATAAGATTGGCCCTGGCTTATCAAGGCTGTGACCTTGGATTACCAAGATATGATAATATTGAAAAATGCGCACAAAAATATGATTGTGACCACTCTATCGAAAGATAATTTCACCCCGAATTCACTTATAATTTTATCAGCACGATCAGAGTGACTTGGCTTATCAAGAGCGTGACCTTGGCTTTTTAGGAACGTGACATATGCATATCAAGTATATGTATATAATGAAGGTATTATTATATAGCTCTTGACTTCGCTACCAATGCTTAATTTATTCTAAAATTATTCTAGATTTGTTCTTCAGGGTCCGAAATCAAAAAAGCTTTTCCCCCGGGGGTTTTAAAAGAAACCCCATTCTTTCCCTACTTATTAGATACACCAAAGTTGGTTAAACGTTCAATTCCCAAGGGAAAAAGCTTTGTGAATCCGAGCTCAGGTGATGGTAGAGCTTGTGTGGAGGGCCTAACATCTGCGGTGTTAATGATAGCTTGATATGTCCTCCATACAAGCTCTACCATCTCCTGAAGGCTGGGCGTAGATGTAAGACCCTCCATACAAGCTCTACCATCTCCTGAAGGCTGGGCGTGGATGTAAGACCCTTCATACAAGCTCTACCATCTCCTGAAGGCTGGGCGTGGATGTAAGACCCTTCATACAAGCTGTACCATCTCCTGAAGGCTGGGCGTGGATGTAAGACCCTCCATACAAGCTCTACCATCTCCTGAAGGCTGGGCGTGGATGTAAGACCCTCCAAACAAGCTCTACTATCTCCTGAAGGCTGGGCGTGGATGTAAGACCCTCCATACAAGCTTTTCCATCTCCTGAAGGCTGGGCGTGGATGTAAGACCCTCCATACAAGCTCTACCATCTCCTAAAGCAGGGGTCGGCAACCTTTTTTGGTGAAGGAGCCAATTTCCCCAAAATTAATAAATTATATAATAATGGGAGCAGCATCGAATATAATACAACGAATATAATAATCAGAATGATTTGTTTACTTTCAATTTTGACGGTTGTTGCCCCGCAGGACATTTTTAAGAATTTTCACATTTTTCGATTCCAGATCTTTATTTAAATTAAAGAGCCATTCAAGAACCACCCAGGAGCAGCATGTTGCCAACCCCTGTCCTAAAAACTGGGGGTGAATGTTAGACCCTCCATACAAGCTCAACCATCTCCTGAAGGCTGAGCGTGGATGTAAGACCCTCCATACAAGCTCTACCATCTTCTTAAGACTGGGAGTGAATATTAAACCCTCCATACAAGCTCTACCATCTCCTAAAGACTGGATGTGGATGTTAGACCCTCCATACAAGCTCTACCATATGCTGAAGATTGGGGGGTGGATGTAAGACCCTCCATACAAGCTCTACCATCTCCTGTAGTCTGGGGGTGGATGTTGATCCCTCCATACTAGCTCTACCATTATTATGCTGAAGACTGGGGGTGATTTTAGGCCCTCCATACAACTCTATTATCTCCTGAAGGCTGGGGGTGGATGTTAGACCCTCCATAAAAGCTAGTGATGTGGATTTTACCGTAAATTTTTTTCTCGGTAAATTTACCGGTAAATTTACCGTCAGGCGGTAAATTTTTTTATTTTTGTCTAATTCAGGAATCGTGCTATTGGCTCTTGAAATAATTGTTTTAAAAGTGTTTTGGGGGTGCCAAATGTGTATTAAGTGATCAGGAAATGAAGGGGATGCCGTGGTTCTTCCAAGTGATTTCTTTTTGCATCGTTTGGTCTTCACACTCTAAAATTTAATAAAATGTAATACTTGCACATAATTAAAGCTCAATAAATTAAATAATGCCATAATGGAGAACGTTACTGCCACTGTTACACTCTCAAAACGTTATTTATTATTATAATTAACAATATTTATTTATTGAATTTAACATTTTGAAGATGTACAATGTACCTACCTCAAGTCATAAGCTATAATATTATCTGCAAGTTTTGTTTCCACATAAATTATATGGGTGTAGACATATCCAACAATACACTTTGAAGAACCAATTGCTTCCCCTTATCTTCCCCAGGTCTCTTACAGTCATTTCCAAGTTGCAATTTAAATAATACCTTCATTTAAAACAAATCATAAAAATTTTGTTTTTTTGTTTATACTTTGAATATTTGCACACTTCTCTGCTATGAAACCAAAGAAAATATATGAAGAAACACTTCTAGGGAAATCAAGTACAATTTAACAAGTACTCTACCTACAGAAAATGAAGATAAAATGAAATAAAATAATAGATAAAATAAAGTTAAAATTCATGAAATAAAATGAACATTTTCTGCATATTTCTACCTACAAAATCGACATTGGTCAACATTTCACTTTGGTATAAGTAATTAAAAAAAACATAACAATTTCAAATTCATAAAACTTATGTATGAACACCTACAAATCAACATGGACTACATTTCACTTAACTGTGAGGTCTACTTGATATCCCTGAAAGTATTTCCCTACTTTGTCCTTGGTTTCACCCTAGGTTTCACATCGGAGAATGTGTGCAATAAATAGCCAAATAGGTACACTCCCCCAAATAATAAATGGTACTCCGTTTTGCGGCTATGTCCTTTCACCGTAAACGATTTTAATAGGTACCCTGTAGAGTGAGAGAGCGCGATAGTTGATGTGCTAGTGAGAAGAAAGATTGACGACAGGTTGTCGGGCATCTCACTCACAAGTAGTCTTGTCTCGCTTGCACTTGGTACTAACTGGGGTGGTTCATGCCGAGTTGTTTTCTGGTGGAGTGGGGTGAGGTGAACTAAAATAGATAACGATTTCAATAACTGCTACCTGCAGAAGATCCTCGATTGATTCAATGCTCGAACTGTCCTCGCCGTGGTTTACCGTGAATGAATTACACTGATATTTCCAAAATTTTCGAATGTAGTATTTTCAAGGGTTTAATTTTATAGCTATTTGCATAATCATATTGTAATCGTTGAATGAACCTTTCTATTAGAATAATAATATATTAAATTAAATTCTTGACAATGTCAGCAAACTGACTTGTCAGTTATGCATCAATTCATAAACGACACAAAAATCATGTAAAATAGCAATGTTTAGAATTGTATATCATATTCAGACACAAAACAATATCCACAAATTATACTGACACATTTTCTTTTGAAATATGGGTATATATCTACAGAGCAAAAGAAATTGTATACAGTAATTTGCACCTGCATTATCAAAATAGCTAAATTTTAGCTTCAAAATGCATTCACAATAATGTGATATTACTTTGGTAATAATTGCTTTTGTTGGTTAATTGATATTACCTATGTTGAAAGTATTCTTGTATCTTGGAGAGCAGTTAACATCGTTACTCGCATCTTGTATTTCAGTCACATTTTAAGGGTATCTTGCCCATCATTGACGGCATTGGCGTATAGTTTGAAAACAAAATTTGGTTAAAATTGGTTAAAATATTAGAAAATCATTTTCATCGGTAAAATGTCCAGATCACATTGAATTTTTGCAGCCATTGAAACCCAAATATCATTACCTACATGTCACAAAATGTCCGTGGAATTGTCTGATTGATTAATTAAAATTATCCGTACTTACAAGTTGAAATTTGGCAAGGCCAATAATATTTAATTACGTTTCTAAATTTTTCAGTCAATTCTTATGATTTTTAGCAAATTTGAGCTATTTTGGGACGCTTAACTTTATTTATTTATATAGTACTGATTCCCTGAAGACAATGGCAATAATTGTAATTATACGTTTCTCACATATTTAGTCAATTCTTATGATTTTAACAATTTATAACCCATTTTGGGACGCTAAACTTGATAATTTATAATGGATGGGGTCAGCTGCTTGAGTGGGGGGATCAATCCCCACCTGCTTATGTTAGCATTTCAATTGTGATTCATAATCAGATTTAATGAAGCATTATCTTGTTGAATTGGCAGTGGTGACGGTTTGTTCCGATGAATGTGCTGGTGGCCCTGGTAAGGGCCAACAGCGACGTTTCGAAGGAGTTACTTCCTTCATCTTCTGTCGGCCCTTATCAGGGCCACCAGCACATTCATCGGAACAAACCGTCACCACTGCCAATTTATTACACGATGGTTCCGAAAACGTCCACGACATCATTATCTTGTTATTTGATATTCTGTTTTTCGTCAGTTATCAAGGGCTAGGTTTCGAAAGCAGAAAATTTGAGCAAGTATTTTTATTTATTTTTTTGGCACGGACGTCTGTTTCTTTTGCTTGTTACTGAGGTATCACCCACTGTAATTGCATTCGATTGAGCTGATATTTTGCAAACATGTTGCATCAACTCTGCGGTTTGCAGACCTACATTTTTCGAAATTCGTTTATTGGGTCAAATTGAAATTAATGTCTTCTGATTGGTTGATCAGATCAATTTGAAATTGTGTTAGTAAGACAAAAATTTTCTTAATCGTTACAAAGTTTCCGCCATATAGTGCAGGTTCAAGTGTAGAAAAAATGCTTTCCGCTCGATTGGAGTGCCGAAATTGATTTTTTCATAATTATCGATTATTTACATCATTCTTAATATTACCTGACGTGCCTTCAATTTTTTTGGTGGCCATCTTGGAAAATATGGCGGAAAACGTAAATTTTACAAATTATTTAATTGTTGGTAGAGGAAAGGTTGAAAAATTATGAAATAATTCACTAAATCTAAATCAAATGTGGAGATTTGAAAAAAAAATACGCCGTGAACGACATTTTATTTTTTCATTGTTGGAATTGACCAATCACGTTTCTGTGTTTTTTTGCTCTCAATTTATTACGAAACGCGTGGACTTAGACTAAAATATGTGGAATTAAAAATTGTAGGCAATTTCATTGTGAACAATATGCATTTTACAAAATTTTCCTGCGACCAACAGTTTTCAGTTTAGAGCAATTATTGTGCGACCTTCCGAGTTAAGTCATCACCTCAATAGATGCCATGGCCCCATACACGGTCAATAGTCCAGAGTCTAAGCTGCAAAAAGGGGCCTAACCCGCACCTCTGTAACGTATGAAAAGTTCTTTGAAATTAGATTAGGGTGGGTGGGCCAAAATGCCAAATTTGTCAAAAAGTCATTGTTGTCATTATCAAATAATCAAATCATATCAACCTAGTCGAGTAGCATATCAACTGAAAGCTTATCTTTAGAACAATTATTAAAAATATATATCACCATTGTAAAGTTGATACAGAGGTCAAAAGGGGTCAAAAAGTAGTCAAAATCACATTTTTTAAGTATTCCAGGAAAATGCGGTATCTTCGTCCCTAATAAAGATCATAACAAACTTTTTTATATTAATCGATCCGATATGAATCTGATTATAACATATTAAAAGTTACCAAAATTTTTTCTTTGAACATGAATGGGCTAATGAATCTGTCATATAGTTTATAAGGGCAATTTTTATTTTGAGTGCAAAATCTAAGATTATACCAATTTCCTAGCCACTAGGAACTAAAGGTTTTTTGGTGTGAAACGATACAGAACAATGCTGTCTAAAACATATCAAAAGTTCTCCAAATTTTGATTAGGGTGGTTGGGCCAAATTTCAAAATTTTGATCAAACTCATTGTTGTCATTTTCAAATTATCAAATTATATCAACCTAGTCGAGTAGCATATCAAATGAAAGCTTATGATTAGTACAACAAATTAAAATAAATTTGACCATTAAAAAGGTCGTACAAAGGTCATGAGAGGCCAAAACATGGTAAAATTTCCCATTTTTAAGCGTCCAATGACAATTGACATTATGTCATCGTTAATAAAAGTAAATAATATACTATTTGACACCAATTAACCCAAAATTAAATAGTTTATAACATGATAACATGGACGCTTAAAAATTCGCTTAAATTCTATATCCGTGGATGTGCCAATTAATTTTTTATTCAATTTCAAAATTGTGACATTTATAGTGATTAATAGACATTTATAGTCATTTATTGTTGTCATTATCCCTCCATCCAATAATCAAATCATATCAACCTAGTCGAGTAGCATATCAAATGAAGCTTATCTTTAGAACAATTATTAAAAATATATATCACCATTGTCAAGTTGATACATAAAATGACGATTATCCGTCATTTTATACTATTCGCTAGATTTTTCTTCACTACAAATGTCACAATTTTGAAATTGAATAAAAAATTAATTGGCTCATCGACGGATTTAGAATTTTGGCGAATTTATTATATGTTATAAACTATTTAATTTTGAGTTAATTGGTGTCAAATAGTATATTATTTACTTTTATTATTATTATTATTTCGTATGGTTTATTACAATTACAATAAAGTTACAAAAATTGGTAATATGAAACACAAATCGAAGGACATCATTATCATAATAAGAAATCAATGTAAAACATAAAAAATATTGCTTTTATTAACGATGACATAATGTCAATTGTTCTTGGACGCTTAAAAATTCGAAATTTTACCATGTTTTGGCCTCTCATGACCTTTGTATGACATTTTTAATGGTCATATTTATTTAAATTTGTTGTACTAATCATAAGCTCTCATTTGATATGCTACTCGACTAGGTTGATATAATTTGATAATTTGAAAATGACAACAATGAGTTTAATCAAAATTTTGAAATTTGGCCCAACCACCCTAATCAAAATTTGGAGAACTTTTGATATGTTTTAGACAGCATTGTTCTGTATCGTTTCACACCAAAAAACCTTTAGTTCCTAGTGGCTAGGAAATTGGTATAATCTTAGATTTTGCACTCAAAATAAAAATTGCCCTTATAAACTATATGACAGATTCATTAGCCCATTCATGTTCAAATAAAAATTTTGGATAACTTTTAATATGTTATAATCAGATTCATATCGGATCGATTAATATAAAAAAGTTTGTTATGATCTTTATTAGGGACGAAGATACCGCATTTTCCTGGAATACTTAAAAAATGTGATTTTGACTACTTTTTGACCCCTTTTGACCTCTGTATCAGCTTTACAATGGTAATATATATTTTTAATAATTGTTCTAAAGATAAGCTTTCATTTGATATGCTACTCGACTAGGTTGATATGATTTGATTATTTGATAATGACAACAATGACTTTTTGACAAATTTGGCATTTTGGCCCACCCACCCTAATCTAATTTCGGAGAACTTTTCATACGTTACAGAGGTGCGGGTTAGGCCCCTTTTTGCAGCTTAGACTCTGGACTATTGACCGTGTATGGGGCCATGGCATCTACTGAGGTGATGACTTAACTCGGAAAGTCGCACAATAATTGCTCTAAACTGAAAACTGTTGGTCGCAGGAAAATTTTGTAAAATACATATTGTTCACAATAAAATTGCCTAAAATTTTTAATTCCACATATTTTAGTCTAAGTCCACGCGTTTCGTAATAAATTGAGAGCAAAAAAAACACAGAAACGTGATTGGTCAATTCCAACAATGAAAAAATAAAATGTCGTTCACGGCGTATTTTTTTTTCAAGTCTCCACATTTGATTTAGATTTAGTGAATTATTTCATAATTTTTCAACCTTTCCTCTACCAACAATTAAATAATTTGTAAAATTTACGTTTTCCGCCATATTTTCCAAGATGACCACCAAAAAAATTGAAGGCACGTCAGGTAATATTAAGAATGATGTAAACAATCGATAATTATGAAAAAATCAATTTCGGCACTCCAATCGAGCGGAATTACATTTGCTCCTGTACTAATATCTATTGGTTACAATTTTAAAAAATATTTTCTATAGGTCGAGAATAAAAAGAAACGTTGAATTGGTAATTAAGACCAACATTATATCCTATTTTACACATTCTATAAATAGTCTGAAAACTCCAAGATTCAGTGGAAATTCTGACACACAAATATTTAAATTTGCTATTTTTTAATTTTATCATCGCTTGTCTGAATTTTGATTAAATATGTTGCCTCACATAAGGGCTAATTGCAGCGAATACAACACATCGATTCAACCTTCAAAAATGTCTTACTTTCTTTTTTATGTGTGTCGAAATAATGTCCGCACTCGGGGAAAAACATTAATTTTGTGCATTGCCATTTAGAGAAAATGAACAAACAGATCATTATATGAAGATCATATGAATATACATTAACAAGTGCGTATTCTATAACGCATTGATGAGCGAGCCAATTCGTTTTCCACGTGAATTGATTTGCGATTGCATGTTTCTAAGATACAAACCTTGGAATGAGCCGAAACGAAAGGCGTCAGAGAACCAGTAATGAAATATCCTGACAATTCCTTCAAGAAATTTGACAAATATTCCAAACCCTCATAAAATGTCCGTTT
Organism: Leuctra nigra; assembly: GCA_934045905.1. Classification (NCBI taxonomy): domain Eukaryota; kingdom Metazoa; phylum Arthropoda; class Insecta; order Plecoptera; family Leuctridae; genus Leuctra; species Leuctra nigra. The sequence continues at coordinate 24,919,387 of OW203771.1, forward strand.
AATGTCAATAACTCTTGAAATTAACGAAAGATTAGAATGATAATATTACAGGGGACCGCTTCTAGATGACATTAGTGTGTTCAGATTTTCAGATCGATTGGTTGAACGGTTTGTTCTAGTCACTGCCGACAAAAATACAATAAAAACACACATAAAAAAAACAGAAAGTATCCCCAATTTATAAGTGACACAAGAAGCATGTAAAAAATACATAATTGAAATTTTATGTCACATTAAAACACAAAAAAATATAGCACAGTGCATGACGCTCGCTATTCTCGCACAATAAATTCAATTGCAAGGTAAAACCGCACAACCAATCGATCTGAAATTTTGCACACTTACTAAAGTAATCTGTGCGGTCCCTGGGATCGATTTTGAACGGTATCCTGTGATTGGTTCAAATTTTAAAATAATTATCTTTCGATTGGTTATTCCGATCGATTTGAAATTTGGCAAAGTCATTGCAACCAACATTGTCCCCAATCTTACACAAATTCAGTAAAATCCTCCCATCGGTTAAAATTTAAAACAATCTTTCCTGTGATTTTTTAAAATTAAACTAGTACAAATTTATCGATAAACTTAAAACTTCGCATGTTCATTGGTAACAAATATCTAAAATGTTGGTACAACATTTTAGGTATTTGTTTGCTATTTTGAAGACTAATCTGTCATTATTTCAAAAGTTATTGTCATTTTAAGGACATTTTATTCTATAATCTTGAAATATTCCAAAAGTGTATACTACATTTTCATCCTTGCCTTCTTAATGCTGCAGAAAGCATATAGAAAAAAAGCAAAGCATAGAGCAGCTGTTACTTGCAAGCGCATATCAAATCGGATGCAGTACGATGGCTCGCTCATCAACGCGTTACACTGAGCGTTTTCCTAGTTTTTAAAACTTCGGTTGAATCATATAAAATGACAACTCGACTTTTCGATTGACAATCTTCTCACCTTACCCAAGAAATAAATAACATTGATCAATATAATAAATGATGATATCATTATTGGAAGGACATTTACTGCTTATGGCAGATTGGAATGAGTCTATATATTCCATTTAATTTAATATTTTGATAATTTGTTTTAATTTATGTAATTAAGAGCATTGTTATAAGTTATTCGTATCAAAATCGCTTTATTGTCACTCAGTTTTGAGGGTGGGAGGCAAAGGGGGTTTGACGCCCCTTTTATCACTACTTGAAGTGTTCTAAGAAGAATGCGAAAACATTTTTTGATATAAGATTTGTTTGGAATTGACCTGTTGACTTAGTTTCTAATTTAATACCACTAGGAAAACGCTCAGTGTAACGCGTTGGTGAGCGAGCACGGGGACATGCAAATTCTCGAACCGGAAATGCGTACACAAGCACAGAAAACATATACATCCATATTGAATTGAAATATGATAACTCAATCAACAAAACATATTATTATGCTTTTCATTGAAACTTGAAAATAACATCTAAGCATCTAAGAACCCTGGTTAAAATAAAACAAATCAGATTCAATCCAATTGGCACTGGAAAACATTCATTTTGATACTTCATTACTGACAGATATTAAAAATGTTAATAAGTTCATACGTTCTTAACTGATTGGGATGAAATTTTGTAAAATAAGAGACAATGTTGGTCTTAATGATCATGCAAAATATGAGTTTGATCTGAATATCGAAGACCGTTTTCATTTTTCAGCCTATCAGGAGATATTTATTTAAATTTTAACCAATTAATGGATTTCAAAAAAATTATGGTCTGCAAACAGAGAAGGTTGGTTTTACATGTGTGCAAAATTTCAGCTAGATCAAAGTAAAACTCTGACCTGTATAGCCAAAATATGAATTTGATCAGATTTATCGAATACCATTTTCATTTTTCAACCTATCAGGAGATGTTTATTTCAATTTTAACCAATGAATGGATTTTAAAAAAATTTAAGGCCTGCAAACAGAAAAGGTTGTCTCTACATGTGTGCAAAATTTCAGATCGATCGAAGAAAAACTCTGACCTGTACAGCCTCACCCAACAGAAAAAAAAAAAAAAAAAAAAAACAGAGGTCCGTGCCAAATGAGCCGAAAGGAGACGCTCGCTACGCTCGCTCAATTATTATTTTGATGTTATTTCATTTGTAAGAATGTGTACTTGACTGGTCATTTGACAACATTGTGGTGACTACTTATACATGAAGATAAAATCGTAACTTCATTTCTTCTTTCATTACAAAGATAGGATCATCAAACAGTATGTTTTAATGTGATATTTTCGAATTTGTTATACAAAAGAAATTCTAGATTACCTCTCTGGTTATACCTAGGTCATCCTTGGTTACACCACAGATTTATTGAAACGCCAAAGCATGGTAATTTTTTACCTTTTTTAACTTGATCCTGAATAATACTTGCATTATGAAGAGTATGTTTTGTAAACTAATACTTACAAAATCAAGTAGTTATTTTGTGTCTATTAAGAATAGTAAGCTCAGTTGACCAAATGGTTACTTGAAATTAAAATGACTAATAATGAGTTTATTGTAAATAATTATATTGTAGTGTAGAAAATTATTTACTACAAACTCATTAGTCATTTTAATTTCACATTATTATATAAATGTCACATTAATCACATTTATCACAGCAATTATTCAGTCATAAATTATTTAATTTTATAAATGAAAGCAGTGTTGGGGAAGGAACTTATAAAAATAACTAGGACCGCGCTACTTTTTTGGGGAACTCTTGAGTGAACGCGTTCACATTTGTTTACAAGAAACGTGAACGTCAAACGTTTATTTTAACCGTACGAACCGCAGTTTCCTTCTTTTGTAATTTCGAATTTCTACTATAAATATTGAAATATTGAATATTTTCATAAATATTCTCGATCTTGCTCGACCTGAAAAATTTCAAACTCGCACAGCCCTATATACTAATATCTTTCACACACATCGATTATCTTCTTAATTAATATTATCATCAAATAAAATTGTGAAATAGTGGATAAATATCATTTTAGTGAGTAAAATGGTGAAAGCAATTGCGGTTCATGTGGTGCCCTTGAGTATTTAACCCTTGAATTGTCTTTAACTTTTAAATGTTGTCAAAAGAAGACATTTCAAAAGAAATTATATTCGTTTTTAAGGAACTAGAACTTTTATTACCCAATTCTGAATAAAAGAATTTGTACTTTCAAAATTTCATATATTTGGTCATGAACTGAACTTCAAAATATATCATTTTAAAAAGGAACTTCCTCAACACTGGATGAAAGTGCAAACTATAGAATACATTTTCTTCTACACTATATACACATCTTTTATCAGTAAATGCGCTATCCTATTTAGTGGATATTTTTGGTGTTTGAATGTGATGTTAAATTTCACTCATTGCTATTTAACAGGCTTTGTGTCGTTTATGAACTATAGCTGACACGACAGTTTGCTGGCAAAGCAATGAATTTATTATTATTTTATATCTGTTTGAAGTCAATTCAAATTGCAAAATATACAGAATACCAATCATTTTATAGAAAATTATGTAACACGTTTTACAGTATCGAAGATTTAATAATGAATAAGTCTTTAACTATCAAATAATGAACAATGAAGCAAGATATAAGTACAAATGGTTGATAATAAAATAAAATTAATAATACCGGGGTATACTTTAAAGGCATTGGAACAAATGATCAATCGCTTATAAATTTGGAATAAAATGGTCTCGCATAATACCTATAATGATTTTATAAAACTGAAATTAAAATGTTTTTTTATAAATGTTTTAACAAAATTGAAACGTTTACAAAAGGAATACAACATTCTGATATTGTGCCCGATCATTAGTCCGATGACCTCTATTTCATCAACCGAGTATTTGGATTTGAAATAGTCGATAGTCGGTATATAAATCGCCTTCTTCTCTCTCCATCTCTTCTGTTGTTTGTTAATATTCTAATAGAAAGGTTCATTCAACGATTACAATATGATTATGCAAATAGCTATAAAATTAAACCCTTGAAAATACTACATTCGAACATTTTGGAAATATCAGTGTAATTCATTCACGGTAAACCACGGCGAGGACAGTTCGAGCATTGAATCAATCGAGGATCTTCTGCAGGTAGCAGTTATTGACATCGTTATCTATTTTAGTTCACCTCACCCCACTCCACCAGAAAACAACTCGGCATGAACCACCCCAGTTAGTACCAAGTGCAAGCGAGACAAGACTACTTGTGAGTGAGATGCCCGACAACCTGTCGTCAATCTTTCTTCTCACTCGCACAGAAACTATCGCGCTCTCTCACTCTACAGGGTACCTTTTAAAATCGTTTACGGTGAAAGGACATAGCCGCAAAACGGAGTACCATTTATTATTTGGGGGAGTGTACATTGTATAATGCAACATTTTAATGATATTCACTAGATCCCTCCACTTCTCATTTAAAGTGTAAATTTCACTGTTTTCTTGACCTATGCACTTGGCTGATTCCATAGAATATAATGATGATATTTTGGATCATTTAATATTAGAACAGTTTTTAAATCACCTAACACTTTTAGAAGTCTTCTCTGTCAAACTAAACCGGTCGATCTTCAGCAGAATTCCAAGGAAATTGTCTATGCGCTCCCATGTCAGTGTCAAGAAGTGTATATAGGTGAAACAGGGAGGCCACTTGACATACGTATTAAAGAACATCGAGATAACGTAAAAAATCATAAAATTTCTACATCGTTAGTAGCTGAACATGCGTGGACTAACATGCATACTTTTGATTGGGATTCTGCTATAGAAGTATATAAAGAAAGTAAAGCTAGGAAAAGAAAATTTATTGAGTCAGCGTTCATCACATGTGTGGATGAAGTTATTAGTCAGTCATCGTGTCATTTTGATGACGTATGGGTGGCTATGCTTCGTCCTGTGGTGAAGGCTCGGTTCAATACGGCGCGAAAATCGGTTAGGTAGACGTCAGGCCATATATGGTCACAGTTGTGGCCTCTTGGTGGGGGGGCTGACGTCAGAGAAGCAGTAGTGGTATCGGAACTCGCCAGTCTCGCTTGACAAAGCCGGTCGAACGCATCGGCGAAATATTGCGGACTCTTTTTATTTTTATTTCTTGACAATACCAGTGTTTCTGTTCAAATATTTGTATTTTACTAGGCTTTACATAGTTTTAGAAAAAAATGTATTTTTCTCAGAAAAATGTAATTTGAGACTGTTTAAACTAAGAAAACATACACTTCAAAGTTTACTACCATAGAAAAAAAATACTGTGCGATTCTGCATCCAATATTAAGGATGCTATCAAGTCTTTCATAATATGATGAAAAAATAGAGATTTACAATAATGAAATTATGATATTTGGAGGGAAATATCTCACCATGTGGCAATAGGAGAGTAACAAAACCAGTTTACCAACTTTATATCAAACACATATAATAAGCAGGAAAAAAAAATATTTGAAAAAAAAATGTTTTTATTTTTTTTAGATTCCCTTTCTACAAGGAATGGCCCTATGGTCAAAGTGGCAACTCCTTTATCGGACAGGCCTTGGGGAAGTAGTAGATACCTACCAATGATTGAAAACTGAATGTGGACATTTTAATATTGAACGAGTATTTTAAAGTTATTTATCATTAATTTTTAAATTTTTTGTACATAAAACAATATATTTTCTGAAAAGCGTGATTTTTCTGTCACGCCGGATGTCAAGGTGTGACGCGTGATTTTTGTCTGAAAGTAGGGACTGTCCCGCCAAAAGCGTGACTTTGGCAACCCTAAGTGGGAAGGCCACGGGAGAAGTGGAGAGAGTTGGTAGCAGTGGATGTACAAGAGAGACTGGAGAAGTGGGAAGTCTTGGAGGAAGAAAGGTTGTGGGAAGACAGGGAGAAGTGGAAGAAGATGGTGGAGAAGAAAGAAGAAGAGGAAGGGAGCAGTTCAAGTGGTCTTGAAATAACTGGTCTTGAAACAACTGGTCTTGGGACAACTGGTCTTGGAACAACTGGTCTTGGGACAACTGGTCTTGGAACGACTGGTCTTAGGTTTTCTTGCACAGTGCTGTACAAGAAACATTTAAATAATTTTATTGACAGAATTAAAAATAAAATATCCTCAATTTAATTAATATAGCCGATAATCTAGCTGAGCAGCCCTTTTCCTGTATTGTAATAACTGGTCTTAGAAAACTGGTCTTGGAACAACTGGTCTTGGATCAACTGGTCTTAGAACGACTGGTCTTGAAATAACTGGACTTGGATCAACTGGTCTTAGAACGACTTGTCTTGGAACGACTGGTATTAGAACGACTGGTCTTGAAATAACTGGACTTGGACCAACTGGTCTTAGAACGACTGGTCTTGGAACGACTGGTCTTAGAACGACTGGTCTTAACTCTTTTTGCACCGTTCTGTACAAGATGCATTTAATTAACTTTATTGACATTAATTAAAAATAAAATAATGTTGTATTTTAATTGGTCTTATTTAGCAGCATTCTTCCTGTCTTCTAACATCAGCCTAGAGATAGAGAATAGAAACACGCTGCCGAGCCAGAGAATGGGCAGGGGTCGCACATTGTTCGCACATGCTACCTGCTTTTGGGAGGTCTTCAAATGCCACATTACACTAACCAAAGTATAAAAATGGCGCAAAAATAAAACCATGGTGTTACAAATGATGATTTACAAGACTCCTGAATAGGAATAGTTACGAGATAAAAGAGCTGGATTATTTGTTATCTTTTATAATTTTTGGAAATAAGAAAATACCGATTGCCTTTCAAATACAACTACAAAATCTATATACTCAATTTGGTATTGTGATTAAATTTTCATAAAATTTCGTAAAATTTACATCAAGGACATAATATGAGGAGCAACATTTCTAATCGCAACTTGTCCAATGGAGTTTTTTTCGAGATAATGACCACAAACGAAATTCTGTTTTGTCGCATACATTCAATTTATGCACAACATAAAAATTATAAGAAAATGATGTTTCAAATCTTAACAAGAATAATACAAACCTAAAAAAAATATTTAACTAGGAAAACGCTCAGTGTAACGCGTTGATGAGCGAGCATGGGTAGCCTACTTGCAAATTCTCCAACAGGAATTCCGTACAAAACGCACAGAAACATACATCCATTGAATTGAAATATGATCCACTCTTGCTGGCTTGCTGGCTTGCTTATCAACGCGTTATACACATAGCCGAGTCCTATAGTTTTTATCTCGTCAGACAGAATTTACACATGACTACAGTCTTCCCGCGTTGCACAGGTCTAAGGGCGACATTCACATGATTTTCAGTGGTAAAATGACCCTTATCCGACGTAAAAATTCAAAGTTGGCTTTTAAGTTTGTCTGGAAGAGATTTAGGTAGATATTTTCTTACTGATGCACTTTCCTGCAAAAAAAATGTGTTTTGTTGTACCTCTTTTATCTGAAATGCTTTGATTAACGGGAATTATCGTTAAAGACCCAAGTTCATCTTTACTATAAAGTCAAGGCTACTCTGTTGATAGAATGATAATTCCATAAAATCTGAATTATTCCAAGTCATACTAATGACGAAATGATCAAACGGGGCAGTGATTCGTGTAGGGGGAACTTTGGCAGAGCGAATGAAAAGAGTACGATGTCTAGGTGTATGTCAGAGTCGATTTATAGCCGATTTAGTGATTGATCATTGGAAGGATCGCGCAAAAGTACGCACACGCTTCGTAAGCGTGTAAAACGATTTCTAATGATTGATATCGGACACGACGTGTAAAATACGTGTAGACATAGTTGATGGACTTTGGAATCGAGTGTTTCAATCCTTAAGTTGCCAACACTTTTAAGGTCTCATGACATTATATAATACGTATTTTAGACTGCATTCGAACGGCCCGGTTAAAAACATTTTGTGTCACTAAGGGCCAGTTTCTATTCAATTTCTATGCCAATTTCGACCTTACACTCCGACAAAAATTGTGTACATTTAGTTTTTTTATCCTTTAACAGGAGTCTATGAATGTATTCATGAATTAATTTGATATTCGAGTAAAGTGATTCTGATTCAATAGTAAGCTAACGTGACCCAACTCAAGGATCTGGGTGCAGAATTACAAGAATACATCGCATTTCCCCTTTCGAATTATTCTGTGTTTGTTGCTACCTAGATTCCTGACCCCGCCATGATTCAAACACTGGAAAGAGTAAAGACAAAATGTTAGAAGATTGGTGTAGAAACCAATAACCATAATGTAAAGATCACTCCGTAAACAGGAATATATTCTTCTACCATGTGTAGAAACTATATAGGTACATAACTATATTAGAATAAAGTTTATGCAAAATTATTTATGCAATAATTTTCAAATATTTGTCAAGTTATCGTTCTATCAATCGACATCTCGATCAAAAATCTTAAAAAAATAAATTTGAATATTTTAGCCAAAAGGTGTGATTCGTATCGATCGCATCAAGACAGGAAAAAGAGTGATCGCAGAGACAAAAGAGTCAAAAGACAGTAGTCGCTTATATATAATAGAATATTGTTTTAAAGTCGCACTTTTCAGCAACTAGGTTCATAAAGACGGGTGACTATAAATTGAATACAGGGGAAGAATGAACAGCTGGAGGGAAGGAGGTGATCGTGACCCTTTTGTGAAACCTTCCCAGCATTTGGCTCTTGACGTTTATCCAATGCCAAGTTTATGCAATAATTTTCAAATATTGTCATGTTATCGTTCTGTTGCCCCGGTCTTCGTTACCGGTCTTCGTTACGTAACGTTTTCTTCGTTACCCCGACACAAGAAGTTCCTTCTTACTGGGGTATAAGAAATCACTGTAAACACAAATGTATTTATTACTAAATAAAAATACTGAATACTGAATACTGTCAATAATAGAATATGTGCGCAACATCTTGATCAAAATAATTCTTTGCAGCGTTTCCCAATGCATAGTTCAGCAATCAGTATCCTCAAATATCGATGTATAGAATAAAAAATTCCATGCAATACCAATTGGGTTGGGTAGTATTTGCATATTATACCCTCCAAGCTTCAGCAACACTTGAGAATGATATAAACATTGGACTGCACACTGCAGCTATAATTTTTAAAATAATATTTGACAAAGTTGGTCTTGATGATGCTGACTTGTCAACCAATTGGGCAATTATCTTCAAAAAAATATACTGCAATATTTTAGCCAAAAGATGTGATTTGTAACGATCGCATCAAGAACCAAAAAAAGAGAGATCGCAGAGACAAAAGAGTCAAAAGACAGTTTGTCGCTCATATAATACACCTAATTGTTTTAACGTCGCACTTCTCAGCAACTAGGCTCATAAAGACGATAGGTGACTATTAGAGATGATTAAAATACAGGGGAATAATGGACAGCTGAAAGGAAGGAGGTGGTCCTGGCTTTTTTAGTACACCTTCCCAGCATTGGCTCTTTGACTGAGGGAACTACGCAATCATCATTATTCGAATATATGAGCCCATCTTCCTTGTTATTTCATTCATCCATCCTTTTATTACATTCAAACATGAAATCTTTCTTCTATCGCCATTGACAAAATTATAAAATAGCCATTACCAAAAGTAGCTTGATGCATAGATACTGGCTCTAAAAGAAAGATGAAAATGTACTTGTACATTTCTTTCCGATTTTAGGATAGAAAAATTTCTTTAAAAAAACGATGAGCTATAAGTCCTTTTGTCAAGTATTTCTCGGTATTTTTACTTTTATTTCAAAGATACGATGAAATATTTGGAAATGTCATTGACTTTGGCTCCTTTTTTCATCACTCCTTTTCGGTGTTAATTTTTTTTTAATTAAAGCTTGGCTGCCTTTTTATCACGGAGTGTTTTTTCGGGGTAAATATTACATCAAATGATGTACTCGTAATTTGCTCAGAAAAACAAACTGTAGTGAAAATTTTCAAAAAAACGTTTTTGTGAACAAGAAAATGGCGGCTATTTAGCAGATTTGATTTCTACACATAATGTCAAAAAAGTTGGAAGCTTCAGGAATACCGTAAAAATAATGTAGTTTATATAATTTTCTTCAGAAGTTTTTGGGATAGAAAATGGGAAAGTCCTCAAGTAGTAGAACAATATAACCTAATTACATAATTTTCCTTGAAATAAAATTTTATGAAATTTTATGAGTGTAATCACAACTTATTTCCAAAAATTATATAAGTTAACAAATATAATCCAACTCTATAATCTCGTAATTATTCCTATTCAGGATAGTCTTGTAAATCATCATTGTAACACCATGGTTTTATTTTGGCGCCAATTTTATACTTTGGTTAATGTAATGGGGCCTTTGAAGACCTCCCAAAAGCAGGTAGCATGTGCGAACAATGTGCGACCTTCCTATTCTCTGGCTCGGCAACGTGTTTCTATTCTCTCTAGGCTGATCCAAGACCAGTTATTCTAAGACCAGTCGTTCCAAGACCAGTCGTTCTAAGACCAGTTGTCCCAAGACCAGTTGTCCCAAGACCAGTTGTTCCAAGACCAGTCGTTCCAAGTCCAGTTGATTCAAGACCAGTTGACCCAAGACCAGTTATTCTAAGACCAGTTGATCCAAGTCCAGTTATTTCAAGACCAGTCGTTCTAAGACCAGTTGATCCAAGACCAGTCGTTCCAAGACCAGTTTTCTAAGACCAGTTATTACAAGACAGGAAAAGGGCTGCTCAGCTAGATTATCACCTAGATTAATTAAATTGAGACTATTTTATTTTTAATTCTGTTAATAAAATTAATTAAATGTTTCTTGTACAGCACTGTGCAAGAAAAGCTAAGACCAGTCGTTCCAAGACCAGTTGTCCCAAGACCAGTTGTTCCAAGACCAGTTGTCCCAAGACCAGTTGTTCCAAGACCATTTATTTCAAGACCACTTGAACCTCAGCCGAAGAGGAAGAGCCAAGCTTCCGAGACCCAAATAAATGGTGGCCCTCGCCACCCCCGACCCAATTCTTGGAACCGGGAGAAATATTATTATTATTAATTATCATCATCAACTTGTACAGTTTTAGAAGATATTGACAATTTAACATACATTTAGTCCATAATTGGGGCTAGTCCCCCAATTCACAACCTCCCAGTCTCAATGTAAAGTGACCAATATCCCTATCATCATAATCATTCGTCTATTTGCATTCCCAGAACAGTCAATTTGCTTCCATGTGAAGAACAGTGAGACAAATAGTAATAAAAATATTATGTAGAGGTACAATAAATAAATTGTTGTTGGTTGTATCATAGCCATGGTATTACATGGTTGTATATATAGGTACCTACCTAATTGAAGTATAATAGTTTTTTTGAGTTTTTTCCTTAATGCTGACAAATTTGTTTCAGATTGAGCAACAAACACAAGCTGGCAATGGCGTCGCGCGCTGCCGAGGACTTGCGCATCGCGGCGGAGACCGCGAAAGTCGAGACGAACACTGTGCGCAACGAGTGCACTGTGCGCACACAGATGATGCACAGCGCTCTCTCCGAGGTGGGAGAATGCAGCGACGAGCTGATTAACAAGGTGGCATCGAGTAGAGGAACATTCACGGCAGAGAGCTGGTTGAGGTGAGTCATTTATACTTGAACTACATTCTGTATTGTCAAGCGAAGCTGTTAGTTTATTTTGCCAAAACCTGCCACATTGCCAAACGATGTTCGTTTTGGAGTTTTGGTAACTTGTGGCAGAACACAGCCTGTTCGATTTGACATTTGTGGCAGGTTTGTGTAACCTGCCACTTTCTACACATGGTTCTGATGGTGTGTAGGCCGTGGCATCTACGATCACCACACTTTACAGGGATTGGAAACTGTCCGACTACCTGGCCATGGGTCTGGTCCCATTGAACACAACAAGCATACAGGCGCGGTTCTAGGGGGTTTTCTCTTCCTGCTTATAATTAGTATAATTCTGGATTAAAAAATCAATTAATAACAAAATATGTATAGATATGGCTAAAAACTACAAATTATATTTTAAAGTACAACCAATGTTGGGTATTTTCCTCCCTAAACTAGATTAGGTGGCTGGTGTATCCAAATTTAGTTTCAGATGCAAGAAGAAAATATATTCCCAAAACACTCAACAACGCTTCTAGGATCATCCATTGTCAAAAAAAACTCCACGGAGCGGTTGGGGGGTCTTGCCCCCCAAACCCCCCGCGGGTCGTGTTTTTCCCAAAATTTCGTCTGCTCACCCACATTTTTGGTCATAGAACCGCGCCTGCAAGCATAGAACTGGCGGCTGTGATGTCGCTCTCGTGACACATGTCTTTATCTCCCGCCAGAACAGAATTCAAATATTTGACAATGCGCTATCATCTTCAGCAGCGGCAAGTTTGAGAAGCTCTTTCAAACCTGGCGGCAATTGTGTGAATCACCTGTAGAAAGCTTCAAAAACATACTTTTTTTTAAATTTCGCGGGTCACCGGCCGGAAGTAAACAGGTGCAGGAAGTAATCAGGTGCAAATCGTTGGACCAGACCCTGGGCCGCCTTCATTTAGCATTGGTCTTATGGGAGTGACGTCATAATGCGCAGACAGTTTCCAATCCCTGTAAAGTGTGGTGATCGAAGGTGGCATGTTGTGTTAATTTTAAAATGAAGGATTTTTTTACTATGACAGTGAATAATCAAGGCTAGGAATTTTGTTTATAGGTAGGCTAACCTCATATTTTTTAACCGAACCGAACTTTAAATATTTGACCGAACCGAACCTCTGGTCCTGCAGTGGCTTTATCACTTACACAAAAATAACATCATACATTGTTTGGCATAGTTTGTACTTGTCGAGGTACGACAAGAAGTGCACCTCCAAGCAACTCGGATCAAACATCTCCGAGGCATCCAACAAAACTTCTCGGTATGGCAATGTACCAAGTAGAGCTTACATTTAAGAGTAAACAATAATTATTGACGGTATTTTGAGGGGATTCCAGGGGGGTATGACTTTTTAATATCAGGGCAAATATTGTAAGTAGATGTCATCAGAGACCGATATTTAGCGATCAACCCATTTTGAAAAGTAAAAAAAATGTCCTGGACGATCCAAACTGGTTCAAGACGATTCACAGAAAAGACCGAAACTGAATAACCGTTCAACATAGCAAACTGAAACTTGGTATGAATAAATATATGTTACCTAGGGAGTACCAAAGTCCTTTTTCGGTATTTTTATTGCAATGTTTCGAAAATATGGGCTAGTATTGAGATGTCTGTAGTGAAAACAATGCCTTACTAATTTCCCATTAACTTCCAGGCGCCGAGCGTGAGCGAGTACTTGAAGACCAAGTCTAAAGTGAGCACGTTGAAGCAAGAACTGAAGGTGTGGACGCGGCGGCGGAACATCCAGCACTTCTCTCTGACCTCAGAGAGCCGGATCTTGCACCGGCTGTCGGCCAACATGGCCGAGGATCCCAGCTCATATCACTCGAGGTAATGCTCGACCACTCCCATACCTTGATTACAGGCACAGCAGAGGATGCATTGTGAAATAAATCTGCGTCCACATGACCGCATTTGCTTTCTTTCCATTATCCAATCACAAGTATGGGACATCCATTAATTCTGTCACAGTTCTTTAGGCCTTTGTCAACACCCCCCCCCCCCCCTCATGTCATGTCACAAAATCGATGACTCCCCTTAATAATTACGTCACATATTGCCAGACCCCCCCCCCCCCCCCATTTCCAAACTAAACAATTGTGTAAATTTTGATATAATTTATTTGGTTTTACTGTATTTACTGTTTTACTGCAAGACAATATAGGTATTATATTTTGGTCTTTATGTAAAAAAAAAGTAGGCAAGTCTCACTTCACTTCAACCATCTTCAACATGAGAAATTAAAATTTAATGTGTGTGTGCTACACCTCTTACCCCCCCCCCCCCCCCCCCCTTCCTGTCAAACTGTCACAAATCCTGATACCCCCCTTCCCCCCCTAATCGTTTACGTAATTTATGCCGTGAGCAGTTTCTGAACTTGTGATTGATGCAAAACACAAAATGTGGACCAGCTTTAGTTCTAAATGTTATTATTTCTTCTTTAGTTCTGTTAACATGTCATCAATCATTACTGTATGGAACTTATGCTTCTGAAAAAGTGCACTAAAATGAAAGTTTAAAAATGTGTGCTAAAATTCAGATAGACCAAATGATCAATTAGATGAATCAATAAAAAGACAGAAAGAAATTAGATACTATGTATACAGTAAACCCTCGTTAATCCCAGTTCAAATTAAAAAAAGTTCAAAATTTATTTAAAAAATAAAAAATAAAAATTACAGATCCAAATAAAACGCGATGTTTTTTTCATTATTTTTTGCCTTCTTAATTACTGGTTTAGCAGACTATCGAAAGACCGGCCTTAAAAATAGGTAATCAAGTTGAATGCATATTGAATGGTAATTGTACTTTGCAGGAAGGGGTAATTGTACTTTGCAGGGATTCTGAGGATGAGCGGCTCTCCACCACCACCTTCTAGAGAGTAGTCTTTATCTTAGTGTAAACATTTATTTGCTCTTATGTCAGAGGTATTATTACTAGAGCCAGTTTTAAATGGTGATGCGCGAATTCGCGAATTGTTCTGATTGCACTATTTTCTTCTACTAAAATCCATTTCATTGTGTATAGATCCCAAATCTACCATTTTTACATCGCGAAAAAAAACGAAATCCAACCCTGATCGCGATATTCAACATTTTCCGCGAAATGACCACGAAATAAAGGTTTTCTATTAAAATTACTGCTTTTATTCCCCTAACAGGTCACACAACAACAAACGAAACCAGTTTCTTTCCATGTGCTACTCACTCAACCCCCTCCCCCTCGCCAGACACTTTGCTACCCACCCTCAAAGTGAACCAGACCAGTCTAACCAGTTGATGATGCCTCCAGGCTGCTTTGTTTTGCGCCCCCATCTGTTCAAGGTCGACCGGTTTTCCCAACCCCCCCCCCCCCCCCCCCCCCTTCCACCCTCAACCAGTCGCAACTATTCATCAATAGTCTACTTACACAGAAGGATATTTTGGAACAATTACTGCACTGAAAATTGTTGGATTGGGAAAGAAAATATCTTGTCAAACTATACATTTTGCGTCATGAAATTTTAAATATTATGTATCATCTATACTAGTACAGAGAAAATGTGGGTTGGGGAAAAGACAGTACAGAGCATTAAAGACGCCATTCTAGACAAGCCTATTTCAGTGCTAATAGTGCATGACCAATCCATTCCAATCCATTCCAATCCCTCCTCCAAAGTGGCATACATGTTTTTCATCAAATTATGGTTTCTGGGGGCTATTACAATGTGTTTTATAAGCAATTTAATATCACCACAAAATCGCGAAATCCCTCTTCCAGAAAAAACACAAAAAACGAAATTGATGATTTTAAAAACGAATTTTAAGAAATAAAATCACCATTTAAAACTGGCTCTAATTATTACCCTTCGGACACTTCAGTAACACTTCAGAACGGTGATGCAATAATCATGCGAGGTTTGATGTTCTTATCCTTGAGTGTGTCATACAATGATGATCAAAAGCACATTAAGTTACCTCTATGTTTGACATCCTTCAGCCCCACTCTAGCTCCGATCATATAAAGTGTGGAAAGCATTTTGTTGTTGTTTTCTCTAAACGAATCACAAGTCCATAAACCGCTCACATCCGACTTGTGATTGGTTTAGAGATAAAACGCAAGAAAGCTATCCGCGCTTTATTGATTGGGGCTTGTAACTAATTATAAAAGACTTTGTTTTATCGTTTGGGCTATATTATACTCTTGTTATACCTCAAAAAACGTCTAGAGCAAAAGTGTCAACATTCAACAAATATGAATTGTGTACTACATACTTAACTGATACCTCATAGTATTTTTTTTGTCCCAAGTAAAAATTAAACAAATTGAAAATGCACTTCATTGTTGGGATAAAAACATCAACTCCCAGAAAAATCAACTGTATCAAATTCAACTCCCATTTATCGACCCAAATTTTTGTACTATGCCTTTTACATGGTGTAGCGTAAAGTAGGTATTTAAGTTATGTATGATGCTGGCTGAATGTGGTAATTTAAATAAAAGTTAAAACCTTGGGAACCAATGTCAGACAGTATGCATTGTTACTTTGTTTTCTGATCTCCACATTGGTAGTCTTGGAATAAGATATGCACTCGAAATTTGCTAGGTATCGTAGTGACCGATAATTAATAATATATTAGAATACAGTTTCGTATAAAAATATGAGTACCTACTACGTAGGCATATTTTTGCATGCAAGTGACAAAATATACAATAAAAGAATTGGTTGCAAACGTAAAAGAACGTAACTTTCCTATTATTTATTTCCAATTCTAGTCCAAATGAACCTGTTCTCTAACGCATCTGGCGTGATCGGAGGGAATGGCGTTGTCTTGGACTTGAAGTAGTCCGACGGCGCGTGACAGATGAACTCCATACATTCCAGTTTCCTCGGAACATTCTCCTCCGGTCCTGTCAAAAACACCGAACAAATCAGATAGGACTTACATCCACTAGGTACTGAAGGGGAAACGATGTATTAGCAATCAGTAGTCACAGCACAGCAAATGGAGCACACTTGAGAGTAGTAGTAGCTGTACGTAAAATAATCCTGCAAATTGTGATAAAAAGGAGCCACTTGGCACACATGTTCATTGGTTAATAAGAAGTCATTGAAGAAGGGGAGGCAATCTGTAAAAGCATGCGGAGACTGTGGCGGTCATTTTCCAAGATGGCATATTTTCATATTTTTTGTAGAATTTAGGTGAACTTAATATGTTTTTGGAATGGAATTAAGTCCATAAGCACAAAGTTTCAAACAAAAAATATTGTCAGTAAAAAAATAATTTTGGGAAAAATTTTACATTTGGAGCGATTATTTCTGCAAAATGAAACATTTTTTTCTGGAAGAAAAACACAATATTTTTACCACACATACTAGACCGGGAGGCACATCGTAACTCACCCAGGTCACCATCACCTAATCACCCAGGTCATTTAAACTTATCTTGCATATTTGATGTTATGATGTACAAAATATGTCAACAATATGGCATGAGACACCATCTTTCACACTAAATCGACCATGAGGAACTATGCCATAAAAATGTTCGATTTATACACCGTTCACTTGTTGCGGCCATTTTTACCTTGTATCTGTAATTATTAACAAATTCAAAAACTGCTTAAAAAAATGGTCGCCACAAGTGATTGGTGTGCATCCACCAATACATACAATACATTCAGTGATACGAGTTCCTCGCAGTCGATATCTACTGCTGTTTAAAACCAATTTTGTTCCAATATGGCTCCCTCATGTGAGCAATTGTAATAAAGGAGGGCAAGCAGCAAGGTTGCAGGTATTATCGGAAATTACTAGAGTAACAAATAGATAAGATCGAAACGTATTTGAACAAGGAGAAGTTGATTTTCAAATTGCGTGGAGAAGAGCCACATGAAGAGACTACAGCTGGAGAGAATACTATTCCAGGAGGAGTTCGAAGTATCAAGTAGGTACCTAGTGATAGACGGAGAGTGGAACAACTGAGGGAGAAGTAGAGAGACTTGATTGCAGACTGGACAAGTGGGATGAAGTACTACAGAAAAGAGGAATTGGGAGGATTAGTAATCTACATAGACCAAGAGAGTATTATTTACGAGCACTGCACAGGGTATTAATGACACAAAAACCCTTCTTTGTAGATCCACTCAGGAGTTGGTGTAAACAAATCTTCAAATGGAAAGAAGCTTGTATTCATCTGAGAAATTGGTCAAGAGATTTTCAGATATTATGGCTGGGGCAATATTAGTTCTAGGCTAAAAGCCTACGCTTGATCTTGCTCAGTTAAGACAATCGGCTTCAAGACTAAAGTTGTGGAGAGAGAAGACTATCCTATGCGTTTTTAATGAGAACTTACTTACCTATGATGTACGTAGAAGCGTCGAAACCCTCCTCTGGATCTGGGCTCTCTTGCGTGGGAATGAGCCAAGTGACAACACCACTCTTCTCGCAGTACTGGTCAGTAAGCAGACCTCGTATCTGCGCATAGTATAAATCACCGTCAACATCCCTCATTCACACGATGTCGCCAACTTGAATATAAGAGCCCTGAAAAAAGGGAAAGTGATGTAATGTTCCTTATGTCTTGTTTTTTATTTATGCTTTCGACCATCCATATTTATGAAGCTTACCTTGAAGAAAAGATTGTTGCTTGTTACAGGTGTTGCGACAGCAGTGGGTGCTTTAGTCGAGGATTTTTTAAATATGATACGCCTTCCCTTGCCTTTTGGTGCAATTGGTCTTGGCAATGCATATGGATTCAATCTTGTCTTGTAGTGTCTAGTGTTTCTTGCGCTCTTTCTTAATGGGAGTTTTGGTCCACTTTCGCTGTTAGGTTTCTGGTTGTTCACTGATGATTCTTCCACTTTTATTTCCGGTAATTTATCAGTACTTTTACATTCAGTACAAAGCTTACCATCTGTGGTAGATGTCCACATCAAGCTCTCGGTGACTTTACATCTTACACACTCATATTTTAACCCAAATGGCATTTTTACAAATATATTTTGTTCACTGTTTACCTGTCAACAAATCAAATATTTTTCATAACCTCAAAATCATTCAGTTCACAGCCTTCTAGAGAATTGGCCGGGTCTATTCCCACGGTGTTTTGAGAATTTGGTACCTAAAGTTCATTCACGATTAGAATTATAGATTATAGGATTAGATTAGAATTGAGTCTTCGTGCTGCCACGTTCCCGGGAGGTCGTGGTTAGCGTGGAGATTCATCGCCATTGAACCACAATGTGCTCAGACAGCTAGTTATCTAGTGGAGCGGTCGCTCCACGCCAGCCAAGTCGTACGGCGCGCACACTCTCATATAAAGGCTGGAGCAAACCCACTTTTACTGTAAGCATCAAAGTGGCATTTTCGGCCTACTGGATCATAAAATTGGAAAATCTCACATTGTTGCGAAATATCTTAATTTCGAGCTATGGCCCACCCCACCACATATACCAAATTTGGGAACAATAGGTTACGCCCTTTGCATAAATAGGGCAGTGAAAACAGTGTTTTAGGGCGGTTTTCATAATAATAATCTCAGTAGTAGTAGTAGGGTGGAGCTAAAATCTGGTAAACAGGTAACAGCCTAAGCGGCTGAACCGATTGATTTCAAATTTTTACCACGTGTGCACTTTTGGCGTCTGATTTGCCCTCGCCCCCTTGACTTTTTTTGTGCCGCCATTTTGAAACCGGAAGTGACGTCATATCTCCTCAACGGCTGGACCGATTAGAACGAAATTTACGCCAAACGATTCAGACGGTCAACTATATAGGTTATCATTAACAAAAGACTAAAAATTATGTTAACGAAACCGGAAATGACGTCATAAAATTTGAAATACTTCGATTAGTATTTCGGCAACAAAGGTTGATCCGATTATTTTGATATTTATGTATCGTATGTACTTCTGATATCTCATTTGACTTGTTATAAAACCAACTGGAAGCCGCCATTTTGAAACCGGAAGTGACATCATATCTCAAAAACGGCTAAACAGATTTGAACGAAACCAGCGCTAAACGATTTAGACGGTTACCTTTATGTTATATCATCAGTTATATTTGCAGTTTCCTATACCAAAACCGGAAATGACGTCACACATTTTAAAAAACTCACAAATTTACATTTTGATACAATAAATACTATTTGAGACAGCTTATAATAAGATGTAATCATGTTTAAATTAAAATTCAAAGAGTCAGAGATTTCAGCCGCCATTTTGAAACCGGAAGTATCGTCGTATCTCGAAAACTGGTAGTCTGATCGGTACGAATCTAGTGCTCAACGATTCGGAAGGACATCTCTATTCTCTATGGAATAGGAACAGTCAAACTAGAATTTTCCTGTTTATGAGCCCGGAAATGACGTCATTCAAATTTTAAAAAATTATAATCCCCATTCTATACAATGTATACATATTCAGAAAGCTTAAAATACTTATTACACAATAATTGTAGATATAAATTCTATGTAGCAGTGCATTAAGTTCAGCAGCCATATTGACAACCGAAGTGTTGCCACATCTCGGAACTGGGTTGACCGATTGGAATGATAACTTTGCTATTCTTCATAAAAGACCATTTAAGCAAATATATAGCAGATTTTTTATAAGTAGTAACCAAATTGTAAATTGTGATTTTTTTTACATGACTTAAAAATTGTTCATTCGATTTGTGTCACAAATTTTAAGAATAAACTAAAAAAAGGAGTGATATCCCCATAAAAAACACTCCGTGTAAAAATACCAGCCAAGTCTCTTCAACTAAAAAAAAATATATGAAATCTAAAAATTCTGCACTGAAAAGTAGTGATATCAAAAAATGAGCCAAGTCAAAACTTTATTTGAAAATCAAAAAATACTTGGCGCATCGTTTTTTTTAGGGCATTATAGACCTATACTATATATGGTTATTTGATGTATATTTTATATCTGGCCTATACTTCTAAGCTATTTATATACACGATGCGCCAAGTATTTTTTGATTTTCAAATAAAGTTTTGACTTGGCTCATTTTTTGATATCACTACTTTTCAGTGCAGAATTTTTAGATTTCATATATATTTTTTAAGTTGAAGAGACTTGGCTGGTATTTTTACACGGAGTGTTTTTTATGGGTTATTACTTACCGAAATCTATTAGCATCGGCTAAAATATTAGTCTTTTAGTGCAACTCTAATTTTAACTAATCTATCACATGTATTACCTACCATCTAATTCTAATTGAATGGTCGTATTGAGTGAAATTCAAGATCAAATTGAAATCGAAACTGGCCGAAATACTTTTATTAAGTGGGGCCATCCAAACGAAACAAACAAACAAACGATTAGAATTGCAAGCCGTAATGGCGGCCGTGTAGATACTACTGTAGTCAAATGAACAATTGTATACCTACATATGAAAATATCAATAGAATAATCCAAAACTATGTATAATACGACTGTAGATGGAAATAAATCAATTCGATTGAATTTTTCTAATATTTTCTAATAATAAAAATAGTGTATTTGACATAATTTATACAATTTCAATAATTCAAAGAAGAAAGTCTTGCCATTGACAGGGCAGTGTTCAAGTGACTGACCAATGAACGACGTGATCGACTAAAACGTCAGTGAAATTCTTATCGTGAAGGATTTTTACCTTCGTTTTGCCTTCGTTTGTTTCGTTGAAGGTCTTTGATATCAATATACCAACCATGGATTTGATGACGTCCTCGACGCCATTTTTTTCATTTTGACGTCATAGACCGAGTGTAGATAGCCACTTCCGAGGAGTAGATACATCGGGAGCGCGTCAAATCGACGACCGGAGTTCGAATCCAGTGCATGTCTCATAAAATTGTCTTTCATGTACTAATTGCAATGTCTTCTATCACACAGTACAAACTACGATCACCACACTTTACAGGGATCGGAAACTGTCTGCGTATAGTGACGTCACTCCCATAAGACCAATGCTAAATGATGGCGGCCCAGTGCTTGGGCCGCCGATTTGCACCTGATGACTTCCTGCACCCGTTTACTTCCGGCTGGTGACCCGCGAAATTTAAAAAAAGTACGATTTTGGAGTGTTTTAATTTGATTCACACAATTGCCGCCAGGTTCGAAAGAGCTTCTCAAACTTGCCGCTGCTAAAGATGATAGCGCATTGTCGAATATTTAAATTCTGTTCTGGCGGGAGATAAAGACATGTGTCACGTGAGCGACATCACAGCGGCTTGTTCTATGATTGTTGTGTTCAAGGTGACCAAGCACATGGCCAGCTAGTCAGACAGTTTCCGATCCCTGTAAAGTGTGGTGATCGTAGGTACAAACTACCTCCTTGTATAAAACTAGATAATTTTTTCAATTTTGAATACTATAATATTTGTTTTTAAATACGGCAACATGAACTAGTAGCGCTCCCCGTAGCTAATTTTGAAACTAGCGTTTTACATGCGAAAGAGCAAGTGCAAGAAAGGTGCCGTTTCGATGTCGCGTTTGTGCACTTAATCCGCACGGACGCTGCACGCCCGGTGTTGGGAGTGTTGGGAGGTAGTATCTTTGGTAGTGGACTCAACATAGACACGTGCGGCCTGGATGCAAGTAGGGAAGGTAGAGGAGAAAATATGTTGCTGAGAAGGCTATTAGACGAAAAAGACAAAAGGCTGCATGCATTGGAAGAAATAAACAAACTTCTGAGGGAGAAGGTAAATGATTAGGAAGTAAAAATGAAAAATTGCAATATAATGGAAGGGGTGTCAAAGCAAGTAGTAGAAAGCACGGCCGCCAGGTGTCAGGCAAACGCGGGTGAAGAGGAACGAGGTGCCGGCGATCGCAGAGCCCTCTACAGCCAGGTTTTCAACACAACGAGGGTTTCCGAGGAATCGAGCAGCCAACACCATCTAGCGGAGCAGGAGGAACTGACAAGTCGTACGGGAAAATGAAGAAGTGGCGCGGAAAAAGAGAGAGAAGTACAGGGCCATATTGGAGCGCGGGAAGATGAAAGGCGAGCACCAGCAAGGAAACGAAGAAAGAGAAGAGGTGAGCAAGAAATATGAGAACAAAGTACTGATATTAGGAGACTCTATGATTAGGAAGGCGGGCGCGGTGTGCAGAAGAGAAGGGTGTTTAGTGAATGTTTACCCGGGTATAAGGGTGCATGAGCTAAAAAATGTTATGGCAAATACTCCGAGAGGAGAAGTGGATCCGGAGGTAGTAGTAATGGACCCGGAGGTAGTAGTAATAAATGTGGGAACGAACAACATCAAGGCCAGAAGAGAGAAGCATTTAATGAATGAGATGGAGGAACTGATTGAAGAGGGAAGAAGAAAATACAAAGATGCGAAGTGGATTGTAAATGGGTTGATCTACCGAGATGATGTCTACCATCGACCATGATTCGACAATCGATAAACTAAATGAGAGCCTAGAATGGCTATGTGAGGAGATGCACATAACATACTGGAACCCAAACACGGTTATCAGTGATGAAGATGCTGCCCATGACGGGGTGCACTTGAAAGTGAACGGAGGATTGAAGCTAGGGAAGGCGATACTGGAGATAGTGGAGGCGGAGATAAACAAGGAAAATGAAGATATGACGGAAAACTGATGAACACTGGGGGGAATGGAAGTGACTGGGAAGAAGAAATGGAGAATAATGGACAGAGATTAAGTGTAGAAACTATGACAAGGGAGTGTTTTTCGGAAGTGAACTGTAGAAGTGTTGTGGCAAACAAGTTAGAGGATAAAAGGCCAGACAAGGAGAAGAGGAGAAAACAGAAGAAGGAGGAGTGTTGGTGCTAAATAGGAACATAAGGCACTTCGCAGATAAAGGACTGATCTTTTTGGAAGTGAATTGTAGGAGTGTATTAGCGAATAATATAGAATTTAGAACTGCCATAGAAATACATAATCCAGATGTGATTATTGGTGTAGAATCCTTCTTAGATAGTAGTGTGTATGATAGTGAGGTATTCGGAAGTGGATTCCAGGTATTCCGGAAGGACAAATCCAGGAGGAGGGGAGGAATCTTCATTTGTGTTAAAGATGGACTGGACTGTAAGGAACATTGGAGAGACAATGAAGTAGAAATAATGTGTGTAGATATTAAGGTTAAGAAAACAAGTGTGAAAGTGGTGGCGGTTTACAGATCGCCAGGGAGTGGAACTGAAGAGCTGGAGCGATTGTGTGAGAAGGCGGAAGAGTGGCCTGGAAATGTAGTGATAGGAGGTGATTTGAACTTACCACATGTCCGATGGGAGGAGGGTGATCATGAAGGGTGCTTAACCAAACAAGGATGGGTGCATAAGCTAATGAACCTGGGATTTGTACAAACAGTTTTAACAGGTACTAGGATGTGTAATACTAATAGCGATAGAGCCAATCTACTGGACGTATTCCTAGTCAAACCACCAGAGATCTGGATCAGAAGTGAAGTTGTTGAGGGAATTAGTGATCATCTCATCCCTATCCTAGAAACTAGTATAGGTAGTGAAATAGCGACAACTGAGGCTGGCAAGAAAATATGGTGTTACAAAACGGCAGACCGAGCGGGATTGGAGATGTTCTTATGGGAAAACTTTGACAAGTGGAAAACAGACAACATAGGGATAGATGATATGTGGAACAGTTTTGTTACATTACTAGAAGAAGGTAGGAAAAGGTATGTCCCAGAGAAAACATTTAAAAATAATAGTGACCCGCCATACTATATGATAAGGAGGTTAGAAGACTAAAGAGGAGAGCTAGATTAGCAAATAGAAAAAAAGGGGTAACTGAAGACTGGAAAATGGCTCGGAAGGAGCTGCAGAGTCAATTAAACGAAGCTAAAAAGAGGGCACTAGATAAGTATATGATGGGTATGTTTAATGAACAGGATAAGAGGGGAAGTTGGAGAAAACTATATGCGCACATTAGAGGGCAGATGGGAAGCACCAGAAACCTACCCACATTAGAAATAGATAATAGATTGGTGACGACTGATAAGGAGAAAGCAAACGAACTAAATAGGTTTTATGCAGAAGTGTTTCAGGCAAAGGAAGACATTAGTGAAATAATAGAGCTAGAAGAAGGAGAGGAAATGAAAATATCAAGGAGTGACGTAAGAAAGGCTGTCCAGGGAATGAAGGCGGGAAAAGCACCATGACCCGATGGTATTACTAGCGAGATACTAAAACTAGCAATAGGAGCAGTTCAGCAATATTTACAGTACATTTTTTCATCTTCATTGGAGAGTGGCAAACTGCCAAAACAATGGAAGGAGGCCACTGTTGTACCGATTTACAAAAATGGGGAAAGATGTAGAGTGAGCAACTATAGGCCCGTTAGTTTAACTAACTGCGGATGTAAGTTGATGGAAGGGCTTATGGGAAAATATATTAGGAAAGTGATGGAAAGGAAAAGATGGCTAGTGCCTGAGCAACACGGTTTCAGAGCGGGCTTCTCCTGTGAGTCGCAACTTGCAGGGCTGACTCAAGACCTAGTGGATGTAGTGGATAACGGAAAGAGAGTGGATGCGGTCTTTCTCGACTTCGAAAAGGCGTTCGATAAGGTTCCACATGGGAAGCTAATAAAGAAGCTAGAGGGCATAGGTGTAGATAGGAACGTAGTACATTGGGTTAGAGATTTTCTCACGAATAGAAAACAGAAAGTAAGAGTGGGAAATGAATACTCGAGTGAAATAGAAGTAACGTCAGGGGTGCCACAAGGTAGTGTTTTGGGACCACTTTTATTTATTATATATATTAACGACATAGGAAATTCACTAGAAAATAAATTTAGATTGTTTGCTGATGATGCGGTTGTTTATAGGCAGGTGGAATGTAAAACCGATGAGGTCTCATTACAGAATGATCTGAATGCTGTGTGGGAATGGGCCAGAAAAAATGACATGAAATTCAATGTCAAGAAATGTCAGATAGTTAGCTTCACAAACAGAAACATTGTGGAAGTACCAAATTACGACATGGGAAGAAATATTCTGGAATCGGGAGAGAAATACAAATACCTAGGCGTAGTGTTGGACAGGAGATTAAAGTGGAAGGATCAGGTGGAAGCAGTGACCACAAAGGCTACAAAAAATTTAAATTTTGTTATGAGAAGTTTAGATGGGGCAGCGCAAGAAGTGAAGGAAAAGGCTTACTTGTCACTCGTGAGACCGGTAGCGGAATATGCAGGAGCGGTGTGGGATCCCCACAAGGTGGGACAGATCAAGAACGTAGAAAGTATTCAAAGATGGGCAGCAAGGAGGGTAACCGGGAAACTAAGGAGAAGAAAATGGATCATACTGGAAAATAAAAGGGCAGGGATAAATATAAGACTGAAGAGAGTGCCAGAGAGTGTGACTGAGATAATTAATGGACTCGGATGGAAATCGTTGCAGGAAAGGAGAAGAGAGATGAGACTCTGCAATATGTTCAGAGCTTACTCTGGGAGTAGTGCGTGGGATGAGATCAGGCAAAGACTCAGGAAAGCAGATTACCGTGGGAGAAGGGATCATGAAGAGAAGGTGAAGATAATAGAATCAAGAACTAACATAGGAAAGTATTCATTTGTGAGGAGAACAGTAGAAGAATGAAATAAACTAAAGGAGGGTGTAATAAAACCAATGCCAGGGAGTGTAGGGGAGTTTAAAGTGAGATTGATAAACCAACTGAGGCAAGAATGATAGATTATAGAAGAGGCATGGATGAATTTTCCTGAAATACGTTAGTCATAGTAAGAAGATTTTTAGTTTGTATTAATGACCTACTAGTTACAAATATATTTTAGGTACATAAATTATTAATTATGACCATATCATAATTACTATTAGATTAATTACATTATCAAGATATTTTTTTTGCTTAATAATATCAACACTATTATTATAATAATTATTATAGGTATTATTATTATTAAATTAAAATTAAGTGTTACCACCTGTATTAATACAATTTGTAACTTAATAAATCAATCAATCAATCATCAATCAAAGTGTACATTTCATGGGTGTTGCTGTTTGCAACAAAACTCAGCACAAGCTCCTCCCACTTTCAGTAATTCAACAATGGCGGGAAAATCAGCGCAGAATTCAAATTTTTTCCACTGGGTTATTTATCATCTGAAGAACATTACAAAGTAGGTAAGTTCGAGCTATAGTAGAAATATATTACATTAGTATCACTAACAATTTATTTGTGGTAAATTCTTTGCAGCTTCAACTGAATGTAAAATATTAATATAATTAATATATTAATATTAATATATATCTTGTCCATTTATATCAGTGATGCTGATGCAGTGATCAATAATATTATATAGATAATGACACTGGATGGGAATTGGATAGGTCTAAAAGTCAACCACAATTATTATAATCAATAACAGTCAGTTATATTTAAAAATTGGCAAATACCAAGTATCTACTTGGTTTGTTTAAACACAAAATTCAAATTATTCATCAGTTTATCACAGTTTATCACTGTATGAAATATGATTTGTACTGAATCCCTCAATTAGGTGAATGTTAATAAATACCAATTGCAATGTGAAAAGATTTTCCTCGAGTGGGACTCGAACCCACGACCTTCCGATATCCAGTCAGATGCTCTACCAGCTGAGCTATCGAGGCAGTTCACAGTGCGGCTGTGTTCCAATATAAGCTGCGTTAGCAACTTACCGATTTTGAAGATAGGGTCAGAAGACCGTGAATTTCATCCACGTTTGACAACTGACTAACTTCATTCGACTTGGTATTCTCATAAGCAGATGAGTGCGCATATGTATGAAATATGATTTTTACTGAATCCCTCAGTTCAAAATCGGTAAGTTGCTAACGCAGCTTATATTGGAACACAGCCGCTGCACTGTGAACTGCCTCGATAGCTCAGCTGGTAGAGCATCTGACTGGATATCGGAAGGTCGTGGGTTCGAGTCCCACTCGAGGAAAATCTTTTCACATTGCAGTTGGTATTTATTAACATTCACCTAATTGAGGGATTCAGTAAAAATCATATTTCATACATATGCGCACTCATCTGCTTATGAGAATACCAAGTCGAATGAAGTTAGTCAGTTGTCAAACGTGGATGAAATTCACGGTCTTCTGACCCTATCTTCAAAATCGGTAAGTTGCTAACGCAGCTTATATTGGAACACAGCCGCTGCACTGTGAACTGAGTTTATCACTGCTTGTCATGTAGGATTTATACATTTACAAGAAAAATATAGATACTTCGATTACAATAAATGTTTCTTCACTTTGATACAACGATCTCTCTTCATCGAGTCTATTCAACAAGAACATTTGGAAACATGTTACAAACAAGCACGAAAACGCTATAGTTTCTGACTTTGTAGACGTTAGTTCGTCAAATAAAACAATGCAATTACAGACCAGCACAAGCAGTTATAATTATGGTAATCAGTGGCGTGCAGAACCTCCAAAACTTTTGGCGCATTTCGGCTCACAGGGACCCACCCACCCCTTCCAGGCACTATACAGGCTTGAACCCAAACGAATGTGCAAGACAACGAGTATTGCTCCGGGAAGCAAGTGCGCAGGGGGCCAGATCCCAAAAGCTGGGCAGCGAAAATTTTGAATTTCAGACCCCTAATAGAGGTTAAAAATTATTTTAGTGTGTAGAAAATGAAGGGAAACAAACCAACCAAAATAAGATTAGTAATAAAATACAAATATTTGAACAGAAATAATAAAAAAATATTCAAATTTGAAAATATGCAAATATTTGTGTTTATTAAGTTTAGTAATGTAATTTCATAAAATAATGCCGCGCAGCGAAATTTTTGAATTTTAGCCCTTTCAGGAGAGTTTAAAAATGATTTGAGGGTGTATAAAATAAAATGATTTGAGGGGGCCAAAATGTATTTTTGCTTTAAAATTTCACGAAAGAAATGCCGCGCAGCGAAATTTTTGAATTTAAGACCTCTAAGAGAAGTACAAAATTATTTTAGTGTAGAAAATAAAGAGAAACAGACCAAACAAAATTAATTTTAGTTGGATAATTTCATGAAATAATGCCGCATAGCGAAATTTTTGAGCGAGCGAAGCGAGCGTCTCCTTTTGGCTCTTTTGGCACAGACCTCTGTTTTTTTTGTGTGTGTTTTTATTTTTTTTCTGTTACTGATGATATACAAGTCACAGTTTATCTTTGATCAAGCTGAAATTTTGCACACATGTACTGACCATTTCCGGGCGTTGCAGACCCAAATTTTTTTGAAATCCCATTGGTTCAAATTTAAAAAAATTATCTTTCGATTGGTTAGTTTGATCAATTTGAAATTTTGACAAGTCATTACCACTAACATTTTACCCAATCATACAAAGTTTCAGCCAAATCCTCCCATTGGTTAAAATTTAAAACCATCTTTACTGTGATTTTTGAAATTTAAACTAGAACCGTTCGACCGAACAACTTAAAACTTTGCATGGTCATTGGGACCAACATTATCTGTGTTTTTGACAATTTTCAGACACATCTGTGTTTAAATCCAAAAGTTATTGACATTTTACGGACATTTTGCTTGTATGCTATGGATCACGGCAACATTGACGCCTCAGTTCCAATGTTCCAAGGTAGTTAGAACAAAAACTTTCAAACGCATAATTATGACACTTCTAATCAACAGATTGATCTGATCTAGTGGAGCGGTCGCTCCAACCAGCCAAGTCGTACTGTACGCTCACACTCACTCTACATACCGTAAATGCATAATAAACTGAGGAGCAGACCCAGGTATATTTTTGGAACAAGATCCTGTGATTTTTGAAAATTAACAAGGAACCATTCAATCATAAAGGTTCAATCGATCGACTTAAAACTTTGTATGGTTATTGGGACCAATATTTTTGGAATTTTTTAAGATTGTCATACAAGATTTCGGTTCGAGATGTTGCGCGTATCCGTGCTCGCTCATCAACGCGGTACTCAGAGCGTTTTCCTAGTATAATCTTAGCCCTCTTAAGAATTTAATAATTATTTAAGTTGTAAAAAATAAACGGATACAGACCAGCCAAAATTAATTTTTGCTAAAAACATCCATGAAAATAGTGTTGCGCAGCGAAATTTTTGAATTTCAGACCTCTAAGAGGGGTTAAAAATGATTTTAGTGCCAGTAATAGAAGTACTCCCTTGATGGAATACTTTATCCCCATAAAAAAAACACTCCGTGTAAAAATACGAGCCAAGTCTCTTCAACTATAAAAAAAATTGGTGAAATCTAAACATTCAGTACTGAAAAGTAGTGATATCAAAAAATGAGCCAAGTCAAAACTTAATTTTAAAAACCAAAATATACTTGGCGCATCGTGTATATAAATAGTATAGAAGCATTATGCCAAAAATCAAATGTACCTAAATATATATAATATACCTATAATGCCCTTAAAAACGATGCGCCAAGTATATTTTGTTTTTTAAAATTAAGTTTTGGCTTGGCTCATTTTTTGATATCACTACTTTTCAGTGCTGAATGTTTAGATTTCACAAATTTTTTTTTATAGTTGAAGAGACTTGGCTCGTATTTTTACACGGAGTGTTTTTTTTATGGGGATATCACTTATTTTTTTAGTTTATTTACACAACTTGTAACACATATCGGAGCAACAATGATAATTACTTTAAAAAAACTCGTTATTTCCGAATTGGTTAACACGCAAAATTGTGTTTGGTGCTCAATATACCTAAGCTTAAAGTGATATTCCATGAAGAATTGCGATAGCTTCGTTCCAATTAGTCCAGCCGTTTTCGAGATATAGTATCACTTCCGGTTTTCAAAATGGCGACTGAAATTACTGCCACCTAGAATTTATTTCTATAAATGTTATGTATCATTATAAGCCTTCTGAATATGTAGTTATTGTAGTAAGAGGTCATTAAAATCTAGTTCTTCATTTTCATGACGTCATTTCCGGTTTCGGTAATAGTACATCTCTACTTTAACTATTGATATTCCATAAAGATGACCGTCTGAATCATTTGGCGCTGGTTTAATTCCTAACGGTCCAGCCGTTTTCGAGATATGACGTCACTTCCGGTTTCAAAATGGCGGCTTCCTGTTGGTTTTATAAAAAGGCACCTCAGACGCCAAAAGTGCACATGTGGTGAAAATTTCAGATCGATCGGCTCAGCCGT
Source organism: Leuctra nigra (assembly GCA_934045905.1). Lineage (NCBI taxonomy): Eukaryota > Metazoa > Arthropoda > Insecta > Plecoptera > Leuctridae > Leuctra > Leuctra nigra. The sequence goes on from OW203771.1 coordinate 24,950,118, forward strand.
TTAGGCTGTGGCGGTGATTGCGGTGTTTCCTGATATCATCATCATCAGATCAAGATAGGTTTTAAAAGGGGTGTAATTTCACGTTTTTCACGGCCCTCTAGCTCGCAAACGGCATAACATATTGTTCCCTAATTTGGTATATGTAGTGGGGTGGGCCATAGCTCGAAATTAAGATATATCGCAACGCAATGTGAGATTTTCCAATTTTAAGATCCAGTAGGCCGAAAATGCCATGTTGTTGCTTACAGTAAAAGTTGTTGGTCTGCTCCTCAGTTTATTATGCATTTACGGTATGTTGAGTGAGTGTGAGTGTACGGTACGACTTGGCTGGGTGGAGCGACCGCTCCACTAGATTATCAATTTTGTTAGAAACTGTCCACAATAAAATTCCGCGTAGTGTTTTGTTTTTGAAATTCAACCCTCTCATACATCTCTGATCCATGGATTCCATGGATCCATGGATCCATGGAATTTGAGTACTGCATTCTCAAATTTGTTAGTAACTGCCCACAATAAAATGCCGCGCAGCGGATTTTTTTGTTAAATTCAGCCCTCTCATTGATGGAAAACTTCATTCTCAATTTTGCTAGAAAATGTCCACAATAAAATGCCGCCCAGCGGATTTTTTTTGAAATTCGGACATCTCTGATCCATTGTCTGATCCATGGATTGAGTAATCCATTGATGGAAAACTGCATTCTCAATTTTGTTAGAGACTGTCCACAATAAAATGCTGTTCAGCGAATTTGTTAATTACATCTCTCTCAAGCAGGTTCATAATGAGCACTTGTGATGTGGGGCCGGGATTTTCCCGGGAGTCCCTGGAAAAGTTTGTAAATTTAAACTTAATTCGAAGCATTTTGGTCTGTTCTGGATGATCTGTTATCAATTATCTATGATCTATGTGTTCAAAGCTTTAAAAATATACCCTCGAAAGAAAAGTCGATCCTATTCGAACCGCATTTCCTACATTTATGGAATTACGAATGAAAATACAGCACTCCCATTAAAATAGGGGCTGCTTCCCCCCATACTGAAACACAGCGTTATTGACATTAAAATGTAATAATATGCATAAAGTAGGTCTACCTAAGAAAAATAATGCTACTTGAGTGTGAACGTCTTTGATAGGTAGTTGGAAAGGGGCTTGTTTACTAAGCGGACAATTTTTTATGCCCTAAAGGCCAAAGTCACATACGCCGTCCATACCAGTTTGGAATATTTACAATTTGAATAATAATTGAACCTGTAATGCATATTTTGCCGAAGGTTCCAATTTACTCAATCACCTCCAGTTTAGTGTTTAATACCTTCTAATGAGTGCTTGGCGTATTATTTCTGATTCACTAGCAACTGACTATCAACTGAATATTAGTTCATGAATCTGTAAGTCAGTTTATGATCCTCCACCCTACCTACCGTACCACCACCCACCCGGGTCAGGTACCCACCCAACCCTAAAAATTCCGGCGCACTTGCGCCAAATTTACATAGGTCGGCACGCCACTGATGGTAATGCAGTGTTTAAAAACTGAAACAATTGTACCAGATAAACAAAAATATACATTCCAAACGTAATAACAAACGCATCAAGGTAAAATTGATGGCAATTGATCGGCTGAGCACTAATTGTCAGGAATTGACAAGCTTGATGCAGTTTTCCATCTCTCGGCTTTCTGTCCCACACGCCCCTTATGTTTGAAGCTATTCAACGGTTTCTTCTTCGAAGGGAGCTTAGAGAAATTCCACTTATTCTTGATCACTTTAGCTTCGTCACGTGAATCCGATAATAACCACTTGGCCCTCTACTAGTGCAAACACTCCGTGTATAAATACCAGCCAAGTCTCTTCAACTAAAAAAAAGTAAAAAATATGGAAGATCCTTTACTATAATACGCTTAAAAGAGAAGAACGTCGTCCCCGTAGCAACGTGGCTGAAAATTTGGTTCTTTATACAAATCTTGAATTTTCCACCGATCAAGTTGAAACTCGCCAGTAATGTACATAATTACGTGACTTGATTTATAGTAACACTTTCGCGACATTCTGTTCAGTATTTACCGAGTTATTCGTGAAAAACATCGCCTTTTCTGATCTCTTAATTTTAAACGTCAATTTCAATTGTGCAGTGAAAATCAATTTTAGTAGGCAGTGAAACTAATTTTCACAAATCGACCTGAACAATATTTGGCCATGAAATCCGGAGATCGGAAGTTGCGTTACGATTCGCGTCTATAGACATCGCGAATTTAGCACAATTTTCAACGAAACATGACTTTTCCTGTACATAATTTCAAGCGAACTGGCAAGCAAAAAGTTTCGTTTGAATCCGATAAGTATTTAGAGAGATACTAAATATAAACCAAATTGTCATTGAAAAAGTCACTTTTTTCGAGACTTTTCAAATGTAGGAAGCTTGAATCCATTTGGCAGTGAAGAAAATATTGGAATTTCCACTGGAGACCTTGACTAGAATCACGGGCAAAGCAACATTTAATGTGAAAAAATGCTGACTCTTTTGGGGTGGGTTATGGGGGGGGGGGGAGGGGGGGCACAAGGGAACATTTCTGTCCAGATATTGGTGGGTAACTTTTGCTATTGGACCTAATTTCCAATATACGTCTCTCATTTGATATGATGACCAATATGACTGTAATCAATCAAGCCAGAACATACATTTTCTGCTGACTTCACAACTTAGCATTTTATCAAAAGATTTTAGTTAGTACCTACATAATACTGTATCGTTCGTTGATGTTTTCATGTGTGCAGAGAATATGCGAACGATTTAATAATCAGGATAAGTTATAAAGTGGAGTAACATGCATAAAATTTAGGTGATTTCGTAATTTTTTATGTTATTACATAAAAAGTGACGAACTTCGATTAAATCGCGATAGGTACCACTTTTCGTTCATCAAAATTGCAAATCAAATCATATTCCATTTTATTATCAATCATGCATATTTTTTTAATTATTTCAAATATTTCTTCTAATTTTGGAACCTGAATTCGATCATCATGTTCATATATTTTATTCGTTGTGTTTCAAATATTATTAAAATTATTTTAATTCTATATCATGCAACTGAAGTTTTTGTTTTTATTCTTCGTAGAGTCGTATCTGTTAATATTTTTTTATCATGCTTAAAATGTTTTCATAATATTAGGTTTTTCACGATATATTTAAATATTTTCAAAATAGTTACACATGTTTTCTTTGTCTCTAATTTACGACATGTGTGCATTGGGGTTAGTGTGGGTTTAGTGCACCTATCACAATATAACTATGAAAAAGCCTTGATTTACATTTATGATCGGTTATTCCGTGAGGGTGAAAAAAAATTGTCACGAGCAACAATTTCTTTGCCAGCATATCAGAGTAGTTATATTTTAATGGTGGTCCAACTTCTGTTATGCATTGCCTTGCCCAGAAAGAGAGCTCATTGGGTCATGTATTACATGGCGGGGCTCTCTAGTATCTAATAATTCAACACTGAAAAGTAGTGATATCAATGTTCTATCTCGACAAAATGGTATAAATAAAAAATTGTTTCTGATCAGAAGTGGTAGTATAAAAATAAATCATGAAATAAATAATTCTCATAAAATACAGAAATATAGGAATTTGTCAGTTGTTAGGTGTGACAAAATATTTTAAAATTTGAGATTTATTTCTGATAAAAAGTAATATCTGATGAATTCGTAGATTATAAGTAAACATTTTACAGAGATGGGGAATAATTTAACTGGAATGCTTTATTGGAAAACAGATATGGGGATTAGAAAACTATAGGGGGGGGGGGGGGGGGAATCCCCCCCCTATAGCATTTATAGCATTATAGCATTTGGCGCTGCCGTTATAGCATAGCTGTAACGAATCCCAAAATAAAGCTGTGAATAGTTTTTAATTACCACCTGCCTTTGTTTACAGTTTCGCTTGCACAAGAATGTGATTTGTTGGCTTTTCATTACCAAGTTAGATTTGAATCTCATTATTCTCTTTCAACTCAAAGCGTACTTGAAATACCTACAGGTATACATTATTTACTTAATCGATGTGATGAAGAATTTAAGACACCACTTGTTTTTCGAAGTATTGTTTTTAGGTCGCGTGCCAAGAAATTACGATTATCGATTGAAAATGGAATGTTTTAGTTCGGATTTTCACACTATACGATTCAAATTGGGGCAATTTCGATTTCCAACCAATGAAATGCCGTTTTGAGTGAAACTCTGACATCTGATTGGCTAACGATTGAACTGTCCAGTTTGAATTGTTAAGGTTGATGGACTTTACTCAATTTAAGAACTTAGACATCAGCGTTTGCTTTCCTCGCTCGATGTGGTATCTCAAAATAACTGTGCACAAAATATCTAAATCTGTCTTCAAAAGGCACTAGTGACTTTTTTATGTGAAGGTACAGGTGTGATATCATAACTATAGCAACTGAAGTAAATTATTTCGATAATGACAACTTTGGTGACAACTAGCTTGAAGTGAAAGGACTGCTTTAATAGTCGGCTGTATACTTGAAGGTAATTCTAGATAAAATTTTCTAAAATATCAAAATGTAATATTTTTTTTTACATAGTTTATTCTTTTAGTTTTGTTTGTAGCATTTAATATATTTTTTTATATGAAAGTTTTGTGTAGTTTTGTTATTATAGTTCTTTTGAGTAGTATTTTTTTGTATTTGTTATAAACTTTATTTTCTCATTCATCGCCTGCAGAAGTTCGATGAATAGCGAACGAAATATTTGATTAAACATCAATTAAATATAGTTTGTGAAAGTCGAATCTAGTATTAATTTCGAAGAATTCCCAAAATATCGTTCTAACTTTTAACAATTCGAATTAACATTTTGTTTTAAATAATTAGCGAATAGCTAATTTTCCAATCGACTTTTGTAATAAAAAGTCAATTTGTTGAGACTATTTTTGCATTTTTTCCGTTTTGACACGAGTTTGGGTATTATTGTGATTGTAAATTCGTGCGTATTGTACTAAAGTCGACTCGATTAGAATCGTTAATTATTTTTCAGATTTTTCATAATTCGAATGGTTCAAAAGTTTTAACGGTATTTACTCCAATGTGTACCTTCGATTAAGCTGATTCATGCACCGTGAACTCCAAAAGTGTTTAACTCTAAAATAACTCTTTTGTATTTCGAGTAAATATTTTATTTTTCAAATCGATGGACATAAATATTTTAGGCAGTACACTTGTTTTTAAGACAACACAAGAAATAACGATTTTCTAGGAATTCGTTATTACCCAGACGTTCCTGCCAAAAACAGCACGTACATTTCACAGCTATGGGGGAATCATCAAGTGGAAACAACCATAAGGCAAACATCTTCAGACGGATGGAAGAAGCTGTTAACAGAATAGGTAAGATCACATAATTGTTATTTTTCAATAATTGAGAGAGCGAACATATTTTTATTTCAGTCTGTACCGGTACACAGGTTGCACCGTTTCTCCAATCGAGATGAAAATTTGCACACATGGTAAGGGACACCTTTGGGATTTGCATACGTTTTTTTATGGAAATCGGTTGATTGGTTCAAAATAAAAATAAAACGTCCGATTGATTGTATAAGTCATAATTTTCCGATTCAGTTAAAAATTTCCGTGGTGATCAAGACCCACATTATCTCAAACTATTTAACACAATTTTAGCCTTAACTTGATTTACACGGGTCAATGCATTGATCAATACATTGAATTCGAAAGGCTGTGCACATGAGCAGAGTCACTTTATCATATCCAAAGTGTGATCAACCCGTGTAACCCGTGTTGATCGTTGATCGGGTTAATCGTGTTCAACCCGTGTAAATCAACCCCATTTTGTTTAAATTTTATCTAATTAGAGGATTTGTCTGAAACTTTGTAAAATTTGAGACAATGTTGGTTGCAATGACTTACAGCAAAATTTCAACTTGATAGGACCAACCAATATGAACCAATCAACGGATTTAAAAAAAAAATAGGGTCTGCAAACCCCAGCGATGGTTTGTATGTGTGCAAAATTTTAGATCGATCGAAGAAAAAATGTCACCTGTACATTGTCGTTAAAGGAAAAAGAACAAAGGTTCGAGCCAAAAGAGAAAAAAGGGGAGTCGCTCGCTCAATAATTGTCATGGTAGGAGATTCAGAACGTGCTTTTACCCGCTGTGTCCTTGCTCTAGGAATGAGAAGTTACTCCGCAGAGGTCAGGAACAGCAAAGTAAAACGACTGATTTACTTTCTATCCCGTCTTATAATCGCTCAGCAATGCTTTGAAGCAATCTTCCAACACATTGCTTATTTCTACTTCAACTTTGACAACATCACGATACAAGAACTGCAGAAGTTCGTGTTCTTCTTTGCAACTGTTTCGACAGTCGCCATCCATCTTTCAACATACTTCTCTAGAGCAGATACGTTTCATCATATGATGGAATCTTTGACGTCCATTAACAATAAGTTCGCTTCGGAGAAACCACGCCATCGTTTAATAGTGGCAGAGATATCAAAGAGAATTGATTTTTTTGTTAAAACGATACCATTAGTTTACTTAGGCCTTTCCTTTGCCATCGTTGTTGGTTTCATTTTCGGCATCAACGAAGAGAAGTTCTTGGATGGGTAAGGAAATATGTACTCTGTTTGTATCAAATAATTGAGCGAGCGTCACCACGGTACTCTTATGGCACTTTCTCTGTGTGTTTTTTTTTTTTTTTTTGTATTTTTTTTTGTTGTGTTCACTGCCTAGGTTAAACCGCACAACCAATCGATCTGAAATTTTGCACACGTACTAACGTAATCTATGCGGTCTTTGGGATCGTTTTTGAAAGGGATCCTGTGATTGGTTCAAATTTAAAAAAGAATATCTTTCGATTGGTTGGTCCGTTCAATTTGAAATTTTGAGAAGTCATTACGACCAACTTTTTGCCCAATCAAACAAAATTTCATCCAAATCCTCCCATTGGTTATAATTTTAAAAAAAGCATGTGTTTTCTGAAATTTAAACTAGAACCGATGACCGATCAACTTAAAACTTTGCATGGTCATTGGGACCAACATTATCTGTATTTTTGACTACTTTCAGACTATTCTGTGTTTAAATCCAAAAGTAATTGACATTTTACGCACATTTTGCGTGTTGGCTGTCAAACTTCTCGAAAATGTTGATCACCGCTACTTTGACTCTTCTGTTATAATCCAAGATAGTTGAGCAAAAACTTTTAAACGCATATGAAACTAATAATGACCGTTTAACAGATCGATATGATATTGTGTACACACACTTATATCGTATTAGAGGGTCTCAGGTATATTTTTTGAAAGAGATTCTGTGATTTTTGAATATTTACTAAGAACGTTGTTCAATTACCTATAAAGGTTCCATCGATCAACTTAAAACTTTGCATGGTTATTGGGAAGAATATTTGAGTGGTATTTGGAGATTTTTAAACAAGTATGTGAAAAATTCAAGAATTATTGGCTTTTAATGATATTTTTGATAGACGCAGAATTTCGGTTCGAGGTGTTGCGCGTATCCGTGCTCGCTCATCAACGCGTTTCACAGAGCGTTTTCCTTGTATATTTAAGGTCCAATTTGTATTAAAAACTCTTGACAATTTTCTAATCAACTCCAGTATTGTTTAAAAGCTTCGCGAATAATGTTAACCAAGAAAGAGGAAAATGCTAAACTTCATTTATCTTCAATAATGTAGAAAATATCACTTGGTAGCCTTAACCTATGACATACTCTAATGGCGTTATTGTACATCAATCCATATAAGTTCCTAAATATAATGAAACACAAGTTATTTATTGCAAATAGTAACAGGCAATTAGGTATGCACTAGTTGTTGATATACATGCATTTTTATTAATACTGGGAATACCGGCTAGACACCGCTGTGATCAAACTACCGAACTGATTGGACTGAACATTCCAAATATTATAATTCACATACCTACTATGGTTTGATGTGTGAAAGTTTCAAAATCATTACTGTAGTAGGAAAGAAGTTACAGCTGTTCGAATTTCGTTGTCGAAAAATCGATTATACAGAGCTCCAATAGTTCGCGTCTAGAAAAGCTCCAATGGTCGGAACACCGTTTTTTTCAAAACTATTGACGGTAACAATCCGAAATTTTCCAGTATTATTCGAAATATGTGACAATCGATTGTGTTAAAATTTGAATTCATTAATCAATGGAACGAAAGGTATGCTATCTTGAAGTTGAGCTAAACACTAAGAAAATCTGGAAGATAATTTCACTTCTGAAATAAACAAGCGAATAAAACTTGAGAAATTAGTTTCCGGATATTCAACTTCAAGATACCATCACTTTCGTTCCACTGATTACAATGTATTGAAACTTTAACACAACCGATAGTCGTATATATTTAATAAAATTTGTAATTTACAGCTTGCTATCGTAAGTAGTTTTGATAACATGGTGTTTCGGCCAATGGACATTTTATGGACGCGAGCTCTGTATAATCGAATTTGTCGCAATTGTAACAATTTTTTTCCTACAAAAGTGTTATTTTTGAAACTTTCACACATCATGACATGTTGGTCGTAACATGTCAAATTTTCAGCCTAAATGCAGCAGTTTCATTCACAGCTGTGCCTCGCCCATTGGACGTTTTTTCTTGGGCCACCCGGTAGTTATGGAATTATATTAGCAGACATTCTCAAATATCTATGATTGTCTTCACCGACCACCTGTAAAATCGTGTGTGATTGTGTAACATGAACATTTCACAGTTCATTTAGCTTCACAAAGAGCCGTCTGGTGGATTGGTAACTTTGCACGACAAATAGAGATCGTATGAAATAATTACACTAGGAAAACGCTCTGTGTAACGCGTTGATGAGCGAGCACGGATACACGCAACACCTCAAACCGAAATTATGTCTATCGAAAATGTCATTAAAAGCCAATTCTTCAATTTCGTCACAGACTTGCATAAAAATCTCCAAAACCTCCAAAAATATTGGTCCCAATATCCTTGCTAAGTTTTAAGTTGATCGATTAAACCCTTATGATTGAACGGTTCCTTGTTAATTTTCAAAAATCACAGGATCTCGTTCAAAAAATATGCCTAAGACCACTCATATGATATGATATTAGTGTGTACACAATATCAGATCAATCTGTTGAACGGTCAATATTAGTTTCATATCGTTTAAAACTTTCTGCTCTAACTACCTTGCCTTGAGCTGAAGATTCAAGTCGCCGTGAATTTGACAGCCAACACGCAAAATGTCCCTAAAATTACATAAACTTTTGAAAATAACGACAGATTAAACTGAAAATTGGCAAAAATACCTTAAATGTTGGTACCAATGACCATGCGAAGTTTTTAGTTGGTCGGTCAATCGGTTCTAGTTTAAATTTCAAAAATCACAGGAAAAATGGTTTCAAATTTGAACCAATGGGAGGATTTGGCTGAAAATTTTTATGATTGGGTACAATGTTGGTTGCAATGACTTTGCTAAATTTCAAATTGATCGAACCAACCAATCGAAAGATAATTTTTATAAAATTTGAACCAATCACATGATCCCGTTCAGAAAAGATCCCAGGGACCGCATAGATTACGTTAGTATGTTTGCAAAATTTCAGATCGATTGGTTGTGCGGTTTCACCTGGGCAGTGCAGGCAAAAAAAAATACAAACAAACAAACAAAAAAAAAAAAAAAAAAAAAAAAACACACAGAGAAGTGCCATAAGAGTACCGTGGTGACGCTCGCTACGCTCGCTCAATGAAACATCCACGATTCTTTTATTCTTTCCAGGATATATTTCCCTGTTGACGTACACGTCTCGCCATACAGGGAATGTGGAGTGTTGTTCGTAATAGCAACGTGGGCGTCAGCATGGGCCCTGATGTACACAGTTCATTTGATGCTAATTTCAATATTACTTCACATCAACTGTCAATTCCGTGTTCTGTGCGACAAGTTGTTGAAGCTCCGAGTTCATAGTCGCAAATATGTCATGGCCAAGAAGACTAAGTACAGTCGAGCACCAGCTAAGCGAGGTGTGATGGAGTTAAGTCAAGGAGGAACACATGGACTAACCGACATGTATGGGAGAACCCGGGCATGGAAGGTGATTGGAAAGCATCGGTATCCGATCAAATACAAGACAGTCGGTGACGAGAAGAATACGCTTGACTTGGAGATGGAGAGACGTATGAAGGAATGCATCCAGCATCATCAGGCGCTAATAGAGTAAGATAGCCTCGTTCAATCCATGATATGGTTAGCTTTCTACGTAGCTTTTAAACCGCACTGTTTTTTCTTCTAAATTCCTCTATGGAACTCTGCAATACCAGGTAACTGCATCGATCGAATTTTTATCTCGGATCTTTATGATTATTGGCATACTTATTCATAATGATGCCATACACAACCCATCCAAATAAATTGGACTTGCCGTGAGTAATTGAATATTTCAATTTGAATTTGAGTTGTCTCCCCATGTTATCTTATAGCCGGCGTGAAAAATCTGTCATTATAAGGGTAAGAAGTATAATAAATTGATTTTGTATTTTATGTATGAATTGATTTTTACCAAAAACTTGTTACTATTATTTATTTCCACTTTACAAATATTTTCTATTTTAAGGTAATTATTATAATTGAATGAAAGATGGATCAGATTAGACTCCAGACACTCAAATTTGATATTTCTTTCATTCAATTATAATAATGACCTAAAAATATAAAATATTTGTAAAGTGGGAATGAATATAGTGGAGCGGTCGCTCCACCCAGCCAAGTCGTATACTCTTTCAACATACTTCAACATAATTATTATTACAACATTATTATTTCAACATAATGCCTATAAACTGAGGAGCAGACCAAACACTTTTACTATAAGCAACAATAGGGCATTTTCGGCCTACTGGATCTCAAAATTGGAAAATCTCACATTGTTAATTTCGAGCTATGGCCCACCCCACCACATAAACCAAACTTGGGAACAATAGGTTATACCCTTGGCGATCTAGAGGGCAGTGAAAACCGTGAAATTACACCGCTTTCATCTTAGATTCGATATCAGGAATCGTCGCTATTACCGCCACAGCCTAAATGGCTGAACCGATCGATCTGAAATTTTTACCACATGCGCACTTTTGGCGTCTGAGGAGCCTTTTTATAAAACCAACCGGAAGCCGCCATTTTGAAACTTACAGTGACGTCATATCTCAAAAACAGCTAGACCGATAAGATTAAAACTAGCGCCAAATGATTCAGACGGACATCTATATGGAATACAATAGTTGAAGTAGAAATGTACTATTACCGAAACCGGAAGTGACTTAATTAAAATGAAAAATCAGACTTTAATCACCTCTTACTACAATAACTACATCTTCAGAAGGCATAAATAATGATACATAACATTAATATAAATACATTCTAGGTGGCAGTGATTTCAGCCCCCATTTTGTTAACCGGATGTGATGCCATATCTCGAAAACGGCTGGACCAATTGGAACAAAGATTTCGCTTATTTTTATGTAGTATCATTTTTATAATTTTTTAGTACCAAACGAAACTTTTATTAGTAACCATATCGGCAATGGCTTATTTTTTTAAGGAATTAGTCATTGTTGCTCCGATATGTGATACAAGTGTGAGAATAATCTAAAAAAAGAAGTGATATCCCCATAAAAACATTCCGTGTAAAAATACCAGCCAAGTCTTTTCAACTATAAAAAAAAATCTAAAAATTCAGCACTGAAAAGTAGTGATATCAAAAATGGCCCAAGTCAAAACATAATTTTAAAAACCAAAATATACTTGGCGCATCGTTTTTAGAGCATTATAGGGTAGGTAGATTTTATTTATATTTTACGTCTGGCCTATACGTCTAAGCTATCTAGGTATATGCACGATGCGCCAAATATATTTTGGTTTTTAAAATTAAGTTTTGACTTGTACCATTTTTTGATATCACTAATTTTCAGTGGTGAATTTTTAGATTTATTACATTTTGTATAGTTGAAAAGACTTGGCTGGTGTTTTTATGGGGATTTTATAATTAATTAAGAGAATGAACCTATTTGGAATATTGATAGAAATTTGAATTGTAAAAATACTTTTAGATATATGAAAGTGAGTTAATGCTATTTATATTTAATAACTTTTTGTTTAGCACACGTTGGTATTGTTGTCAATTTTTATTATTAAAGCTGAGGTCATGACCATTCTAAAAACAAGTTTTTGGTAAAAATCTATTCATACAAAAAAATAACAAATCCATTTAATACCCTAATATTGACAAATTTTTCACGCCGGCCTTAAGATAACATGGGGAGACAACTGACATTCAAATTGAAATATCTCAATAACTACACACGGCAAGTCCATAATATTTGGATGGGCTGTGGGCATCATTATGAATAAGTATGCCAAATGTCAAAAAGATATTAGACAAAAATTCGATCGCTGCAGCTACCTTGACGTCCCTCTTATCATTAACAAATATATCCAAAATGTTTGGAAACAACACATTTTTCATCAATATGATGAGGCGGGCCGCAAAAGAAAAGGACTTGGATAGTTCATGAGGGCCGTTTCCTCGGGTGTATCACTGGTCTAAAATATATCATGATAAAATATGCTTATTGTATGAAACTCTTCTACATTCTGTTTCAGTTTATTTAATGAGAATCTGTCAATGTGTCAGCCAATCCTCTTTAGTGCACTGTGCTACGTACTGATTGCTATTTCTTTAGCTATTGGTTACATGGTTTTGGTGAGTAGGGTTGAACATACAACAGAAATACGAATTCATTAAATAAATTTATAAAGACATTTTCTTCTATTTCAGGATCCAGTTCTTGACATGATAACTTTGGCAATGATAATTGCAATTCTTTTTGCAACAATAGTATTTCTGGGGGCTTGCTGGCTGTGCGAACAACTTACAGAGGAGGTAAGTTGAAGCTCAAGTGGCTCTCAGCAGTAATATGTCAAAGGAATCTTTTGAGCTTCACGAGTTCAATGCTGCAATATTATTATCCGATTTTGAGTTTGCATGATATTGCTTGATCAATGCTACGGAAGTTTCAATGAACAATGGAAGTTTTATGTGATCAATACGGATGATGGTCAATGGCTATTCAATACATTTTGGTGCAGTGATGGAAGAATTAACAATCAATTTGTGAAATGGAGTCGAAATGGAGTCGTTAAGAGTCTGCACAATGGAACTCAGAATGTGGTAGCGAACAGTTTTTCGCTATAGCACATTGGGTTTCCATTATCTAGGATACAATAGGCATTCATTCATTGTATGAGAGTTAAGCTCATCACTTTCTTTTCAAGCTACCTGACCGTTTAATGACTCCCCAACCCCTTCGCCTTACAAAGTTGCCAATGTTTATTTCGAGACGCGTCAAACCTGTCACTAAAACATGGCTAATCCTCATTGTTGGATTAATCAAAGAATCCGAATGTGCTTTAGCGAAAAACAGGCGACAATATCAGGGTGTACGACAAGGGTGTTGTCTTTCGCCCAACCTATTTAATATTTACCTCGATGATTATAGAAGGCAATGAAAGACACGGTTCCTAACCGACACGGACCCGAAATTGGTTCCTCATGAATGTACTTAAACACTCTTTTATTTGCGGATTACCAGATTTTAATTCAAGCAAACGAAGATGATCTTCAAAAGCCATTGTTATTAATACACCAGATATGTATAGATTATAATTTTAGGATTTCAATACAAAAGACAAAAGTTATAGCTTTTAAGGGTAAATATCCGGTAAATATCTTCAGATGGCTGAAGAATTGTAGACGGAACAGGCGAGCTTTGCCTAATCCTTGACGTGATGATGATGATGATATTTTGTGAAATGTTGTGGTTTTAAAATTCGAAGCGTTGGAGAGCTTCAAGCGATCAATGCGGATCATGATGTCGATGGCTAATCAACCTGTTGTCCCGTGTTACAGAGTGAAGCAGTGAGAGAGGCTGTCTACTGTTGTGATTGGTATTAAGCGTCGGAAAGTTTCAAGCGATCAATGCGGATCATGATGTCGATGGCTAATCAACCTGTTGTCCCGTGTTACAGAGTTAAGCAGTGAGGGAGTCTGTCTACGGTTGTGATTGGTTCGAAGCGTCGGAAAGCTTCAAGCGATCAATGCGGATCGTGATGTCGATGGCTAATCAACCTGTTGTCCCGTGTTACAGAGTGAAGCAGTGAGGGAGGCTGTCTACGGTTGTGATTGGTTCGAAGCGTCGGAGAGTTTCAAGCGATCAATGCGGATCATGATGTCGATGGCTAATCAACATGTTGTCCAGTGTTACAGAGTGAAGCAGTGAGGGAGTCTGTCTACGGTTGTGATTGGTTCGAAGTGTCGGAAAGCTTCAAGCGATCAATGCGGATCGTGATGTCGATGGCTAATCAACCTGTTGTCCCGTGTTACAGAGTGAAGCAGTGAGGGAGGCTGTCTACGGTTGTGATTGGTTCGAAGCGTCGGAGAGTTTCAAGCGATCAATGCGGATCATGATGTCGATGGCTAATCAACATGTTGTCCAGTGTTACAGAGTGAAGCAGTGAGGGAGTCTGTCTACGGTTGTGATTGGTTCGAAGCGTCGGAAAGCTTCAAGCGATCAATGCGGATCTTGATGTCGATGGCTAATCAACCTGTTGTCCCGTGTTACAGAGTGAAGCTGTGAGGGAAGCTGTCTACGGTTGTGATTGGTTCGAAGCGTCGGAGAGTTTCAAGCGATCAATGCGGATCATGATGTCGATGGCTAATCAACCTGTTGTCCCGTGTTACAGAGTGAAGCAGTGAGGGAGGCTGTCTACGGTTGTGATTGGTTCGAAGCGTCGGAGAGTTTCAAGCGATCAATGCGGATCATGATGTCGATGGCTAATCAACCTGTTGTCCCGTGTTACAGAGTGAAGCTGTGAGGGAAGCTGTCTACTGTTGTGATTGGTATTAAGCGTCGGAAAGTTTCAAGCGATCAATGCGGATCGTGATGTCGATGGCTAATCAACCTATTGTCCCGTGTTACAGAGTGAAGCAGTGAGGGAGGCTGTCTACGGTTGTGATTGGTTCGAAGCGTCGGAGAGTTTCAAGCGATCAATGCGGATCATGATGTCGATGGCTAATCAACATGTTGTCCAGTGTTACAGAGTGAAGCATTGAGGGAGTCTGTCTACGGTTGTGATTGGTTCGAAGCGTCGGAAAGCTTCAAGCGATCAATGCGGATCATGATGTCGATGGCTAATCAACCTGTTGTCCCGTGTTACAGAGTGAATCAGTGAGGGAGTCTGTCTACGGTTGTGATTGGTTCGAAGCGTCGGAAAGTTTCAAGCGATCAATGCGGATCACGATGTCGATGGCTAATCAACCTGTTGTCCCGTTTACAGAGTGAAGCAGTAAGGGATGCTGTCTACGGTTGCGAATGGGTGAAGGCTTCGGAAAGCGTCAAGCGATCAATGCGGATCATGATGTCGATGGCCAATCGACCTGTTGTTGTGACTGCAGGAGGTGTTGCGGATTATTCTTTGAAGACTTTTCTTGGCGTTAGTATATCTTCAACCAATGAAGCAGTTATATCTTAGATCTCTATTAAATTAATATTAGGTTTTTGCATCACCTATACCCTTTTACTGGTACATTTTATATTTTGTCTAATGCATTTTTAATGTTCGAATTCACTGTCTTTCAAGTGCAAAATGTTTTGTACTGAGTGTTGATCTAGTTTGACCTTGCACTACTCGATTAAAGTCTGTGGTTTCAACACACTGCTTAATCAATACTTAAGACGGTCATTTGAGGGATGTTTAATTGGTTGTTACCATGACAAGTCCTAATCAACTGTTTACATTTTAGTAGAGTACCTATTGAAAAACGGGGCCTATAAGCTTTCGATGCTCTGATAAATTTAAACAGTTATTATGGAGTCAATTACCTCCTAGAATGGCCACTAAGTAACTGCTACGCCAGCCCTAAGCAGATTATGCAAATATTTTAATGAACTGTATGGATGTTCTATCGGCTAAGTTACAACATCCAAAGGGTCATTCTCTTCAAGTTTTTTTTTCAGGTGGTGAAATCAGCGCACAGTTTCTACACGGTGTTGTCAACTACAACGTCGAGTAAATGATAATTCTTTCAATGAAAGTTTCACTTACCAGTTGGTTCCATATTTACAATGATTAATTGAGTATTAGTAATTAATAACGCACTTTTGTCTTTCGATTTTGATGTGTTAAGCAAAGCAGAAAATACGGGAGATTATGTAACTTCTGAAATTATCGTATAAAAAAACTTTGTGAAATTATAGTTCTTGTATATTCTGTTTTTTACACACAACTTCAATATATGGTTGGTGATAGGCAAAGATGATCCCGCTCTAGCATGGACCGGCCATACCTGGCCATGTTAAACATGATTTATCTTTGCCCGTCCCCGACCATATAATAACTTTCGTTTCGTTTAATGTATATTGAAATATTAAATTACACAATCGATAAAAAATGTAGACATTACAACATTTTCTAATTTTTTTCCCTCACAAATGTTCCTTTTTCTTTTGACTAGAATGTGAAATTTTGAGGTGACTGAAATAGGAATGTTTTTAAAAGTTGTTGTTACATCTCTACAAATCAATGTTAAATTTTAATAATTTTATAACTATTATCTATCTAAAACAAAGAAGATCAGAAAGTTCCGCGAGAATATTTTAATTTTTCCCTCCCCCCCCCCCCCCTCCCCCCTCCAGACTAGAAAGAAAATAACAAGATTTAACAACATCTTTTCGATGGTTGAATTAAAATATCTTCTGATAAGTCCAAAATCAAAATGTACAATAAAGTTAAAATTTTGCATGGTGATCAAAACTAACATTACATATCTCATTTTTTTTAAATCACAGCATACTTTATTATATATAAAGCACCTTTCCAAACATTTTATGGAGTAGGATAATTGCTAAACAATATTATAGGCCACACAAATAAATATACCACAATGCCGGCTGGCCAAGCCTGTCCAGGCGCGTAGGAACTTTATTTTGACAGGGGGGGGGCAAAATTATAGGGGATCGATGGATGTCAGGAAAAGGTAGTTCACTGCTACAAGGGGTCTGGGGGACTCACCCCCAGGGCCTTTTTTGAATTTTTGATAGAAAATAATCGAATTTTAAGCTATTCTTCTCAAAGAAATGTAAAATGTGTGATATGCAATATTCTGTGGGAACTTAAGAAAACTTGTTTTTATAGAATTCCCAATGGCCCCGCAGGGCATTTTTGTACATCTTGATAAAAAAAAAACGAATTCGACGCTTTTTTGGCATCTTTTTTAAAGAAATTTAAAATGTGTGTCCTATGCAATATTCTTGGGGATACAAGAGACAAAATAAAATTTTGTTATTTGACAAAATCCTAAATGGCCCCGCAGGGAAATACTTGAATTCTAGTGAAAGAGAATCGATTATGAATTGATTTTGGAATCGACCTTTGAAAAGGTTGCAAGAGCAACAGCAATAAGCAATCAATAAGAAAAATCTGCATGTGTTTTGGAATCTATTAGTTTAACGTGTAATTATTTAATTTGATTCATGAGGATGATCATGTTGGACAAATGAGTAAATGAGTTGTCTCATTGGATAATACCTCTGTTCAATTAGTTTTGCAAAACTTGAGAAAATTTTAAGAATTCAACCACATAATGGAGCAAATCTGTGCATTCTGGTCAACACTTAATCAACATTTGTGAATATCTTGATGTGTTCAGGATCTCTAGCAGGGGGGTCAGAGTCTCTAGCAGGGGGGTCAGGATCTCTGGCAGGGGGGGTCAGGATCTCTGGCAGGGGGGGTCAGGCTCCAGACAGGGGGGGTCCGTTCCCCCCCTATTCCTACGCGCCTGAGCTACGACATTTTCAAGAATCAGACCATGTGATGATGAAACACATTTTTTTAGATTATTGGCAATATCTTTTAAGGGTTGCAAACATTGTTGCAAGTCATTGTTGTTATCGAGTACATGAGTACATGAGAGTACATGTGATTATAAATTACCTTATCTGATGGATAAAATGCACTATTAGACAAATCCGGATTGTTGGCTGAATTCTTGAACATGTTTCTTACTACTTCTCTTAAGTGCAGTTTGATGTCCCTTGTTGAAGTAATATTCCTGTTCACTAATTCTCGGATTTCTGTGATTAATGCAGGGTGTAGTTTCTCTGCCAATTGTGTTGAAGCCGTACTACTGTGTGAATGGTGAGTAGCGTCGGAAACAAGGACGAAGTATCGTAAGGAACTCTTCGGTGGCGTTGCCGACATCATTTCAGTAAAAAAAATCAATGGTTTGTTATTTTAGATACTTACTACCCATTGAATTTGTATTTTTAACAAACGGAATTTTGTTAATGACTTGCAATCAGTGCAGGAATGCATTAAAAAACGACTTAAAGAAGTTTCTGATCGAACACTCTTTCTATTCAAGAATTTCTTGACTCTTAACTTGATTTTTCCAGTTAAGCTTGTGTTTAATAATATGTTGATTTTATTATTTAATAATTTAGTAATTACTTGTGACAATATTTGTCCTCACTTTTAAGTGACTTTTAACTTGACTTGTTTCATGGTATTATGTTCATTTAGTAATGTTTGACATTGTTTATAAATTTTTTATTGTTCTCTGCAAATAAACCAAAAACCATTTATACAAAATAGAATGGGACGAAGGGACATCTCCTTTCATCCTCAACAGAATTTTAGTGGCATCGGCTTATGATATTTCAAATTTCTTCCTACCAAGAGTGCAAACTAATTACATTTTTTAATTTTTTTTTACCTTCTGTTCTGCATTTTTTTTGAGATGGTATTCATGTCCGTGAACACATTCTCGGATTGTCCACTTGATGGTTTTGAAGGGATTTCCAAAAATGGTATTTGAATACTTGGTTTCTTTCTATTATGAGACAGACATTGGAACACCAATCCATCTGAAAGAGAAAATATATTAAGCACTTATTAGTGATGATATTCTCTGAAATTAGACAAGTAAGTTTAGGGTAGGTACCTAGTACTTACCTCCAACAGCAGTTTCATTCACCACCAGAATTCTTAGTTGCAAATGCATAACCGGATGCATTTAAATCACGTAAGAACTCGTCGTACATGTGCTCAGTATCTATGTGGCCCGAAAAATAACCATCATCATGCTTGAAGTTACTCAAGTACCTTTCAATTATTTCTTGAAAAGTCTCCATTTCACGTTACAAGAAAACAAACTTTGGGTCCAACCCAACCTAACATGACAGACAGTCAGTCCAAACATTTTCTTGTAGCAAGATATTCCACTCAGTTTGGTCAAAGCACTAAAAGTGGTCCGCAATTGGGTTGGTGCACGCTGTACATGATGGAAAATGTGCATATTTTCGGGACATGATTTTGCCGGCCCAGTAACTTCTGTTCAACATAAATACAACACCGCATGAAGGTATACAATAATGATACAAGGCGTGCACTCTTGTGCACTCTTGTTAGATAACAATTTTGAAATAATTTCATCTTGTACTCAGCAAAACTAGCTTATCAACATTGGCTACGGTGCATAACGAATAGGTTCATATTTGGGGGGTGGGGTGGGTCAAATTTTGATTTTCAATATTATAATAAAAATGGCGGAGTTAATGATGGAAACATACAATTTTTACAAAACACTCGTTTGCCTCATCTTATAATAATCGACCCTTTTGCAGGATTTTTTTTTTAAGTTTCCGCCATTTTTATTGCAACGAAAATAAAAATTTAACCCCCATTACCCCCCTAAATATGAAAAAATTTGATATGCACCGTAGCCTATGTTAATGAGCTAGTTTTTCTGAGTATATGGTGAAATTTTTAGAGGTTTATCTTCAAACACCTAATGTTTATACCAACAATTAAAAATATCGTCTATCCCCCTCCCCCCTAAATTATTGAAACAAAATTCATTCAAAATGACCCATTATTATAAGATGAGTACATAGAGTATTTTGTAAACTTTATAGATTTCTATCATTAACTCCGCCATTTTTATTCTAATATTGAAAATCAAAATTAAACCCCCCCTACCCCCCCAAATATGAAAACATTTGATATGCACCGTAGCCTATGTTGATAAGCTAGTTTTGCTGAGTATATGGTGAAATTTTTACAAGTTTATCATCAAACCCCTAGTGTGTATGCCAACAATTAAAAATATCATCTACCCTCCCTCCCCCCCAAAATAATGAGAATATTTTCATGCACATAGGCACATTATTATAAGATGAGTTTAATGAGGATTTTGTGAAAGTTTTGAGTTGATATCACCAACTCCGCCATTTTTATTCTAATATTGAAAGTAAAATTTTGACCCCCCCCCCCCCCCTACCCCCCCAAATATGAAAAAATTTGATATGCACCGTTGCCTATGTTGATAAGCTAGTTTTTCTGAGTATATGGTAAAATTTTTACAAGTTTATCATCAAACCCCTAATTGTGACCTAAAATCGATCTAACTGACTGTACTAAAATATGAAATTCGAGAAATTTGACAGCCAAACGCAAAATGTCCCTAAACTGTCAATAACTTTTGGAATTAAATACAGATTAGTCTGAAAATTGTTGAAAAAAAATCAAATGATTTTTTTTTTAATTTTAACCAATGGGAGGATTTGTCTGAAAATTTGCGAAATAAGAGGCAATGTTGGTCTTAATGACCATGCAAAATATGAGTTTGATCACATTTATCGAAGACCATTTTCATTTTTCAGCCTATCAGGATATGTTTATTTAAATTTTAACCAATCAATGGATTTCAAAAAAAATTTGGGTCAGCAAACAGAAAAGGTTGTCTCTACATGTGTGCAAAATTTCAGATCGATAGGTGAAACGCGGTGCGACTTCTATTGCTCCAGATAGCAGCCAAAAGTAAAAAAAAAAAAAAAAAAAAAAAAGAGGTCCGTGTCAAAAGAGTCAAAAGGAGACGCTCACTTCGCTCGCTCAAAAAAACAGTGTACTTTGAAAAAAAATCATAAAAAATTACAAAAGTCAGAAAAATTACATCAAAATTTCCCAAAAAATTAAAACAAAATTTTCTAATACCTATGTAAAAATATAAAAAAAAAACTGAAAAAATCTAAAATTTCATCAAAATTATAAAAAATAAATCAGTATAAAAAAATATAAAAATTAATAAATAAAAATCAAGTATGTAAAAAAAATCAAATAAAAAAAGTCACACGAAGATAAAAAAAAAAATATTTGAAATATTAGAAAAATCAAAAAATCATTAAAAAAAATAAAAAACAGGTGTACACTAAAATGTGGAGCTCGAGTTGTTAGCACCTCGGATACAGCCCACTGATGAGAGTTATTTGACAAAATTTCATCCCAATCAGTTAAGAACGTATGAACTTATTGGCATTTCTAATATCCGTCAGTGATGATCAATTACCTTTCTTAGTTGTTATGCCTGGATCTAGTGGAGCGGTCGCTCCACCCAGCCAAGTCGTACTATACACTCAAAGTCACTCAACATACCGCTACTGCCTAATAAACTGAGGAGCAGACCAAACACTTTTACTGTAAGCAACAACATAGCATTTTCGGCCTACTGGATCATAAAATTGGAAAATCTCACATTGTTGTGAAATATCTTAATTTCGAGCTATGGCCCACCCCACCCCATATACCAAATTTGGGAACAACAGGTTATGCCATTTGCGAGCTAGAGGGCCGTGAAAACAGTGAAATTACACCGCTTTTATCTGATGATGATGATTCTGATATCAGGAAACCCTATTGACAGGGCCACAGCCTAAACGGCAAAACTGATCGATCTGAAATTTTTACCACATGTGCACTTTTGGCGTCTAAGGTGCCTTTTTATAAAACCAACCGGAAGACGCCATTTTGAAACCGGAAGTGCCGTCATATCTCAAAGACGGATGGACCAATCGGGACGAAATTAGCGCTAAACGATTCGGACGGTCATCTATATAAAATATCAATAGTTGAAATAGGCATGTACTATTACCGAAACCGGAAATGACGTCATAAATATGCCAAATCTGACTAAAATCAACTCTTATAACAATATCTACATATTCAGAAAGCTTATAATGTTACATAACATTTGTAGATACAAATTTTAGGTGGCAGTGATGACAGCCGCCATTTTGAAAACCGGAAGTGATGCCATAACTCGAGAACGGCTGGACCGATTGGAACGAAACTTTCGCTATACTTCATAGTATAATATTTATAGCATACATTGTAACAAGCACAACTTTTCTTAGCAACCAAATCACAAAGGCGTATTTTTTAAAGGAATTATAGTCTTTGGTGCCACAATAGGTATATGTTACAAGTTGTAAGAATAAACTGAAAAAAGGAGTGATATCCCTGTAGTGTCTATAGCCTGATATTTGTTGTGCGCGCAGTGTGGTGCGCATAGGCAGTTCAAATAGAAACATGGCGGAGGCCGGATTTGCTCATTTGTAACTCAAGTGGTATTCCTTACAATAAAGTACATGAATACTACAATCCCCATAAAAAACACTCCGTGTAAAAATACCAGCCAAGTCTCTTCAACTAAAAAAAAATATGAGAAATCTAAAAATTAAGCACTGAAAAGTAGTGATATCAAAAAATTGGCCAAGTCAAAATTTTTCAAAAAATACTTGGCGCATCGTTTTTTAGTGAATAATAGATATATTATATGTATAGATGAGTATATTTTGATTTACGGCCTACTTCTATACTATTTATAATCCACGAAGCGCAATGTATTTTTTGAAAAATTTTGACTTGGCCAATTTTTTGATATCACTACTTTTCAGTGCTTAATTTTTAGATTTCTTATATTTTTTTTTAGTTGAAGAGACTTGGCTGGTATTTTTACACAGAGTGTTTTTTATTGGGATTCCTCCTTCTTGCAGTAGCAGGCTCAGTCGGGGTAAGAGTTCTTCTGCGGTGGAGGTCCAGTCGGGGCTTCCCGTGGAAAGAACAGATGAACTTCAGTCTTCTTCCCGTTGTACTCCAGAGATGGTTGCTGTCTCGTATTCTCTAAGTTCTTCAGTGTAAGGAGTCAAAGATCATTGTAACAAAACTTATAATAAACGCAAGACAAAGTGAAAACTATACTCAGTGATTTATACACCAGTCATTATACTCCTCGTAGAGTTACTCTGTCACCACGTCGAGGGGACGATACTCCTAACACCGAATTCGCATTCCAGACACACGCTGCGAGAAGATCGCTCGACAAACAGGTAATCAACTCACCTTACTACCCCTCTAGGGAGTCAATCAACGAGATAGAATCGCTACGTTACATAATGCTACACCATTCAAGTAATCCCATAGCGTACACAATGACGCTTTGATATATTTTACATTATTTCCAATGTCATCAATATTGCAAAATAATCTTTTAAAATAGGGATATTTCAAAAGTGTTGCACACTATCATTTTACAGACAAGATTATTTTATTTATATATCGTTACAGCCTTGATCATTGAGCGAATCTAGACATGTCATAGGTGAGGCAGGGGGGGGGGGGCAAGTATCCTCCCCTTGCCCCCCCCCCCACCCCCCCACCCATGTGGACACCGGTGTTGATGCTACGACCACCTGACCCATTGTGTCGGGAATAAAATGAGACATTAAACTGAACGGAAAATTCATTGATTGATTCACTATAATTGATGTTGAAAAATGCGTATTATTTGAGTGACGTCATAATGAAGTTTCATCATTTTGTCTGAACTAGAGGGATCATCGGAAATAATCGTATTAGTATGAATTTAGAGCTGTAACGTCTTTTAGGGGTGTGAATTACATAGCTGACCACCACCACTAACTTTTAACTTTCATTCCTATTCAGAAGCTACCTGGTGGTCAGTGTCACTGAACCCTCCCCCCCCCCCCCCCCTA
Source organism: Leuctra nigra (assembly GCA_934045905.1). Lineage (NCBI taxonomy): Eukaryota > Metazoa > Arthropoda > Insecta > Plecoptera > Leuctridae > Leuctra > Leuctra nigra. The sequence continues at coordinate 24,974,088 of OW203771.1, forward strand.
CTTGCTTACAAAGTTAGTTCACATTAATCGTTTCAGTATGCATAAGTACTATAAAGTGAGTTCACACTCCGCTCTCCTCTCCTATAGGCTGTGGGTACTCTCCGCGCCATCCTTCCCAACTCTAGTGTACAGACAACGCATTAAGTCGTGATAATTCTTCACCCTTACAGAATATCATGATACCACCACTCGTACAGCGAAGCTCGATAAGTTGCCTACAGCAACCCATAGTTATTTTATCAACAGACGGATGACTTGAAAAACTGGTTTTTGTCTGTCAACAACTCCACCACACTAATATCTACTCGATGCGATGCAATCACAAAAATATCAATACTGTTATTTCCTATGTGATTTCCCAAACTACTTAATTTTTCTGTAATCTGAGTAGACCGTCATTAAACAAATGCTAATTCGACAATTCAAGTATAAAGATTTTCGTTTATTCGACAGATCTCAGGATTTTGATATCAATCGTTAGGAAGATTAGCGTATTTTTAAAATGCTTTTTCTTATAGATTTTTTAGAGGAATAAGAAGAGAAGAAGAGAGTGTTTTAGAGTTGATGAGATCATACTATGATGCGTTTAACATCTGGAGCCCAAGTCTTGAAAAAAGCGTTTTGAAACCGTCTGGCGTTTTCATTGATCAAAACGTAAAAAAGTTGACGACTATACCTTAGCTTTCAACTTTTTTATGTTTTGATCAATGAAAACGCCAGACGGTTTCAAAACGCTTTTTTCAAGACTTGGGCTCCAGAACGACACAGCGATAAAAATAATAGTGATGAAACCTGTTTAACCAGGGGTTACACAGTTGTAGTTTTATTTGAAGAATTACCAAAAAATTCAGTTTTAGCAATAAAATCTTAATTTCCCTTCCCTATAACAAAATTAATATGAATTCACGTATTTGCTGGTTCGAAGTGAATAAAAAGTGTTATTCTATTTGTGCACCAACTTAAAAAGTAACAGCTATTAGGTAATATTATACAATCAGTTCGATATTATATTGATATGTATCTAATTTTACATACATTTTTATGTATAATATTTATGTTTTATGTTTAAATTTTTTTATTTTTCATAATGCAATTTTTGTGGAGTCTCAGTTACTTTCCGCTTTTTACAAATGAATGTATCCAAGGTTTGATGGTTATAGGAACTGTTTAAGTGTTTACAATAACAATCAAATATTTTCTGATCAATGATTCACATACTGATTGATATTATAGATCAAATTATGTTGTCAGCCTTGACACCAGGTTTCAAACTTCATTTTAATATAAATGAATTTTTAGATAAAATAATTAAAAATAATGATAAAATAATTTTTGTGTATTAAAATTAAATAGTTTAAATACTCCAAAATGTATTATAACAATCTTGATATTATCAATACCAATGAAATCCTAATGCACCAACCAACTATATTTGTTTTAACTGAAAGTAAATTATTAGTTCCGATAAAAGAAATGTGGTTGTTGTTAAGTTATGTTTGTTCGATCGACATAACATTGACATGATATTCTGTAAGGGTGAAGAATTATCACGACTTAATGCGTTGTCTGTACACCCTTACCTTACCGTGTGTGTATATTCTGTTAGTGCATCGTCTCCCATTGATACACTCCCCACGAACTCCGCAAGTTTTGTCAAAGCAGGTACTATGTGTTGTTGTCATTTTCCTAATCAACACAAGTGTGTGTCCATTTAATTATCTTTAAGAAACTGTTATCTAGAGAACCAAAGTCATCACCGCCTACATAACAACTGTCAAAAGACTAAAGAATACTCTTCTTCAAACTATTCACTACTTATCTTGTCTAAATTTAGAATTCTTGTTCAGTTTTTGCACTAATTTTCCTGTATTATCTATCCCCATAAAAAACACTCCGTGTAAAAATACCAGCCAAGTCACTTCAACTATAAAAAAAATATAGGAAATCTAACAAATTCAGCACTGAAAAGTAGTGATATCAAAAAATGGCCAAGTCAAAACATGATTTTAAAAACAAAAATATACTTGGCGCATCGTGTATAAATAATATAGACGTGTATGCCAAAAATCAAATGTAAATAAATATGAATAATATACCTTTATGTTCTAAAAAAAACGATGCGCCAAGTATATTTCGGTTTTTAAAATCATGTTTTGACTTGGCCCATTTTTGATATCACTACTTTTCAGTGCTGAATTTGTTAGATTTCCTATATTTTTTTTATAGTTGAAGTGACTTGGCTGGTATTTTTACACGGAGTGTTTTTTATGGGGATATCACTTCTTTTTTTAGATGATTTTCACACTTGTAACACAAATCGGAGCAACAATGACTATCTCCTTTAAAAAAATAATCCATTTCCGATTTGGTTACTTAGAAAACATGCGTTTGGTACTAAATAATGCTTAAAATGATATTCAATGAGGAATAGCGAAAGCTTCGTTCCAATCGGTCCAGCCGTTTTCGAGATATGGCATCACTTCCGGTTAACAAAATGGCGACTGAAATCACTGCCACCAAGAAATAATTTATATAAATGTTTTGTATCATTATAAGCCTTCTGGATTTGTAGTTATATAGAAAGAGGTGATTAAAGTCTGATTTTTCATTTTATGACGTCATTTCCGGTTTTGGTAATAGTAAATGTATATTTTGACTATTGATATTTCATATAGAGGACCGTCTGAATCGATTGGCGCAAATCTCGTTTCGATCGGTCAAGCCGTTTTTGAGATATGACGTCACTTCCGGTTTCAAAATGGCGGCACACAAAATTCATAAGGGCAAGGTATCTTCAGGCAGACAAACTGGATACGTGGTGAAAATTTCAGATTAATCGGCCCAGCCGTTTAGGCTGTGGCGGAGACCGCGGAATTTATTGGAAGATGAATCATCATCATCATCATCATTGAGCGAGCGAAGCGAGCGTCTCCATTTGGCTCTTTTGGCACGGACCTCTGTTTTTTTTTTTGTTTTTTTTTTTTTTTTCTGTTACTGACGATATACAGGTCAGAGTTTTTCTTCGATCGAGCTGAAATTTTGCACACATGTACGTAACATTTCTGATTGTTGCAGACCCTAATTTTTTTGAAATCCATTGATTGGTTCAAATTTAAAAAAAATTAACTTTCGATTGGTTGTTTTGATCAAATTGAAATTTTGACAAGTCATTACCCCCAACATTGTACCCAATCAAACAAAGTTTCAGCCAAATCCTCCCATTGGTTAAAATTTAAAACCATCTTTCCTGTGTTTTTAGAAATTTAAACTATAACCGATTGAACGATCAACTTATAACTTCGCATGATGGTTGGGTCCAACATTATCTGCATTTTTGACAATTTTCATACTAATCTGTGTTTAAATCCAAACGTTATTGACATTTTACGGACTATTAGCGTGTTGGCTGTCAAATTCACGGCGACTTCGACTCTTCAGTTCAAGGCAAGGTAGTTAGAGCAGAAACTTTCAAACGCAAATGAAACTGATAATGACCGTTCAACAGTCGATCTGATATTGTGTAGACACACTTATATCATATGAGTGGTCTCAGGTATATTTTTTGAAGGAGATCCTGTGATTTTTGAAAATTAACACGGAACAGTTCAATCATAAAGGTTCAATTGATCAACTTAAAGCTTTGCATGGTTATTTGGACCAATATTTTAGGAATGTTTTGAGATTTCTATACAAATCTGTGGCGAAATTTTAGAATTATTGGCTTTTAATGACATTTTCGATAGACAGAATTTCGGTTCGAGGTGTTGCGCGTATCCGTGCTCGCTCATCAACGCGTTACTCAGATTCATTGGTTAAAATTTAAATAAATATCTCCTGATAGGCTGAAAAATGAAAACGGTCTTCGATAATTCTGATCAAACTCATATTTTGCATGATCATTAAGACCAATATTGTCTCTTATTTTACAAAATTTCATCCCAATCAGTTAAGAACGTATGAAGTTATTTACATTTTTAATATCTGTCAGTAATGAAGTATCGAAATGAATGTTTTCCAGTGCCAATTGAAAATTGATTCTGATTTGCTTTATGAACCAGGTGCTTAGATGCTATTTTAAAGTTTCGATGAAAAGCATACACTTTTAAGTTGATATCATAATCAATTCCATATGGATGTATATGTTTTCTGTGCGTTGTGTACGCATTTCCGGTTCGAGAATTTGCACGTACCCGTGCTCGCTTATCAACGCGTTACACTGAGCGTTTTCCTAGTTATTATTATTATTATCTGAAAGCCGTACAATTTCACTGTTTTCACGGCCCTCTAGCTCGCAAAGGGCGTAACCTATTGCTCCCAAATTTGGCATATGTGGTGGGGTGGGCCATAGCTCGAAATTAAGATATTTCGCAACAATGTGAGATTTCTCAATTTTGAGATCCAGTAGGCCGAAAATGCCACTTCGATGCTTACAGTAAAAGTGGGTTTGCTCCAGCCTTTATATGAGAGTGTGCGCGCGCCGTACGACTTGGCTGGCGTGGAGCGACCGCTCCACTAGATACGCTTGCTTACAATCATGACATACTTTTTATTTACATAACAGTAGAAGTAAGTCAAAGGTAGTACTTTAGTATTCCAGTGTAGGTATATCTCTTCTTGTTCTATGTAAACCAATAGGTACCTACAATAAAAAATTTACAAAAATGACCCAGTCTCACGAAGATCAATTCTCTTATCAAATAGGTTAACGCTCTGAACTTGTATTCCGGAGGCCCGGGTTCGATCCCCGCGGCCGCCCTTCCTGACTGGGGTTTTTTCGTGGTATTCCCTCAGTCGACAGGCAAATGTTGGGAAGGTACCCTACTAATAGGCCACGACCGCCTCCTTCCCAACCTCCATCCTTTGTACCTACTCCCCAGTGAACACCAGACGTATTTTCGACGTACCACATAAGTCGCAATGTCTAATTTTTGGTACGTAACATTTAAACGTAGATGATACGTACTGTGCACGTCCCACTAGCACGTAAAATAATAAGTCTGATCAGGGGCGGATCCAGGGAGGGGCGGAAGGGGCGATCGCCCCCCCCCCCCCATGATTCCTCCTCCACCTTCTATTAAGATCAGAAGGTTGATTTTTTATTTCGTCAAATTTACAAAAATATCGTAATCATGGCTTGTTTTTTGGCAAGGTTTAATCTTTGCTCTAAAAGCGCCTTAAAACTAAACGTTTTTTCAATATGTCGAAAAAAATTGCCTTCGGCGATGATAGGCCTTTGGCGGATGAAAGCATGGGCTTCCACAGGGGTGACTGGGGGGGGGGGGGCAAGGATGTCAGGATAGAATACAAATTTAGTGGTGTTATTTACGTACAGTTTCATTTTCTAAACAAAAAACTCAGAAAATTAATTTCGAAGTGTAAACAAACCAAAAAATACCCTGCGGGGTAACGTGGGGGCACTACCCCAAAGTGTCCAAGCTTAAAAAATAATGAATTGTTCAACAAAATACACCTCATAACGTCTCAAAAGTTGATTCAAAGTGTCCAAAAACCAAAAAACGCCCTGCGGGGCAGGATGGGGGGCTCGCCCCCCACACCCCCCTTAGCCCGTGGGACACTTGTTTTCCTTGCATTACCTCCACCCCCTGGCAAAAATTCTGCGCACGCCCGTGGCTGAGGATACCACTAGACCCCCTTCATATTTTCCAAAATCGCCCCCTCCATGACAAGAGGCTAGATCCGCCCCTGAGTCTGATGCGACGTCTATGTAACGTTATGTAAATGTCAGATTCATACGTCGTAGGCAGGTTGCAATCAGACGTATGAAGTATGTAATATGTGGACTTGTTTAGTACTTTGAAACAATAAGTCTGATGCGACGTCTATGTAACGTTATGTAAATGTCAGATTCATACGTCGTAGGCAGGTTGCAATCAGACGTATGAAGTATGTAATATGTGGACTTGTTTAGTACTTTGAAACAATAAGTCTGATGCGACGTCTATGCAACGTTAAATAAATGTCAGATTCATACGTCGTAGGCAGGTTGCAATCAGACGTATGAAGTATGTAATATGTGGACTTGTTTAGTACTTTGAAACAATAAGTCTGATGCGACGTCTATGCAACGTTAAATAAATGTCAGATTCATACGTCGTAGGCAGGTTGTAATCAGACGTATGAAGTATGTAATGTGTAGACTTGTTTACAATGGTGATTCAAACTAACTCAAAGCCAGTCTAAGCAGGCATCACCCTCAGCTGTCCAGATGGTCCAGTGGTTAGAGCGTCGGTCTACTAATCCGAAGAACGTGAGTTCGAGGCTGGTCCGGGTCATCATAATTTGTATTTGTATATTGATCATAAATGTAACTGTCTCTTAAACTCCATTCACAGAATTGAAATATGTGTTAAACTCAAGGAGTTATCGAAGTAAACTTTTGTATTTTTGAGCGAGCTGACCAAGAAATCTAGTATTCCTGGATGTATATACAACGTCAGATAATGACGTATACTAGACGTATGTTTTCTTCGTATATGTGACGTCTATTATTGGTTCCATTTGAGTCACATTGGACGTGTATTTGACGTTATCTAGACCTCCGTGGGATGGACATTAAAACGTCTTAAGTTGGTCGTATAGACGTAATACTCGAACCTATGGATGTAAATACGACGTCGGAAAGTCAGAGCATGACGTATATAAAACGTATATTTTACGTGTTGGTGTTGACTGGGTCTCCACCATCATCTCCCAATCATCATCATAATCATTCACCCGTCGCCATAGTCTCGCTGCAGAACAGTGCGACGTTAAGCCCCAGACAAACAAAAAAAATATAGTGGTTGCTAGCAGGACGCCTCTTTGCGTCGCTAACTCATATCACAGCAGCACCGTATTTATCTATAATTCCTCTCGCTCGCCAAATCTGACCAAACAAGCAGGGACCCGAACCTTTATGAATAAAGGTTCGGGTTCCGGTTCCGGTTCCACAATTTTATTTTATAAAGGTTCGGGTTCCGGTTCCGGTTCTGAAACAAATATTCTTAATGGTTCGGTTCCGGTTCCGGTTCCTGCATAAAGGTTCCGGGTTCCGGTTCCGGTTCTAAAAATTTAAGTCAAACTATATTATATAGCTTCAGTATTACCAATGTCAAATTTAATGGAATTACTGGATTTGGATTTTCCTATGAATGCAAGCACAGGTGTAGGCAGTGTCTGTATACAATTCACAGGATGGTGCGCAGAGTAAATATCAGAGGAGACAGTATAGTGGCTGCAATTTTCTCCATAAGACAACGTAAACATTCATTTTTCCTGAGCTATCATATTATTCAAATTGTCGGCAATGCAGTTCTCATCGCAGTAGTCAGATTCAAAAATTGAAAACTCGAGCAACGTTTGCATAATAAAGAATTATTATTTCTTATCAAGAGTTAAAAATTTCTACAAAAAATAAATTTTGGAAATTTTTTCAAAAAATAAACTTTATACAACTTTGTGAATAATATTATATCCAAGTGATATACATGATTTTTTATTAAAAGAAGGAACCTTAAAGAACCTTTAAGAACCTTTAAGAACCTAATTGATTATAAAGGTTCGGGTTCCGGTTCCGGTTCTTTGGGAAAAAAGTATAAAGGTTCCGGTTCCGGTTCTGGTTCCGAAACTATAAAGGTTCATACCGGTTCTAGATTCCAGTTCCGGTTCCGGTTCGGGTCCCTGCAAACAAGTGACAGTCACGTAATAGTTGCAAAAAGTAGAATTACAATATATGTGTATTTTAGATAGAATTGTCGAAGTCAAAAGTGTAAATACTTTGGTTTGGTCACCCTTGAGGGTGGAGAGGGGTGCACGAGGGGGAGTGTAGGTCATAAACTTGTCACCCGGACTCAGTGACTGAAGAGGGTGACGTAATGATCACACTTTCTTGTATAACATTCTTACACCCAGGGAGGACCAAAGAAGATGAAAATGGAAGCTAATTTTAACTCCACAAATGATGATTTTGTGTGATTCTATCCATCTAAAAGATGAGATCTAAAAGGTGGATCAAGCCCGAGTCAAGCCCGAGATAGGTTTGCTAAACCTTTTCGCAATGAAAATTCGAGAAATCATTTCGCTCAGTTAACTGCTTTAATTTTGTCAGGCGCGTAGGAACTTTATTTTGAGTGGGGGGGGGGGGTCAAAATTATTGGGGATCGATGGATGTCAGGGAAAGGCCGTGTGCCGCTACAAGGGGGTCTGGGAAGAATCAAGAATCATGGTCAGGTTTGGTAGGGGGAGGGGGGAGGGGGGATCATTGACAAAAGTGTTCCTGGACTTTGGTCATCGAGAGTTAGGGGTTGGGTGAAAAAAGGGTATGAATGGCCGAAAGTGATTCCTAGAAAAAATACCTGAGGTTCTAAACTGAAACATTTTTGTCATAAATTCAAGTTTTTGCATAGGTATCTTCAGGTATTGAGAGAAGTAGATGCATTACTACAAAGTATAAGTGGACCCAGCGAGCGTAGAGAAAGTTCAGCAAATGCTGTGTAAAATTCAACAATGGGTTTAGCTTGTAATCCGGAGTGTTTTGACGCGTGCCCGGTTGTAAATATCTCTCAACCACTGCAGGTAATCGGGACAGGGTTGTTTTGTTGTGGTGCCAAATATCTTTCAATGCAGTTTGCTTTTAAAATTCAAGGAAAGTTGTTTAAAATGGCAACAGTGTAGGTGGAAGGGGTGGCAGGTCATAAAATGAGTTGTATCTTGTCAGAGCTTAATGGTCGAACAAGGGTCGAACAATACTATACTGCTCATCTTATGAAAGGAGTTTCTCCACGCTCGCTGGGCGAACTTGTAACAAAAGTATCTTTTCGGTAAAAGGTACTTGATACTATATTTTGAATATTAATTGATAATTGATTTTTGATACTCACTCCAAGAAAAGTATCAAGATCGAGATATTGATAGTATCAAGATCAAGGATACTATCAAAGATTCTTGTATCTTTGATAGAGCCCATCTCTGACTGTTAGTCAAAGGTTACGTTATTCTCTTTTTCATATTTTACAGAGATTTAAGTGAATTTGGGTGATACTTTATTATTATGATTCATGATCGAATATATGCAACTTTTACTTTTAAAAATGTTGTTTATATTTCTACCGCTGTGCCACGATCTTGCTACGACGGCCTGGGGGGCTATTCGAGAAAATAAGGAACACGACTGACCTCTGATGGTATTTTTGGTACTATGATAATGGCGGTTGTAAAGGGTTTATTTATGTAAAAAAATGATATAAAATTTGCTTTAGTTGTTTGTTATGGCTGAAAAAGTAAACTTGTAACTAAATCTACATATCATTTGTTTCTCCTTTTTCACTGCCTTGTGGAAACACGAACATCAAAACAAAAAAGTGCATCTAAAAATTTTCCTGCCAGAAGTGGCTCCATCACGTATCGCTTATTTGTTCGAATTCTAAATTCCCGTGTCGTCTCGTATCAATTGATACGGCGTCACTAACATGTCTTCGCTCTTGTTGGCTACTACATACTTGTAGTGCCTGAATTTTCAGATACCGTACACATAATGTTTGTACATAACTCTGTCATGACATTTGGAAATTATAAAAATTGTAAAACATTGACACAAATTTAGACTATAGGAGTCAAGAGTTAGGAAGTAACATCAGCCAGTCTGCTGATTAGTGGATTTCCATGGTCTCCGAGTGCTGCGTAGAACGACTCTCTCTGATTTTCCATGACTTCGTGGAGATAGGCAAATCCTATATCTTGGTGTATGCTCTTCGTCCGGGTGAACATCGGAGTGCGCAGGGCGATCTTGAGGGCCCTGTTCTGCACCCTCTGCAGCATTGTTCTCGCTCCCGCTGAAGTCCTCTCGTACCACACTGGTGAGGCGTACGTCAGTGTGGGCACGATGACGCTCTGGATAAGAAGCAGCTTGCTGGTGAGCGGCATGGATTTGCTTTTGAGCAGTGGGAACAGCGCCGCCGTCTTCCCGTTGGCCTTGCTGGCAATCTTCTCAGCGTGGGCCTTCCAGGAGAGCTTGGCATCCAGGGTGACACCCAGGTAAACATTGCTGGGAGACCAGGAGACATCTGTACCAGAGATGTTTATGGTAGGGGGTTGAAATTTCCGTCGCTTGGTGAAGAGTGTTGCCTCTGTCTTAGATGAATTTAGGGCTATACGGTTCTCTGTATACCAGTGGCTGAGTACGTCTAATGCTTTTTGCAGAGGCGGGCCAAGTTGATTAGATGCCATAGATTGGCAGATGACTGCGGCATCGTCAGCATAGAAAGCTACTTCGGTGTCCGGAATGTTAGTTGGGATGTCATTGGTGAAGATGTTGAAGAGGATGGGGCTAATGATAGATCCCTGAGGAACTCCAGCCAGAATAGGCCTCGCTGAAGAACAGGCACCGTTGATGTGTACGGTGAAGGATCTTTGATTTAAATAGGAGTGGATGATATTGATTAAGTAGTTGGGGAATTGATATTTAATTAGTTTTTGTAGTAGGCCTTCATGCCAAACTCTATCAAATGCTTTAGCAACGTCCAGGAAAACTATACCAGTTCCTTTCAGCTTTTTAAATCCATCGTTTATCTTGTCAACCACACGTAGAAGCTGATGTGTTGTTGAATGCTTCTGTCGAAAGCCAAACTGCTCATTGATCAGCAGCTTTGTAGCGTTTGCGTGGCCTCTAATTCGAGCATGAAGGACCTTTTCAAAAAGCTTCGATAGTGATGAGAGGAGACTAATCGGCCGGTAATTTGCAGGGTCACGAAGATTCTTTCCCGCTTTCGGGAACACAATGACTTTGGCTACTTTCCATTGGGTGGGGAAGTGTTGAAGACGGAGACTGGCATTAAATATTTCAAGGATACGTTCACCGGCAGGTATAGGAAGTTCTTTAAGAATCGTGTTTGTGATCTCGTCAATACCAGGTGCCTTGCCATTTGCAAGTTCATTTAGATATATAATTACTTCGTCCATAGAGCAGAGAACGACTTCATCATCTTCAGCCTGCGCCTTGTGTATAGCAAGATGGGTTCTTACTTCAGCCTCGATATGTGCTGATGAATTAGTCGGCGGGTTTGGGGAAAACTGATTTTGAAGCGAATCTGCTAGAACTTCTGCCTTATCATGTGGGCTGCATGCAAGGTGTGTACTACCTTGAATGGGTGGATTTGGTTGTTTGCTTCTTGTCAGTCGTTTTGCCATGGACCAGAGTGGACGACTCCCTGGTTCTAGTGTGGCTACAGCATCTTCCCACCTCTCTCTCCTGTGGCGACGAATTAATTCCTTTACAGATCTGTCTAAGAGCTTATATTCTTCATGTAAATCAGGTGTTCTGAGCGCCTGCCATCTCCTACGTGCACGGTTTCGAGTGGCTATTGACAGTTTAATTCCACGTGGAAGATCAAATATTGTGCACCTTTTTGTATTACAAATGGGAACACTGATCGCTCTTGCTTCCATAATATTTTCCGTTAATTTATTTACTGCTAAATCTATATCCTGATGCGAATCAAGTGGTCCACTCTCCAACTTATTTGATAAATGCTCTCTGAACTTTTCCCAGTCTGCTTTTCTGTAATTGAATCGAATGATGGGATCAACGGTCTCGTATGAGTCCCCTACGCTCAAAAGTACAGGATTATGATCTGAAGACAATTCTAAAAGTGTTTCTAATTCAATGGAATGTCGCAGATTTTTCACCACCGCAATGTCAAGAACATCAGCTCTTCCTGTAGGGATATGAAGATGTGTCGCTTCTTGCGGTCCAGTCACAGTAAAGTCACTTATACGGGAGAGTGAAAGGAGAGTGCGGCCATTGGCGTTGACAACTCGCGAGTTCCAGGCTGTATGCTTAGCATTAAGGTCGCCACCGAGAATAGTCGGGTAATTCGAGTCCATTAATGCTTCTATATCTGCTGTGAGAAGCTTAGTTCGCGGAGGACAATACGTGGCTATAAGCCGTAGTGGACCCAGTTTAGTAAAAAGCAGGATAGCGGTAGCCTCTATTGATTTCGTTTCAGGTAAAACAATCTCGTAGTGACTTACTCGATTGTCAATGATGATTGCAGTCCCTCCTGCTCTCCTGTCTCCTGGACGATCAGTTCTATACACTGAGTGATTGGCAAGCTTAAGCTTGTCCTTAGGGTTAAGATGGGTCTCACAGACAAGGGCAGCCATTAAATTTCGTGATTCCATCAATAGAAGTAATTCGTCTTTACGAGAACTTATGCTATTAGCATTCCAAATGATTAGATTAATTGAATTAATCGCTGGCATTGCGATTTTGTACAGACAAAAGAAGAGTTGGCACAAAACTTGCCAGAGACGTAATGATGGGGTGAATGTTCATATTAACTATAAAAATTGCAATGCCGTTTATAAGGGCTATCCAATCAATAGTTGATTGTTGAGGTACTACCGGTTGTACGAGTTCAGGAAGAGCATTGGGTGGCCTCTCTGCTTCTTCTAAGGCAGTGGTGTTTGAGGACGAGGGTTGCTCTGGATTTATCTGAGTGTTCAAAACAGAAGCAAAAGTCCGTGGTTGCGCCAATGAGACTCGTGGCACGGGCGTGGGTTGCGTCTGAGTATTCCCTCGGTTATCATGCTGTGGAGAAGAGCCATCTTGCTGCTGTGGACGTCGGGCTCGAGTAGCATGACGAGTTGCTGCCTTGATGACATCACATCCTCGGTAGCAAGCGGCATGCTGCTGATTGCAGTTACAGCACTTTGCTGTTTCTGGTGACTCCTTACACTCCTTAACCTGATGCACACCTCCACATCGAACACATCGTGGCTGGCGATGACAAAATTTGGCCGTATGACCCACTCTTTGACAATTAAAACATTGTATGACATTAATCTTCTTGCTCCGTGGGGCCTCGGTGGAGACCACGCAGTAGAGGAGTCTCTTGATTTGGCTGAGGTCCACTGGAGCCTGACCACTCGTACTTACTAGCGTACATTCAAAAAGGGGCAAAAGACGTGTACTGTCTCCAGGCATCTTCATCTGCCGCACAGAGCGGACATTGAAGCCTTGCTGCTTCAGCTCCTCTTGAATGTCTTCTGTTTCAGCAGATTGTGGCAGACCTCTCAGAACAAAACGCTGTGATCTAGTGCGCTCAGTTGGAAACGTGTAGTACTCTATTCCCTCAGTCGAGTCTAGGGCGGAGGTAATTAGTTTGTACGAGGTAATATCTCTAATGATTACTCGAGAAACTTCGAGACCAGGTTTGATTATGAATGCCCCTTGTTCTGGACATACAGCGGAGAGCAACTCAACTAATGCCTTATGAGATTTCATATTTTGAATCACTATTGGTGGGATTTTATACTTCTTATCTGGCAAAGTCTCCGCCGTCATCGGGGTCGTGTCCATATCATTTGCACTTGCAAGCGGCTCAAATGAGTTCTGCGTACGCACAAGGTTGATCACTCTCTTGGATGATGGGCCTGAAGCATCTGACCCAGATGATCGTGTGCTGGGACGATCGTTACAATTACGACGCCTTTTATTTCCTGTCACCATCGTGAAACCATCGGGAACTATGTTCAAAGACATCTCATTGGTTGCAGACTCAACTTGCATTAGCTCCGTGTCCGATTCATCACTAGACGAAAAATCATTTATAGAAGCTCCTATGGGTTGACTAGAAATGTTTATGACATTGTCTACAGCTGAAGGGGCATCTAGCCGGTTTACTTCATCACTCCAAACTTTATATATTCCACTCATTGCTCACATTACTTCAAGTCCAAATGAGCTACAAGCGTCTCTTGGTAGGTTTCGTAGACCTAGTATATAAAACTATTTTCTAATACTTTAAACAGATTCTGACGCGGAAAAATGGTTTGAATGGCTCCCAAAATATCTAATATCACCATTCAACACAACAAACTTGCAAAACTAGCGATTAATCCACAAATATAAGCGAAAATACTGAGAATAATTCACAGAACTAACTTTCATTTATGAAGAAACAAATGAAGTCCCGTCACTAACATGTTAAATAGATAGCACTCCAGTGTGCAGTGAGCCCGTATCACGTGAAACGAGACGACAAGGGAATTTAGAATAGCCCTCCTGATCAGGGTTTTGCTTTGTTTTTAGGTAGATGTTGTTTTGTTTCTTGAAATGCAGAATTGATAAATAATTGTATAATAAGTAGGGTTCGTCAATTTGATTTAAAAATGATTTAGTAGGAAGAGGAAACCTTAGATTTTTACTCAGTTTCATCAGAGACACATTTAGTATGAAAATAGTGAAAGATGGGAACAATAAATCAGAGTTATTTTATTTAGTCAAGTATAACAATATTTTTATTTGGACAACATTGAGTTCTAGCTAACTATCGGTTTCCTTTCATAAACATCAAAGCTCTTGAATTCTTCTTCGGTCGATTGATTCTCTGAAGTGGAAAAGTTGAACAGCGGTCTGACTGATCTGAGAACAAGGGGGTGGAACAAGATATTAGATTATACCTTGGGGGTGGAAGAAACGTGGGAATATCTACGGTGTCGGAAATTATAGTCACGGTAATAAAAGTGTCACAGTTGAATAATATTTATGAAAGTTGCATTCTTGAGGTGACCATGGATGGAGTTTTTGCACAATACTTGAAATGGTAGCAACAGGTCTGGTATACAAGCGATGTTCTTTTAGACATTCATAAATAAACATAAATTCACCTCATTCATATACAAAAATCAATTCATCAAACACGTTAATTTCGTCTGGTATAATCTGTTTTTTCAACTGTAACTTCAATAATTTGTAACCTTTTTCCTAATAAATGAATACGTTTGAAACTTTCACATATTAAATATTGTTATGTATGTATACATTTCAGAATACTATCTTTTATTGATTCGATGTAGTGACCTCTCAAACAGGGTGATTTTTTTGCGCCAGCCGGTATTTGTAAAATAACCCCGAGTACTTCATGATTTCAATCGAAGTAAGTAAGAGAGCTACTGTGCGAATAACAATCATCCACCTGTTATATACATTGTATTGTCCAATGTGCCGACAATAGCGATCATAAAGTGTCTACTGTCAATTAGTTTAGCTGCGTTCTGTGTCGGCGCCAACAGGTGGGCAGGTAACTCAGCTCAACCCCTTTCTCCGAAACAAGATGTTCTCAAATTCCGACGTTTTCTACACGGCACTCAGTGGTCTTCCGTCTTCCCGACCACCTTACATTGTACTCAAATGCATTGTTCAACAAAATACACCTCAAAGTGTCCAAAAACCTTGACTTGCCCCCCCCCCCCCCCCCCCCCCCCCCTTGGCAGATATATCCTGCTCTGCGCTGCGGACGCTAATGGCGGGATGTAAATGCAATTTTTTTAGAATAAAGAATGTTTGGGTTATAGGTATGTACTTGATAGTAATTTTTTACATGATTTGTTTCACTGTAAGTGTCTTGATAACTTAATGAAATTTAATTTGCATAGGTATACGAACTGAATTCTAGTGCGCCAAAAACCATCTTTATCAATAACGGATTATGCTATTGATTTTCCAATGCAATATAAATAATATTCACTGACATTGCACTGGCGTGTTGCCTTGATTCTGAAGATCGGGTCAGGAAAATCTGGAGCTACAAAACTTCCTTGCGGTTTTACATGGTTTTACGACCCTTTAAAAATGTCGAAACAAATAATCTCATACCACACAACCACTCGACGTCGCGCAATGCACTTTGAATTTCTTAACCAATAGGAATGGCGCTACCATCATGTCGGCCAATCAAACCAGCTATTGGAGCTTTCGCTTGCATCGCAATACAGCGTGGGCGAGGTGCAGTTCAGTAGCCTGTTGAGTGTTGAGTGCTTGTGTCATGACTCATGCTCATGATGGTTGGAGGTTAATTCATCAAAAGTGCAGTTATTTTCTGTTATAAGTGTTTTTACGTTATTCCAGGGTGGATTACAACTGTATATTCGTGCACAATAATTCGTGAAATAATGACATCTGTTAACAGTGTACGGGAGCTGCGCGAGCGACTTCAAGCTTTAGAAAGGGAGCGAACAATTCTCATTGAGAGATTGCAAACGTCAGTGCTTGAATCATACCCGAATGAAGGTAGGTACCTACTTCCTGAACGTACATTTACCGAATGCGATTTGCTTTTATCCATGGTTCCTGGAGCGTAGAAATAGATACCTACCATCTCTCTTTTGTAACTTGCCAAACTTAGATTTTGTTTGGCAGGGACGGAGTAGAATGACAGCCATTAGTAATGTACCAATGCATGCAACACATAAAAATAATTGCATCATTATCATGCATCAAGAATCTTATGCATGATAAACGTGTCATTTAAATTAATTTAATTATTTTAGCAATATGATTAGGTACCTGGTGGAATTGACTGTACACTGTCGTAGATATCATTTAATTTTTAAAGATAATTTTGTGCATGACAAATTGGCCCCTTACCACTTCTAGGGTAGGTATACATTCGTTCATATGTACCATTTTCTAGCAGTTTCCATTTTGCTGAGTAGTTAACTGAATGTAGCAGAATATAAACACAAATTTAGATCTTTTTAGAATGTCTTGTGTTGAGTGTTCAAGATGTTCTTTCAAAACAGAAATTTCTCACTTACCTAGTGCCTCCTTGTTTCCAGACAATGGCGTTGACCTGACTCCGCCAGTGCAGGCCCAGACAACTTTCTCGACGCCGTCAAGTGACCCGAGTCTGCCGCAGACGACCAGCACGCTGCCGGACATGTCCCAGACCAGCGAGACGAAGTCCGAGAAGATGACTGTTCACTTCGACGACACATCGACCACAGAGACATCGACATGCGAAGACACGGTGACAAACTTCGCAGCGCCACCGGCCGAACCGGCGCTGGACTTCTCGCCGCTCAATGGGAACACTATCGCGCACAGCACGACCACGACGATCAACATTACCCCGATAAGCTCGGCCACTGTCCACGAACAGAAGAGTCCGACGTCCAGTGCAATGCTCTTACATAACACAGCTCCCACTTCGCTGCTGACCACATTGTCGTTCGCTTCTACAACCACTCCGGCGATGACGTTCTTCGGTTCTCCTGCCACATTCTGCTCTGCACGAACAACTTTTGGCAGTTCTGCTTCTCCGCTTCATCTCAGTTCTGATAAACCCAACGACGTCATGGTCAGTTCCACTACGACGAGCAAATCGGACAAACTGTTTGGATTTGGCTTTGGGACACAGTCGGCTGGGTTTGGAGGTGTGACCAATTCCACTTTCGGCGGGTTTTCTGTACCGCAAGAGTTGACATTTGATGCCAAGCCGTTGGCCTTCTCGGGCGCTACAGCTGCAGCGCCTGACGAGGCTTCCCCTGGAGACTCTGGCCCGGTGACAGGACAAGCCAAGAAGGGAGGCTTGAAGTTTGAAGAGTCTGAAGATAAACCTGCCACGGCGCAAAGCTTTGGGATGTTCTCGTCGACCAATCATGCAACGGGAGTGAACGGTGTTGCCACAATGCAAGCACATCCGATCTCGTTCAATTCAGCTGCCAGCAAGACGTTTGGTTCCACGTACAGCACCGCTGACTCAATTAAAAGCCAGGCCGCTCTGAGCAGCTTCGATACAAACACATTTGTCTCGGCGGGGAAAGTGCTGAAGCCGGCCACGTTCCGTTTTAACACCGCTTCCAAAGCCCCAAGCGACTTCAGTTTCCCGCAGGCGAACCCGGCATTCGAGCAGACACAGCCGGCGATGTCAGCCTTCAGACAATCTCAGACACCCGCCAACACCTTCCAGTTCGGAGCGCCAGGAGCCATCAACTCCGGCAGGGGCCTCGACTCAGCACGACTTAAAGTCGACTCGGCAGCTGCAGCCTCCATGGCCATCTTTGGTGGTGCAGAAGTATCTATAAATGCATTCCAGATGGGTGAGTTATCTTTTCAATCATTCTACCCTAAATTTAGTTATGGGTCTGTCCAGGAGAAAATGAACAAAAACCAGTGACTGTTTAAATTGTTTTTTTTAAATACCTATTTAAATATTTTTTTATAATTTTTAATATTTAATTTGTTAGGTACTATCTATAGTTATAGCTAGGTACCTACTTAGGACACTCTTCAAAACATTAAATATATTTTGTCAAGTAAATACAATAACTAGGAAAACGCTCTGAGTAACGCGTTGATGAGCGAGCACGGATACGCGCAACACCTCGAACCGAAATTATGTTTATCGAAAATGTCCTTAAAAGCCAATAATTCTTGAATTTCGTCACAGACTTGTATGAAAATCTCCAATAATTCCTAAAATATTGGTCCCAATAACCACGCAAAGTTTTAAGTTGATCGATTGAACCTTTATGATTGAACGATTCCTTGTTAATTTCCAAAAATCACAGGATATCGTTCAAAAAAATGTTAAACGGTCATATCTGTTTCACGTTTGAAAGTTTCTGCTCTAACAACCTTGAAGTGAAGGGGCGAAGATTTCGTGAAATATGAAATTCGAGAAATATGATAGCCAACACGCAAAATATCCGTAAACTGTCGATAACTTTTGAATTTAAACACAGTTGAGTCTGAAAATTGTCAAAAATACAGATAATGTTGGACCCGATGACCATACAAAATTTTAAGTTGATCGGTCAAACGGTTCTGGATTAAATTCCAAAAAGCACATGAAATATTTTTTTAAATTTTAACCAATGGGAGGATTTGGCTGAAAATTTGTAAAATAAGAGACAATGTTGGTCCTAATAACCATGCAAAATATAAGGTCGATCACATTTGTCGAAGTCCATTTTCATTTTTCAGCCTATCAGGAGATGTTTATTTAAATTTCAACCAATGAATGGATTTCATAAAAATTAGGGTCTGCAAACAGAGAAGGTTGGTTTTACATGTGTGCAAAATTTCAGATCGATCGGTGAAACGGTGCGACCTGTGCATCGGCTATTAGGTAGCAGCCAAAAACAAAAACAAAAACAAAAACAAAAAAAAAACAGAAGTCCGTGCCAAAAGAGCCAAAAGGAGACGCTCGCTTCGCTCGCTCAATAAGCAATTTAGTGATGTGAACCTCAACTCAGCATAGGAATTTTAACATTGACATTCGGAAGTCACAGAAGAAAATGTCAAGGAGACATGGAGAAATTAAATCCATTTTCATAACATGTTGACCAAATTAATATATTTCATCAAATTGTTGTTGCCATTGATGATGGAATTGTTACTAGACCGTGTAAATGAAATCAACGTCTGTGCTAGAAATGGTCTTCTACTAAATCAGTGCTTCTATAGGTAGGTACCTATAGTACATACCCTGTTTCCTTTTCTGAGAAATAACGGTATAATTTGTTTTGGCTGAATTTTTTTTTTTATGATATTGTTGCTTTTGGGAAAAATATCCAGTATGAATTTGCAACCCTAAAAAATAATATTCTCCAAAATATACACAATTTAGCTAAAAGTGGTGAGCTGAAACAGCTGAGACATGCTGGACAGATCCTCATTAACTTGAAAGTTCATGATTTATTTCCCCTTCAAGCAATGTCATCAGTATTCATGAAGATTGTAAGAGTCAGCTTCTAACCAGCTTCTAGTCAGCTTGTAAAATTCTTCTAAATTGAACACATTAGAATCACATTGACACACATTAGAATCACATTGACACACACATTGGATCACATTGACACACATTGTCACACATTGGATCACATTGAATGTACTATGTACACTCACCTCCAAGTGTTCCTACCGGTTTATACATTGTGCTCATAAATGAGAAACACAGGACGAACACTTGGAGGTGGGTGTACCTACTAGGTAGATCTATACCGGGTGGCGCAAAAAAAAAATCCCTCTAAATTAAGAGGTCACTATATCGAAACTATTATAGGTATAGGATTCTGAAATTTGTACACATATTAGAAAACATAGGTACCAAAATGTTTTATGTGCAAGTTTCAAAAACATTACAATAGTAGGAAAAAAGTTACAGCTGTTCAAATTTGTTTGTCAAAAAAATTGATTATATGGAGCTCAAATAGCGCGCGTCGAGAAAACTTCCAATGGCCGGGACGCTGTTTCTTCAAAACTGTGTACGATATCAAGCTGAAAATTTCAAATTATATTTAAAATAGATTAAGATTATTGTGTTAAAATGTCAATCAATTTGAATGAAAAGTACCCGGAACGAAATTGATTGAATCTTGAAGATGAGCTTGAAAACAGAAAAGTGGGAAAAGAATCACTTTCATAACGTGTGTAATAAAAGTTTAGAAATAATCTAGGTACCTACATATTCTGATTTTACACTCAACTTCAAGATTCCATAATTTTCGTTCCATTCATTCAAATTGATTGACATTTTTACACAATCGATCTCAATATAATTTGAAATTTTTAGCTTGATTTCGTATGTACGTAGTTTTGAAGAAACAGCGTCCCGGCCATTGGCAGTTTTCTGGACGCGCGCTATTTGAGCTCCGTATATGTAATCCATTTTTTGACAACAAAATTTTAACAGCTGTAACTTTTTTCTACAATACTAATGTTTTTGAAACTTGCACATTAAATTTTGGTATGTTTTCTAATAATGTGTACAAATTTCAGAATCCTATCTATAATAGTTTCGATAGCCTATAGGTAGTGACCTCTCAATCAGGGGGATTTTTTTTTGCGCCACCCGGTATATGTACTATTACAATCCATGATGAGATTCTTGTAAATTGATGAAAATTCTTTACGTCTCTACCAGTACCAGATGCAATTTCAGTAGGTACTATATAGAAAAATAGAACTAGAGCAAATTGATTCTATTTAAGTTGATCTATTTCTACATTTGCAGTTCATCAAAAGTTAGAGCCGACAATTAAGACAGAACATTCCAAGACAGAGCAGCCTGTTGCTGTTGACATTTCTCTCGAGATTTGTAAACCGGAACCCAGTCTAATAGCAGAGCAACAACCTGAACCCGAGGAACCAGAGCTCGTGGTTGATGAGGAGAAGGGAGAAGCGGAAACTGCTGATGAAGCGGAATGCAGATCAACGCAAACGAGTGAAGATGTCAACGGTGGCATGGAAAATGGTGTTCCGAACGAGATAGAATCAGAGTGGGAAGAAGATAATGTGCCCAAGGAATATGACGTTATACATATGGATCTCCTGAGACGTTTAAAATATAAAAGATTGCACCACGGATGCAAGCCAAGTGAACACTCTGACTCAACTCAGAGTGAAGACACGGTGACAAACTTCGCAGCACCACCGGCTGCACTGGCGCTGGACTTCTCGCCGCTCAATGGGAACACTATTGCGCACAGCACGACCATGGCGATCAACATTACCCCGATAAGCTCGGCCACTGTCCACGAACAGAAGAGTCTGACGTCCACCGCAACGTCCATACTTAACACAGCTCCCACATCGCTGCTGACCACATCCAGCTTTGCAGTTCTGGGGTTAACCACTTCAACATCAGTTTATCCAGCAGTTACGTTTGGATCCACTGCCATCTCACTTCCGTCGCTTGGCTCTGCTGTCACTTCTGAAGCATCATTCTCTGCAGATGATTCTGCAGAAGGATCTACTACCCCTCCGGAAATGACATCTGGGACTCCGGCCACTTCGCTTCCATCGCTCGAATCTACAACCACTCCGGCGATGACGTTCTTCAGTTCTCCTGCCACATTCTGCGCTGCACGAACAACTTTTGGCAGTTCTGCTCCACTGCCGCATCCTGGTTCTGATAAACTCAACGACGTCATAGTCAGTTCCACCACGACGAGCAAAACGGACAAACTGTTTGCCTTTGGCTTTGGGACACAGTCGACTGGGTTTGGAGGTGCGACCAATTCCATATTCGGTGGGTGGGCACCGCAAGAGTCGACGGTTGATGCCAAGCCGTTGGCCTTCTCGGGCGCTACAGCTGCAGCGCCTGACGAGGCTTCCACTGGGGACTCTGGCTTGGTGACAGGACAAGCCAAGGAGGGAAGCTTGAAGTTCGAAGAGTCTCAAGCAAACCAGGCTGATCCGAGCAGCTTTGATAACACATTTCGCTCGGAGGCGAAAGTGCTGAAGCCGGCACCGTTCGAATTCAGCGGGATGACACCTGCCTCGTCCTCCTTTTCTCTTAACACCGCTTACAAAGCCCCAAGCGACTTCAGTTTCCCGCAGGCGAACTCGGCATTCGAGCAGTCACTGCCGGCGACGCCAGCCTTCAGCCAATCACAGACACCCGCCAACACCTTGCAGTTCAGAGTGCCGGGTGCCATCAACTCCGACAACAGATTTAACGTCATCTCGGCAGCTGCCTCGACGTCCATCGGTGGTGGTGCAGGTGGACCCAATAATGCATTCCAGATTGGTGAGTTATCTTTTCAATTATTCTACTCTGAAATTTAGAACTATCAACTTGAAAGTTCATTTTTAATTTTCCCTTCCAACTATGTCAGCAGTATTGATGAAATCTTATATTGTAAGAATCTTCTCTATTACATTCTCATTAGTGGAGCCTCGGCTCTGTTGAGAATACAGATTTAATAATAACAATATAGTCTGGAATAACCCAGACCAGTTACCTGTTGTGTTGATCAGCTATGAAGCAATAAATCAAGTACCCAGATCAATTTCAGTAACTTACCTATTTAAAAAATAGAACTTTGAGCAAATTGATTCTATTGAAGATCTATTTTCCACGTTTGCAGTAAATCAAGAGTTGGAGCCGGCAATTCAGACCGAGCTAAATTCCGCAACAGAGCTACATTCCGAGACAGAGCTACATTCCGAGTTAGAGCTACATTGCGAGTTAGAGCTACATTGCGAGAAAGAGCAACATTCTGACACAGTTGCTGTTGAAATTTCTTCCGAGACTTCTAAACGAGAACGCAGTCCAATAGCAGAGCAACTTGAACCCGAGGAGCCAGAGCTTGAGGTTGATGAGGAGATGAGTGAAGCAGAAACTGCTGATGAAGCAGAATGCAGATCAATGCTAACAAGTGAAGATGTCAGCGGTGGCATGGAAATTGGTGTTCCGAAGAAGATAGAACCAGAGTGGGAAGAAGATTATATTTCTAGGCGTTTTAACAAATTTGAGACTAGTTTTAAGAAGGAGCGAGAACGTGATGATAAATTGCAGAGTGAAGAGGAGCAGGAGAATGTGTTTTATAAGGTAATTACTAATTACGGTATGTTGAGTGACTGTGAGTGTATAGTACGACTTGGCTGGGTGGAGCGACCGCTCCACTAGATTAAACTTTTACACTAGGTAGGTTCATAATACAGAAGTGATGATGGGTAGGAAATTAAATTAATAATAAATTGCAAGTGGAGTGGTTACCTGTAAGTAGGTAAATTATGTTCAGTAGATATAGCTAATGGGATGAAAACCAAAAACTCTAAATTTTCACTATATTCCAGGAGGGCTATTCTAAATTTCCGTGTCGTCTCGTTTCACGTGATACGGGCTCACTGCACACTGGAGTGCTATCTATTTAGCATGGCAGTGACGCCGTATCAATTGATACGAGACGACAAAGAAATTTAGAATAACCCCCCAGGGGCAAGCAAACATTCACACAATGTTCAAAAGATTCAGTGTCGAAGTTCTTTGTTTTTGAATAACAAGAGTTGCTAGTTCCTTTGATTTCGGTTGTGACCAAGCGGCCATATCTTTTTCTCCTGTCTCAGCCGATTGCGGTAGGCTTCATATGCACAAACTAGGAAATGCTAGTTCAAAGTGAGATTTCAGGCTGGTCATAGTTGACAAAAAAAGGAATGCAGTGCACCCATGTTACTCCCTCTTGAAACTTGTTAAATTTCAGGAATGCAAAACATTTTGCAAGTGAAGATTATTTTGTCAAATTCTGCATAATTTATTTGTATTTTAGTTATATTTGCCATTTGGATGCATGTATAACAAGTCATAAGATTTTAATTGAGATGTAATTTGTTTTAGCGTACTTCTGTGAAGGGGGAGATAAAGAGTGAAGAGAGAGATAAAGTGCCCAAGGAATCACGTACCCCAACACATAAACGTCGGCATCGCATAAGCAAGCAGAGCGAATACTCTGACTCAACTCACAACAAAAGGTAACATTTAAATTATAATGGCATTTGCATAACATTTTAAATCAAGATACCATTTGAAATTTCATTTGCGGGAATAAGTTTGCCATCACGGCGTGACTTTGAGTGCTTGTATAATCCAGTGTGATTAGACCAAACAAAATAGCTTGTGAGCTGCTAAATCAGTTCATTATTTTGTTCGGTCTGACATCAGAATGCCGTGAATCCATACCAAGACGGATCAAACGATAATGAAAATGCCCTCCTCCTGGGAACCCAGTCTTGAGTTTCTTGTAAATGTTCACCATGTGGAATTTACTTGACAATTCGTAAAGTCGAACATTTCATCATCATCCTTCAGGGATTAGGCTCAACAGCATGTTCCTGTTCCTGTTCCTAGGTTTTGTCTTCATTAACATTTTTACTTTGTTTTTAAATAAAGTTTATTCAGTACACATTTTTTTACTGTACCTAGGTACAGCTAAGAAATAAAATTTTGTTTTACAAATGTCAGAATTGGTTAAAAATTCAAAACTGACATTATTGTTGAGTCTCTTATACCAACAGATAATTTTAAAAGAAAGACAATTAAATTCTGACTCCAGAAGCTTCGTAGTGTTCTCTGGTGCATCAGACTGAAAAACATTGTATTTTTACTTTCAGGAGTCATGGTGACCACATCGATGTTTCCAACTTGACTCTGAGTTGGTACGATTCCGATCTAAACCTAAACATCGACGTGATCAACTTCATCAACGCAGTTCCGCTCGTTCAGGAAGGGTTCAGTTACATCTGGGCCGGAGCGAGGACCACGTTCGGCTTCAGAGAAGGGAAGATCGCGTACCAAGTGTTGTACGTGAAGCAGTTGGATGTTCCGGAGTTTCAAAATCAAGTTCAACCTCATGACCTGCGCATCGGATGGTCTGTCGTACAATCCAGCTTGCAGTTGGGTAGGAATTATGTACACTTGGTCAAAGTAAAAACGGTATTCGAAAGAAACGGATTGGCTGATTGAGATTTGATGGCATTGAATAAGTCTATGTTAATGTGTCATCCTTACTCCAAGGTGAGCTCTGATTTCATTGATTATAATTAATAAGTTAATAACAAGGATTGATTTTAAAGGAGCCTGACCAGCAAGCAGTCAATCCGTTTCATTATGAATACCATTTTATTTTTACTTTGACCCAAAGTGTACATATCTATGTCTACATAATGACATGGAGCAAGTTGGCTCAGGTTGTAATGCCCAGCAGGTAATAGGCTTGATTCCTCTGCCTTTTTCTTTTTAATTCCTACTAATAGGCGTCCTACTAATTGCCTCCTTCCCTCTGCCATCTTTCTTATTCTTCATCCTTATCTCGTGATCATTACGCCAAAGGTGACAACCTTTTGTCGTTCCAGAACATTGCGATGTTAAACACATGAATACATTTTAAAAATGCAAAATTATTTGGTCTACACTTTTGTATTGTATTGTATTGTATTTTATTATCATCCCGTGGACAAGTACATAATACATGTATGGGTATCGTCAAGAATGTATGTACAAGTTATGACAAAGTCAGAAATATTTACAAGTCACAATGCTTACAATGACAGTTATATGTACAGTAAATAATAAAACTAATAATAGTAATATTTATACCTAAGAAAAATAATAATAAAAATGATTACATGTAGAATAAATATAAATAAATGAATAAATCGCCTCGGCTAAGACAATGCCGTGTAGTACGTGGCCGATAGTTGAATAGGAAGAACAATGGAACGAGAGTGCTTGAGGTTAAGATGATTGACACTGAAGTGCTGGTACAGTTATGAGTCTAGAAATTCCTGCAGGCTGTAGAATGGGTTTAGGAGGAGGTAGGCATTGAGACTGGATTGGAAGCTGGCCCAGGTGGGAGAGGTGGTGATGTGCTGTGGTAGCTTATTATAGATAATTGTGCATATATAGTGGGGGCTGCTAGTGAATGAGGAGTGAGAGTGAGTGGGGATACGTATGGAGTTTCCCCCTCGAGTGCCATATTGATGAACTGACGAGTTTAGGGGGAAGAGGGTTGGGTGCTCACGAGCAAAGGAGCTGGCAATACGGATGAGAGTGCAGGTGAGAGTCAGGATGTGTAACTTAATGAACTCGGGTTTGGCAGACTTGCGGCGAGAGATGTCGGCAATAATGCGGACTGCCTGTTTCTGCAGGATGAAAATGCGGTTGGCACCGGGAGAGGTGCCCCAGAAGAGGAGTCCATAGGAGAGATGGGAATGGAAATGAGCGTGGTAGACCAGTTTGAGGGAATGGGCGTTAACTATGGGCTTGAGTCGGCGTAGTAGGAAGCAGCTACTCTGGATTTTGGAGACCGTGTGTTGGATGTGCGTAGACCAATTGAGGGTAGCAGTTAGATGGATGCCCAGGAATTTTATGGATGGGGTGCTCGGAATAATGTGGTCATTGATGCGGATTAGGGGAGAGATAGACGGCTTGTGAGATTGGGTGTGGAAGTTGATGAAGGTTGTTTTGGAGGGTTGGAGAGCGAGCTTATTGTTCGAGC
Organism: Leuctra nigra; assembly: GCA_934045905.1. Classification (NCBI taxonomy): domain Eukaryota; kingdom Metazoa; phylum Arthropoda; class Insecta; order Plecoptera; family Leuctridae; genus Leuctra; species Leuctra nigra. The sequence goes on from OW203771.1 coordinate 25,000,653, forward strand.
AGTAAGATGACATGATTGCTGCCTGCTCATTGGCTGTCTCGATGAGGGAAAGGAATGATTTGGATTTAGGAGCTGTAAGGAGGTGGTTCGTATCATCAGCGAACTGAAAGAGGTTGCCGTAGGTGATGAGGTCAGGGAGGTCGTTCACATAGACGAGGAAGAGTGTTGGAGCAAGAACAGAACCTTGAGGGACACCGCAGCGAATTAGTTTAGAGGAGGAGGTGATGAGAGATGGAGAGCGCGGTTTGTTGGAAGGGATGATCACTGTCTGCGAGCGGTTGGTTAGGAAAGAGGATATCAGTCGATTGGCCAGACCCGTAATGCCACAGAGCTCCAGCTTGTGAAGGAGGAGGCAGTGGTCGATGGTGTCGAATGCCTTCGACAAGTCATAGAAGAGGCCTATTGAGTGGTCCCCCTTGTCGAGTGCAGCATGGAGTGTGGTGAGGAATTGGTATATTGCCGTACCTGTAGATTTACGTTTTTGGAAGCCATGTTGGCAGTCGGCAAGGATGGAGTGGTCTGAAAGATAGGAGGTCAGACGGTCTAGGATGACTTTTTCAATGATTTTGGAGAAAGAAGAGAGGAGAGATATGGGTCGATAGTTGTTAATGTCAGATTTCTTTCCCTTTTTATGGATAGGGATGATGTGAGACATTTTGAGTTGATCGGGGAAGATGCCAGAGGAGAATGAGCGGTTGATAATGAGGGAGAGAGGCTCAGCAACATAAGCCATGCATCTTGCTAGCACAGAACCAGGAACACCATCGGGACCACTGGAGAACTTAGCGCGCATGGATTTGGCCAGATGAATCAGTTCGTACGGCGTAGTGGGACGGAGGGAGAGAGGTGGGCGACAAGTGGAGCTGGTCACCGGCGGTAGATGGGACAGAATGGCTGTGGACAAAGGAGGGGCGACGTCACCTGAAGTGATGAAGAAGTCGTTCAGGTGATTGGCCAGGGTGAGCGGCTCAGTAGTCTCTTTGCCATTGATGAGAAGCATGAGGTTAGTGGGATGTTGAGTTGGCGTGGAAAGAGTTTTGATAATGTTCCAGGAGGTTTTGGATCTATTGTTGGAGGCTTCAATGAGATTGTCAAAGAATAGGCGCTTGGTGAGACGGATGTTTTTGCTGTGAGATTTCTTAAGGGAGTGATATTTGGACTTCAGGATATGGCAGCTAGGATTGGTTCTGAGGAGGAGATGTAGGCTACGAAGCTCGTCGGCCGTCTGACGGATTTCAGCAGTGATCCATCTCTTTGTGGGATTGGGAGATTTTTTCGTCTTTTTGAAGGGAAAGGCCTGATTGAAGTGGGATAGGAACGTGTTGATGAAAGTGGAGTACATGTCATTGAGATCCGGGGACGAGGAGAGGTGTTCCCAGGCTTCTTCTTGGAGTAGGGAGTGAAATTTGTTGGAATTGGCCTCGGAGAAGATTCTCTTCTGGATTTTATGATCTGGTTCGTCTAGAGAAGGCGGTATGTTAAGAGAGAGGGTAAGGGCCATATGGTCTGAGAGTCCGCTGTCAAATAGGGAAGCGGAGTAGGCGGACTGGTTGAGAGTGGTGAATATATTGTCTATAAGGGTGGAGGTGGATGATAGACAATGTAGGTACAGATTTCACACAAAACAAAAAGAATCTACGAAAAAGGCAAATTTTCTTTGGAATAGTATAGTGGAGTTTTTCTCTCTATACCTATATCGGCAAACGCGGTATCCAGTCAAAGGCCATTCATCCATTGTCAATGGCTCAAAAACATGACACTTTCTTACAAGCTACAGATTCGGCTACATGCCGTCATTTATGATCTCCAAATCCCAACCCTCCCCTGTTGTCAAATATGGTCAAATGTTTCTTAAAATATGGAAAGAGACGTAGGACATTTTTCTAAACCTCTCAAATGTGTGGTATTTGGCATCAATGCACAGTTGTAAAAATCGCCCTCCCTGCCCCTGACTTGATACCTGGCTCATCTCTATAAATTTACAACCTGCCAAAACAAACACTTGTTCCTAGTCAAGCTCCATTGTGCAAATTCTGAGTGGAAATCAATGGAAACTTTCAAATAGGTATAGAGAGAAAAACTCAACTATATATCTTTGTGTATTTTTTTACCATATTTTGAGAAAATTTTACTTTAATGTACTTCAAATTCAGGTATAGTTGAGCTTTAAAGTGGGTTGACAATTGAAACGCTGTAAAATCGGTGCTTTATCTGCAAGAAATGGAGCCTGTTTGCATGAAGTATTTCCCATTCACTCATTACTGATGGTAATTCCGCTGCTCTTGCTCTGGTAGGAGAAGCTCCGCTGTCCTACGCGTACGACAGCACCGGCACTCGGTCCGTAGACAGCGAGTTCACGAGGTACGGACAGAGGTTCAGCGTCGGCGACGTCGTCACTGCGTATCTCGTAAGTACAACTGAATTCACAGGAGGCGTATTCTATAACTCCCTATTCTGCTAGAATCCGATTCTTGGCCATATCGATTAACATTGCAGCGAAACGGAAAAATAATTCTGACATACATTGCAACAAAGCTACGACATAACATTTTTACAACTTTTTTCAAATTAGCAGCGTTGTCCTTGGCAGGGGTGACAAAATTGTTTTACCTCTTATTGGCTGTGACCAGTGGTTAATTTGGGGGTGGACGAGGGCAAACACGTCCCCTCACTCTTTTTTCAGGGGGGACACTGTCCGCCAAACTTATTTTTCATTGAAGTAAAAATTGGCTTAAAATTGTGTACAAATCGCATAGAAAAGCACCAAATTTGGTCCTGAAATTCAAAATTTTCCCAGGGATGCGCCCCGGACCTGCATTATGTTCGGGGGCCCTCCTCCCAAACCCCCCATTATTTTTGTAAGCAAATATGTTTCCCCTGCCATCGCCGAGCGTCCGCCCACTTATTATTTTACAAATTAACCCCTCACTGTGACCTAGCAACCGATCAAGTGTTATATCTGAAAATAACTTGGAATTAGTGCACAAATTGTGCAATGAATATTTTACTCAGAATCAGTAATCATACTTTATTTTATTTTCATAGGGGAATATGTAACTTTTCACACACTTTTGTAAATTTTAAGAATTTATATAAATTTTTAATGTTTGTAACAACATAACAACTGCAGCACTTTGACGTCCTACAACTGTTGCAGTTTTTCCTATGAGAAAGTGGGCTATGCACCTACATTATTATTTTAAAATAAAGGTTCTCTAGTCCTTTCTCATTCAAATTATACTTTTTCCAGGATTTGCAAAGTGACCCGATTGTCATATCATACGAAGTGAACGGAGAAGCGAAGGGGGAGGCATTCAAGGTCGCTCGGGCTGACCTTGGTGACCGGGCACTCTTCCCACACGTCCTCACCAAGAATGTGGTCTTCGGTTGCAACTTTGGCAGCCGAGACATACCGTGGTACGTGCTCAAAGAGGGCTACGACTTTGCCGGATGCACGTCCTCTAGGACCTGGGTGGCTGGACCCAGACAACCCAACCAGGGCGAAGTAAGTACAAAAAAAACGCTCAAAAATGTAAAATTACCCATTAGGCCATCAAGATAAATTTTGCATTGTCTTTAAAACAATATTTTGAAATGTTGGTGAAATTGATCAAAATAAATTAGGTAGATTTAAAAGTTTAAACTATAAAAATAGTAATCATGTTGCACTGTCAAAAGTAAATGCACAGCGCTCCACCTAGATTACCGGCCTGATTATTATTGAGTTTTGTTTTTACTTCAGTCGGTCCATAGCATATATATAGATCAGCAACCCATGATTGGTTTTCCTGCCTGACTTTTCATAATTAAAGTTGTAAAACAGGACACTTGTTCCATTTTTATTTTGTTTGGGTCATCAAGGTCATAGGAATGGATAAACATGAATGTCTCATTCGTCTTGTCAAGGTCATACTGCTCTGCGGCTTGCCGGGCTCTGGGAAGACGACCTTGGCCAACAAACTTGCCGCAGATTTCCCGGAGAAGAAATACAACGTCCTCGGGAAGAGTGCTCTGCTAGATCGGATGAAGGTATGTAAGAAAAAATTGAAAGAGTAGCAAAAAATTCAATTTTCAAAGTTATACACAAAAACCGGAGTGATTTTCCCAGCGGTACCCTGTCACCCAACTTCTTCCCTTTCCAACATTAACGTTAGTTTAGGCTCCTCCCCCTCGACGCTTATCACATGAAAATTTATTTGAAAGGGGGGGGGGGGGGGGGTTAAGAGGAGATTGACGGGGACTATTTGCCGCAGTTGTACACAGTTGCAATTTACAGAGACATTATATTTGTTGAAAATTGAGACTGAACTCTTTATCCGATCAAGTTCAAATTTTGCATGGTCAGTGAGACAATCATTTTATCGGATTTTCACACTGTTAACCATATCAATCAAGAATTTAAATTTTTTTCTATTTATAAGCTTATTTTGAATTATTTGTCAAATTTGTTTTATCGAGAAGGTCTTGCTTGATCACTTGCTGCAAATCATTAGGTTCGTTTTTACAGCTGTTTTCCAAGGTCTCAAGAGCAGCATCACCATCATCGTCATTATCATCACTTTACCATTGTGTTGCACATCATTTGTTTAACTAAATCATTTTGGTCAGAAATGCCGTAAGGTTGACGTGAATCTTAAATGATTTTATTCTAGTTATAGAATAGAGGACATTCTAATTTTAAAATGTACTGTTTTCAAAATATTCCATCTCCTAATTAACCTCTTTCCCTCGTGCTTACATCGTTTCACCCGGTTATGTCCTCAAACGTAATTAAAACTTATTGTCAGGTTTACGGCCTGACATGTAAGGGCACTGCGAGTGTACTCAACGACAAGGCAACCAAGTGTCTTCGCAAGATGATGAGCATATCAACGTTTAGACGCAGGAACTACATCCTCGATCAGGTATGTTACATCGAAAACCTACAATCTCTATCCAACTTCGTCCGTGGACTGTAGGACTGTAGTGTACTGCTAAGCGGCCCCTATTCTGGTTTTATTGAGACATATAATTAATATATACTGTTTACAATCAGAACATGTATTATTGAGTGAGCAAAGCAAGCATTCCTTTTGACACGGACCTCTTTTTTTTTCTTTTTTTTTGGCTGCTACCTGAAGCAATACAAGTTGCACCGTTACACCGATCGATCTGAAATTTTATACACGTGATAAGACAACCTTTTCTGTTTGAAAACCGTTCATTGGTTAGAATTTAAATAAATATAGACTACTGATAGGTTGAAAAATGAAAATGGTCTTCGATAAATCTGATCAAACTCATATTTTGCATGGTCATTAAGACCAACAATATCTCTTATTTTACAAATTTTCATCCCAATCACTCAATCAGTTAAGAACGTATGCACTTATTGCCATTTTTAATAGCTGTCAGAAATGAAGTATCAAAATGACTGTTTTCCATGTTTAGAAGATATTTTCACGTTTCAATGAAAAGCAAACACTTTTATGTTGATTGAGTGGATCATATTTCAATTCAATATGGATGTATATGTTAATTCTGTGCATTTTGTACTCATTTCCGGTTCGAGAATATGTACGTATACTGGTGCTCGCTCATCAACGCGGTACACTGCTGAGCGTTTTTCTAGTTTAAAATACGAACTTATTAGGAGGATATTTATTTATGTATTATTTATTTATGTGTCAGGTATTCCTACAATCTGATAAATGTAAGGTGATGTCAGACCGCGCCTGAAGAAGTTGTCCTTGTCTCATTACATTATCACGCGACATTGAACTTTGCCATTATAATTTATAATCGACAATTAGTTGGAATCCCGAACAAAGTAGCGATTGCCAATTGTACACAAAATATGGAAGTTTTGATTACAACATCAATACCTACTTGTAAACAAGATTCTTAGTGTAGGTAGTATTTTCCGAAAAGGTATTAATCTAAATCTTGAATTAGGTAAATGACCAAAGAAACGTATAAATAATTGTTACTCGATGCATATTTGTAGACGATTGTGAGCGCAGAGGCACAGAGACGCAAGATGTTCCAGTATCGACGATTCCTACGCCGAGCAATAGTTGTCGTCCCTACCGACAAGGAGTTCAAGAGGCGATGTGCAAATCAGCCTGAACACAGGGACTTTGGCTTGACGAAGAAACATATGTGGTACTTCAAAGGTATGTAATTTACTAATTTTGGGATAAAGTGGAATTCTCTATGCTTGTACTAGTTGGAAGAGTTTAAGAATCTACGTATACATGGTTTATGCCTGCAGTGGTACATTATAACATGTGCAGCTATTGGTTGTTTAACTTATAAACAGATAATTACATAATAGTCAAACATTACATTGATAATAGAGATTGGACGCAAGCTAAACTAGGTACTAGGTAAGGACTAGAGCCTTGTTTACAGTTCGGCGTTCGTTCGACGTTCGGCGCTTGACGTTTAACCTCCTGATTGGCCAACGTCGAGCGCTGGCGTTCAAGGTCAAAGATAAACCATGTTAATCTTTCAGCGCTAGCGCTGAGCGTTGAACGCCGAACTGTAAACGTACCTTAAGATGTCTGGAAATAATACTGCATATGATTTTTCTTAGAAAGCAGAGCCACCAAGATAATATTTAAAATGGTCTATCTACCCTGTAACTCATGGGCACATGCATTTCTGATAGGTAAATTTTTTATACCCGGCCGGGTAAATAGAACAAAAAAATATTTTCCGCTCTCAATCTGCTGCCCCATCCGTTTCCTTAGGGAGAGTTACACTCAGGACACACCACAACCATACATTGGTAGGTTGGAAGTCTATCTTGCGTACATCCCCTCCATCAGTCCCCCTCCTATACCCACCAATAATTGATTTTAAATATTATCTCGGTGGCTCTGCTTTCTTAGAAAAATCATATGCAGTTTGATTTCCAGACACCTTAGTCCCTGTTTCAACAATAGGTAAAACACTAAACTAGGTACTAGGTAAGGACTAGAGCCTTGTTTACAGTTCGGCGTTCGTTCGACGTTCGGCGCTTGACGTTTAACCTCCTGATTGGCCAACGTCGAGCGCTGGCGTTCAAGGTCAAAGATAAACCATGTTAATCTTTCAGCGCTAGCGCTGAGCGTTGAACGCCGAACTGTAAACGTACCTTAAGATGTCTGGAAATAATACTGCATATGATTTTTCTTAGAAAGCAGAGCCACCAAGATAATATTTAAAATGGTCTATCTACCCTGTAACTCATGGGCACATGCATTTCTGATGAAATTACGAACAATGAATTACGAGCCTGCTGCTGGTTTAAATTGTTGAGATTTGGAAAATATGAATATTAAATTCAGTTTTACTAGAAACAATCCAGCGGTATAAACAATGTGCTCAGTCCGTTCAATCTATGTTCGCAATTGGTCGGCCGCGTCTTGGGATGAATAGGCGTCAGCAAGGAAGGAAAATGGCGTAACGTGTAATAATGGCATACCCGGGTATGTGCCCTGTACCCTGTCTTCTAGTTTGTACTGCCACGCTTTGCCTGACAGTCGATTGCGTTTCAGCGAACTTCACCCTGCCCGAGACAGGTGACGTGTTCCACGAAGTCAAGTTCTCGGAGCTGAGGCGGGAGACGGCACAGAAGGTGATGACGTCGTACAACAATGAAGGTCAGGACTTGCTCTTCTCGCAACGCCAGTCTGCGGGCTTGAGAAGTGGTGAACAAGGTAAGCTGGAATTCTTTGTTTGTACCATTCGGTCCGATTTTATGAGCACCAAAACATTGAATTAACACTCACAAATAAAATGATTAAGGATGCATTAGTACGATACTCATAGTACTTTCTCTGCCTGTTTTTTGTAGGCACTGCCCAGGTCATACCCATCTCCCTATCAATTGGGGACCTCAGTCTCTATAATTATGAGCAAAATTGGTTGAAAAGTGAGAATGTGCTATTATCAAGTTCATGTTTATTATTTAGTGTGGTCATTGAGACCAGCATTTATTCATAGTATTTTATAAATTATTTACTTACCTTTTCGATAGATACAGTAAAATGCAGTGTACCTGTAATTACTTTAATCTTAGACTAACTTATTCATGAATACAACGTGCTCGCTGTTACATGTAAATGTATTTTGCTGCGTTTTTGTAATAAGTAATGTCATTACTTTCAGATTTGAGGAATACAATTGAGAATAGAAAGAAGAAGTTTCGAAGGAACGAATCGTCGCCCCAGATAATTTCTCTAGTTGCAGGTAAATTCTGTGGATATGTAGACTCAAGAGGACAATGAAGATTTTTAGAATTGAAATGTGTGTTTCCTTCCCATGATTAGAATATAAAGAGGGTACGCTGGACGTAGTGAAGCTTTCGGTCAAAACATGTTTAGAGAGCCTAAGACGTGGGTTAGGACGTACAGAAATTAAAAAAAAGAAAGTACCTAGGTCAGTGGTAGAGATGTAATATTCCCGGGAATTTATTTTTTCGGGAATATTCCCGGGAATATTCCCCAAACCGGGAATTTATTGGGAATTTACTACAGGGATGAGTAAAGATTAAGAAAAACATTATTAAAGCATGTTTATGTTTTGAGATGTCATAAGACAGGGGTTGGCAACCTGCGGCTCCTTGGTGGGTTTTGATTGGCTCTTTATAATTTAAATAAAGATCTGGAATCGAAATATTTGAAAATTCGAAAAAACGCCCTGCGGGGCAATATCAAGAGAGAGGGTGGGGTGGGGGGGCTTCGTCAAAATAGCAGAATAAACTAGTACTTCAATTGATTATTTTTGGTGTATTATATTTGATTGCCTGCTGCGGCTCGCATTATTATCTAATTTATAAATTTTTCGGAAATTGGCTCCGTCACCAAAAAAGGTTACCGAACCCTGTCATAAGATAACAAGAAAATTAATGTCAAAATAGAGAATACTAAGAGGTTATGACATACCACAAAATAAGAACATTATACATTTGAATTTATAATGAAAAAGTAAATTCCCGATTTGGGGAATATTCCCCAAATTTGCTCTGGAATATTCCCGGGAACGGGGAATATTCCCGCTGGGCATCACTAGTCAGTGGTACTCAACCTGCGGCCCGCGGGACTAATTTTTGTGGCCCCCCACAAAATTTGATGTTATTCAAATTTTGATGTTTTGATGTTTGGTATTTGATGTTTCAAATACCTACTTATTCACAAAATGTGTACTGTGAAAATAATATTTTAAAAAATAATGATTTCTCATTTCATTTGAGAGAAATTGAGAGTCGTTATTTTATTATCCACGCATTGGGCTGAAAATGCGACGAAAGCTAAATGTAACTTCATACTTGTTGCAACGAAAATGAAGCCTTTTACCAATTCCGAAAATTTTAAAAGAGTGTATTGTTTTGGCGAGTGAAACATAGTTCAATTCGTTTCCTAATAAACAAGGCACTGAATGAAGCAGGCACGTAAGCAGACTGCAGGGTGCTAGCTGACTGACCTCCCCACTATCACCATACAAAATTAAGTTTAGCGTATCAGAATCACTTAAATTGTTCCAACGTTCCAAATCTGAATAAAAAACGCCCTACGGGCAACAATTGGAGGATAGTTTGCTTCAGATTGTGTATTTTAGAGCCCCAGAATCAATTTTAAATTGTTCAATTCTAAAAAACGCCCTGCGGGGCTAAGGCTGTGGAGCTCCCCCCCCCCCCATGATAAGAGTTGCTTCTAGAATGAAGTAATGTGAGCATTATTGTACTTTATTTAAAAGTGCGGCCCTCCAACAAAAGCAAATTTGTATTATTGGCCCGCAAGTCAAAAAGGTTGAGTACCACTAACCTAGGTAATTTGTTTCAATTTATGTTGTTTTTTCAGATATGGAGATTCAAATCGAGAATGAGCACAGGCGTCAGAGGGATGAGGTGTCACCCGAGATATTTCCTCTAGTTGCAGGTAATTTCCGTAGATATGTATTTGTAGATAGGTATAAGCGAGAATGAAGAGCAGAAAGACAACCGACAGAACTGTCCAACTGGATCAATATAATTTAATGCCAGCTACAATTGGTCATTAATCATTAATTAATTTATTATCAATTATTATAATCTAAATTTACATAATTTGATAAGAATGAGAATGGAAATAAATTATGGTTATTATGTAGACTCGATAGAAAATACTCAATCAATGAAGATATTTCACATAGGTAGTATCCTTCCTAGTAAAGGAGTACCTATGTGATGAGTACCTACACTGGGCAAAATGATGATCAAAACACACACTTTGAAGTAGAACCTGTAGAAATTAAATTATATTTTAAATGCTTTTGGAAAGGTTCAGTCAGGCTCAACCTGACTTCATTGTTCAAACAAGCCTATAAACATGCTATATCTGATCTGCTCCACAAGAGAGGGGAATAGGATCATGTAAACTTTATATACCTACATCTTTTGAATTTAAAACAATTCTTTTAGTAAAGTAATGCAGACAGGTTGTGCTTTATCATGCAATTGGACGTTTAATGGCTATTAAAACATAGTAATAATTGAGAATTGAATTTTGATTCTATTGCTCTTATCTTGTGGTAGAAATAGGATCGAAATAGAAAGTATAGTTTTTGCTTCTTTGTAGATCATCACGGAAACAGTGTCGGGGAACCGTGTCCGATATATCCCCGAGTCTTAAATCCCTCTTCTTCCCCGAGGAGCCTCTTCGAGTACCCCATTCCGTGTCCTTTCGACCAAGTCTACAATCATGACATGTACCGGCTGAGTCCAGGCTGTGTCCCTGCAGGATTTGTCGACCTGGATGCACCGTCCGACGACTCTCCGTACATTTTCTCTGATCCACAAACCAAGGTAAATCAAAGAGGATTTTATTTCTTTAGCTTACAGAACTTAGTATGGTTCAGTAGTAGTTGGTAGTGGTACCAGGGAGTTCAATGTTCGTACACTATTGGATCATCTGCATTCTTAAATTATACATCGATAATGGAGGTGAAATATTCTATCTAAATTCTTGAGATGAGATTCACACCATTTTTTTAAACTAGGAAAACGCTCGGTGTAACGCGTTGATGAGCGAGCACCGACACGCACGACATCGCCAATCATAGCACGATCCATTCAATCAAAGATTTATTTATTACCAATTTTCCTTGCAACTTTTCATACACACTCTGGATCAATTAAATAACAGATTATTGTACTGATATTTTTCCATCAATCTCTTTGGACAGATATTCAAACACTTAAAACAGCAATAAGTCTGTAAATTCTTGACCGATTGGGCTGAAAATGTGTAAAATATGATGCTATCTAGTCAAAACGTTGTTTTCATAACTGTGAAACACAATCCATATCGTAAAATAAATTAATTTAGATAAGGTATACCTATACCTATGTATATGAAATACCTACATTACATTTTGACAACATTATGAATTGCAATATGATCCACTAAGAAAAGAATCTGTCTTACATTGATATTGAGAATAGCCATCTATAAACTTTGCTTTGCTACATAGAGCAACCCAGAATGCAGTGGAATTTCTGTTTTGAAATGTCATTTCTGACAGTTATTAAAACTGTCAATAAGTGCATCTATGTTCTTGACTGGTAGGACTGAAAATTTGTAAAATAAGAGACAATGTTGGTCTGAACGACCATGCAAAATATGAGTTTGATTGATCAGATTAATCGAAGACCATTTGATAGATCAAATGGTGGTGTGGCTATAGGCCGTTTTAAATTACCTAAGTATACAAATGTCAGTAAAATGTCTATTACTCTTGAAGCTCATTACAGATTTGTAAAAAATCACTTATAATGCTGGTACACATGACCTTGCAAAATTTGGTGATGATCGGTCAAACTATTGCAGTTATATACACAGAGTTTCCTTCATCCCCATTGCCAAGCTAACTATATAACTACACATCAAGTTTCCGATGCAACCAATGGAGCGAACTTGCTGAAAATCATTTTGACCATAACGAGAATAGTAATTTAAGTTGTGTGAAAAAATTGGCCTGATCCATTACTTCGTTTGGCAGGAGACGCCAAATGCACAAATAAACACACAAAAAAAAAACAGAGATTTGAGCCATAAGTTTCAAGTGGAGACGCTCGCTCCGCTCGCTTAATTAGTCCATTTCTTTACAATATTTTAACATAAGTGTTGTCAAAATTGGTATTTTGTACTTATATCATGGGACATGGTAGTGCAACCTTGAATTACCGTTTAAACTTAACTACGGATTTTGTTTCAGAAGTACAAGGACATCAACTGGGTCAACGGCAACCTGACTAAGTCGTACGATGACTCTGTGTTTGCTCAACGCTGGATGAGTGTAAGCTAAAAATCATATTAATTTTTGTTTAGAATGTTCGCATATTTGAGAAGCCCATCAAACAAGAGAAGAGTGTACTTTTTGTACTTTTTCATGAGACTTGTGTACAAGTATCGAGGTCAGAGATTCTCATAGATGCAGAGATACTTTTGTAACTTTTCATGTAGGTGATTAAATTTACTAAACAAAAGTAATTATCATTTAAATGTAGGTAATTCATGATTGAACAGGGCTTTTCCACTAGACGTTGTATTCTTTAACCATTATGAATGCCTTTCTAGAGATTCAAGTTGAATGCACAGAAAACATGCCTCCAATTGACATAGTGGATCTAAGTTGAATATTTAACTGCAAAATGTTGTTTACGTTTCCAGCGGGAAAACCGGCAACCGCATCCGAATCCCAACTTGCGGATCTCGAGCATGACATCGGCTTCTAAGAGTCTGGCTTGTAAGAGTGGGCCCTCTTTAAGTCTGTCCCCTGCAAGTCTGGGAAAGAGAAAGTCCTCAGAGAGTGGCCCCCCTGCAAGTCTGGCCCTTAAAAGAAAGTTCCCTAGCAGTGGACTCCCTGCCAGTGTGGCCCCTAAGCAAAAGTTCTCTGGAAGTGGACCCCCTGCAACGCTGGCTCCTAATCTTAAGTCCAATGAAAGCCTTCCACCTAAGATTGAGGCCCCTGAAAATAAGCCCACTGAGTGCCTGACACCTGAAAGTGATCCCTCTGAAAGCCTGGCACCTGGTGGGCCCCCTGAAAACCAGGTTGTTAAGAGCCTTACACCTAAGATTGAGGCCCATGAAAGGGAGCCCCCTGAAAGTGCGAGTGACCCTGAAAGCCTGGCACCTGAGAGTGAGCCCTCTCATGACTTAGCGCCAGAGACAGACCCTCTTGAGAGGCAAATGCATAACTGTGAGCCTTCTGCAAGCATCGTACCTGAGAGTGGGCACTCTGAGCTCGCGCCATCATTGAGTGGGCACTCTGAGCTCGCGTCATCATTGAGTGGGCACTCTGAGCTCGCGCTATCATTGAGTGGGCACTCTGAGTTCGCGTCATCATTGAGTGGGCACTCTGAGCTCGCGCTATCATTGAGTGGGCACTCTGAGTTCGCGCCATCATTGAGTGGGCACTCTGATCTCGCGCTATCAATGAGTGGGCCCCCTCAACACTTGGCCCCTGAGATTGCCGCCTATGAAAGCCAGGTAAATGTCGAGGAGAATCCTGCGAGCCTGTCACTTGCGAGTGACTCAGATGCGAGCCAGGCATCTGAGTGCTTGTCAATTGATCTTGAAAGTGAAACAGATTCACCGACATTGCCAAAGAAAAGGCGACGTACATTCCTACCAAACAATTGTAATCTCAGTTAACTACATGTATTATGTAACATTTATTTGTGTTACGGACGTCAATCAGACCGCTTAAGTTTTAGTAAAGAGTTAGGAGCTTAGTCTCAGGAATAAAGCAAGATGGCCTTAGAAATACTAGATAGAATCCGGCACATAATTTTTAATTTTTAGCATGCTATGATCTATAAAAAATCACGTAGAGAGCAATCTTTTATTGTCAAGTATTTTGTCATAAAATTCGGTAAATTTTTCAATCCCTTTTTTTAGCACTTAAAAGTTTTTTTTGTTATTTGAATTTTGTTTTTTGTTTTTAGAATTTGTTGGATTTGTTTATCAAAAGCATGTTATGATTATGAAGTTTCATTCTTGATATTTTTTTATTTTCTGTATCCAAATGTCTGGTTGCAATATGTCATATGAAATAGCTCCAAATTTTCACATTTGAACAGCCTAGAAAGTAGTATAATTTAATAATTTACAAACTCTAGGTTTTACGTGCAACTTTGCTATATGTATTTTTTTAAACAGTTTTAACATCAGTCCTCGTAAACTTGGAAAATGACCACCATAAATCAAGATTCTAAGACCGAATACCTATAATACCTAAAGTGACTGAAATTTGTATGACTTGTTCAATATCGGCATAGAGGAAAGAAATGTCGAGCGTTTCCTATCGAGATATGCCAAAACATAAATGACAATCATTTCCTATCTATGAAAATTTAAAATTGCCAGGTCTCAAAACAAATTATAATATCTCTTGACACTCAAAGATTGGGTAAGAAGTTCGGTTAGACAATTGAACAGCGGGTGCTTCAAATCAAAACTAGCATTCAGTACGTCCTTCTTCTGTTTATTCATTACCTAGTAGGTACTATATTATAGTATTTTATAATATTTATTATGTTACGATAAATGTTATATAATCACAATGAAATCAATGCCATGGATAACTTCGATGGAAATGCTTTTAATTTATCTATTCTATTTATTGCCATAGCATTTGATTAATTTTGGCATCAAAGATCGATCAATTCCAACCTGGTTATTGAACAGCAAGGTAATACAGAAAATTAATCATTTTGTTTAAGGATAATTATTGCATATCGTAAATGTTTAAAATTTCATTTTGTTCAATCCCTGGTACTTAAAAAACTGTATTGATCAGTTGCTGATAATTCTATTTGATTTTACGTAATGTTAGTATAGTCAATATACATTGATCCCAAATAATATTTATAGTGTAGTATTTTCACTTGCTTATGACAACTAGACCTGTCATGTTTGTTAATGCCAATGAAGTGTAAATCATATATCATTTTATTTTGTGACAATCTTGAGTCATAATACCTATTCATATCATTCTACATTATATGGAATAATTGCCATGATACAATTGTTTCTATGTGTGTTTGTTCAAGCTTACAAAGGAAAAAGTGTATGCATCTTCCAATATGTCAAAGAAATTACTTGTGAAAAGCTTGTTAAATTGTATTCAAATTAAGTTTTATAATTATTATAATATTATTGTGCAGATGGTTGTTAAAATGTACTACGAATTATGTTTTACACAATATTACTTCAAATTATGTTTTTTTTATAATTAGAATATAATGCAAGTGCACGTAATTTTCTACTTTCATATACAAATTTTAATAAAAACTTTTCTGATTAATTCCATTTTTTATGACCTTCCTACATAATATTACCTTTCCATTTTTTTAAATTGTTAATTAAATATACTTATTCTACCATTTTCTTTCCACGACGCCATTGACTCGGAATTTCTTAGAATAACACAACAAATTATTATAGAATTAAATTATTTCCAAGTTTTACGATTGACGTCGGGAGCCAGAGCGTTTGCTGCTCCATGTTTTACTGTAATTCAAGAAGTTCGCCTGCACTTGAAGTGAAACATTAGGGATAATAATTCCTAAATATCGCCAGAACTTTTGAACCATTTAAATTATGAGAAATGTGAAAAGTAATTAAAAAAAGTAATTTTTGAGTCGACTTTATCAATATAGACACTAACTTTTTTACACACAATAATTTGTGCCCAAATTCGACTGAAAGCTAAAATTTTCTATCGAGTTTGGGCACTATTGTGTTTAAAAGTTCGTGTCTTATCAAGTCGATTCTGACATTTTAGATGTGTTAATTCTTTTTCATATTTTCTCATCATTTGAATGGTACAAAAATTATGACGATAGGTATTTAGAAAATATTATCCCTAATATTTACCTTCAAGATCAGCCGATTCTTAAGAACTAACGTTGAATATCTAAACATTTGTCATCTGTTGCTACGAATGTATTTTAAAAGTCATGACTTTATCAATAATTATCGAATCTCCCGATTTGTTACAGTGGCAATAAGATAAATGGCGTATCAAGGCTGGGTTGACAGAAAGTATTATATTGCATTATCTTTTCTTACATTTAACACGGTGGTTTTGGTATTAAGGGCGTGTATTGAATCCAGCCCTAGGATGAAATATCGGGGGGGGGGGGGGGGGGGGGATTATTAATAGTTTGAAAAGTAGCAGTTGAAAACACTAAAACAGGCGGTGTTCGAGTCCGCGGATATATTTGGTTCAAGGTCATACGTTGCGGTGGAATTTTGAATTGTAGTGTTGCTATTTTTGGAAATTATAAAATACAAATGTCAAAAAAGGTTTAAGAATACAGGTAATTAGTTAAATATAGGGAGTTTAGTATAATTTATCGGTACTCTTTAAACTTTTCATTTTTATTGAGAGTCGGGCGTCCAACTTATTCTTCAGGCTCGAATCTCTGTTTTTTGTCAGATCTTTATTCATTACAAGTCAAAAGACATCCGGCCAATCATTTTACAAAAGATTTATAACAGTTAAAGAATAAATAACTTTCTTAGCCGAAACGAAATGAGAAACAGTGATAAAATAGCTGAAATTTCCATCGAAGAATTTGACACATAGTTAAAATGTGCGTAAAATGTCAATACATTTGGAAAATAATGACAGGAGCCTCATTATACAACTGTTACTCCATTGCTTGTTGCCTAGCAATTTCTTCCATAAGATTAACATTGAAATAATTGCTAGGCGACCAGCAATGGAGTTGTAGAATGAGGCCCCAGATATGCTTAAAAATGTACAAAAACATCTAATACCAATACCATGTCAAATTTTAAGTTGATTGGTAAAACGTTTCTAGTTTAAATATTCAAACAATCACATGATCCTATTCAAAAACTATACACGACATCTAGTGGAGCGGTCTCTCCACCCAGCCAAGTTGTACTGTACACTCACACTCACTCAACATACCGTAAATGCCTAATAAACTGAGGAGCAGACCAAACACTTGTACTGTAAGTAACAACATGGTTATAATGACACTATCGTATAGTATAGCTGTGCAAAATCTTAGATCATTTGGTTGGACGGTTTGACCTGGGTACTGCTGGTAAAACACATACAAAATAAACATGGAGAAACAGCTATATAGTGTACCGTGGTGACGCTTGCTTTAATAGTACCTATGACAACAAAATATGTATAGATTTTTAAAGAAATATGCATAACGTGCCTCATGAAAAAAAAGTAACTTGAATGGGTTATATAAATTGGGTGCTGGGTACCTATTCTATATCTCCTTTCGATCTCGTCGCGATCGAACACTTTTCGGCGTAAGCTATCTTAATGACAGTGAAATGAATTCGGTCGCGATGAGATCAAAGAATATTTATAATAGATCGAGCGAAGCGAGCGACTCCTTTTGGCACGGACCTCTGTTTTGTTTTTTTCTGATACTGAGGCTTTACAACACAAGCTACAACGTAAGCTACAAGTTTTCTTCGATCGACGTGAAATTTTGCACACAAGTTCAGACAATTCTCTGGGCGTTGCAGATTCAATTTTTTTTGAAATCCGTTTATTGGTTAAAATTTAAATAAATATCTTCTGATAGGCTGATTTTCTCCTGAAAATGGTCTTCGATAAAATATCTAATCCAACTCATATTTTGCTTGGTCATTAAGACCAACATTGTCTCTTATTTTACAGATTTTTCAGCCGAATCAGTCAAGAATGTATAGGCATGCATTTATTGACATTTTAATATATGTAGAAGAAATGAAGTATCGAAATTAATTTTTTCCCTGCAACTGAATCTGATTTGCTTTATGTCGAATGCTTAGATGCTATTTTCAAGTTTCAAAGAAAAGCATATACATTTATGTTGATTTAGTGGATCATATTTCAATTCAATATGGATGTATATGTTTTCGGTGCGTTTGGTACCGAATTTACTTGTACCCGTGCTCGCTCATCAACGCGTTACACTGAGCGTTTTCCTCGTAGTTATCCTGATATGCTCACAGATGTCGGACCGATAAACTATACACTCTCTTCGCTTGTTGAAGTATCATGGTGATTGATGACTATGCATTTCAAAACATATAAAATACTTACCTTTCCTTGTCTTTATATACTAGAATCTCTTATAGCCATTAAATCAAGTACAAATATTATTCAAAATAGCGATATACATACTCATAACACTAGACAAACAGCAAACATCCATATTGAACAATATAGAACTAAATGCACACAAAATAACTCACAGTATAGCAATACAATACTTTACAATGCATTGCCCCCAAAAATAAAGAATATCGAAAAATATTGTACATTTAAGAAGCAAGTAAAGCTACACCTTACAAATAATGTGTTCTACTCAATAGATGAGTTTTTAAATTATAGTAACACTAACAGTACATCATGACCCCACAAACATTTAACTTT
Source organism: Leuctra nigra (assembly GCA_934045905.1). Classification (NCBI taxonomy): domain Eukaryota; kingdom Metazoa; phylum Arthropoda; class Insecta; order Plecoptera; family Leuctridae; genus Leuctra; species Leuctra nigra. The sequence goes on from OW203771.1 coordinate 25,019,085, forward strand.
ATTTTATTATTTGAAAATTAATTGAAAATTTTTATTTCCGTAATGTAATTAGTTAAATTGTGCATAGCCAAATAGACTTAGCATTATTTTTTAGTTCTTAGTATTATTGTTATTATTATATGTAAATATTAATGTTTCCAAATACCCAAACAAGGCATAAAGCCTATGGGTCACATGCTTGTGTATGCACATGTACTTTTGTATATTGTAAATTACCTTGTGTAAAGGAAAAAATAAAAACTGAAAAAAAAAACTCTACGGGGTAATTTCGTCCTGGACCTGCACTCCGGACGTCTCGGTTTCGAATCCCGCGACCGTTCTTCCTCACTGAGATATTCGTGGTATATTTCAGTCAAGAAGCGATGCTGGTAAGGTTTCTGCTACCTACGGCAACCGACCGCTTCATTCCCACAGTCCAATATAATCTCACAATCATATCCCTGTCCTCATATAATCTTCAAAATAATTCATCTGTTTCCACTAGTTGGCGAACAGTGCTAGGTTACACATCGCAAAAATAAATTATTGATCTACCTGCCAGTGATATAACTTGAGATATTTAGGTATACACTATTTAGCGTATTTATAGGTAGTCTTTTAATATGTTTTAAAAGAAAGTAGCAAAGATAAAGTGAAAGTCGGATGCACTCGGTAAACATTGGAGATAATACCATTCACCATTAGTACCATTGGTACCATTCATTCTATGGAAATTACGACCTTTTTGTCTGGGGCTTAACGTCGCACTGTTCGGCAGCGAGGCTTATGGCGACGGATGAATGATTATGATGATGAATGGGAGATGATGGTGATTGGTGAAGAGTAGGTAAGGATGGCAGTTGGGAAGGAGGCGGTCGTGGCCTATTAGTAGGGTACCTTCCTAGCATTTGCCTGTCGACAGAGGGAATACTACGAGAGAAAAAAACAGTCAGGAAGGACGGCCGCGGGAATCGAACCCGGGCCTCCGGAATACAAGTTCAGAGCGAATACCTGTTCCATCTTATCACTACAATACTTTATGCTACAATATTTGTTCCCATGACTCATGGAATATCTGTAAATTCCCTATTTCTCATATTTTCTACGAGTTTGCGCACAAATATTGTTTTTATAATATAATGTTTATATTGCTGAGATCGACTACACCAGCGGTCGCCAACCTTTTGGACCTCGCGGACCACTTATATGACAATTTGATATCTCGCAGACCACTTAGGCGCGTAAAATACGTATGACAGGAAATATGATTGGTGAGGGAGACAATGGGGGCCTGGGGGGAGGGCCCCCCAGCCTCAAGCGGGTCCGGGGCGCTTAGCCCCGGAAATTTTTCGTTTTCAGGAAGTCATTTGGCGCGTTTCTACGCTATTTCAGCCAACTTTTTTTTCCAGAAAAAGCGGTTAAAATGACTCTTATAGGTTTGGCATTAAAGGCATTATTATACGTATTGAAACATATCCAAATTAAGTACATTTGTATTGAATTGCCATTTTTATAAATTAAATAAATTGCATGGAGACTTAAAAGTTAACTTCCAAATTTCTCTGCGGACCACCAAAATTTTCTCGCGGACCACCAGTGGTCCGCGGACCACCGGTTGGCGACCGCTGGACTACACAATTACTAATAAGCTATGCTAATTACTTTTTTCACGTATTTCATTTTTTGAATGGTTCAGCTAAGCTAGGAAATATTATCTGCAATGTTTACCTTTTAGTAAAACCAACTCATAAAAGTAATATGAAATAATTGATTGAAACAGACTGGATTGTCATTAGCCATAAGCCTAATGATACCATGAGCCTACAATAATAAACATTACATCTTCACCTCTTGTTGACATCTAAAACAAAACAAACATGTAGTAAATCTCAAAGTTTCAATTTCAATCTGGAATTCCATTCTGGGAAGCGTGAAATAATCAGTGACCTCTTCACCCCCATTGGTTCCGCCATCCTCCTTTATTACATTATCGAACCCGCGACCATTTGGTTCCCATCTCTTCCCACCAGGGCGCTCCCGCTGTCCGTAAACACTCCCGAAACAAAATACAGACATCCATTTTACCGACCCACAAAAATATTAATAACTACGTTAATTAAATAAATGCATCGTCTTTTACCTGCATCAATAATCATGAAATAAATATACTGATTTTATAAATACAATGACGTGTGGTTTGTTACTGATCAAGATTTCGAACTGGGACTCGTGTTTTTCGAACGGTCTGAACAAGCCTAGGCAAGCCAAGTGTATTGATCAGCTACGTCGACTGGCTCATTCCGTGCACATTCTGGTAGGAGCTGCCAGCCCGGTAAGAGTCAAGGGCTGCCCCACAAATGGCTGCCCATCGGTGCGTTTTTCATAAGCCAAGACCAGAAGAATTCCACTGGATCAAACATTATCTCTGTGTCGGATAGATTTCTTGTTATAATATAGATAATAATTAATAAGTGTTACTTATAAATATAATTCTAAGTGGACAAATGAAGTTGTTTGATATACCAGGGCAAAGGTAACCTCAAGCCAGGTGTATCGAAAAGAATTTCGACCAAGACGTTGTAATAATGTCTTGCGACGAAGAAACTACCACAATCATTAATTCAACGGGCGACGATGATTGTCTGAAGATAAGAAAGTGGTGGTGTTTTTTATTATCGAGTATATTTACGTTTCTTGCTGGATTGTTAATTGTCTTATTGTGGCGGGGTATTGCGTTTATATGTTGCCGTAAGGAGCCGGAATCTTTGAGTCCGAATGACCCGAAACAGAAGGAACAGAAGTTGGCGAGGCAGGGGAAGCAGGAGTTTGAAGGGACGTTTATGACGGAAGCGAAAGATTGGGCTGGTGAATTGATTTCGGGACAAACGACAACTGGACGAATTCTGGTGAGTAACTGTTACGTAATTTTTAGTTTAGAATACAGCTGAAAAGAGTAATTAGTAATTTTTTCTTTATACAAACGTTTACTTGGAATTTTAAAAATGTGTGGTCATGAAATAGCATGTTTTTTATACGATGCGATTTTATACGATTATACGATTTTATACGACTGATTAGTGGTCACATTTTATATGGCTCAGGTTAAAAAGATCGAAAATAATTACGCAAAAGCATAATTTTTATTTAAATATACAATATGGGCGATATTACTTTCTTTATACTCAAAAGACCCGGATATAATATTGCAAAAAATAATTGTTTTTACATTAATTCTTATTGAAATGCGTGGAGAATGTAATCTAAAAGAAATACATTGGAATGTGAAATAAAAAAAGTTTTTTTAATAAAGATCTCATTCTTTACAAAGAGACAATTCTTTTTTCTTTACATCAAAAACAAAAACATGGAACCTCCATCTTCCGACCTCAACATCTACCACATCTAAATATACAAGTGAAGATCGGCGTGCTGCGGTGGATGTTGCATCATCTTCTGTTATCAATTCACCGACCACTTGGTCTGTCTTCGCATTGTTTGCCACCGAACCGCAATATCCTGTGATGATAAACGCAATACACATTGCACCGAAGTACGTGTTTGTGACGTGACAAAAAAGTACCGCATGATTATTATTTCCTTCCCAGAACTTTATTTACATAATTTATTATTCATTTTGCAGCATAAGAAAACTTGATAAGAAATGTCACATGTGGGGTAGTTTGAATGCAATTTAAATTTTTATAGTACTAAAGTAAAGAATAAAATTATTTGATGTGAAAATTTGTTACATCCGCTATAAATTAGGGAAAGTAAAACAATAAATTATCTTACCAGTGTCGCCCAAATTATTATGTTTTTACAAGTCATAAAAATAATCTAAAAAAACGACTGCCTGAGATAATATTTTGCCCCATCATAGCATTAAAAGGCGCTAAATGAAGACGACTTCATTTCCCGCATTCCATAACTTTCTTTATCGTCATCTCCCAATCATCTTCACAATCATTCACAAGCAAGAAATGACCTAACTGTCTAGTCGGCAATAAACAACATTAAAATTACATTATTTATATAATATTTATTTATTATGTTTCTGCTCTCACACTTTCACAGGGTCGACCGAGCTCGAAAGTACTGAAATTATTCAAATTACAGAAATATGAAAAATAGGAATGTAGCTACTTTTTGAATCTATAAGTTAGCAATATAAACTCCAATACACTTTTTACCCAAAAAATAAAAAAATCATTTCAGAAAGTTAGTGTTATTTTTAATTTGACTCAAGAAAAAGCAAACACATTTTTCATAATTTAAATTTTTCAAAACGTATGACGATATTCAAGAAATATGATATCTAGTTTACCTTGAGTGCAGCCGACTCTCAAAATGCCCTCCTATTGATACAATGTATAAGTGTTGTGATTATGAATCTAAGGTTTCAATGTGCATGTGCAATCAAGGGTAGTCGGCAGGTTGCATTACACAACACATAACCTTGTTATGAGCTGCAGTCAGTGACGCATTGACCTTGTATTATCAACACTGTATTGATAATGTGACCAGCTGTTTGTGTGTGTGTGTGTGTGTACACACGCAAATCTCTATGACGATATTGACATTATTTTATTTCGTTATGTTAAAAGGTAGGTAAACAAATATATTTGTAGCTGAATGTTTTCTAACCAAAAAAATATATCGTTTTTTAAATGTATGTTCAGTTTGCAATAATTCTATCTTAAAATTAAAATATTTTCCCTGTCGATTTTTTTGTGATTATAACTGAGATGAAGGAAACATTTTGTAAATTATTATAAATGGGGTAATTTTCTCATTAAATGTTCTTATTAGTGATACCTACCATCTGCGTTCGCTCTTAGTAACAAAAATACAAATCTTATTCTGAGCCAAATTCTTAACAGCTTACCGGCAGAATAAAACCCTGTTTAATTGGCTGTTTATCCGATATATCCTACCGATAACTTTAAGTGATACTAACAGGGACAATTTAAAAACATTATTTGAATTCCAGGGGCTCAAGTCACATAGCCACGCTTTTTCAGTATAAAAGATATATTTAAGAAATTTAGAACAAGAAAGAATCTGTGTGCAAAACATTCAATAATATTTTCGCTCTCTAGGAATAATACTTCGTGGTTTGATTTGAGTAAATTCGATATCTATTTACACACCCTACAAAACGGATAAAAATGCCATCAAAATGCAATTAACAATCAGGAAACTTGCTTCATTTCCTGATTCCAATGAGGCAATTTATTTTAGTGCGATTTTTTTGCATCTCAGTATTATGGGTTTTAACACCGGCAATAATGCGCTGTTATAAAAATGCGAAACGACGGTTCTTACGTCTGGCACGTAAAAGAAAAACAAGTAGGTAAACAAACAAGCAAAGAGATTGCCAGAATGTTTTCTGATGAGAACTACACTCTGTTGTGACTTGTGAGCGAGCAGGGCTCATGAGCAGGACGTAGACAGACATTGCTCCGTCACAACCCCTGGAAACAAATTGTTATTACATCATTGTCAAAAGATCTCAACTTACTGAAGTTGAAAGGTTTTGCTTTTGGCTCTGACTGGAATTTTCCATGATACAGACATTCAAAATGTCGGAGGTCTCGGGTTTGTTTCTTGAAAACTTCGGTTTGTTTGTGATTTCCCTCAGTCGCGAGATACGGGAATGTTTCCTTCTAACTGTACTCTTCTTCTGCATCACCTCCCTATCATTTTCATCAATCTGTCCTATAATTATCAAAATTGCAGTGCTGTGCATTATGAAAATTAAAATAAAAATATTAATCAGTATAGAAGACCGCTGTGCGGATACTCTTGGAGCTATAGATTCCCGCTAGCACCAATTCTGAGTTTTGTCATTCTTTATGCTCAGTTGAGAGGCAAATACTAGAAAGGTTCCCTAATGACAAACCCCACCTTTTTCGCACCATTATTCCATAATGGTCCATAATTTCGCACTTCCATTCTTACGATTTCTTCAATCATCATCTTCCAATCATCACCATCATCATTATATTCACAGACGCCAATTGGCCAAGCTGCGTGTCGTCGCAAAACATTAAGAAATAAGAAACGTTCTGATATTTGAAAACCTAATATTATGTCAATTAATGGACAAAGAGAAAAGTAATAAACATGTTTGCATTGAAAACGTTCTAAAAACGCAGCTAAGTTTGAAATGAAAGCTCACGCGATAGTCCGATTGGCATTGTCTGCCGTGGGCCGAAACAATAGTCTGTGATTTGAAACTCTCTGATTTATGGAGCCAGTGCACACGACAAGACGTCAAGTCATGCAGTTTCCTACTCACAGAGGTCAGGTCAAGATCGAACTGAGGTTATTGTGCACAATAAATGTCAAATAGTACAAGATCTTTTTATATTGCTTTTGTTTATACGAGTTACTATAATATCAATTAGCAATGTTCCACCCAAATTTACTCATTTTGAATGTCAGAGGCCCATTTCCGATTTTTTTGCCTGTTATTTTCCACAGTCAGTAGGCAAAATGATGTAATGTTTTCGTACTAATAGGCTACGACGGACTCCTTTCACTTCCAATCCTTCACCGTATCACTGTCATGCTTATACAGCGCGAAATGACCCTAGTTGGGGAGACAACACTCATAATGTCATAACTTTTATTTCGTCGTAATGGCTGTTGTTACCTGATCCCTTGTCCCTTGAACAGTGGGGTGAAAGCAATAATTTCAGCAGACCACTTTAAACAGTTTAACCAACATGGCAAAAGACAGTGTCTAACTAGAGATTTTTTCCGAGAGACAAATGATTGGAAGGTTCCCTATTAATATGCCACGATCGTCTTCTACCCACCTACCCTTGCGTCGTCATCATTCTCCAATCATCGCAATCATGCGTTCGTATCAATAATTCTAGTTCAAACAAGTGCGTATAGACGTTATACAATTATAATAATTATTAATTAAAGACAAGTCTGTTAGCTTATTCAAATTAAGATGTAAATTTTGTTAAGAGCACGTTGATAACTTTGACCCTTTGACTTTACATGTCTGTCGTATATTAATTTGTCATGAAAAGTCATGCCATTTTGAACGGTATTGGCATAATGATCAGAAATCTGTTTTGATCGAGTATTGTCATGATACGTGAAACACAGTACCTAATCATTGTTAAAGTAATTTAGTGTTGAATTCTTGTAATTAAAGTATTTTGAATTACCTTTTCCCAAAATCAAAAGTTCAACTGAAATCACGAACGTACTCTTGAAGAATGCGAAGAACCGATTTAAATTTTCGTAATGTTCACAGCATAATATTACGATGAAATAAATTAATCTTCCTTCATCCAATCCAAATCGCATTCGTGTACTATGGTGTGAAATGCAAAATGATTATTAACATTTACCTCGTAACTCAAATTAAAAACAGATTTGTCCACCATTCAAAAGCCAAAGACGTTATAACATTCTTCTACTGAATGAAACGTTTTAATATTTACTTTTTGACGAATAATTTTGAGATCCCCTTATTTTATGGAGAAAATTTTATTTCTAATTTAAAAAGTGCTGATGGGTTTTTACAAATAACTTTCTTATTCAGATATTGAGTAATCCGTTTAAAATAAAACGAAAATAATTGGGAATTATACTCCATAAGCTTATAAAATTCCATGTTATTGAAGGATTTTGACGTCTATTGGTCATCGATCGAATAATTGACAATACTGTTTCAAGTTAAGATTTACATTCATCCATTTCAGTGACGTTTTTTCAATATGTATCATGAAGCATCTTTTTAGATGCACCAACAGACACAAAAATTACGAAGTGGATAAGTATCAAAGAGGAGAAAAACTATGTGGCCACTCTGTCAAATCATAGAAACGTCAAATCAAGTAAACATTTTCCTACCATACAAAGTGTGTTTATATAGGGCGTAACTATTTTGGATATAACAGAAGACACATGGTGGTGGAAAAGCATACATTTACTTAAAGATTCATCAAGTAATAAACAAATCGAAATATTCAGCTGGTATTCATCAAAAACCCATTTTTAAAGTATCCCGAAATGTTTCTTTAGAAAAAGTCTATAAAACTCAACACGTTCATTTTGAAAAGTCCTCGTGGGCAAATCGTTTGATGCACTGGCCGTTAAATCGTTGCCACTTATTCGCGGCAGACGACTTTTGCGTTTCGCAGTTAAATATAGAACTTTGCTTTACTTATTAATAGTTGGCACAACCCAGCGGGATGGAAAGCAGTTGATGCTTTCAACTGTCGCCCCGCGTGACATTTGCAATGTGGCGGAAAGAAGAGAGAAAATCACGGGGTTTGATATTGTCTGTGTCATCATAAATTAAAAATATGTCGGCCACAAAGGATTTGTGTTCAATTTTATTGAGAGTATTTTTTATTTTGAAAGAGTATGTGCCAAATATTAGAGTTTGTTTAACCCAAATCTAATTTTAGTGTTGAGAGGAAGTAGGTATATTTGAATAAATTGATTTTCTTTAAATAGGAATCACTTTGAATTAAGGTTTTAAGGTTGTTAAAACATGGTAAAACGTGACAAGAAAAGTATCGGGTATGTCGACCCTGGTTGCTCTTTGTCTGGGTCTCTCCACTGACCTGACCGGCATGGGTAACCCTCCCTTAAGCATGAGCATAATATGCTCGCCGGCCTAACCCAGTGGATCATTAGCCAAAACAAACCCCACCATCGCGCTAAAGTGGCAGCCGAAGGGGCAAAAATTCAACGTTTAATAATTTTTTAAAATTAATATGAATATTTATTTAAAAAATGTACCGCCTCGTCCTTTTTGGTTAATTGTTTTAAGTAAAACGATAGCACATAGGTAGGTACTTATTAATTAAAAATATAAAGTATTTCGTAAAATGATTAATCAAGATAATAATTCATCTCAGAGCGTACAGGATAACTGATCACTATAATCACTCCCCTAATCAATCCTCAAGTATATCTTCCTCTTCCCCTCCAGCCCCTCTGACGACGTAAGCTACCCCTTCCGTTCAGGTAACTGGCGCATTACACCCGCAATCACGAGATAATGGCCGGCGCCATGCGAAGACATGATTTACTTGAATCAGTCACCGCAACTTTCCTACGAGCCCAGTCTTTCTTTACACGGGGTGCACAAAGTACAACCCGACACCGGTTTACACTCGAGTACATGCATGTTTCATGTAATTCAGTTTCATGTTTTTATTTTAGATTCGTAATATAGAGTAGGTGAGAATGAATGTTGGAAGGAGGCGGTCGATTGAAAGAAGAGAATACTTTATTAAAAACACTGCCATAAGAAATGGTTGCCACAAGCACACAGTATAACAAATATAGACAAGTAGATGAATTTGAGATTCAAATGAACAACTAAACGTAATAATTCTACATTAATATGAAATATTTGAAGCAAAACTATTGGAAAACAAGGATATTACAAGTACCTCACACAAAGCTAAAAATAAAAAATTGTACATAACATAATGTGAATTATATTGAAACAGATGATGATGATAATGATGTTTGATGATGATGATGATGATGATGATGATAATGATTCTTCAGATTTACGTTTTGCAACCGTTTATTTTTCTATTGTTTAATGCTGGCTTTCCATGCTCCGTTATCTTCCGTCAACGTCCGACACCGTCCGACGAAAACGACCACGTGACCCGTCTCGACCAATCAGAGCCATCCCCAAAAATCTCGGACGGCGAGGGATTGGTCGAGACGGGTCTCGTGGTCGTTTTCGTCGGACGGTGTCGGACGTTGACGGAAGATGACGGATCATGGAAAGCCAGCTTAAGACTTGCAAATTTTGACAACTAGGCCTTATAGCCTGCAACTTTTTCAAGTTTTATACAATTCAAACGTAAATCGCGGTTTTAAAACGTGAATCACAGGAATCTAGAGGAGCGGTCGCTCCACACAGCCAAGTCGTACCGTACACTCACAGTCATTCTATATTCTATAACGAAAACGAAATCATTTCAGATGAAAAAATCATAATGATTTCAGACCGAAATGATTACCTTTTCGTTATAGAATAAGGGCCGAAGTAGGACGGCGACGGGAACGAACTTGGGGACACTTAGAATGTAAGATAAGAAGATAAGATACATATTTATTTAACAATTTTGACAATTTGACAAATTAATTCAAAGATTATCATTGTACAAAATGGCGGGGTTTGTAAACGGTCTTCCACCCAAACCATGTTAAATCTAAGGAACTATGAGCTAGAGAGTATACACGTTATTAAAGTAATACTAAAATGTTCTAATTATGGAGTAATATCTAAAACTAACCAAAATGTTCTAACTAAACATTTTCTAACTTAAATAAAGAATTAAGGGTTAAAACATTAGATTCATTAAAAAAATTCTTTAATGCTGTAAAAGGGGTGGTTAATTAAGTAGGATCGTAGGGAGGAGCTTAAGGGCTGGAAGGGTTGGAACGTTACTGCCTGATTCAACTTGCTTCGTAATACCACTATAAAGACCACTAATTGACAAATAATAGCGACCCAGTCCAAAGCAGTGGAAAGCTTTACAACATGAACCGGTTCAGACAAAATGTCCACTACATCGTCAAATATCCACTTGAAGGAAGTTCTTTGCAATGCGCAATTAATCTTTATTGCATCCGCAATTCCCTTCGTTGTGAAATCAACAAAATTTGATCAGCTTAAAATGGCGTCGTAAAATGTGATATCAGGATGATGATAAATCTTTTAATGGTGTTGATATAGGTGATTAGTGGTTACACCATTTCGTGTCTGGGGATGATTATGGGATGTTTGGAAGATGATATAGAAGAAATGAGAAGGCATGAAGGAGGCGAGGGAGAGAAGGCGGAGGGATCGAACCCAAGTCTTCATCAATATCCAACTCGCTCAGTAATTGTTTTCTCAGTGATAAATGTCACTTGTCTAGAGAGAAATGAAACGTAAAATATTAGTTCATCTGTATTGAAGAATTGAGTGAGACATCTTAACTAAATTCTATACATATAGATAAGAACGTTTGTTTTCCTTATTACTCTCTAATATCATTAGAGGTTCAAATAAACTAACATTTTCATGCTTTTCCGAGTAATTCCCACTAGGGGAATTTCAATGAAAACGAAAATAATGATAAAATGTCACGAAAGACACAATTTTATCATGAAAATTTACCCAATCTGAACTAATTAGAATTAATTGTTTCGTACAAAGTTAAAATTCTCTCTTATACTATGAAATGTCCTGTCCCTGAACAAAGTAATGTATCATTTTATTGAATTTCAGTACATTTTAAATCGAAATGTACAATTTATTTCGCTCTGATGGTAAAAACCTCTTAGTATTTCAACTAGTTTTCCATCCCTGCATATCAGTGAGTTTCGTAGCAACCTAAAACCGCCTGAACAAATCGCGTGTGGCAAAAGACTTAGCATTATTCCAGCAAGAGAACGTGCATTATTAATAGTTATGAGCAGATCAATCATTTAGACTGGTTGGTTGGAAACATCTGTGCCTTGTTGTTGTCAGACGGTCGATAATTGCCGCAGATCAATTCCGATCAATATTTACAAGAAGCAATACAAACAGCTTTTATTATCCAACATGGAACAGTATATCTACTGGAAGGAAAATTGATGTTTTGAATTCAGATAAACTTTTCTAAATGGTCTTATTGTTTGAAAAACATTGCAGAGGAGTAATTTATGTATCTCGAGAATAGAGGAACAGAATCTATACGTAAAATGCACAATTTCTTCGGGTTTTATATCTCTTAATTCCCGATTGTGCTGGAATCCGTTGCACGGCCATAGGATTAACATTGTATGGAATCTAAATCCAGAAAAATCGTGAGTTTTAAAGTAATACGAACAAAAATGTGCCGATTTATGTATATTAAATTCCCCTTTTCTCTGGTACGACAATGAAATCGTTTCAATTCAACGCTTCTTTGATATTCCGTTTTATGTTTTTGTTATCTCTTTTTGACTGTGTGAGTACGTGTATCATAAATCAAGCTGAAATTTGTCAAATTAAAAAAATTACAACAGTTTTGCAACCACAATAATATGTGTAGTTCAACTACTAAAATTTTAAATTAGGTCAAAACTTTTACTAGTTTTTTTTTGACAGAATACAGTTTTGATATTTATCTCTTGTGGTTAACGCTCTCAGCTTGTATTCCGGAGGCCCGGGTTCGATTCCCGCGGCCGTCCTTCCTGACTGGGGATTTTTCGTGGTTTTCCCTCAGTCTGTAGGCAAATGCTGGGAAGGTACCCTACTAATAGGCCACGACCGCCTCCTTCCCACCTTCCATCCTTACCTACTCTTCACCATCATCTCCCAATCATCATCATAATCATCCATCCGTCGCCATTAGCCTCGCTGCAGAACAGTGCGACGTTAAGCCCCAGACAAAAAAAAAAAAAAATTTTATCTCTTAGCTGACAAAATTATTGGACTATTCATCTTTTGCCCTTCTAAAATCCAGTGTATGTCTTAGAATAGGAGAGTAACATCTTCATCACTCAATGCTACGAAATGGATCCAACTTTAGACAGACTAAGAAATGGCTGAGGATCCAACTTGTCAAAAGCTCAGTCCAAGCTTTGAAATTTCCGAGTAATTAATAATGTGACGTCCAAATGCCAGCTTGAGACAACTTAGTTGAATGTACGTCAGAATTTAATATGATTACATCCAGCAGCTCTGGATATAATTAGATTCACTGATTGGTGGAGGTGCCGGGTTTCATTCAAACGTTTTCTAACTACCATTCGTAAATATATATACCCTGGGGCTAGATTTACATAAAGTAGATATTATCTGCTAATATTATTTCTGTATTATCTTTCAATAACACAGTGAGTTTGGTATTAAAACTAAAGAAATTATATGTATATCATAACATATTGTGAATCCAGCCCCTGAATTCCTGAAATTTTACTTAAAATCTTTAGATATTTTAACAATATTGTAGTTGATTCCAATGTTGGAGTGAAATGCAATTGGGAAGAATTTTTTTCTTGACTTGAAAACATAATTAAAATTAACGATGCTATTCGGGTCAGCCTAAAAGCTCTGGATTTGAACTCCGAAGATCCCGAGTTCGATTCCCGCGGCTGCCGTATCTGACTGAGGTTCGTCGTGATTTCCTTGAGTCAAGATATAAACGCTGGGTTCTTCACGCCTATTCTTCATCGTCATCTCCCCATCGTCATCTTAATCATCATCATCATCATCATAATCAATCATCCGTCGTCATTAGCCTAGTTGTAGAACAATACGACACTCAACAAGGCCAAAAATTTAGAAAATAGCTTTTGATAAAATGAAGTCGAACTTTATCTCAACTTCAAAATTTTATGAAAATATTAATTACTTAAATATATTGTACCTATATAATTTTGTTAACATATTAATTATTTGGATTATCGAATATTACAATGTCTTCTCAAACAGTATTATCTCCTAATATTACGTATTTAATTTTTGATTTTCTTTAAAACTTATCACAGTGATTTCGGTATCATATCGAAATGTGTCAAATCGAAATTCTGATTTTTTTGTCGACATATTCTGTCGCTACATTTACTCTGATTCCTGAAATCCTGAAATGATTTTCCTCTGGTCTTCTGTTTCTTACGACCCTGGACGCTCTTATGTGTACTTGAAGACGTCGTCATGGGCGTCTTGATGCTGACGTCACGGCGTCGCATCGATTAGTTGAGTGTGGAAGACGCCAGAGATCGCTGGCTCCGAACACGATTAGGAAGTATCAAACAAGAGAGAGAGAGAGAGAGAGAGAGAGAGAGAGAGAGAGAGAGAGAGAGAGAGAGAGAGAGAGAGAGAGAGAGAGGGGGGGGGGGGGGGGGAGGGCTCATTTGCTGCTTCATCACGTTCAGGCTTAGTTCCAACTTTAGGGTGGCAACAAAATCAAAGTTGGATGTAGAATATTACAAGATTGCTGATACTGGCGTCAAAGATAAATTGAATTTGACTATGCCTTGAACTATATCTATTTTACTCAAAGGTGTAAAATTCCAAGAAAATAGATTTGAAGTCAAAAAACTTCAATTGAGTTCGAAACATATCTCAAACCCCTTTGGGTTTTTGACGAAAGTGTTTTTTCGCTACTCACTTCAGCTAAACAAACGCTACTGAAACTCTAATATGTTTATATCGGGTTTAAAATAAAACTATTTTCAAGAAATTCAAGCGAAAATCAACAATATTTGTCTGAGAAATACTCTACGAAATACTGTATAACTTCAAATTGCAATATTTAATTACTGATTAACTGATAACATTTAATTACAACTGCCCACATACAGAGTTTGCTGTGGCTTCTTATCACGTATTTTTCGTATCAATTTCACACTCACATTGATAAGAATAGCTCAATTAAAAATGTATGAATGAAACGGTTCTCCCCCACTCCGCCAGTGACACCCTGAAAGCGGCTGGAAATGTCCGCAGCGTTGCCTAATCTCTCCACATGGCAGTGGTTCTATAATCTCCACGGTCTCTTGGAAAGCCGCGTTATTATCATCCGAGTGGCCGTGCATTTATAAATCACGACAGAGGATTTGCTTTCAACTGGCTCTGGGTAACATGGAGGGGTTAGCACGACGGCCATTGCTGCTGAAGAAGCTGAAAAGCTCCAAATGTATAGCCTTTTTTGGACTTAGATTGACCAAAATCTGTAATATCTACCACGAGAGATGGGGGATAGAATAATAATAACCAGACAGAATACATTTCTTGACTTTAAAATTATCATTTACGTTCGCATTTTATAAAACTTGAAAAATTTTCAACTTGAGAAATTTTTGTTTTTAAATTTTTTAAACAATGAAAACGTAAACGGTTTCAAAACGTGAAAGTTCGAGATTTCATGGCCTTTTGGACAACTTCAATGGTAGAGCACTTTTTGTCAAAAGACAGTTTTCAATAATCCGTGTAATCTGTTGTTAAGTTTAACAGTTGATATGGACTAGATGACCATTGCAACAACCATTGACATTCCTTGAATTGAATCTTAAACAGAATATTAATAAATCAATACTAAAGCAAGGTATGAAAAATCTGTCTCCAAGTGAAATTTTGGTAATCCAGCTCTGTTAAAACGTGAATGGAGCTTTTTTTTTGGATTCTATTCCCATTCTCTTGTTGTAGAATTAGTAGTGGCTTTTGTTTTGTTCCATTTGGCCCGGACTCAATGGGACAGCGGGATCGATCGGGGCTACCTTTTTGTAAGCTATGCGATTTCCTTTCGGTCAAAGTTTCCGGAGGAAAAGTAATTTAGTTTTTATTTCTTTGCGGTGTGTTTGTGAGTGTCGGAGTATATATAGATGTTCGATACATACAGGCTAACAGACACACAATACAAACAATAGAATAGCGAGGGGATCTATTTGTTATAAGAGAAGTGTGTCACTGGAAGGTGGTGAATTGAAATTGAAAAACGGAACAATTTCAGAAAATTTATTCCGAATTGTGTACTTTTGCATTTGGAGTATTACTTTTTGATTGTCTGCAATTTAATATTTTTCAACGTTCAGTACAGAAAATAGCTAAAGCATTTTTCATAGCCTTGTAATGAATTTTCTTTTGACATTTTTGAATTATATAAATGATTGAAATATTTCAAATACCTCCTCCTTCCCACCATCCATCCTCAACCTTTCTTCTTCATCTTAACACAATCATCTTCTTAACCATACAAGAATGGTTAAGAGTATCTTTATTTGCAAAATGCAATGATAAACTATAAGCACATTCATTTTTAACTCTCATTTGGATTCCTTTTAACTTTTACTACTAGTTAAGCGCGCTCTATCGTTGATCACGTTAAATACATAAACTAAGTATATAAATTGACTGTTTTTCATCACTGTCAGTCTACAAAGTACTGTAATGAAACTTTAACTCTCACTCAAAGTCCGTCCATCGAACACACAATTACAAATTACGATTCAACTAGAATTAATTGTCCTTTACCAAAATAAACTTCCCCCCCCCCCCCCCCCAACCCGTATCATTGTGTTTGGAGACGCTAATAGAATTGATTGGCTGGTTTTTGACATGTTTTATAAACAAATCTTTCGAGATTGTAAACAAAATTTATTATGATTAAACCACTTGTGAACGGGGTAAGAGTTGTGGAGAGAATGGAAGAGGTGGCGAAAGCTAAATGGCGGTGTGAGCAGTTTATGTAGATTGATGATTGGATGATGACACACATCAAAGAGCCTGTGATGAAATCGAGTTAAACAATTTAGTTCTGTTGCTTTCTTTTGCTTTCACACACCGGGGAACTCAAACTCACCAACTTGTGAATTATATTCAAACATCTATTTACATGTAGATTATGATCTTATAATTATATTCAATATTTTTTATGTAATGTCGTCAAGAATTTATTTATATCTTGAATACAAATTATATATTTGGTTGTATTTTTGTTTGAAATTTTACGTTGCTCAGTTCATTTTGCTTACCTAATCTTAATCTGTTCGCTTCGCAGTAATTTGCTTAAACATATACCTCAGAAAACATTGAAAGGAATACGACTAGGCAATACAACTTTAAATCGACACAATCGTGTCATTTTCAGCAACTTCTGCAATTTTCTAGTTTTACTGCAGAGCTTTCTGGTTGCGAACCAATTCGCAGCTTTAATATCTAATTGGTTTGCATTTCCACTTTTATCTAAGCATTTCGCCCCTTCTGTGTATTTAACATTGGTCCGATGCTAACATTAATTCTCAACATTCCGCACCCGACGCTTCCTGTATGTAAATCGAACAATAAATATCAATGGTTCGGAATTGGCAATTTGCGTGCGCAAAAGTTTTTTAAACCATGTTACTCTGTAATAATTGGAAACAATTATGTCATAAGAATCTGCGTATCCAATTGCAGTGAATCAAAAGCAACTCAATATTGTGATAGCTGGAAAACCTCTTTCGAAGTTCACTAACTTATTTTCTTTTTATATTAAGAGTACATTGAAGTGCATGATAGACCAATATAATATGCACATATCTTTCTTAGGATTTTCATACTTTACATTTGGAAGTAATTTGATATTTGAAGCAACTTTGTGATAATAAGAGTGTTCACAGTTACAGTTTATATTAACATATCTCATAATCTAAAAATATTGAGTTAGTCTACTTTGAATAAAATCTTATTAACTTATAATTTTCAGTTTTTTTATGGGGGACGGGTGAAAGATATGATTAATATTGGGATAAGAATGACAAAGAATATGTAAGGATGGACGATAGGAAGGAGGGGGTCTTGGTCGGAGAATTCGAACGATAACCTCATGGATATTGATATCATAACCAGTTGAAATTCGCGTCTCGAATTTTACAGCGTAATACGATCATTATACTATACTCTCCACATTCCACTAATTCCACGAGAATAAATGACAATGATATGAAACTGGCAATGTGCGAAATAGCTTATCGCACAATGACCAGCGGTCTCGTGGCCTGGTGCGATATCCCGCTATTTTACATGCCGCGGGCGAAGTGTGTTGGGGTTCCTACAGAAAGCCACTGGGACACATCCGAGAGGCAAGGGACAGAAATAGCTGGCAGAGATCGGGACCAATGCCAAAACCATTCGTCGGCTTGGATTTGAACCGAGCTGTGGAAAACTACTTAGTTGACTTGATTCTTTTTTCTCCATAAGTAAACGAAAACATGTTACTGACCAAATTAAAGTGTTAAGTACCCCATACATTTGTGTTTAAATTGTTTTACCCAGCTGGAAGAAAAGATGCAATATACTGCTAGCAAGCGACGTCCAATAGTGTTCTATATGCATGGATGATTTGACTCAATAAGATCACAACTATCAACGTGTCTTCAGACATCACGCAGCTAGAACACAAGACACAATACACTGCTAGCAAGCGACGTCCAATAGTGTTCTATATGCATGGATGATTTTACTTAATAAGATCACAACTATCAACGTGTCTTCAGACATCACGCAGCTAGAACACAAGACACAATACACTGCTAGCGAGCGACGTCTAATAGTGTTCTATATGCATGGATGATTTGACTCAATAAGATCACATCTATCAACGTGTCTTCAGACATCACGCAGCTAGAACACAAGACACAATACACTGCTAGCGAGCGACGTCTAATAGTGTTCTATATGCATAGATGATTTGACTCAATAAGATCACATCTATCAACGTGTCTGCAGACATCACGCAGCTAGAACACAAGACACAATACACTGCTAGCAAGCGACGTCCAATAGTGTTCTATATGCATGGATGATTTTACTTAATAAGATCACAACTATCAACGTGTCTTCAGACATCACGCAGCTAGAACACAAGACACAATACACTGCTAGCAAGCGACGTCCAATAGTGTTCTATATGCATGTATGATTTGACTCAATAAGATCACAGCTATCAACGTGTCTTCAGACATCACGCAGCTAGAACACAAGACACAATACACTGCTAGCAAGCGACGTCTAATAGTGTTCTATATGCATGGATGATTTGACTCAATAAGATCACAACTATCAACGTGTCTTCAGACATCACGCAGCTAGAACACAAGACACAATACACTGCTAGCAAGCGACGTCCAATAGTGTTCTATATGCATGGATGATTTGACTCAATAAGATCACAACTATTAAAGAGCCTTCAGCATCTCGTATGAAAAACACCAACTTGGAACTAAGATGTTTCAAAGTAGAGAGCTAATTTCAAAGTCTGGATAGTTTCTGAACTAGTTCACATGATTCATAATTATTCCATCGAGTCGCATTTTTCCATTTTCTTATTCTTACTTTCAAAATAATTTCTTTACTAAAGTTTAGAAAAGTGTTATGACTCAATAGTTTTGTTTTTACGTCGAAAACTCAAGTTCGAAAGTCTCCATAGTGTTCAACGCTTTTTGTTTAAAGAACGAAAAAAAATCGTTGTTTTCAACTTCTATTACCAAGTTTAAAAAATATGCAGAAATGAATGTCAACTATAAGAAAAATGTGTGAAGACTTATAAATAAATTCAAAAATAATAAATGCATCTCTTCATGCAATACACCATTTACATCTGAGCTTATATACCTTATATAAAGCTTATATGAGCTTATATATAAAAGAAGGAATTTTATATGAACAACGTAGAAAGTTTGTGGCTAATTTAATGATTGAGAAAACATTTGCATGCACGTATCAATGAACATGTAACTTCAAGTATCGTCACTATGTCCTTATTTTGCCGCTTTTGCGATAATCCATAAGTGCAATGTTATAATACTAAGACGCTAGAAAACCACCCTTGGCGGAATCTTACAGTGAATGTACACCGTAACATAAATTGGTTTACTAACTGCTTGACACTAAGGACTGTGCTGTCAGAAACCTTATAGTGTGTGCTGATTTGAAAGTCTGTATGGGAAGCAATGAAGCTCTAGAAAATATTCGATTTGAAGGGTAGGTACAGGGGAAGAACGCTATGAGTCACACTCGGATGAAACTGGGATAAACGAAGTTTTATGTTGAAACTTGTATAGATCTTCCATACAAATCGATATTTTAAGACTTTTCAAGACTTTGTGGCAATATTTTCTAAAAACCGAGGGTATAATATGAAAGCTCATAAAATCACTGGAAGATTACACCTTACACTAATTTTTGCAAAATATGGACTCGTGTTCTTTTCCTGTACCGTTGATTGAAGAACAACAGCCTGTATTCTTCATTTAGTTTAAGAGACAAAAAAATTACAGCTGACAAAATAGTTCCGTATTAAAAATAATGAAATCGTTAAATTTGATGTGACTTGCAGTCAGAGATGGGCAAAGATACTTGGAAAAAGTATCAAGATACAAGATACTGATACTCTTAAAATTTTCAAATAGATACTTGATACTTGATACTTGATACTTCATTAAATTTGAGTATCAATTGATACTAGTATCAAAGTATCAAAAGATACTTTGAGTATCAAAGATACTTTAACGGAGATACTTTGATACCACTGCTGTGGGTTTACCAGTTTCACCAAAGAAACAGTCACAGAGGGGTAATACTGAAAAACCGAATAGGTACTTACCCACAATGGGGCGATGCCAAGCTAGGACGACAGGATCGGCCCCTTTGGCGCTAGCGTCGAGGCTGTACTTTTCAAATCAACGTATTTCTTACCCCACAGTCCGTATTTTCATGTTATATTATAAGAATTCATGTTGATATTGGTTATTTAGCGAAAGAGTGGATAATTATTAGAAATTATAGTGTAATAATGATATTTTGGTCATGTAATGACAGCTCACAGAATTATTTTTGTTTCCAGTGCTTTCTTCAACTGACTCACTGCTTAATGGAATTGTGTAACTTTCAATTAAAACAATTGAGAGGGTGTCGCCTCAGATTGAAATAGAATTTGCTTTAGATATTGCACTATCTTCTTATTTTTACACATTTTATTATACTAGAGTAAAAAATCTTTGTATCTAAACAGTAAGTACATCTTCTTACGACTGTCAAAATAAAGTTTCGCGAGTTTTAATTTTGAGTGGCACGAACAGCTTACTTCACACTTAGCACAGCCCCGATGGCAGCACCCTAGCGGGAGATAGTTTGGCTAGTGCCCTATTGAAATCTTATTTTGGGGGAAATACCCAAAAAAATAATTAATCATTTCATTGCAATTTCTCAATTGAATATATTATGATTTTTTGATTTCATTATGAACTAATTTTGAAAATGCTTTACTCATAGCCTTACACAAAAATGTTACAAAACTTTATTGATTGGTTCAAATGTTTTGAAACTACCAAATGGCGAGAAAGAATTTGGTCAGGTGAGGGAGGGATCAGTTCACAGACGAAAGTGTTCGTGGACTTTGGTCATCGTCACTCAACAAAGAGTTAGGGGTTGGGTGAAAAAAGGGTATGTATGGGCGGAAGTGATTCCCAGAAAAAAATACCTGAGGTTCTAAACTGAAACATTTTTGTGCTAAAATCAAGTTTTTGCACATCTACAGGTTTTGAGAGAAATATGCATTATAAAGTATCAAAAGTATCTTTTTAGTAAAAGATACTTGATACTTTTTTGAATATTAATTGATAATTGATACTGATACTGACTTCAAAAAAAGTATAGTGCCCATCTCTGCTTGCAGTTTGGATTAATCTGATAAGAAACACTATTAAAATTAAATTATTTTATTTCGGATTTTTTATACCATATTTGGTGTTTGATCTATACCAGTTCATTTTATGCCACTTTGACTTACACATTGCAAGTTCTATTTGACTTTCGAATTTTTTTAAGATTCTTAACGCAATTTTATTTGTAGGGAAATAAACTTGTAACTATACAAAGTTGATAGGTGGATGACATTTCAAACTAGGGTTGGTTTCAATAAGTCAAAGTAATAAAATGATAAGTTTTCGTTTCGATCCAAAAGACAGGAAAACACTTTGGTTTTCTTCACGCATTCGGCGGAGAAGAATGATCGTCCATGTTCGAATTAGTTGTGAATTCCATTTCGTCGGAAAGACTCGAGTACTTGTAACATTGCTGAGCACTCAACACCTGGTGCCACTCGCTCGATAGCATCGCCAGTGAGCAGGCCGCTAATTAATTATTGAAATTCCAACAATGTGATCAATATCGGTCACGTGACCACGGGCCCCGCATGCGAGTGAAAAGTGACATTTAATTATTCATGTGCATGGCAGTGGCGGGATATTTCGGGAGGGGGGGGGGGGGGGGTTCAAACAAATCAGATAGAGAAGGGTGCAGAGGATATTTGTAGAGTTTGAGAATATGATGTTTGACTTGAAATGGTACGGACAAATAATGAATAATAAAGCTATATTAATATGTTAAGAAGAAAAAGAACACGAAAAAGTATATTAAAAATAAAGTATCTTCAACTTCAAACAAAAACTTCAGGACCGATAAAAGTAGAGATATAAAAAAATGGGTAAAGTCGTTATTTAAAAAACTTACTTGGTGCATCTTTTATTAGTATATTAGTAATTATATTATAGTTACATTTTTATTTCATTTCTGGCCAATACACATTCCTGCTATTATTTTATACACGTACGCCAGTAATTTTTGAATTTTAAGCTTACCTACTTGTTGATTTTGCCCAATTTTGATATCACTACTGTTCAGTTATTGAATTTTATGTTGTAGAGACTTGACTGGAATTTTTACACGGAGTGATTTGTATGGGTATAAATTACTTCAAGAATTGACTTTTTGTTCAGTTATATTATTTTATTGTAGATATATTAAATAAATATCAATCGATACAAACTATTAATATTAAATGCACAATAACGTAGTTAATACTGTTGAAATGAAGCTACCAACTAACATTTCACATGTACTGCAATGTTTCGATGTAACAATGGTTTTCTGCACACGTGTGTACGTGTGAACCTACATTTGAATCTTGTCTGGCCGGCATTAGGCAGCGAAAGACGCTGAGAGAGTAGTAAAAGTTCGAGAGCTTCCCTGTTGGCAGAAGACCAATAGTAAATCACTTCAGTCGATGCCAAGAGGACAGCAAATAACAACGAGTTTTTCAACCTTTCAATAGAAACCTCATTTCAGACGTGTACAATATTCAAAGCATATCGCTGCCATACATCGACTCATACATTACAAGACTTGGCTTGTTTACATAATTATTTACATTTCATGTTGTAATGAAAGTAGGGTGTATTGACCTTTACACAAGTCTTAATGAAGTTCACAATTAATATTATAGTTTGGCTTACATTAAAATACCGCATTTATATGTTCACGTTTATTGTTCTATATAATGTTCACATTTATGACTTTTAGAGGAATAATTTATTTCAATTACTACATTACATTTCACTTTAATGCTCATATTAAGTAAATATTAACAGTTTAAAGAACAATGCTTATACCAATTTATCATATTTTATTTTTCAATAATATAAAACAGCTCAATATGAATAGAATCTGGAATAGAAAAGTGAAGGACACATGTTTTAATTTTCTCAGAGAGTAGAGCATTTATGACTATCTGGACGCTTGATATGCATATTTGAATAGGTATCCAATAAAATGCAATATTTTTTAATTGATTAGTAGATGGTTTTGGGGTTGATGATCTTTGACGCCACTCTATCAAACTATTTCCCATGAATTAAGCGAACGATTCATGACATTCTAGTAATTGTTGGCACATATTCCGCATTTTATGTTTTGTTGTTCGTCTTTTGGCTAGCAAACCATTTTCAATCTGTCCAGTTGAGTTTTGTAGAGACTCTGTCTAGTGTTCCACGTGTACAAATGGTTAATCCTAAGTGAATAATCATGTCAAATCTCAAATCTCTTTTTAATTGTTCAGAAATCTATTTTCTGAAACTTCTCATGTGCATAGTAAGATAATTCTGCACAGATTTCAGTTGTCAGAGCCCCATTTTCACGTAAACCTATGTTTTTATATGCACTCATTTATTATTAATCATCTCCAGAGCTCGTTTATATAAATAATTAAACTGTGATTTAGATATTTCAAGACCAGCTGGTCACCTCCAAATTGTCACAAGTGTTCAAAACTGAAGTGATTAATGCACAACTAATTTGCAAGCACCATCATATATTCACAGTTTTATTCAATTTAATAAAATTACTTGGCTTCATATTAAATGTAACAAATTCTTTCCTAATTCAAAAACAATTCATCGCGAATTAAAAATAAAATTTATCTGTTTTTAAAACTAACAGCAAAACTAAAAGCTCTGTGTTTCTACTGAGAAAAGTTTGAAATTACAAAATATCTGTTTTGTCAGATTCCATGTTCGCCAACATAAAACGAAAAACTTTGCCCACTTTCGTTGGCGTGATAGAGCGAGAGGGCGACTTGATCGTAAGGACTGTTGGCAGTCGCCGAGTTTATTTTCTCACTTGAGCAAAAAGATTGGCGTGCAACTAGCTTCAATAAGATCGAGATACAGTCAAGATAAATGTCAAATTATGTTAAAATGGAGCTATTGTTTGATATTACAATTTAATTGAATACTACCTTTCAAATTTACGTTTTTTAGCTGACTTTATTGGAGATGTTAATATAAAATCGCGTCTATATTGGAAATGGAATTGGTAATCTTGAACTTTAGATTATAAATAAAAGTTTACATTGCCGCATACAGTGGACACCGTAGATACTTAATAATAATCCATCCCTGTTTCCAATTGTATGGGTCAGGGGGTGGGTATTTCTTATTTAGATACTTATAAATACTTTTTTTTTCACATATAAAAATTGCCAAAAACACAGAATACCAAATCACATGAAAACGTTTGTTTGAACATGAAACTATGATTGTAAATGGAAACGATAAAATGCAAGCATTGGTATCTTTGCACCTCGTTAACTACAACAATAATAATGTGACTAACAAAATCAAGATAATAACAAATATCAATCTGTACTCAATTTTAAATAGTTACGCCTAAATGCATAATGTTAACGAATGATTTTACCACCGATTTTTTTAAATAAATAACCTACTGAAATTAACACGTTCACAAAAGGAATTAAATATTCGGTTATAATACAAATACAATAAATAATACCAACACGAAATCACGGAAGAAGGACAATTATTCTCTTCTTAACTGCAAAATGTAAGAAACTTTTTATTCTTAACACACTACTCATTTTTCATGTAGTCGCGAACCCATTTTCAGAGAAAAATTACAATTGCTGATTTAATGACAAAACACAAACTTAAATAAATTTATGTTTTGAATTCATCATGAATAGTATAGCTGTCTTTCGTTCCGCTTCCTCTTTGAATCTGTAAAAATATAGTGATTTTTAAGATCTCTTTCCATACTTTTAAAGTAAGTTTCAAGCTTATGTAAAGTCATATGGTGTTTTAAAACAGACACAAAGCTATTCTGCTCTTCGGTCTTGTTTGCTCTTGTAGACTAGAAAAGCTAATCTCATGAATTATTTAATTGTGTTACATTTTGGAAGAGTATAAGCGGACTTGAAAATATAGTCGAGAAAGAAAGGGACACCATTTTTTACAAGTCTTCTACTGTTGAATTATTTAAATGGCAAGCACAAGACAAATTCCTTAGCTGAATGGGCGGTTCTATTTTTGACTCTTTCTCCTGCAATGTAGACAACCTGGAGGCCAATTCTTGAGTTTTCATGTTTTGAAACCATGTGTGGTTTCATTGTTTAAAACGTAAAAAAGTTGAAGGCTAAGCAATAGTTGTCAACTTTTTTACGTTTTAAACAATGAAACCACACATGGTTTCAAAACATGAAAACTCAAGAATTGGCCTCCTGGTCGGGCTTCAGATATACGTTATAAACAGAGTGGACATATTTGTGCATATTACATGTTATTATATAGAAAAACTATTATAAACATTATTTAACAAAACGGATTGGCTGCTAATCAGGTTCCTTGACAATCAATCCTTGTAAATAGCAACCAGAAAAAAACACTCCGTGTAAAAAAGGCAGCCAAGTCTCTTTACTTTAAAAAAATTCAACACCGAAAAGGAGTGATATCAAAAAAGGAGCCAAGTCAATGACATTTCCAAATATTTAATCGTATCTTTGAAATAAAAGTATAAACACCGAGATATACTTTACAAAAGGACTTGGCGCATCGTTTTTTTAAAGACATCATTCTATCCTAAAAGTGGAAAGAAATTTACAAGTAGGTACATTTTCCTCTTTCTATTAGAGCCAGAATCTATGAATCAAGCTACTTTTAGTAATGACTATTTTATAGTTTTGTCAATGGCGATAGAAGCATGATTTTATGCTGTAATATATAAGTAATATAAGGGTGAAAGAATTACATAACAATTGGAAGTGGTGAGAATGTAGGTTTCTTTGGAAAACTTCCATGGAGTCAGGAGTCAGGATCCTCATCAGTGTGTTGTGTCTAATGTCCGCCCGTCCGATCGGGTAGCTCAGTTGGTAGAGCTCTCGCCCGGCAAGTGAGAGGTCCCAAGTTCGTGCCCCGGTTCGGTCGGATATTTTTCACAACACACATCCCTTCATATCAATTGGAAGTGGGCTCATACATATTCTTGCAGTACTGTTAATATGGCGATATTAGACTGGTATCTTTTCATAATTTGATCTTGACTGAAGGAAATCATGAAACGTTGTCAAATAATTACTAACTAATGGAACACAATTATATATTTTTGAAGTGTCAAGTGTATAAAGTTAAATTTTTTAATAGAAATTCAATATGACTGTCTTCTTTGTGAAATGTATTTTTATAAAATGTGTATTAATAGAAATTGTTACATGATGAGAAGGTATAACGCATGAGACTTAATTATATTCACCACGAAACAATATTACGAAGATAACTATTGTGTATATTTATAGAAAGCATAGACAACAAGTTTCATAGCGTATATAATCATATAGAAAATATTTTACAGAAGGTGTGTATAATATGTACCTAATTGAAAGATGTTTCCCTATTATTCTAAACATTCAAAATGACGGTTGTATATAAATGGCACATGCTTATGAATAGAAAAATGTCTTTAAAAAAACGATGCGCCAAGTCCTTTTGTAAAGTATATCTCGGTGTTTATACTTTTATTTCAAAGATACGATTAAATATTTGGAAATGTCATTGACTTGGCTCCTTTTTTGATATCACTCCTTTTCGGTGTTGAATTTTTTTAAAGTAAAGAGACTTGGCTGCCTTTTTTACACGGAGTGTTTTTTTCTGGGATATCACTTCTTTTGTTAGTTTATTCATACAGCTTGTAGCACAGCTTGTGTCCGTGCAAGAACTTATTTCTTTAAAAAAATACGCCTATGCCGATTTGGATACTTAGAAAAGTTGCGTTTGGTATATAAGATTAAAATAATTATCCAAGAAGAATAGCTTTAAGTTTCGTTACAATCGGTCCAGCCGTTTTCGATATATGACGTCACTTCCGGTTTTAGCAATGGCGGCCGAAAATAATGTCGTCTTGAATTCATAATTATTACTCCTACACATTTCCAAAATTTGGTTGCAATCGGTACAGCCGTTTTTGATATATGACGTCACTTCCGGTTTTAGCAAAGGCGGCCGAAAATAATGTCGTCTTGAATTCATAATTATTAGTACAACACATTTCCAAAATTTGGTTGCAATCGGTACAGCCATTTTCGATATATGACGTCACTTCCGGTTTTAACAATGGCGGCCGAAAATAATGTCGTCTTGAATTCATAATTATTAGTACAACACATTTCCAAAATTTGATTGCAATCGGTACAGCCATTTTCGATATTTGACGTCACTTCCGGTTTTAACAATGGCGGCCGAAAATAATGTCGTCTTAAATTCATAATTATTAGTCCAACACATTTCCAAACTTAGGTTGCAATCGGTACAACCGTTTACGATATATGACGTCACTTCCGGTTTTAAAAATGGCCGCCGAGAACACTGCAACCTTGAATTTATAATTATTTACAAAGTACGTTTACTTATATCTATTTTAAAGTATAAAGTGGTGAATTTAGCGTCATTTAGCATATTTATGACGTCATTTCCGGTATAGGTCATAAAATGTGTGACGTCATTTCCGGTTTCGATATTTGAATCATCAAATATTACTGATTACATAAAGTTGACCGTCTAAATCGTTTAGCGCTGGTTTTGTTCTAATCTGTTTAGCCGTTTTTGAGACATGATGTCACTTCCGGTTTCAAAATGGCGGCTTCCGGTTGGTTTTATAACAAGTCAAATGAAATATCAAAAGTACAAACGTTACATAAATATCAAGACAATCGGATCAACAGTTGTTGCTGAAATGCAAATAGATGTATATTAAATTTCATGACGTCATTTCCGGTTTATTTAAAATAATGTTCAGTCTTTTGATATTGATAATCCATATAGATAACCGTCTGAAACGATTGGCGCAAATTTCGTTCCGATCGGTCCAACCGTTGACGAGATATGACGTCACTTCCGGTTTCAAAATGGCGGCACAAAAAATTCATGGGGACAAGGTTAAATCAGACGCCAAAAGTGCACACGTGGTAAAAATGTGAGATCAATCGGTTCAGCCGTTTAGGCTGTGGCCTGTTTACCGGATTTGAGCTCCAGCCTACTACTACTAAGATTATTATTATGAAAACCGCCCTAAAACACAGTTTTCACGGCCCTCTAGCGCGCAAAGGGCGTAACCTATTGTTCCCAAATTTAGTATATGTTGTAGGGTGGGCCATAGCTCGAAATTAAGATATTTCGCAACAATGTGAGATTTCTCAATTTTAAGATCCAGTAGGCCGAAAATGCCACTTTGATGCTTACAGTAAAAGTGGGTTTGCTCCAGCCTTTATATGAGAGTGTGCGCGCGCCGTACGACTTGGCTGGCGTGGAGCGACCGCTCCACTAGATTATTGCTCACCTACTAAAGATAGATGACGACTGACGCATTAGCATAGACTTAATCGGATGATGCCATCAAATATTTTCAGCCATTCCGTTTCTTCTGAATACCGGTTTATCTTTTGTTGAGTGTACCAAACTAAACTGTGAGGTATATTGTAATCTTTGAATAAGAGAAACATGTTCTAAACGTCCACTGTAATTAGTGTTTAATTGTAGAATTTCAACTATTCGTTTATAATTTTTAAAATAATATGTTTTCTCGAACATCACGTATGACTCGTGTTTAAACCTTGATGTTCAATAACTTTACGCATCATATCGTTTCAAAAAGTATTGTTTGCTCAAATTTGGTTTTTGAAAGATCGCTGTCAAATAATTCTGCAGACATTTCCTCTTACTTCCTAATGTCGGCTAAGACTAAACAAACTTTGACAAATAAAACATTCAGTAATCAAATTTTCTGGGGAGAACAAATATTTCCTGTTCGTTTTTGTTTATCATAAATTCAGTCATGTGTAAAATAAATGCGAAATGTACCTACATTAGTAAACCAAGCGATTTATTGGCGACTTCCTCAATATAAGGAAAGATTAGAACAAACTTACTTTCATTCACAACGTAATTGGAACAAAACATCCGTATACTTGATGTAAACACTCTTTGCAAACTAGGAAACTTAAAAAGTTTATGCAATTTGGGAAATAATGCTTTTTATTTCTAGACACCATTATAATTATTTTCAACTTTTATTTACAACATCCAGAACTTTCAAAGAAACTAATTTGGTAGACATACAGGAAGTAAATTGAAATAAAAACCAAAATTTGTCTCAATAAGACATGAATTATTATCAGCGTGTCTTCAGACATCACGCAGCTAGAACACAAGACACACTGTTCGTAATGCTAACAAGCTCACTGTGAAATTGGTTGCGAGACGCTTTTGCCCCTTGATTTCTGTGAACTAACTTTCAATGCTCCACGCAAATAAGTTAAGTTTAAGTATCTATTGCAAAGTTTGGGTGATTTTATTCAATGAACACACTGGGCAAGTAGGGCAAACCTAACCATTAGGAGGATGTAATATGGTGTCACCCCCCGAGGAACACTTTGCCAGTAATTAGGGCAAGTGTTGGTAATTATCCGACATGCATGCAACACCAAGCCGCTGCTAAGTGAACAGGAGACGGCCGGGGGGGCGACTTTACAATCCTAAGTTTGCTCCAACGCTGGTACTGTATACCAGCGTATACGTTTTACTGGGCAGCCTAAGGAATAAAACTCTCTATGGGTAGCCAAATTCGAACTGGCGAGAATTAAAGCTGGGCAGCTTAAAAAAAAATAACTCTATTGGTTAGGCAAAATTAAAACTTGTGAAAATTTCAAAATAAAAAAGTGGGCCCCTGCCGGAATCGAACCGGCGACCCCTAGCACCGCAAGCCAATGCGCTGACCACACGACCACGGAGGTGGTGATGCCAGCATGCATTTATAACAGCGTAATGAAGATATAAAGGCGGGCGTATAATATTTCGGCCAATCACGGCGCGATATAGAGTGCAAGCGTTGGAGCCGACTTAGGTTTGCGCGGCCGCAAACCTAACGCGGCCGGCGTTAGGCCGGTTTTACGCGGCCGGCGGGTGTGTAATCAAGTAGACCTTCGTTACGGGAGAAACAGAACTTGTGCTACGTCGTGTTGGTAGCGGCTTTGTCCGGTTTGCATGACATTCGGTTTCGAGTTGCTTGTCCTTAGGACTGATGTTCACGGAGACAATGGTTTGAATCAAGACCGAAGATCAAGACAATAACAATTGAAACACTCCAACGTGACAGCTAAGGGCCAATCTGTTAAATGATGTTATTTTAAGGACCCGATTGCCGTGACGCAGCAACCGCAATGACATTCTTTGGATGACGGTTTAAACTGATAACTTATGGTTTTAACAGAGCATTGAAAAACTGGTTCTTAGTGTACACAATTTTGAATTAGGTACCTCAATTTGAAGAAGATTATAGTCATTTACTTGACGAATTTAGGTCTAACCGAATAAATTATTATATGATTTGATATTGATTCTTGATTCGACACTGTGATCAGCATAGTTCAGACTTTATAGATTATAGATAGTTGTCCATATACAAATAGGTCTACGAGCCAAAAGCTTATATACGCTCGTCTTGGCTTCAATTAAAATACCTGTTGAGGTTATCTGATTTGGATTGCAATTTTCTATTTTGGTACAACAAATCTCTTTAATTAAGAAGCTTAAATTACTTCTTAATGTAATATTTAATCATTATTTAAGATGAAATGATTGCGTGGTCAAATTGGAGATTCGTGTGCTATTTTAGAATTGTTTGCGTATAGAAAATAGAACTTTTCAGTAACGAAATTCAGCTATGGGCAATTATATATTTTCCGGTTGCTTAAACTCTGCCTTTCCGAAACATAACCTAAAGACGTAACACGCAACGTAGACATATAAAACGCCGTCGTAACACATATTCAACATTATTTTCGTTCCATGAGCCATTTGTCGACGTACTCATTGCACTTCTCATATTCTACATTCCCTTTCCGTCCCTTGTCGCCGTTACTTTTGTAGGTCGGCTTTATGTTTATAATATAGATGTTGATGATTCGCGCTAACATAGCTCGAGAATATTTTTAACCGTGATGCATTGCGCTAAATACCACATGAAGCAACACTCTTAATATCCAGCGCCGAAGTGTGTAATAAAAAACACAAAAAACAAATCCAACCCATTAACAAAATATAAAGCACGGTCATTAGAGCTGGCCAATTATTGTGCATATCAGTTAACAAAGCCGTGAAATAATTCCCTCCATCAGATCTCGCTGGCATCGAACAGGGCAATCGGTGCTCTAAATGCAGCTAATCGTTAATAAAGCCTAACTGCTCCCCGCGGATCATCACCAGTGATAATACCACTGTTGACGTTCTGCCGCTGAGACTAACAAAACCCAGAGATAATCTCAGCAAAGTGCATTTTTGCAGTCATTCTGAACAGTTCACAATGAAACTTACAATGAAGAGTTACTTTCTTTGTACGTTCTTTAATGCATAAGGAAAACGTTCGGTGTAACGCGTTGATAAGCGAGCCTTCGTATTGCATGCGAATTAATATGTGTGTGAAAGTTGCTGCTCTGTAATAGACCTTGGAAACATTATAAACAAATCTGTCAAATGTGATAATTTCTTTTGAACATTATTTGAATAAATTTGAAATATTTTAAATAAGTATAAATGTCCGTAAAATTTCATACTACTGAGGTTCTGGATAGAGTTGTCTTAAAATTGTTACTAATTCCTATAATGTTGGTCTCAATGACCATGCATAATTTTTCAGTTGTTCGGTCAAAGGTTCTAGTTTCAATTTTCAACCAATACAGGATCGTGTTCAAATATCCCACATGTCATTAGTGTGTGTGCAAAATGTCAGATTGATTGGTTCAACGGTTTTATCTGTGCACGGAGCAAGAAAAAGCAGTGAAAATGTAATGTTTATTAGTTGAGTGACATGATCGTGGAATATGAATTATATTTTTTATATTTTATAATGTGTGCGTATTCATCGTGGTAGGTAA
Source organism: Leuctra nigra (assembly GCA_934045905.1). Classification (NCBI taxonomy): domain Eukaryota; kingdom Metazoa; phylum Arthropoda; class Insecta; order Plecoptera; family Leuctridae; genus Leuctra; species Leuctra nigra. The sequence continues at coordinate 25,051,118 of OW203771.1, forward strand.
CCTTCCTGTCCCTCATTCTATCAATTTTAATTTCACTTATTTCATTTATTATATTTCAGGTCATGACTTACCATCTCAAGGACAAATTTAAATTCCTTGTGTTCTATAAACAGACTTGCACAACATAAATATAACATTGATAACATTAATTATGCGTAGGCTACTTATCAGTTGAAGTTCAACAGCCTAAGAGTGCACCGTAACTAGTGTAACTGCCGGTAGAGATAAGAATTGCAATTAATTTATATTATGAAATAAGTTGTTTAATCATTACATTACGCTAACAAAGTCCACACATGTTAAGTGAAATTTAAGACCAAGACATCTAACCTTATTCCCACACACAAAAACGTTGAGTTATCGAACTGCAGTGTTTGATCAACACTGTGATATAAAACTAATTTATTATTAGTTTTACGACCGAGCGCTTTCGACTAATTCTGTAACTGATTTCATTTGACTTTTCATGTGACAACTCCTCATTCCATAAGAATAACATTGAAGTGGAATGACAACACAGACAACTTAGTTACACATTTCTGGAAAAACAGGTGTCCTCGTTTGATGATCCAGAGCAGGGTGACTTTTTCACATTTCAACAGTTTTTCACAAGAAGAAAACCATGGAGCTAACTTTTTGTTCCTAACTTGTGGTACTTATTTATTAGTTCGATAATGACACGACTTTCTATAAACATTCAATGCGGTTCTTTTGTCTCAACAGAGTTCATTGTTTGAAAATAGAGGGATTTTCTGCTAAGCTTTAAAACAAAGCTCATGTGTCTGTTTTATGCCAGATAAAAGAGGCACTTCTTATCTACACATAAAATGATGACGCACGAGCAATCAAATCCTAAATCATCTACTGACATCATCTTGAAAGGATTTTCATGCCAGAAGAAAATAAAGAGGGCCACTCAGAAAATAGCTTTTCCACGAGAAAATGGTCGCTTCTAACCAATCAGCTGCCTCCGATAGCTTCAACTGTTCTTTGCTATAGAGAATCGAGAAGGCAGTGTTTTTCAATGAAGCGCAATCCGTTGGTACGAAGAAAAGACGTCGAACGCCTCGACGACGAATGAATGACGCAAATAAGAGATGAGAACTGAGAAGAGGCTGCCAAGTTCCTAGGATAAGATCAATATCGTCTCTCCATACCTGATCATCCGGAGATAACAAACTGGGAGACGTGCAGTTCTGGAACAATCGGAATTAAGTTTCCCTTTGGAATTTTAAACGAGAAGATAACTGTGATACGTGTATTATATTTCAGGAGGGGCCATCAAATTTCCCCATTCCTAAGAAATCGTTTAAACTCTACACGTAGATCATTTCATTCTACACCATTATTGCAAAGAAAAGTGAGCAAGCTGAAGTAATTGCAAAAATATCACTTTAACGTATTGTTTTTATCCTATATAACATAACATGACTCCATGCAAAACATGATATGTGTACACTTCAAAATCAACATAAGAATGTTTTAAGCTCTTATGACACTTATAAGCATAAAAACTGAAACTTAAAATTGTATATAGGAAGTCGGAAAACATGCTGATTGAAATGACGTTGCAAAACGGATTCATTTTTACATTTCATCCAATCGGAAGAATGAAGGAAAAAATAAAGTAGGACATTTTAGTATATTTCTCTGTATTTCTTAACCGACTAAATGTATGCACCAAATTCCATCTCGATCAGAGGAACAATTTAACATTGTGGAGCCTCAGACGGACACAATTACACAAGAATGTGTGCCAAAAGTGTAAATGAAAGAGAATCGCACCAATACTGAAACACTTAACTTTCATAATCCCAAATTATAATTTTCTGATACAGTTTAAGTACTACTTCTTGTTTCAAATAGTCTGTCTCTCTCTAACTAATTAGGAACAAAACGTTTGCTCGACTCCATGTATCCATGTGCGTGCAGATTACTACCGATAGCGTGCGCCAACTCGGAATTTATGTGTCTATGGAGGTACCACATTAATTTAAATAATGATACAATTTTATATCTCATTTGCCTAGGACTAGACAAAGTTACTTGATTAAAGTACTGAAATGAACCAGAAGACTGGTCACACAATTAATAACATTATGAACGACAAAATATCCAAAGCAATTTAAAATATTGAACAAGTACGAATTGCTCTTAGTGTAACGGTTACGTTATATGTTATGCAAAATATAAAAGTTCGATACTGTGATGAAATAAAATGAGGTCAATGATGCACAAAGTTGAATAATTACATCTCTACCATGCCGACGCGTCAATAACCTATATTCGACTAGACGGTCACAATATTTAAAATGGTGGAATCTACATTAGTCATCATTCCCCTCAATTGCTTTCACTTTGAATTGATTATGCGAGGATCAATAATTTTCTCAGCAAATATGGTGACAGATGTAGGATAAAACAAATAACGCTTTTTCTTAACATTTTAGATTAAAAATATAATGAAAGAACAAGTATTCAGACTTATGGCTGGACTGCTTTGTCATCGACTCATTTATGTAACGCGTTTTAAGAAATACGCTATTCCGACATTACAATTGGTGGCAGTTGTAGGATAAAACATATAACGCTCCTTCTTAACATTTTATACTAAAATATCATGAAACAATTCGTTTTAAGACTCATGCCTTTAGACTGCTCTTTCATCAACGCATTTATGTCCACGTTTACAATTTGCTTTTCTGATACTACAATTGGTGACAGATGTTGGACAAAATAATCACGCTTTTTATCATTGTTTTTCAACACAATAGGTGTTGAAGCCAACCTTTTCTGACTCGTTATTTGTTAGACTTCTCTCAATCAACGCATTTATGTCCAAGTTTTGAACAATGCGCTTTTCCGATACTACAATTGGTGACAGATGTTGGACAAAAATCACGCTTTTATCATTGTTTTTCAACACAATCGGTGTGGAAACCAACCTTTTCTGACTCGTTCTTTAATAGACTTCTCTCTCAATCAACGTACTTATAATCCGTCTTCTCAAATGTGTTTATCCACTGAGCTATTGAAATCAGCGGCCCGCTGGCGGGAAAGCTATCATCATTTCATTACGGCGTGGCAATTGGATACTCTAAAGTCACGCAGTCTCTGGGAATCAATAAGGAAACGTCTCCATGTTTTCAGTGGCAGTTTACTCCCCCCCCCCCCCCCCGCGTACATATCGCGGCGGTGCAAATGGCGCATAGCATTCGAGACATCAATCTTGTTCGCCGTCAAACGCCAAACGTCGATCTGTCATGATTGAATTCTCTATGAGGTAGATTCGGAGCTCCGACGGTCATTTTCACTTTCACCCGGATGTTTCGAAATGAATCTAAGGAAGTTTTTAGTTAAGTTGACGATCTTTAATTTTGATACTTTTGTCAATCAATGTTTCCTCTTTTCCCTATCGAAGAACTGTCTCTTATCAAATTAAATTTAACATAAACTATCACTTCTGTTACTATAATAATCTACAGATAAAATTCAATTTTGACTATTTACGAGACTAACATATGGGTAAATCCATAGAATTCGTAGATGTTATGAAGAATGAGTCATGAAATCTTTGCAATAAATTACAAATTTTACGAAACATTTGTGTAATCCAAGGAAAATAAACCTGCCGAGTTACCCTTTTTGTTTGGACATGCGAACTAATAGAGTCTGGGCCCTGGGGAATAATAAAATTTGTTGAAGATGCCGATAAAATTTGTAACTATTCCAGCATTACAAAATGATGCCAAATTCCTCCGAGAGGTGACCTCTAAAGAGTGACGAGTGACAAGTTGCTTCATACTGACGTCGTATATTTTTACAATTAATTGTTAATTTGGCTTGGAGCCAAAGAAATTACTTTATTTTTGGTTGACGCACCAAGGAGCAGATTGAACTATTACATCAGTAGAGTTTGATCATTTGAGTAATGAAAATCACTCTTAAATGCTGATTCTAAATAAATATAAATAAGAGGTTGAAGAGCGGAGTCCGTTTTCTCGATTTTACGATGCACACTTTGGGGATCATGTGATCAAGATATCAATTGCCAGATTACTGATGTCAACAAATACAGTTGTCTTGAGGTATTTTCTTACACAATGACTCATGTCACAATTACAAAATATGATTGAATGACCCCAGAAATAATGGTATGAGTTCACCTCAAGAATAATTGAAATACACTTGCGCCCTTCTATCTTTGAGGTACAGAAATGTTCTTTTGGTTGTTCGCGTTTGATTGTGAGCCTTCTTTTGTGTTAAATTCAGGCTCAACTTTAGTTTTAGTGTAAAGCTTGGCGGCGGTAAAGAAGTGATTTCGAAGTGATTTTCGGTAAAGGTGACAAATTATCTTTTAAACCAATTAGGTCAGGAGGTGCTATGGCGTAGTCTTTTGGAAGTATTTGTATACTAATTCGCCAATTTTTATTTGCGTTATGGAATACATATAAATCTGTTACATGAGTACATAAAAAATAATATAACTTACACTTTTAATAAGTGACGCACCCATGCGGGCTTTTAATCAAACGTCTTTGAAAATATGTGGAAAGTGTCCTTTTCATTCCATGAAAATCCTTTCGCGTCTTCGTCATATTTCACGAAGTTCTGCCGCGAATCATTAGGGAGAGCTCCGTTTTCCGACGAACATTCTTGACTAATTTGAAATCGGAGTTATGACCATCTTCAGACGCTCAAAGCGACGCTGGTCATAAAGAACAAGATGGCGAAGAGCGACGCCAAAAGTCGAGAGAGAGTCGAAAACGGAATTTAATTTAGACGCCTATCACAACTTGGATGCCAAAAGTCAGAGACTTTATGCTTGTGCTTTAGATAGTTGTTGTAGAATACTGAGAATATAATTATTTTTAAAAGAGATTTTATTGTCCAATTTAACTTTTTATAGAAAATTTGACAGATAAAGAACGTATTCACGACAATGAATTGCATTGATCAATATTAAATGTTAACTAAAATTTAAAAAACAAATCGTTAAAACGCTGTAAAACAATACTTGAACATCATAGTTGTAAAACAAACTCATATATCGAATGAAAACATAATTAGAGTTGTATTGATGAAGTATTACAATGATACAACGTGACTATAAATATAAAATATACGATATTGGCCAAAATTCTTCACCCACAGCTGGAGAAGGAATACTCCTCTTTACAAAAGTGATTCTAGAACTCACGTCGAAAAGTTGAAATTTGAAAATAGGCGATGAAATTGTCTTCGCCTATTTAAAGCGAAGACAATGAGACCACTTGCAAGTCTGTAGAATTATAATTGCCGGACTTCAAAGATTCCCGAAAAGTAATATTCATGCGAAAATTGTGGAGATGAAAAAGTTCGCGTGACTTGTAGAATCACTTTTTGAGTGAGGAAAATACCGGCTCACAACTTTCGGTGCCGTATCATGTTTTATACTTATAGTCACGTGTTAATACTAGAATACCGTCAAATATGATTTATTTATTAGTTAAAAGTTTGGCTCAAAACACGAATCATTAAAAACATTGATCCGTGTAATTATTACGTAATAATTATTTATTCATATATACGAATATAAGAAATGTAACGGTAATTTAGTGGAACATAGATTACGGTCATATAGATATATTGTTACAGTCTTTGTAAAACTATCTACAAAATCTGAAGTAAACTAAACTAATACTGGGCAGCGAGTTCCATCATTATTAATGCGAACTAGAGCCGAGGAATTTATCTGCTCCCGAAACTTCCTCTGAAGTATTTTCCATATGCGCTGACTAGATCCTTCCATTCCACCGGATCCTACGTCATAAAAACAAAGTCATATTTCCCAACCGAAGATCCGTCGATGGAAACTAAACTGTAAATTATGACTGAATTATTATACGAGACGAAGAACGTTGGAAACCTATGATAAACTATCTATTCGAATCTGTTCCTTGCTATGAGGCTTTTGCTAGAACTTCCGGTAATTTTGTTAAGCTTGAACTTTACGCTGTAAAATTTATGTGCTGTTGCAAATTGAGTAGGTAATCCTTGCGTTTTGCTTGCGCAAAGTTATAGGCTCGATTTTACAAACTAGTTTTATATAATACTTCACTTCTAAGATACGAGCTGGCTGACCAAAAAAATAAACGTGAAACTTGATTTCATAATGATTACTGAAACAAACTCTTAATTAATAACTCTTAGTTATAATTCACTATTCTAATCATATTTCCTTATCATCATTTTATTATTCTTATTTTAATTCTAATTATCTTTTTCTTCATAACTTACCTAATTCAAACCTCTTAACTCTCTACCTATTTAATTCAATCTTCACGATTTTAGATCGTCTTCCACGATCAATTGAATGAATTAGATGCCACTAAATAGTACAGAATATAATGTAATATTGATGACTTAATTTAAAAAAATTATTTAAGTCTAATAAATACCTATATAAATCACAATGCATTCTAAATTTCTTTTGTACTAAGTCATTTTTAAAAGTAATTTACATTTTTTATGCTTAGGTATATGATGAATTGAATAAATCTTTGCCTTTGAATCAATTTCTCAAAAGTTCACGAAAACAGCAAATAAAAACCGTTAGAATTTTCTCATGCATCAATGACTAAAGAAGCTCCTTTTTATTCAGCCTGGTCCTTAATCATTTTTCTTTTTTTCCCTCTCTTGGAATTCGCCCTCTCCCCTGACGGCAAAGTTCCAGCGCGACTCAGCCCGCTCCAGAGTTGCGGAGCTCTTCTTTATTTGATCACATATCTCTGGCCGATGTCACGTCAGCCTCGTCGTTGATTGTTTTACTGAAGGAGTCTCAGTGATACGTCAGTGTCAAATGAGACTGAATAAACACGGGGAGACGAGGGCCTCTCAGATATCTCGTTTCAATTTCCTCCCGCGGAATAAAATACCCGTCTCATTTTGTATCTGTGTAAAATAACAAATTGTGTGGTAAAACTTACATAATTTAATTTGTTCATTGTTTTGTAAGTCATAAATCACGACACCATTCTTCTGCTTTCTTTTCTCTTCATCTCGGTTTTTCAACTCTTCAACTACAGACAAACTTTTGTTTATTGTCATTTTAAAAATCATTTTCAAGTTCTACTAATATTATAGTTAAATGCACATTTTCATATCTAATTTGTCAATTTAAATATGATTTAAATATTAATATGTAATTCATAAATGTACGCATCTGTTTATTTGTATTTTATGTGCATTTATGGATTTCATTGGTGTATTTTATGGGATGGCTCGAAGATAATATAACTATCAAACACATTCGTTAGTTTATTATGCACAATATTAAACCTATATTACTAGGAAAACGCTCGGTGTAACGCGTTGATGAGCGAGCACCGACACCCACGACATCGCCAATCATAGCACGATCCATTCAATCAAAGATAACTAACTATACATTATTTATTACCAATTTTCCTTGCAACTTTCATAAACACTCTGGATCAATTAAATAACAGATTATTGTACTGATATTTTTCCATCAATCTCTTTGGACAGATATTCAAACACTTAAAACAGCAATAAGTCTGTAATTCTTGACCGATTGGGCTGGAAATGTGTAAAATATGATGTTATCTAGTCAAAACGTCGTTTTCATAACTGTGCAACACAATCCATATCGTAAAATAAATTATTTTAGATAAGGTATACCTATACCTATGTATATGAAATACCTACATTACATTTTGACTACATTATGTATTGCAATATGATCAACTAAGAAAAGAATCTGTCTTACTTGATATTGAGAATAGCCATCTATAAACTTTGCTTTGCTACATAGAGCAACCCAGAATGCAGTGGAATTTCTGTTTTGAAATGTCATTTCTGACAGTTATTAAAACTGTCAATAAGTGCATCTATGTTCTTGACTGGTAGGGCTGAAAATTTGTAAAATAAGAGACAATGTTGGTCTGAACGACCATGCAAAATATGAGTTTGATTGATCAGATTAATCGAAGACCATTTGATAGGTCAAATGGTGGTGTGGCTATAGGCCGTTTTAAATTAAGTATACAAATGAAAAATATTGGTGCCAATCCTTGCTAAGTTTTAAGTTGATCGATTAAACCTTAATGATTAACGGTTCCTTGTTAATTTTAAAAAATCACAGGATTTCGTTCAAAAAATATACCTGGGACCACCCATATGATATGATATGTAGTGTGTGTACACAATATCAGATCAATCTGTTGAACGGTCATTATAAGTTTCATATCGTTTAAAACTTTCTGCTCTAACTACCTTGCCTTGTAGATTCGAAGTCGCCGTGAATTTGACAGCAAACACGCAAAATGTCCCTAAAATGACAAAAACTTTTGAAAATAACGACAGATTAGAGTGAAAATTGGCAAAAATACCTTAAATGTTGGTACCAATGACCATGCGAAGTTTTTAGTTGGTCGGTCAATCGGTTCCAGTTTAAATTTCAAAAATCACAGGAAAAATGGTTTCAAATTTGAACCAATTGGAGGATTTGGCTGAATTTTTTTTTGATTGGGTACAATGTTGGTTGCAATGACTTTGCTAAATTTCAAATTGATCGAACCAACCAATCGAAAGATAATTTTTATAAAATTTGAACCAATCACAGGATCTCGTTCAGAAAAGATCCCAGGGATCGCATAGATTACGTTAGTATGTGTACAAAATTTCAGATCTATTGGTTGTGCGGTTTGACCTGGGCAGTGCAGGCAAAAAAAACAACAAAAAAACACACAGAGAAAGTGCCATAAGAGTACCGTGGTGACGCTCGCTACGCTCGCTCAATAACCTGATTGAACCCCGTTAACACATTTAAAGTTAAACTGTACACAATTTAAACTTTGACTTAAATTATACAATCTACGTCTGAAAATAACCAAATTTAAATTACGATTCTTTAACAATATGTATAGAAATACAAAATGATCAACTATAGTTCATCTCCTATGTGAACTTTGAAGTGTTTGACCTGGAAAGATGAAAGTTGACGTCGATGTTTGCGCTGTTGAAAGCCCGGCGTGGAAATCACCGTCGACGGGGAGAAGCGACGCCTGGGCCGGAGCGTGTGACGTCATTGATCCTAGGAAGTGACGTCACTGCGGGGCTCGGAAGGCACGTGGTCGACCGTGACGGAGAGATTCAATGATACTTTGTCTCGGTCGGCCACTTCGATTCAAGGGTGAACAAATTGAGGGATTTATTTGCTACTGTATGAATCATGAAAATCGAATGAACTGTGAACCTCGATCTTTTTGCTTGAAATTGTATTTGTAGATCGGGATCATGTTTCCCAAATCTTTTTTTTGTCAAAATAATGTAATTGTGTTGATATAGAATATTATTATAAAACTACTATTTACTCTAATAAATTAACGTAAACGGCAACTGGAGGCCAATTCTTGAGCTTTTACGTTTTGAAACTGTTCAAGTTTTTATTGTTTAAAACTTGAAACAGTTGACAACTTGGCATTAGGCGTCAACTTGTACAAGTTTTATGCAATGCAAACGTAAAATGGAAAACGTGAGTCTCAAGAATTGGCCTTTAGACCAGAAAAAACGGTTACAATAGAATATGATTTGCTTTTCAAAGCCATTTTAACCTAATTAAAAGCCAAGTCAACTCTTTTCCGACTTTCTGGTTCGTTTTTTGTTTTGTATTTGGGGTATTTTTGGTTTATGTAGATACTGATTCATTCTGCTTAAACAATTAATTCTCACTTTGACTAACCTTTGTCAAATAATTCTCTCTCTCAGCTAATCAATAAATAAAGTTCGTTCATCGTTAGAATATTTCTGACGTTTTGGTCGTTCACTTGAACACTGCCCTGTCAATGGCAAGACTTTCTTCTTTGTATTATTGAAATTGTATAAATTATGTGAAATGCACAATGTTTAAAAGTAAAAAATATAAGAAATATTCAATAAAATTGATTTATTGAATCTACATTGATCTACAGTGCTTCGTACATATATTTGATTATTGAATTGATATTTACATGCGCAGGTATATACGTTTGCTTGACTACAGTAGTACACGGCCGCCATTACGGTTCATTATTCTTACCGTGAACGAACTTTAGGACATTGTCACTCTAGACTAGACACTCAGAATGAAAGTAACACAACATACGCACCGACGCCGTATAATTAACATGACGCGTCGCGTAGCTACGTCATTAAGCGACGCCCCACAGCCAGCCTTGATCTCCTGGATGTGATTACCCCTATCTGGCTAGGCGATACTCTCCCGCAGTGCACGGATGCGCTGCGGGTTGACAGATTGATTGGATGCGATTAGCGACGAGCGATGATTGGATTCACACATAGAGTCTCATTAGTCGGGCGACGGTTAATTTGAGATAATGAGGATTGGAGGCGACGATGATGATCACGTGATGACGTGCATGGACGTGGTGATTAGACAAGGTATTGGTATTTTTAAGGGGTTCCAGGGTTACGTCATAGGAATGAGAATTTGTTGTAATTCATACCAAAGATCAGTGAATCCATATTACATACAACTAACAAAAAATTTCGCCCCTTACCGTATGAGATATTTTTGATTGAAGATCTGTTTCCCCTCATAAGATAACACAGGAAGACTTGAAATCGTCCAGTAATATTGGTCTTAAATTGCTCCTTAAACCGAAAGAGGAATGACAAAATATTTAAAATAGTCTCAAATTTAAGATAATAATTTTTAGAATAAGACTGTCGTTTGAGAATATAGGGTCACCAGCCAAATAAGAAAGAAAATGTGTATAATGTGAGAAATTTACCCTAAATCTGACAACGTTGCAGTACAAATATGAATAATTTTGGGATAGTTTAATTGGAACTTCAAGTAAGATCATATTATTATTATTTATCAGAGATTTGTATGAATTACGGCGAATTCTTAGAACCATGGCTGGAGCCCTGGGACCACTTTAAGCGAGGTTTACTGAGGGAATCTTCGTGGCTCTTTCTCTGCGTAATTTGTTTCTCTTGGGTTGTGTTTTTAGGTCATACCATTCAACATTCTGAAATTTTGCACACACACGCATGTCATACAAACTTTCTTGTGTATAGTTTTATTCAAGATCATGGGATTGGATGAAAATTAAAACTTGCACCGTTTGACTGATTGATCATAGACTGATCAACTTGAATTTCTGTATGGTCATTGGGACCAACATTTTAGGTATTATTTAAAAATATTTGTCAAATCTATCATCATTTAAAAGAAATTCTCATTTCTCCTATTTTCACTGCAACATTTCCAAATCTGACAAATTAAATTATTTTGAAAAAATGTTTCACGAAATTTTGTATTGATCTGTCTCTTGATATTATTTTTGTTAAGCTTAACTTTTCTACGAGCGCTTTCTGAACAGGATATCCTTAACCAATAAAGGATAACTTTATTTTGAATGGTTTCCAACATTTCCTATACTCTTTTTGGTACACAAGTAAAACTTGTGATGAAGAAACCTATCCTTCTACCCCACTGATGATCTCGAACTGTCTTGGGAATTGATATCATCTTCCACCGCCCTCCCGATCGTAAAAATGTCGATATTCGCCCGGGGAAAGTTCGGGAGCTTTGGCGGGGATTGAGTGGCTCGGAACCCGCCAAATGAGCACACGGATCGCCGGTCAGCGGTGATGAGTGCTCCGATCAAAGTAAAATATGACCACAAGGAGATATTATGTAATCTGTAAAACAGATATCAGTGTGATTGAGAGGTAGGAATACAAGTTAGGTTATTACGCGAGTGCCGCAATTTAAAAGCTTATGGCTCGAATCTCTTATTTTGTTTCAAATTATAGGTCATACGAAGAAATGAATCGGGGCAATTTTGAGTACAAAATACATTAAGCTTTCCTGTTCTATTGCATACTGATTTCAAGCTATATCGGTCTCTTGGTTCACCGGATAATTGATTGACAGTTTAAACTCCACTTTACTGATGGATAATTTTAAAGAAATATCCGTTGTTAAGGTGCTTTTCGATGCATGCATCTCGATGGATTGCTCATTATTAGTGAATTTTCACTTATCAATATCTCGTATCTTTAATGGTAGGTAATGCATTATTGTGTAAGCATAATTTTTGTTTCATTCTACGCTTCTCATAAATGTAACTAAACTTTCAATGTTAAATTCTTTTTGGTTACACTTGATTTCACAAATGTTTACGTTATACCAATGATTGATGAAAACCTAGAACGTTCTCAAATAGGCTTTTAGTGTGAGAGTCAAAAAGCATTGATCAATATCAAACAAAGATGAATCGGTTTGTTTTGTTCGTTCGCGGAAACTTCCAACTAGTTTCAGCAGAACGCACGTTACATCGGCGCGCGCACAATCAACACCAAGTAGAATGCTAGCCACCACGGCGCAAACATCATCGCTAAGTAGAATGGATGTCACCCCGGCACAATATCATTGCTGTCTCCCATTGTGACCCACTCGTCCCACTTCTGCTATAAAAACGTCTCCGAGATGGCCAGTATTGGGACGCATCGTCTGGACTTTGTCTCGGATTTTGTCACACCCCATGGAGACGTAGACGGTGGATAAACACGGCCTTCGTGATGTCTCGACTAGAAGTTGGAAGATGAGTCACGGCCACATGGAATCACGTCTTAGTATCGTGTTACATTGTCTGGGCCGTGACGAGACGGTTGAGTCGTCTCAGGACGTTGACAAATCCAACATAAGTGTGGAGGAAGATCGTTTACATCCAAGTAGATATGTGCCACTCAATTGAATCTACGTATAAAGGCTCAAACCTGCTATCAATAATCTTTTGGTACAGAGTTTTCTTTTAGGTGGAACATTATTTTACCAGTATAAATAAGCCCGTAAACTTTTCCTAAGCTTTGAGAATTGTAAACTTAAAGATGTAATAAATTACCATATGAAGCATTTTAGTGTTGATTATATTCCACTTTTCTCGTTTATTTTTTGTCCTTCGTCGATGTCAATTACAACAATAGGCCACTTTAAAAATTATCAATGTTAGCTCTACTTTTTAATAAAAATCAAAATGCATATGATTTTTGTTGAAAAGCAGAGCCACATTGATAATTTTTAAAGTGGTCTATGAAACTGTAGTTTGGATTTTGTAATATTCCTTAAAAATACCGGAGAAAGTAATACATAGGTTGCATGTGATATCATCTCATTGTTGCCGTCGCCATCTTAATGGCACGCAGAATAGCTGTGATTCTCTGCTTTTTTGTCGATATTTTATAGTTAATGAGTACCTGGGAAATTGTATAGGCTCCGGAGATTACTTTAGTACGAAGAGAAATCACTCACATTTCAAAAATACTTCGGTTTGCTTCAATAAAGTTATAAATCTGACCCGTCAACGTGCCAACGTAATGGGTTGACAATTCAATAATTTAGAATTGCTGATATAAAACAAAAGAAGTTCGTGCAAGCTATGAATACCGGAAATAACGTTCATTACGCCCATACGAAAACGACAAAGTTGTTGACTCACATTTTGACCGAACTGCTTCGCAATGAGTGAGCTAAAACGATTGTTCAATGCTTGTATTTTACCGATCGAGGAAAGAATTCCTCATCAATATCTATGTCTATAGATTCTTTATAAAATTGTGACATGAGTGTCATATCTTCTCTTCGTATTTATGGTCTGGAACTCAACTCAGCTTTTCTAGCGGGATTTCTCGCTTTTCATTCGTCGAAGGAGGGCATTTTGAAGAATTCTTGCCTCTGAACGGTAAAACAGCATTGGAAACCGAGCTTTATACTCTTGTAAACCATTTTACTCTGCTTGCTGCATCTATTTCATAGCGGTTAAAGAATAGTCGCTTTAAACAAATATTGCACCATAAACAGACAGAATGTTCAATATTGTTCACTTTCTCCGGCGATGAATATACATTTTTAGTAGAGTATAAAAGCACCATCATGTTAAATTAAATTGTTTTAATTGACCGATCCATGGTTGTATGTTTTAGTCATAAGAACACTGATGTGTTCCATTCACATAATAAACGTAATGGACTTCATAGTTTCCATGGCAAAGGGCTATAAAGTTATGCAATATCCAACCAACATTGTAATGTAATAAATTTTTACGGAAGCCCGGAAGACGGAAGACGGAAGGTCGTGGGTTCGAGTCCCACTCGAGGAAAATCTTTTCATATTGCTGTTGGTATTTATAAACATCCACCTATCTGAGGTTATCAGTAAAAAACTATATTTCACATGTAATGTAATGTTTGATTAATACTTATATTCAAGAGTTAATTGTTATCAATGTAGTTTTTGATCTTTACAATCCTATCATTTTGACGGAAATAGGAACATATCGATTTGTCCGTATGCAAATTTTATCGTCAGATTTTCATCGGTATCCTTTCTTTGTCGTCATGTAGTTGGGTTTGTGAAGGTTTTGTGGTTAATTGCATACTTGATTCATTCACCGTGCGTCAAAACACGAACCGAAATGAGAATTATAATTATGAAGGGATTCGAAAACGTTCGAAGTTCGTAATTGTAGAGATGAAGCGAAATCATTTCAAGATTCAATACAGACTTTATGCTTTACTCGTAATATTTTAATTATAACTGCATCAATGTCGTTCATCAACTCTTGCGAGCGCCTCCAAACCCAAACTAACAACATCTCCCACAAGGTTACATCTCGAAATAGCTTCCAGAGTTCGTGACCTCTCTTCTTGACATAAAATACCTCAATATCAGTCCACCACGCTTTATCTTACCCTCCCCCCTCGCCCCTCTATCTAAAGATCCGCAGCGTAACCATGGCGACGACCAGGGGAGGGGGTTGCGAAAGTGGGGCACGCGTTTGGGGGCCCTAGGACCACTGACCCAGAGCTTCGCACGGGGATATGACGTCATATCGATCCACCTCCCCCCCACCCCCCACGAGGCCCGGGTAGAGACACCTGTAGATCATGGCACTGGGTTCTGATCATTATGATGTGTAGATGGCGCACTCGGCGGGGGATTCCGAGGATTGCGGCGACTCGGTGTATATAGGGGAGTGGGGTGGTGCTCGGCATGAGGGTTGGTGGGCTCTGAATAGGGGAATGTGGTGGAATGAATGGGACTTTTGGCCGGGAGATATTTCATTAAGCTTGTTTAAGGATTTTGTTTAGTAACAACGCCACCTACGTTATATTTTTAATGAATGATATTGAGTTGCCTTTTAGAGGGACGTAAAGCTATTCATATGAAGATACTCTCCAATGTGGTAATTTTGAATTTTATTACCTACTTAACTCTCACTTATCAACGATTGCTTTTTAGGGAACGTTATTTAGCAAACTGTCGGATTTTACGATTACACTTTTATTTGAAGAGCCTGGGATTACAATCCGGAACTTAACCGTGACGATTGGGCAAGCGCATTTACTTACATTATTGTCTACGATGATGTGTACATAAAAATACTAGGAAAACGCTCAGTGTAACGCGTTGGTGAGCGAGCACGGGGAAGTGCAAATTCTCGAACCGGAAATGCGTACACAAGCACAGAAAACATATACATCCATATTGAATTGAAATATGATCACTCAATCAACACAAAATATTATGCTTTTCATTGAAACTTGAAAATAACATCTAAGCATCCTTGGTAAATATAGCAAATCAGATGCAATTCAAGTGGCACTGGAAAACATTCATTTTGATACTTCATTACTGACAGATATGAAAAATGTTAATAAGTTCATACGTTCTTAACTGATTGAGATGAAATTTTGTAAAATAAGAGACAATGTTGGTCTAAATGATCATGCAAAATATGAGTTTGATCTGAATTATCGAAGATCGTTTTCATTTTTCAGCCTATCAGGAGATATTTATTTATATTTTAACCAATAAATGGATTTCAAACAAATTATGGTCTTCAAACAGAGAAGGTTGGTTTTACATGTGTGCAAAATTTCAGCTCGATCAAAGAAAAACTCTGACCTGTATAGCCAAAATATGAATTTGATCAGATTTATCGAAGACCATTTTCATTTTTCAACCTATCAGGAGATGTTTATTTCAATTTTAACCAATGAATGGATTTTAAAAAAATTTGGGGCCTGCAAACAGAAAAGGTTGTCTCTACATGAGTGCAAAATTTCAGATCGATCGAAGAAAAACTCTGACCTGTACAGCCTCACCCAACAGAAAAAAAAAAAAAAAAAAACAGAGGTCCGTGCCAAATGAGCCAAAAGGAGACGCTCGCTTCGCTCGCTCAATTAATTGTGTACATGTATGGTGCCACCAAAACCAGGAAACAAAACATCTTGAAAAGTAACATTTTGGGCCCTGAGAAGAGAATGGTGAACTCTACATGAAAAAGCTCAATTACTTGGCATAATGTATACGTTCTAACAGATTTATAATCAAAATTTCTACCAAAAGTAGGAAGAAGCTCAACAATTCAGGACTACGAATAGTCTGGAAATAGGAGAAGTGGCAAGTGAAAATATATCAAGAATGTTTACGTAATCGGAAGAGAAAATCAATTGCATCAGTTGTGAGTAGAAACTTTGAAACTTATGAACGAACTGTAAAATATACAGTTATTCATGGTAAATACTTCTTTTCAAAAGATTGTGTATTCTCTACGGACTGCATTGCAGAGGATGTGTTATCTTAACCAGTTTTATTGTTAAGTTGGCACCGTTTTCAAGTTTATGAATGTAACTTTCTGTGGAGGCGTTCATTCATAAGTTGGCAACTAAACTTAGAATTACAATTATCTCCGTCAACAATTCCCATGCGATTACTGCTAACAAAATAATTAAGCGCCAGACTTGTGATGTGTATTTTAGTTCGTACTTTCACTGAGTGTTAAGAATAATTTATGCAGTTAGAACGTTTTCGAACGCATCCTCGTTGTGATTCTCGAATTTCGTGCGTTTGATGAAATCAAGAATTCACTTAAGCTGGGTTCCCATACTTCGCTTTCTTTTCGCATTCGGTTCGCTTTCGCGTCGCGCAGTTTGTAGTCGTTTCCATAATTTCTGTTTCGCGTATCCATCAGTGGCGGTTTGTGGGTTTGAAATGTGGGGAGGCAGAAAAATATTTTATAAATACGTTTTATATATTAAACGTAATTATAAAATACTACAGTAAACGCGCGGGCAGAGCGGCGCGGGCAGAAAGCTTCGTCGTTCGCTCGGAGCCTCTCTCGGGCATGTTCGCCGCCTCCCTGACGTCATCATAGCTCTGCATGCGTCGCGCTTACCCCGCACTCCCGCGCTTGCCCCTCGCCTGTAGAAATCAGAGGCTACACGAGGCTGTAAGCAGCTCTGCCTCCCTTGCAGTCCGCGTATACGGCTACCGTGTATTCAGCAGCGCGCGCACTCATTGTCGGGGATAGGCGTGGCGAATTAAACCAATCAGTCAAAGTAAAATACTAATATTTATATAATTTAAAATTAAAATGATATACACAATTATATATGAAGTTAAGAGTTGTGAAATACGATGCAATCCCTTTCTTCTTCTCTAATATTTAGGGAGGCACAGCCTCCCTTGCCTCATGCACAAACCGCCACTGGTATCCATGGATACGCGAAACATAAATAGTATTCTGCCAATAGTTAAAAACAAAACGACGAATAATAATCAGATAATAAGCAAGAACGGCAAGAAAATGCAGAAAAAGTGAAACTTGAAAGTTGAAACGTCAAAACGTCAAAACATATGTTCATTAATCGAATATCGAATATAAGCTCGAGGTCGACCGGAAATGGAGATTCGATATATCGCATCACTTCCGGATTTCGCGCGTTTCGGTTTCGTCGAAGTTGAAGTTGGTCCAACATTTTTGCATTTCGGAGACGAAATTAAACATGGACGATTTTCTGTGTTAAGAGGTAGCCATTTTGCGAAAGCGAACCGAATGCGAGGCGAAAGCGAAGTATGGGAACGCAGCTTTACCGTATTTAAACCTTCATAACCATTAATATATGACGTCAAAATAAGAGCAATATGTAGATACCAACAATACAAAGATAATTTGACACGCTCCATGTCAAATTGTAATCTATTAAACGTTAGAAGTTTCATAGAATGTGATTCTAAAAATACATATAGAGTGGAGCGGTCACTCCAGTCAGCCAACTCGTAGGGTACACACAATTTATCGCTACATTGTGTTGGATGTATTTATTTATTTGTTTACATTTAGGCCACTTTACCATATCTTGACAGTCGAAGATCAGTATTTTTATATTTTTTATTTGAACAACCCTGTTTCCAATATATTTTGGGTAAGGGGGTAGACAATACAATTATTCAAACAGGTTATAGTATAGGGCTCTATTTCTTAACCGGGTAACCGGGCCAGTTAAAATAACTTCTAACTCTTCTTTCTCTTCACTCTCTTCAACCTCCAGCTTCAAAATCAAACCAATACATTTAAGTACATAATAAATACATTTCTTAGTTTCAATAAAACTCATTTAGTTAAAAATATTAATTAAAAATAACTCAAACAAAGCATAAAGTTTAAAGAACCCATGTAGGCTATAGTGCTTTTCCAATATATTTCAAGCTATTTGAAATTTAAGACAACGAGCATAATATGTTCTATGCTCCACAATACGTAGAGCCAAATTGTCAAGTAAAAATGAACACAATTCAGATATTAATATTTTCATTTGGCTCGATCTCAATGTCTCTGAGTTTGGCAGCGGCTGTTGATTGCGATCAAAATAATGAAGAGACAAACGGTTACTTCATTGCAAACTGGTCCGCAATTGAAGCGGCACATTTATTAATAAACTATAACAGATACGTTCTTAACGCCGGGCCACTGGCTGGGTCGATTTCAAGACCTCATTAATACAAAGACAATGCAGTAATTGAAGACGCGATTTGCGTGGGAGAAAATGTGAAGCGGGCTCAGAAACTTCGGAAATAGTTTGTATTTCCTTGTTCAAATGCGTCACGGGACATATTATTTAACTGAAACCAATTCTTGTGAGTAGTTATAACCCCATAAAAAACACTCCGTGTAAAAACACCAGCCAAGTCTCTTCAACTATAAAAAAATAAAATAAATCTAAAAATTCAGCACTGAAAAGTAGTGATATCAAAAAATGGGCCAAGTCAAAACTTAATTTTAAAAACCAAAATATACTTGGCGCATCGTGTACATATAAATAGTATAGAATATGCCAAAAATTAAATTTACGTGAATATATATATAATATACCTACAATACTCTTAAAAACGATGCGCCAAGTATATTTTGATTTTTAAAATTAAGTTTTGACTTGGCCCATTTTTTGATATCACTACTTTTCAGTGCTGAATTTTTAGATTTATTTTATTTTTTTATAGTTGAAGAGACTTGGCTGGTGTTTTTACACGGAGTGTTTTTTATGGGGATATCACTAATTTTTTTAGTTTATTTACACAACTTGTAACACATATTGGATCAACAATGACTAATTCCTTTGAAAAAATAAGCCATTTCCAATTTGTAAGGGAATGTTGCGTTTGGTATCAAAATATGCTTAAAGTGATATTACATAAAGAAAAGAGAAAGATTCGTTCCAATCAGTCCAGCCGTTTTCGAGATATGGCATCACTTCCGGTTAGCAATATGGCGGCTGAAATCACTGCCACCTAGAATTTACTTATATAAATGTTTTGTATTATTATAAGCCTTCTGAATATGTAGTTAATGTAGTAAGAGGTGATTAAAGTCGGATTCTTAATTTTTATGACGTCATTTCCGGTTTCGGTAATAGCACACTTCTTTTTAGATTATTGATGTTCCATAAAGATGACGGTCTGAATCATTTGGCGCTAGTTTCATTCCGATCGGTCCAGTCGGTTTCGAGATATGACGTCACTTCCGGTTTCAAAATGGCGGCTTCCGGTTGGTTTTATAAAAAGGCACCTCAAACGCCAAAAGTGCACATGTGGTAAAAATTTCAGATCGATCGGTTAAGCCGTTTAGGCTGTGGCGGTGAGAGCGGTGTTTCCTGATCATCTGAAGAAGATCATCATCTGAAGAAGAAGAAGAAGATGAAAGTGATGTAATTTCACGATTTTCAAGGCCCTCTAGCTCGCAAATGGTATAACCTATTGTTGGCTCACTTGGAATATTTGGTAGGGGGGTCCATAGCTCCAAATTAAAATATTTCTCAACAATGTGATATTTCCCATTTTTGAGATCCAGTAGGCCGAAAATGCTATGTTGTTGCTTATAGTAAAAGTGTTTGGTCTGCTCCCCAGTTTATTAGGCATTTACGGTATGTTGAGTGACTGTGAGTGTACTGTACGACTTGGCTGGGTGGAGCGACCGCTCCACTAGATTAGATAGGTACTCTGATATTGTCTAAGTTTTAAAAGTGCATTATAATTTTGTTCACGTAAACGGAAGCTATGTACGGAGAGAAAGTGTACATTTATGCACATAATCATTTTCTTCCAATCTGCATGGTAAAACACAATATAATTTGTATAATATATACATATTTTTAACCTAATTTTGATTAATGACATGGTTACAAAAACAAATATTACAAAAATACACCGATCAATCTCAAGTGACTAAAACCTCATAAATTATAATCATTCAAATTTTATTTTATTTAGTTAATATCCATCAATAAATGTTGCATCTCTCTAAATGTCAAATGATTCTCTCTTCTCATTGAGCAAATCAACTCTGTAATAAATGATCTAACATCTGCCTTCTATTTCAAGAGCTTAGTATTAATTCAGCAGTGTCTGGGATTCGCTCACTTTGTACATCTATGCCAAGCTTAATAAGGTTTTAATTAATTGTTCTACATTCTAACATGCATCTACAAATAGGTCATAATGCGGCTCCAATTAAGTCTTACTAAGATTTATAGTATTTTAAATGTAATAAACAATCTGGTTGTTGTAAGTTGACGTAGTATTTGTCTTGGTTTTAAGTCGGTGTAATACAATTGGCTCCAAGTGTTTAGTAACTTAAAATTATGTCACACATTGATAACTTGTCTCAAATAGAACGTTATTGAGTCTAAGTAAATTCATTACTACTTATAACTTATGATGTTATGTACTGAATTTGAGATCAAATAATTGGTTATAATGCTGTCAAGAAAACGTACCCGTTTAACTATCCAAAGAAGCATGCACATAATCTTATACAAAATCAATTATCCTTTTCAACACGTTACTTTGGACTTTCAATCTATTTGGATTGGGATTATTGGCCGAGGATAGGTTTTACGAATGTCAAATAAAATTTTATTAAAATGTCAATTTGATTGTCAAATGAAATGGAATGTTTTCAGTGATATTTCAAACGGTTAAACACAGATAGACGTGAGCGAGTGTTGAGAGGACGGATGAATAACACAGAGTTTCTTATTGTTTCAGGTGGTGTTGGTGTTTATACTTAGCATAGCGTCGTTAATCATATATTTCATAGATGCCTCGAGGTAAGTCAACTTTCTGCTACTCTGCCCACTAGAACATTTGAGGGGTGGGAAGGAAAACATTTTCCTCGCATGCAAGCAATAGTTATCCCTCCTGTGCCATTGATTCGTTTGGGCTAGGAATTAACAAGATGCCTTTTTGGTGCACTTTGTGTTGATAATTTCTAAGACAGTGATTTATGTAATACTTTCCATTTCCGTCAGGTAGATGCATATTTAAAACTGTTTTTTTATTTGGCTCTTAACATGTTTTCCTCCCCAACCCTCATTTGTGTTTAGACTAGTTTATTCTTACATTACCGAGATTGACCTATAATAACTTACCTAAGCTCAATAAGAATATCAATAAATACTTCTTACGTTTCGACATTTATGTTATCATATTATGTAAAACATTTTATTGACTCTTAATAATAACAATCATAACAATATGTAATATTTCATACTTCATTACATAAATACCTATGCAAATATGCTGTTATTAGATAAGTTATATATAAGTAAATTTGTACTATCAATGACAATGACCTTGAGTTCTACTTGTCCAATGCATCTTACATAAAACTGCATTTCACTAAACTGATCTTCCCACCCCACCTAGTGCAATCGTGTTAACCACCCCTCCTCCCCCTCCTCCCCCCTCCACCCTCAATCACGTGTCTTTTATCAGGTCACGTGACCTTCTCAAGGCCAACTCGATTCCCATATCACGTGACACCGTTTCTTCTCGCCTATTCTCGAGACTCGATTAGATCGCGACTACCAACCGATGCCACCAATTTGTAACACGGTTCATGTCTTCTGAAAGTCCGTGTGATAAGATCGTGTGGATCTATCATTGTCTGTGTTATCTCTTGTTGTGGATATAGTCGCCGCGAGCTAGGCAGCGGAGACTACGGATCGTCAGTGGTGCGAGAGTGGATGAGAGATTGAAGTAATGTAAGAATGGAATGGTGTGATTTGCATAGTCTAGGTCAATGCCGCATGAAGTGGGATATTCTAACATGCAAGCCCCGGGTTAAGAGGATATTTCCAGAGACATGATTTGTTTAAAACGCAGTGGAAGCGTGTAAAAGTAATACTTTTTAAACTTAGAATCAGACGGACAAGAATTTAAATCGGGACTCCAGATCTAACATATTTTTACCTCAATTCTCCAACTTCTTGACTTCACTTCTTTCATTCAGCAATTGATGTTATTCAATCATTGTTCTCAATACGATGTACCGTTGCTGTTTTCTAATAGTTACATTATGTCTCTATGAATATTGGTTCAAAACATTAATCCCTATATTTGTGTACCTATAATCAAATTGTCACGAATTTTCTACGTCGAATAGATGAAAATACGTGAAGAAAACTGAAGAAAAATAAAAATGAATGAAAACTATGTTTTGCGTAGGAACAAACGATTCTTCGTTAAAAGAACAAATTTTGTAAATTTAAATATTTAGCCAATTTTCTCCCAGAAATCCACTTTTTCCATAATGCTCTCTTCTAATCATGATATCAATATCTCCACTGCTCCACTACTCCACTACTCCACTTCTCCAATGTTCCACTAACTCATGTTATTTTCTTGTTGCAGTGAGGAAGTGGAGCGCTGCCAGAAATGGAGCAACAATGTTACCCAGCAAATAGATTTAGCATTCAATATATTTTTTATGGTGTATTTTTTTATACGAGTAAGTACAACATTACTTAATTTATATACTTCTATCTCATAAGATTCACGAAATTTTAAATAACTTTTCCAATTAGATTTCGGGAACGTTGGATTGCTTATTATAACGTAGACACGAGACAGCCCTGGAGGTTTTACGTTTAAACGCATCCCGCAGTACACGAAGAGTTGAGGGTTGCGTTTAGGAGCTTGAAACGACATCTCCACCAACGTTATGACTACTTTATATGCCCTAATAATAATGTGCGGTGCTATTATTCAATAACAGGCCAAAACATATGTTGAGTTATTTGAGCTCTAAATATGATCTCGTAATAAGCTAAAAAATAATCGATATTTTTTGCTGAGAATTGAAAAGTTTGAAACTCTCATAATATTTTGCCGGCGATTTTCTTTATTCCCCAACATCACTTTGTCAATCTACTTTCATTGAGGGAACACCGAAGTGGAAATACTCAAACTAAAAACTAAAAAGCGAAAACGGTCTCTGATGAAATACAATCTCGCTGAACCGAATTAGCTTGAGTTCGATCCTCGACAAGATCAAAGAGTTTTCTCCTCTCACCTCTTTGCATCATTATCATCGCCGTTTCCACCGTCACAGCTCGATAGGAGGGGGAGGAGTGGGGGGATCTTCAAAGAGAAAGGAGAAATTGCTAGCACAAAGGCAGTGGGGTACTTGCGAAGCCAGTCTACATAGTGATAAATATATTTAAATATTGAGATGATCTCAAAAAGAGATTCATCAATTGAGAGAGAAGGAGTGTTTCTACCAACAATAACACACATTTTCTTTCTAAATCATATCATTGCATGCTGATCAAGACAAACTATTTTACACATTTCAGCCCAATCATTAGTCAAACATTTACATACTTATTGTCATTTTTAGAGCTTTGAAATAAATAGAAAAGTAATAAATACACTGTACGGGGATCTGTTATTCAATTATTCCAGAGTGTATGTTATGGAAATTGGAAAGTTGCAATGTAAATAAGAAATACTCGTATTTTATTAGATATGTTGCACGTATCAGTGCTCGCTCATCAACGCGTTACACTGAGCGTTTTTCTAGTTAAAATTAGTCATATCTTTCGCCACGTGAATGCAAATTAATAAACGGGAGTAACCGGAAGTCGCGTGGGATGCAATCATCTCGCGACTGTGGGTGGTTTTGGCAACGTCTCTCATCGATTGAAAGACAAGAGCTGGAGGCTGTGAGATGATGTTCTTAAGGTGGCTGGGGCGATCGATATAAACAAAAATATTATTTTCTTGAAAGTGTAAGTTCAAAAAACGTTTTCCAATATTTCAACTATAAAAGAATATTTTAATGTATTTTAGTTTGCAAGTCCAGTCCAAAAGTGAGGTTTCAATATTATGTTATTAGAGAATGAGCAAAGCTGTAACATGGTAGAGATTGGTCAGTCAGCTCGAATTTGGTTTCTAACTTTTAAAATAGCACACGTTGGTATTGTTTTACATTTTTTCCTGATAGTTCATCCGTATATCTACAAGAAAAAAAGTTTTTTTGTCTCTCGGTACAAATAATTACAACTTTATTATAGCTTTAAAAATGTCTCGATTTTACTTGGCTGCCATAAGATAGCATAGGGGAGAAAACTCAAAATATCTCAGAAACTAGACACGAGAAGTGTATAATTTTTTCAGAGATAATATCAATAAGTACACAAATAATTAGGAAGATCTGAGACTATGCCTCTATCGCTCCAGCCACCTTAATCTCCCAACAAGCGGTTATCTACGCATTGAGATGCTGCTTCATCCAGCCTCTGACACCATTTGTGCTGAGGTCAACCACGGCCTAGTGGGTTCAAGTCCTCGTGCGGTCAGTTGGGTTCCATTGGGCCGTGAAATTATACCGAAATTATACCATTTCTTAGGAAAGGAGGTGTTTTGGGAGATTATCAGGACCTTTCGTTCTCGGAAGTTGTTTGACTTTCATATGCTAAAACCTCCAGAGTGCGATTTGCATTAATTGTTGCTAGGTTGTATAATATAAATATTTGTTATTTTTACTCATACAGTGTACTTTATTAATGTAGATGTTATTTATTTTAAATTTAGAAAACGAAAAGCAGGATTACGACATACATTTATAATTCCTTTACACTTTCTTTAAAAGTTGAGGATAGCAATTTTATTTATTCTTCGCTGAAGTCTGAATTTAAGGGATAGTTAGTTTTAAATCAAACTTGTGATTTTTTTGTTTAAAATGTTGTTTTCACTTCTTATATTATTCCAAGTTTTTTATGTTATCATTGTTTTTCATTGTTTTACACTTAGTTATCCTGTCACTGCGTTTTAGTTTATAGATATGTTGTATTTATTGTAATGATTCAAAACATTCACCCTTATAACAGGCTTAAGAAAGTCCTCCAAAATGTAATCACGTCATATTAACTGGAGTTTAGTCCTTGGAAGCGCCGAACATTTCAATAAGATCAATAGGAAGACCTCTTAACTTTCAATAAAAGAGTCCTCTTTCGTGATCAAAGTCTTCTGTATAATAGCAACGCCATCAAAATGTCACCCTCTTGTCATGTACAGTACAGTCTAGAAACTATATTCCGATAGATTGACACTTATCGCCATTATGCACTCAGGGTGTTATTCTAGTAACTTAGTATTATAATTTAGACCTTATGGTGAATCGCAATTAGGGTGAAAAAAAAAACATGCTTTGTCGTTCTCCACACATATAATCTTCTTCTCCTTCTGTTTCAGTTTATAGCTGCCAGTGATAAACTATGGTTTATGTTAGAGATGTACTCATTCGTCGATTACTTCACAATTCCGCCGTCGTTCGTCTCGATATACCTCGACAGAACATGGATCGGTGAGTTAAGGGATCAACTGCTCTAGCATGCGTACAGCCGTCTTGACGGGGATCTAATGATCTTGCGAGATAGTTGATACATGAGACAGTCTAAGAGCTGACAGAACGACACTTGGCACGAATAAAAGATGTATTTGAAAGAACCTTAATTGGTGAAAAAGACTTGATGGCACATCCAACGTGGTCTATACATGACATCTAACTCTAGTTTCCTGGTTCTCAACTGGTGGGGAATTCCCCTCAGGAGGAGAATGCCTGACCCAAAAATTACAAAAAAGTATTTTTAAAACAAATTGTCATATTTTTAGAAGAGATAGAGGACCAAATATCAAATCATAGAATTCAAAACGCATAGAAATTGTTCGAATTTGTTTGTGAAAATCATAATTTTTTCGGGCCTGTGGTGCCTGTACTCAAATGTTGTTGGGGGCTTCGAGTGCAAACGTGATTTCCCAATGGTTTCCGGTGTTTTCCCAATTATCCGATATTATGGATAATATCGTCCCGTTAGCAGAAAAATAATAAAATATTATCAATATTACATTCATATTATTTTAAATGTATTTATTGAGTTATAGTTAATCTATCTTGGGAAGGGGGGAGGGTAATATATTTTGAACAATGGCTAAAAGGAGAATGGAGTAAAAAAGGTTTAACTCACCCTGCTCTAGTGGGTGAGCTCTGATTTCATTGGTAACTAAACCAAGATTGATTCTCAAGAAACCAGACCATTTCGTTCAAATATCGTTTTTATTTGTGCCAAATGTATAGTAATACATTCCTCAGAGAATGGAGCCGCTTTATGTAGATGTATGATTCGCCGTCACGCGTGACACAAATGTTCCTATGCTGGAACGCCGTTACGAAGTATTGTGTCAATTTGTGTTGGGCGCCAGCGACATTTATTCATGATTCAATTCGACCTGTCGAGCATGTGTTCAATTTGAATGAACATAGCAAGCACTTTGCACTCAGCTGGCACAATGAACATGATTCTGCTTTCAATACAATCCCTACGCGTCACATTCTTACTGGCTACTCCATTTGACACTTTTGACACTCAAACTTGTTTTCCCGTTTATTTCTCTGTCTGTTCTAATGGCCAGAACACTTATTCAATCAAGCTGAAATTTTGAAAATTTACTGAGACCGCCATTTTAGTTCAAACAAATATTTTAAAGCTAAATTGGGGAAGAATAAAAAGTGTTTGACCTTTTTCTAACTATTTTATTTACCAATGAAATTTAAATAATAATGGAACGGTCTCATAACAAATACTTGCTTTATATAGCTAAATCTAAAGAGTAGTTTTTGTAAAGACAAGGACATGACATTGAAATCGCCCACTCTCTGAAACTGGATATTAGAATTGGAGAGATAAAATGTCGGGAACGCAAGAACTAAACATGACGGCACGCAATAAAGAAGCCGTAGGATTTATCACTTCTTATTAGTCGAAGAACTTCCTTCTTGCTGAGTCGAGTTGTCTTGGAAAAGAAGGCTCAGCAGAAAACTGGCTTTTCAACATTGCATTCTGTAGACATTACAACAGGAGCTGAGTCTATTTGTTCATGGTTGATGGTTGATGGATTGCAATAGTATTGTAAGAAACTCAAATATTTTGGAATGAATACTTACTTTAATTTTGTGGATTCATTATTAGTTCCCTCGAAGCGTTTTTTAAGGGCCGGTTTTACGGACACTCAAGTGGTCATTCAGGGAATGTCCTAATAATTTGTTTACAATTCAGGAGATCATCGTAATCTATACAAATGCCTGAAGCCTGAATAACCTTTCATACCTATGAACTGATATAACATAAAATAAGTCGTGCTGAAAACAAATTATAGAAAATTATAAATTATGGTTTGATGTTAAGCTTTTAGTCCAGTCATGATACTGCAAATATTGACCAAACCCAAAACAAATTGATACATTTGGTTTTTTGGTGTCGTTCTCTTCAGAAAAATGCCCTCTACAACATATCCAAAATCCTCCAAAATCCGCGCACCGGAAGTACTTTTCATTCACTTTTTAAGTTAATTTCACATGTTAATTCCGTCTTCTAAAAAAATATTGTTTTCATGTAATTCCGATTTTGACGAAACTGGGCAGAATTGTTAACCATCCTAAATGAACACAAATAGCCCATAAGCGTGTTTCTCTAAATCTTATCGTTTGGGAAATATAGCCCATTGAAAAGTCATATTTTAGTCACTTTGAGTGTAATTTGACGTTTTGCAAGACCCAAGTTTCCCAAACGATAAGATTTAGAGAAACACGCTAAAGAGCTATTTGTGTTCATTTAGGATGTTGAACAATTCTGCCAAGTTTCGTCAAAATCGGAGTTACATGAAAAATTTTTTTTTTGGAAGATGGAATTAACATGGGAAATTAACTTAAAAAGTGAATAAAAAGTACTTCCGGTGCGCGGATTTTTGGGGACTTTTGATATGTTGTAGCGGGCATTTTTCTGAAGAGAAAAACACCAAAAAACCAAATGTATCAATTTGTTTCGGGTCAAACCCTATTATTCCTGGACTATTTGGTGCAAATCATTAAACTTGTCTTTTTGTGTTTTTTATTGAGAAAAACACGCGGTACAAATACAACAAAAAATATCGCCAAAAACACCTTGGAGGTGCTCGTCTGTGGAAAAATACATGGAATATAAATTGGTAAATTATTCTGGCTTCAAGCATGAAGATATAAGTTGGAACATTAACTGAAGTTTTCATTCACGATATGGCTATGGTTAATGATACTGGAAACTACAATGAACAAGTTCTGAAGCAAGGTCACTAGAATGCGTGTGTTCTCTGTTGCCTCCCAGGTCTTCGGTTCCTGCGAGCTCTGCGTCTGATGACCGTGCCCGACATCTTGCAATACCTCAACATTCTGAAGACCTCGAGTTCGATCCGCCTCGCTCAGCTCGTCTCCATCTTCATCTCGGTGTGGTTGACAGCCGCCGGCATCATCCACTTGGTGAGCCTTAACACTATACTCATCCACTTGGTGAGCCTTAACACTATACTCATCCACTTGGTGAGCCTTAACACTATACTCATCCACTTAGTGAGTTTTCACACTATATTCATCCACTTGGTGAGCCTTAACACTATACTCATCCACTTGGTGAGCCTTAACACTATACTCATCCACTTAGTGAGTTTTCACACTATATTCATCCACTTGGTGAGCCTTAAAACTATACTCATCCACTTGGTGAGCCTTAAAACTATACTCATCCACTTGGTGAGTTTTCACACTATACTCATCCACTTGGTGAGCCTTAACACTATACTCGTCCACTTGGTGAGCCTAAACACTATACTCGTCCACTTGGTGAGCCTTAATACTATACTCGTCCACTTGGTGAGCCTTAACACAATACCAATCCACTTGGTGAGCCTTAACACAATACCCATCCACTTGGTGAGCCTTAACACTATACTCATCCACTTGGGGAGCCTTAACACTATACTCATCCACTTGGTGAGCCTTAACACTATACTCATCCACTTGGTGAGCCTTAAAACTATACTCATCCACTTGGTTAGTTTTCACACTATATTCATCCACTTGGTGAGCCTTAACACTATACTCATCCACTTGGTGAGCCTTAAAACTATACTCATCCACTTGGTGAGTTTTCACACTATACTCATCCACTTGGTGAGCCTTAACACTAAACTCGTCCACTTGGTGAGCCTAAACACTATACTCGTCCACTTGGTGAGCCTTAATACTATACTCGTCCACTTGGTGAGCCTTAACACAATACCCATCCACTTGGTGAGCCTTAATACTATACTTGTCCACTTAATGAGCCTTAACACAATACCCATCCACTTGGTGAGCCATAACACTATACTCGTCCACTTGGTGAGCCTTATCACTATACTCATCCACTTGGTGAACCTTAACACTATACTCATCCACTTGGTGAGCCTTAACACTATACTCATCCACTTGGTGACCCTTAACACAATACCCATCCACTTGGTGAGCCATAACACTATACTCGTCCACTTGGTGAGCCTTATCACTATACTCACCACTTGGTGAGCCTTAACACTATACTCGTCCACTTGGTGAGCCTTAACACTATACTCATCCACTTGGTGGGCCTTAACACTATACTCATCCACTTGGTGAGCCTTAACACTATACTCATCCACTTGTTGCCCCTAACACTATACTCATCCACTTGGTGACCCTTAACACTATACTCATCCACTTGGTGACCCTTAACACTATACTCGTCCACTTGGTGAGCCTTATCTCTATACTCGTCCACTTGGTGAGCCTTAACACTATACTCATCCACTTGGTGAGCCATAACACTATACTCGTCCACTTGGTGAGCCTTAACACTATACTCGTCCACTTGGTGAGCCTTAACACTATACTCATCCACTTGGTGGGCCTTAACACTATACTCATCCACTTGGTGATCCTTAACACTATACTCATCCACTTGGTGAGCCTTAACACTATACTCATCCACTTGGTGAGCCTTAACACTATACTCGTCCACTTGGTGACCCTTAACACTATACTCGTCCACTTGGTGAGCCTTATCTCTATACTCGTCCACTTGGTGAGCCTTAACATGATACCCATCCACTTGGTGAGCCATAACACTATACTCGTCCACTTGGTGAGCCTTAACACTATACTCGTCCACTTGGTGAGCCTTAACACTATACTCATCCACTTGGTGAGCCTTAACACAATACCCATCCACTTGGTGAGCCTTAACACTATACTCATCCACTTGGTGACCCTTAACACTATACTCGTCCACTTGGTGAGCCTTATCTCTATACTCGTCCACTTGGAAAGTCACACCACGATAATCATCCACTTGGTGAGCCTTAACATGATACTCATCCACTTGGCGAGCCAAAGCACGAAACTCATCCATTTGGTGAACCTCAATACAATGCTCATTGTATTTTTTATTGTGCAGTCATTTTATTTAGCTTATTAAGCCAATTACATGAATTTATATAATCGTCCACTGTCTATAGCTTTAATTCAATACACATCATCTTAGCGAGCCCTAATACGATACTGATTCATTGAAGTAGCATTGGTGTATAATGACAAGAGCACCGTTCTGCATTCTTCTACTATCTTATCTTTTGCCTGCATCATAACAATGGATATTAGAATTAATTAGTGCAGTTTGTTAATTTGAAATGCTAGGGCGTTGGTCCAGCCACGCATTAAAGATATTTATTATGCCACGGAATTATTACTCCCTGATGACAATGATCTGGCTTCGTTATTTCTATAATGCTTTTACTCTGCTCTCATTTCTTCATGCACCTATCTGTTACATTTCCTGTCCTTCATGGGAAAACATGTTTAGGGTGGAATTAATTTTGACATTAGTGCATAAACAAATTTTATGAACTTTATCATAAGTAAAGGGTTTTTCGGCGGTTCATATTTCTCATTAATTGAATTATTTTCAAATCTAATTTTTCATGTTTCAATCTCTAGCACATGAGATTATCTGATTCATGAATGACATTAGAAAACAGAATTTTATATAATATTAATATTTTTGAAACGCATATATGCGTATATGCGTATATATATATATATATATATATATATGTGTACATAAATATGTACACAGAATGGATGGGGGCGGGGGGGGTGAGACCGCTAAGTAAAGATGCTGAGTAACTAGAATTCGAACCCAGAAAAGTATTTCACACACGAAATAATGAACTCATCAGTAGTTATAAAGCAATGTACGGATAGATGTAAACATAACAGAAAGGAATTGAATGAGACACTGTGTAACCTCCATGATTGGATAAATGTGCCCACACGAATGAAAACAGAGTCGAGTAGCACCCTGATTGGTTTAAAAGTAGTCAATTGCATTCCTTAAGTGGATATTCCACTATATAATTCAAGTTGGGCAACTCAAATCTTCAGATTCAAATTGTCCCAATTCAAATCTTGTTTTAGCGTCTCACTTTCATGGTTTGAGGTTGGGCTCGTTTCATGTTTTTATCATAACAATCGTCCTAAACAGCAATTAGCATTCAATTGTTCTGTTAATATTTGATCTTAATACAAATTGTGATTAAATATTTCGAAGCAATGTTCTCCGTTTCGATATTTGCTACAATTCTAATGTCTATTCATCTCAAATTGTCCAGTTTCAGTTCTGAAAATAGAACCGATTCTAAACGAAGAATTGCCAATATTTGAATTTTTCTTGTCCACACTAGCCAAATTGGCCCATGGAATATCCACTTTGGACATCAAGATATTTTGTATCATTTTGCGAAGAAAGCCATTTGCATTCTTTTCTTTCACTCCAAGACTTTCATCTTCCTCTATTGAACAACAAGAAATATTTTTTAATCGACATGAACTCGAAAACAAATCCCCTGCGCTCTCCCCCGCCCCTCTATTCCTTTGCCAACCTCGTCCCTAAAGACTCACCCATTCGCGAAAAGCTTTTCACAAAGTTTCTTGTATACAGTGGAAGTTTTAAAAGCTGCAGCAAAGGATATCGGCAGAAGTGTGGGGTGAATAGACGGATGGGGGGGGGGGGGGGGGGGGGGCATGGAGAAAATATCCGCAATGGGATACAAAGTTCTGTAGTTTTTTTTCTTGTTATGATTTCTTGCCTTACGGATGAATTGTGATTGTGACGGGGGAAATGGAATTTGAGGTATTATTTTTTGATTGATGGGTTTTTGTGAAGTGTTCATGTGAGCTATTTTTAGGAATTGATGTTTGTTGTTTTGCTGTTGCAAGTTCTTATACTCTGAAGCTAGCTTCGTAAAAGATCCGGTAAATTTATCTTATAACAAAAGAGTATAAACGTATCACAGAAAGTTAGTTAGCTCTTGTTAAAGCACTTTTCAGGAAAGCACTGCGATAGTACAATTATTGTCAGTTGTATGTACGGACTCATGGGAACAAATACACAGGAAAAATATGTTGTAATAAACCAGCGAGAGAATTAGGAAACTTAGTAAATATAGATAATAACTTATAAGTAAATATAAGACGTCTTTAAAAGTGCAAGACATGAACACTCGAACTTTGTTTTAAATACGCTCTTAATTCTGAGCAGGATTTAGGTAGTAAAATCGTGTAGCCTTGATCCCGATCATTCCCTACAGACCATTAGTCCCTCGGGAGCATGTTCCAGAATAAATAATTTCCTGTCTCGATTCGCGTCAAGTTTCTTGTCGCTTGGCATGTCGTGAAAAAAGTTTCCTTGTGCGAGAGTTTTATCGGGAAACTCTCTAATGTCTAGCATAGGCTCGATATTATGCCGTGAATTCAGAACCGGTTTCTTGTGAGAAATGTTCCTGCAATATATTGGTCTGTTCAGGAAGTGAAGTATAGTATATTTTAACTTAGTTCTGTGTAGATGCACATTCAGCGGCAAATTGTCTGAAATATTTAGTGTTTAAAAAGAACACTTACGATTACGTACTGATAAACAATATCGCGCGAAAAATACTATTTGTATTTCGATGATCTTGGGGTGAAAAATAAAACCCAATGTATTAATAACAAATATTAAAAATATAAGTTAAAAATTCTGTAACTTCTAAAATTCGTTACCGAATTATCCGCATGTACTTGTGTACATTTTAATTAAATGTTGATCACAATGAACTTGCAACACATCAAATTGATCGAATACGCATGTCATTACTCTTTAGTCATATAGGCGAACACGGCTGATTTGAGGCAGTTTGTTAAAAAGATGTTCCATATTTCAATCAGAACGGAGGATGTACTACAGTACCTTCAGTACAGTGCAGTAACCTTGAGTATGAACCCCTTAGTATATATTGCGAGTGATTTACAGCCGTGGCCGTGTCTCGCATCCTAGACGCCAGGAATCCTTGTCCCTCCATTCGTCCTCTTCCAGTTGATGACTTTCCATAGCCTCCTTAACCTCGGAGTGCCATTCCTTGGCCGGACGCCCTCTAAACCGCCGTCCAGGTGGCACCCACTCCCACATCCTCTGTGGCCACCTGTTCGCGTCCATCCTTCTCATATGCCCGTACCACTTTAACCTTCGTTCTTCAATCTCTTGCACCACCGTGTCCTTCTTCTCCATCCTTTCTCTAATTTCCTCATTACGTATGTGCTGTAGCCGTGATACTCCACAGCTCCTCCGCAGAAAATCCATCTCCGTTGCAAGAAGCCTTTCTTTATTTCTCTTTGTCAACTCCCATGCTTCGGACCCATAAGTGAGAAGACTCCTCACTACTGCGTTATATATTATATATATTTTTTTTTTATGTAGCTGCTCGGACCACAGCAAAGAATTTAACTTCTGAGTTGCCTGCTTTGCTTGCGCTATCCGATTGTCAATTTCTCTCCTGCTGCTTCCATCCTCCCCTAGAATGACCCCCAAGTACTTATACTCCCTGCAAGACTTCACCACTTTACCGTTAACATCAAGATCACATCCCTTCCCTCCGACTACCAAATACTTAGTATTTTCAAAATTTATCGTCAAACCCCACTTTCCATAGGTTTCGGTCAATTCATTTAAATTCCCTTAGTAACTTTAGAAATAATATCATCAGATACTATATAGACTCTTGTATTTGGTCTAAATCAATTGAGGAATTCTTTTTAAAGAAGAGATACATTTTCCATCACATTATCCTCTCTAAATCTTGGTTGAAAGTAACAATAAATTAGGAAATCTATAGAAATGTAAATATAAAGAAGCTCAATTCAATAGGCTCATGAATATTCTAAAGTTATTCAAATGATTGTCTACCGACATGAGAAAATAAACGAGAGGTTGTGTCAAATTCAGACTGCCGATGAAGAAATATGCAAAGTTCTTCAAGAGGTGGAAAGTTTCCTTTTTCCGCTCGCCGCAGGGTGGGTGGCGAAGGTAGTTGGGGGGGGGGGGGGGGGGGGGCTGAGTTGACCCAATCGCCATTTTTAGTATCTCATTTCACCAGCCGTGGCTTCCTCATTGCGGTGAACAGACACTTGGCGAAACTTTTTTAATCTACTTCTTCCCTTCTCTTGAATTGGATAAATGTTTAACACTCCAATTATTAACTAACTTCTATGGAAAAGTTTCGGCGACGTCAAAATGCTCCCACAGTTTGAATTAGTTAGCAAAGATTGAATAAGAGAATGGAAATGATTTAATTTATATACTGCAGGACGCGAGAAAGATAAGTCGTTTTTTAATTGATACTTTACTTTTTGAGAGGATGCCATCAGGAAACGAGATTGGAGTGGTTATTTGTAAAGTATGACTACTGTTCAAAGTCTTGAAGTTTAGTCGTTGATGGGCAAGCTTTTACTCGATGCCAATACTTGGGGAGTAATTTATAAGTTCATTGTCTAAGCAAGTAGAGATTATAAAATGTGACAAATAAAATAAATATGAAACAATAACAGCAAGAATGCATACATGCTATTTGTAAAAAAAAAAGTCAATTTATTGGGGGTACTCAATCATTGCTGTTATATTTGGAAAACTTTAAATCGATATTCCCTTCCCTAATACACAGAACCTTTTTATGTATAACTTCTCTCATGTTGTGGGCAGAAGACATTTAAAATTACGTTTGATTCAACGAAGATAGAATATGTTCATTGACAGGTTTACATTAGTTCAACAAAATTGTCAAATTTCCATGTATTAGTACGTACTCAAGACTTTTAGTAGATCATGATTTGAGCAATAAAAATCTGTTGGATTGTACGAAAATTGTGAAAGGAGCTAGAAATTTTTAGTTAAACAAAGTTGAGGGTTCCTCGAAAGATGCTAATAATTACGTATGAATTAAACAAAATGGCACAAAATTGCAGTCAGCATCCAATATGTGTAAATTATACAAAATGTAATCATCCTTGTAAAAACACATGTACGTTAACATAATGGCACGCTGCCAATAAAACCTTGCATTCTGGGAACTGAGCTCGATGTCATTTATTAATCATATAATTCCAGGAAGTTTTGAGTTGCTAATTGTTGAGAGTAGTGGTGGACATACTTGATACTCTAGGGCTACTCATATTATTGTAATGCCAACTGTTGTCAACCCACAACATTGTGACTTTGTATTTGTTGACAAACCAGAGACGATTTGTTTTGTTTAAATTCATTGCAGTAACAAATTTTATCGCTCAAATCAAATTAATAACATCACTACGTATTTCTCTCTACCTTTTTCTCAATCACGAACTCGACATGTTGCCTGATGAAGATGAAATTCTGCAGATAATTGAGAGAGTGTAGCAAGCGCTTCCTAGGGAATCTTATGCCACATTCGCCGTTGTTTGATCTTTGTTTGTTTTTTAGAGTTTTTATTGGCAATGCCAAGGGCACACCGCTCAACCAATCTATCGCAAATTTTGTACATCACTAATATGTTAAGAGCTGTCTCGTGTAATGCTTGTAACGAGTTAATGTGATATTTTAAAATTAAAATAAGATCCGTTGACCGATCAACAACTTTACATGGTCATTGTGACTAATGTTTTAGGTGTTTCTGACCATTTTCAGACAAAGCTGTCGAAGATTATGTCCATAATGTCAATATCTGAAAGAGATATTGTCATTTAATGAACATATTATGCTTGTTTTGAATTATTTGTCACATTCACTTAAAGAAATTTTAACAAATAATCACTCCCCCATTTGACGCATGTCGTCTTCTAGATTATCAAAGGTCTCACGCATGCAGTATGAAGGAAGGCTCATTCATCAACGTGTTACACAGATTGTTTTCCTAGTGTGTAGTGGTGGAGAGATGTAATGTAAACCCTCAATCTACCCTTCCATGCATTTACGCTAGTTTAGACCACCCCTCGACCGGTATCACTGGAAAATTTGTTTGAATGTGGTGGGGGGGTAACTGGAGGGTTTACCTTTTTGAGCGAGCATAGCAAACGACTTCATTCTGCACTTTTGGACACTTTATCTGTTTTTATATTGTTTTTTTGTGTTTGTTTGACCCGACCCACAGGCCACATTTTTTTCCGATCGAGCTGAAATTTTGCACATATACTAATATCATTCTAATCTAATCTTGAATAGTTTTTTAGAGCTGACCTCTGATTGGTTCAAAAATTAAAATAGCTTACGATTGGTTGAAAGTCAAAATGCTCCGATTAAGTTCAAATTTTGCATGGACCATTTAATATCCAGTGCATCTTAGATCTGATTTTCTTGATGGATCATAGTGTATATATGGCTATTCTCAGTTTCAATGAAGTCAGGTAATTTTATTTTGATCGAGTGGATCGTATTTCAATTCACTATGGATGTATATGTTTTATGTGCCTTACGATATTCCGGTTGGCGATGTTGCGCGTTTGGGTGCTCGCTCATCAACGCGTTACACTGAGCGTTTTCCTAGTATCTAACATCCTCACTGTCTCACATCTCTCTTCACGGAACAGGTTGTCTGAGTGGTAACGCTCTGAACTTGTATCCCGGAGGCCCGGGTTCGATTCCCGCGGCCGTCCTTCATGACTGTTTTATTTCGTGGTTTTCCCTCAGTCGACAGGCAAATGCTGGGAAGGTACCCTACTAATAGGCCACGACCGCCTCCTTCCATCCTTACCTACACTTCACCATCATCTCTCAATCATCATCATAATAATTCATCCGTCGCCATTAGCCTCGCTGCAAAACAGTGCGACGTTAAGCCCCAGACGACAAAAATAGACACATCTCTCTTCCTCTCAACATCTCACATCTGTTTTCTCTGTCCACAGCTGGAGAACTCCGGCGACCCGCTCGACTTCCAGAACCCGCAGCAGCTGAGCTACTGGACCTGCGTGTACTTCTTGATAGTAACCATGTCTACGGTCGGTTATGGTGATATCTACTGTAAGACCGTGCTAGGCAGAACGTTCCTCGTCTTCTTCCTTCTAGTTGGCTTGGTAAGTCGCAGAGACTGTACCGTAGAATTATCAAGGACATTTACCAGGACACTAGAAGTAACGATAGGAAGAGGTGTGAACTAAATTCAAAATGTGTTTGAGAAAATGATAATCAGCACGATTTTTTGATCAACACTTTGGCGGTAAATTTGTTGCGAGTCCTCTAGGTAGACTATGGTGCGTCAATTATTGTATACGTCATTCATAACATTATGATACACATACACATGCAAATTTACATTTTAAATACACAACGTAAGAGAAGCTAGGGCTGCTGTAGAAATTTACGGCTATTTTCCCTAAATCCGGATATACGCATACTCATTATTTACTCCACTGTTATGCAACTTTGGGAAGTAGTTTTGATACCCAATTTCTGAAAATTCCATTGAAAAAATGTAAAAAATACTTTAAAAAAACGTATTTTTCATTTTTTTTTAAATTTTCTCATAGCATTCTTAGAAAATGGGTACCTAAAATACCTCCCGAAGTTGCATAAGAGTGGAGTAAATAATGGGCCTAGGATATATGTACGCCTTTTGTGAATATTTGACACAGCCGTCAGTTTCTACAGCGGTCCCCAGTCAGAAAACATATAAATAAATGGAAATGTTACTAACCAATTTATCTTCAGATATCACTCAGCTACACATAACGACAGTTCACAATTGGTAAGCTAAATATATGTATCTTTTTATTTCCTCCAATTTATTAAATCTCCTATCAATTGAAATGCATCTACAACAATTGGACTCGATTACCAGCAACTGTGGATGAGTTTTCTAATGTCCAGCAGCTGCAAAACAATCGGCATAACTCTGCAAGCGACATTCAATCATGCTTAACTGCAGTAACAATTTGACGCGATCCAGTTGCCTCAATGCTGGCTAAATGAAGATATTACACATTTCATTAATCATCTCGATGCTGGATCTGCTCAATTGCACATTAATATTCATCAATATATCGCAATAAAAGCTGAACGGCAAAAGCTGTGAACCGTGAATATCGCTGCTGTGTAGAATTATTGGGAATGCCGAGAATTAAAATCCTACCGAATGAGAAAGTTGGTTCAAGCGTTAACGCTCTTGCGTAGTATCGGGCTCGATTCCTCACCGACCAATGTTTCGTTGTGATGATGGGATGATTTTTTATTATAGTCCACGACGGTCTCCCTAATCATCCTTCCCCAATCGCTAGTATCATCTCCGAATCATTCTCATAATCATTTCCTGCTGTAATTAAAATCCATTTTGATAAATCCTTCATCTGTCACCATTTGTAAAATTGCATTTGTAACAATTTAGTAACATTAAAACATCAAAACATTGTGCTGAAAAGCGCGAATTATCATCATAATCATTAACAGCAGTCTACAAAAATATTTTAATATAAATCCTTTCTCAGTCACCATTTGTAAACTTTTCCTGAAAACTATAACAATTTTACACTTTCAAACATAGTCAACACACTCGCTCAACACACAAAAATCACACTCATTCACCATTGACTCAACCCATAGCCTACCCCGAGCGACTCGCTCAGTCAAAAATATTTTCTCTCTCTCTCTCTCTCTTTCTCTTCTCTCTCTTTCTATCTCTCTCTCTCTTTCCTTGCTCGACTGCCGAGCATGGTCGGTACACAGGTTTCACCAAGAGTTGAACAATAGTGCTACACGTCGCCGAATATGCTGGTACTCCAGTCACACTAAAACGAACTGTCTCGTCAGCATCCTTTGCTCACTTCGGACACAACGTGGAGATCACTTCTTCGTCGCGTTGATGACATATCGGATGGTTTGCGTCATGAAGTACCAGATACTGTTTCCTACAGTTGACTTCAAAATTATAGGAGTTGACTTAAACTTAATTCGATACTTGTTGGAAGTTCAGTACCAGTACATTCTGGTTTTATACTATCATTCTTTGAATTCTGAGTTTGGGATTTCTTTTGTTTGATCATTTAAGGGGTTATTTAGGTTATTGTGTTTTAAAACCAATATAATATGATTTAATAAATAACTTCAACCAAATTTCACGATGTTTTGGGCAGATTGGCATCTTGAAAGTGAACCATCCGGCGTTTGTTAAAACATCAGCGAAGATTTGGGCTTTTTAAGATCTTTGTAATAATTATTTTTGTGTTTTTATGAAGTAGCTTTTATTTTACGGGCAGATCAAAATCGCATAAAGCTAATCCTACATGGCACGAGTCATACATTTTTACTACAAAATCAGTAAATGTTAGTGCAAAAGTGGTTGTAATATCACAGGGATAATTCTTGCAATCATTTGTTGGAATAAAGTGTGACGAAAGGATGCTTTTGAGCTGAAAGTTATTTTTTTTTCTTTTGAAACCAATGAAAAATCTTTCGGCGACTGGTCGTACTATTTTTTGGCACTGGCCCATATTTTGTTATTAATTATATTTAAGTTATGTTGCACTTTATGTCTTAATTCTGAGTAATTATAAATTGGCAAATCGTATTAGCCCTGTTTAGTTATAAAATATTAATTTCAG
Organism: Leuctra nigra; assembly: GCA_934045905.1. Classification (NCBI taxonomy): domain Eukaryota; kingdom Metazoa; phylum Arthropoda; class Insecta; order Plecoptera; family Leuctridae; genus Leuctra; species Leuctra nigra. The sequence goes on from OW203771.1 coordinate 25,091,578, forward strand.
GAAAGCTGTACATATTTAATCCTTTTCATTATCTTTTATCTAAATGGTACTCTCATGTTAAAATTTTACACTGTTTTTAATTGTATTTATCATCAAAGCGATAATTTTATTAAGACTTTTATAAAAAAAAAATCCGCAGTCACTGTTAACAAACTCCGATTGAATTTTGATGATGAAAACAAAAATATGTGATATCTTCAACTTTTTCAGATGTACGTCCAGACTTGTGTTCTTCGTCGATGTGTCTTCAACTTTCTTATGTCATTCTTTTCTTTGTGTCCTTTAAGTTTCCTTCTCATGGTCTAACAATACTAATAATAATACTAACCTTTGTATTCTATCCAGCTTGCAAAATCATGCGGACACAAATATTTGCATATTCAATTTAAATCCATAAATGAATAGTAAGAGCAAATACCTCTGAGGGTTTTTGTTGATGAAATAATTTGCATGATTTTTCTCCTCAAGCTTTTATCACTATACAAGGACTAGTGATATTTCTTGCAGAAACTTGACGTAATACTTCAACAACGTTTCGTTAACACTGTTGCTTTAAATTTTCTAATAAAATAAATAAATAAATAAATATCGACCGTTTTCTACATAAAACACAATAAAAATTAAAATAATATAATTAAATCTCAGTTCGAATCTATCTTAACCTCTAGTCAGGTTCGGCATAAATCCGCGCTAAAGGCGTAAGATTGTTTAAGGGCAGCGACGTTAATTCAGTAATTTTGTTAATTAGAATTGCATGCTTTAGTCATTCTACATAGCACACAATTCCAGTAGCCAAGCGAAAATTCTCCAGTCATTATTACTCTGGTCTTTTGAAACAAGTGGTTCACAAATGTTGTCCCTGTACGTGCTTTATTGCTGTTTGCACGGCGCTTCGGAATATGTGTATGGTGAATAGGCCCCTGCGCACAGCGAATATGGGAAGGTATTAGTTTATAACTTTATATATTATGTTATATTATCTTCTTGTTTTTATATGCGTTCGGTACATATCCTTTTTTTACAATAAATGAAATAATGTGGAAATCACATAGAAACAAAATTAAAGTTCTCAAAATTGCACAGGATTTTGAACTCATTTAAAATCTTATCAATAACGTGAATATAGGTGTATTGAAGTTTGACTTAATTTTATTGAATCGTATGCCAACCAGAAAGACATTTGGCTAGTTCGATTTTGAACCGTCCGACACAACATCGAATTTGTACCCATTATTTCAATTGGCCTGAGTAATGCGTGATTAGTGATTTCGCTGTTTGTCCATAAAGTTCATTGGCCCAGAAGTCTCTTGGCAAATCAATAAAACGAACATTTATTATGAAAAAGTTTTGTAATATTCTTAAGAAGTTTTAAAACGCGATGTCAAACGCTCTTGACTCCCTAAAGACTTCTGTACCAGTTTCTATTATTAGCTTTCTTCTTCGTCTTTCGTTCTTTATGCACGAAACTTCGATCTCTGTTTATCTCTGTTATCAATCTTTTCAACAACTTCTCTCTGAAGACTTGGAATGAATTTCCATAGAAATGTTTTTAACAATGAATTCCTTTTACATTCGAAGTGCTATTGATATTTTAGAAATCTAATTTTGCATGATCTGTGAATGGAAAGGAGACGACTTTGATGCAAGTGCTGGAATGAATTGGATTAATACCACCGAACTCATATTTTCTTTAAATAGATTTCTTTATTGAAGTCAATTAAATGAATTGTGATTCGTAATGAAGTATTTCGACATTACAGCCGATCTTCTTAACTATTTAGTTAGATTAAAGTCCTTGTCTATTATGTTATTCTGACACTGCAAATAATTCTGAGATAGATATCATTTTAAGTAGATTTCTAAATAGTAACTAATTTAATTGAAACAAAATCTATTTTCAATTCCAGTTATTTGCACTTTTTCCCTTAAACATCATTTGATTGAAACAAGGATTCATACCTATCAAGTTGCACATATTGCACGTAGTGAATTCACAACTAGTTTCACTCGCCTGTTTTGAGGCGATATTTTTATTGTTACTAGAAACAGTACTGCATTGATTCTTTGGCACTCATTTTATATAAACAATAAGTTGTTTCTGAGATATCTTTTCCAATTTTTAACTGAAGTTTGAGTCCAAAGTGTGTTGATTCTTTTTAATTATGCTTCAATATCACGGATTCTCAGAAACAAAATATTGTTTTAATTGATCGCCGCTGTACGTTTGATGGTGCTTAGAAAACGTTGTTGCTTAACTTTCATCTTATTGGTGTCAACATCACGATTTCTAATTAAATCGTGGAAAAATGTAGGATTCATTCTGAAATTATTAATTAATGATAAATCGTTAATTAAAAAAATACAACGTTTTTCTTTAGGACCTTCAAACTCAGTCACTTTTCGTAGTCAGTAGCCAGCACCTAGTGTTTTAGCACCCTCAGTTTTAGCACAGGACTTATATTTTTCCTGCATTTTACACCATAAATATCGGTACAATTTAAGTCCTTTTTGAAGAGGCTATCCAAGTTAAGGTACCTATTCTCAAATCTAATCATTCCAATCAATTCAAATCATTTAAAAAGACATTTCTAGCCTTTCGAAATCATAATAAGCCATGTTGATAAGCACAACATCTTATGAATTCTCGTAAATTTTTTTAAAATTAAGATATAAAGACAGGTTGATTCTCGACCTAAAATGGTGTAGACATCTTAATATATTGGATGGCCTTTCGAATGTAGCAGTAGTTGACTTCGTGTTTTCTTTGTTGTTTTTTTGGCACGCATTTTGTAGGCGATGTTTGCCAGTAGTATCCCGGAGATAATTGAGCTCGTAGGGACCCGCTCCAAGTACGGGGACGAGTACAAATGGGTGCATGGAAAAAGGTACACGAATTGCATTCAATTAACACGTAGTCGATTTCATAATACGATTGCCGGCCTTCTTTTTTTAAAATCGCAATTTTTTCACTTTTTTCACATTTTTTAATTTTTACGCAATTTTTTTTTATCAGTGAGTTAGTTAAATTTTAACAAACAATATTTTGTTATTGCTAAATTTGTGGTGATGGTTGAGCTTTATATTTCTATCGACATGGTAAAACAGAACAACATAATTAGTTGAACATAATTAGTTCAATAATGTTCAAAAAATTAAATTTTAAATTTTTTTGAGGTATCCGAATGGTTTACGAAGTTGACCAAATAAAATTGAGGTAATTTTTACTGCTTGCTGTAAAATAACAGAATGGTAATCATTATCTAATGATAATTCTAGATATTGGCGCTTTTATAAGTCGATTTGTTTTTGTCCCGCAATCTTAATATGAAATACACTACATATTTACACAGAAGTCTGGACGAGTATTTTGTGCTGAACGTTTGGGAATTTGGATCTGCGCATTTATTAGTGTTGAAATCGCATTGTCCAATATATTGATTAGAACCCGAACTCAATGCTGAGTTTGTATTCGCATTAATCCTTCGTGCAAAACAAAATGCTAATTCAATTACGTTATTAATTTGCAAACTTAAAACATCAAAATATCCATCCAAACTTCTTAAGTTGAACAGCTTTGAAACTATTTTTTGAGTACAACTTACTAAGAAATTGATACTTAAATGGTCAATATAATTAAAATATAAATAAAAAAATTGCAAGATTTAATAATAAGCAAAAGAAGATATGGTTCAAAACTGTTAACAGTGCAAAGAAACAAGTAGGTTACGTCGCTTCTAGTTTTGCGAATAATCTTCGTCTGCTGCCCTCATTCTGAAATCGTATAGATTTTCTCTTAAAACAGTCGCGCATTTCTTTTACACGATTCTCTCCCGCGAAATTTCTTTCTCTCGCGCTGCATTAATCCAGTGAAACTCTTTCGAGTTGTTAAAAACCCACGAACCAGATCGTAATTTTATTCATGGCGCAATTTACGACGTTGCGTTTTTGATATAGAAAAACAAAATTTGCATTGCCTTTGCGTGTGGCCGATGGATAACATCTGGCAACATTTTTACATTCAAGACCGTCAAACTGGATCGCAACTGAATTTTAAATAATACAATATCGACTTCGACTAATGAGAACTGACTTTCTCTTTTGCGAAACTTCTCAAACTATTTTAACATAAACAACGCTAAACGTTTTCAAGATAATTGATTTGTGAAATTCATATAAAAACAAACGTACCTACTCTAAAAAACATAAGGTGATAAAGATACTCCGTGTAAAAACGACACTATCTTGTAAATATACGGTGGCCTTAATTCATTGATGCTCACATGAAAGAATTAAATTCAAACTACGAAAACCCCATTATAATTTTAAACATTTATCTGGTCTCCTGGCGCCATCCCTTATTTTGACTGTTACATCCATTCTAAAACGTTCTCAAGTGTGTGATTTAAAAAAAAATTAATCCAAGGTATTGAAATTAGCGCCATCATTCCGACTGGCGGCAGTTCTTAAAAAGTTCGGAAAGCACTCAAAATTATCGTTTTTGGTTAGGTTTTGTAATTCAATTATTGGGTAATAAAAACATAATTTCAATACCTATTACCATAATAATATCATGGATTGAAATATAACAGCTTAATATTGAATATTATCCAAGTTTCTGGTTCATTTGGAATAAACGATGAATTTAAAATTCGTTTTCTTTTCTAACTCATTGTTTCCTAACGACATTTATACTTTTCGACATCTACAGACCTTGGTATTGAAGCTGATATTGGAAGTAAAGTTCTAATGACGTCACCTAATATTTACAAGATGGCTTCTTCTACACGGCGCTTTAAACTACCTGTTTGTGGTGTGAACTGAATTAAGTATTTATAATCTCCACTGTTGATAAGTCATCAACTGTGGTCAGTTGTTTTTTTAACAAATTGAGACGAAAGTCACTGAAATTTGGACATCGATGAAAGGACTTATCTACTTGGAGGTTATAAAATTATACGATTTTTTTTGTAATAAAGGCTTGGTTGTTGATTCAAATTTTAGCAAAGACTCTGCCAAATTAGTCATTGAAATAATAATACTAATAAAAACTAATACACCCAAGTTCTTGTTAGTAAAAGTATCTTATTATATGAAGCAACTTGCACGATTTTAGACTCCAAGATAAAATCAATTTATACTGAATTGTCGAAACACAAATATAAATTTTCTATCCTAATAGTCATCATACAACTATCAAGATATAAACGAAAAGATACTAAATAATTGCATAACTTTTTTTAGAAATGTAATATTATTTATTTTTATTACATCGACCGTTTTTTAGAATCGTTTTCAAAACTCATACTTTCCAGTCCTTCACCATGCCAAATGTAATGTACATTTTCATAATCACCAATAACATTGATTATTATGCCAAGTTTGCCCAATTCACTGAAATGCATTTCCCATCTAACAATATAACCCTTCTTAGTACATATCATGAAGCTGAAACTGGTATTCAAATAGTTGTCAGGTTTGCCATGTTCTATTTGAGACATGAATTTCTTTTTGGAAACTAATAATGAATTATGTTTTGGCTTTATGAGCCGAAATTACTCTATATTCATTTGGCATACGTTTGAAACGTAAGATATTTTTTTTGAAGTATCTAGGAATCAGTTAATTTAGGCTTCGACGCGGTATTTCAAAAACTTACCAACTGGAAAGTTCTAATGATGACTTTAGTATTTGTATTACCAGTTCCTTTTTTATAAAAACTAATTCATATTTTAGAACTTGGATATAAAATAACAAGTGCTTCTGATGCCTGGAAACTTTTACACATAGAAATGTAAATATGTTAAAATATTTACACCAATGCTTACTGATTTAATAGTGTTAGCTATGAAGACAGAGAACCCCCCACTTCCACCCCCCCAAACTGTGCCGTGATGAAAATTAACTTGTGGGTTGTCCCGACCCGGTTTTATAGGCGGTGTTTGCCAGTTGGATACCGGAAATCACCGAATTGGCGGGAAATCGCTCGCGCTACGGCGGCCAGTATAGGAGGGAGCGTCGGAGGTACCCAAAACTACCCCCACACACACACACCCGAAACTACCCTACTGACACCCTCCTCGACTACAACCCCCCAACCCCACACCCTCACGGCAGTCATTTGCCAAGTTTGATGATTCAATCAAAGCCGTATGAAGTTTTTACTTAACAAATTATGCTTGTGATATTTAAATGAATGACAACAGAAATGAAATACAAAGTGGTATCAAGAAAATGTAACAATTTGAAGAGCCTTGATGTCAGATAAGACGTTATTAACACAAAACTTGGTCTTGGCTGTAAATACAAGACTTTTAGTTGCAAATGCGGTAATTTGTCTTATTTCACTCTTTGTCTCTATTTTTCTCGTAACATATTTCAAATAAGTTTTCACATATTGATAATGGAGCATTAATTACAAAACAAATAAGCTAAAAAGCACTATGTTTATTTTCTGGAAATTAGTAATTAGTACATTGCAACATGGTACCATTAATTGACAACTTCTCCTTCCATAAAAAACGAAAAAAAGTGCGAATTTCAAAAAATGTATACCGTTTATTAGTATTCTTTCTGTCTGTCAATCAATCTGTAGTGTTCTTTAACTCTCCACTAATTAGTTAATTAATACTAATCGTGTGCATTATTTAGCGATCATCTCTACTTCTATCTTATGTGTGTTTGTCTCTAGGAATCTAAATCAATTTTCAATCCCCAAAAAAATATTTTGTCTTTCTATCTACCAATAGCCAATGCCATTATATTAGATAATGCAGAGTGTTTCTTGGTGGCATGTTTTTAAGGCTTCACATAATTTTATCTATTTTAAACATTATAAATAAATAACAAATAGATAATTTACAATATTATGTATCCCATTGAGATATTTTAGAATAATGTAGAATTGATGCTAGATTCGTTATGGGGGAAATATTGATGGCAATTAAGAGTATTAAGCTTGACTACTTAATGTATTTCCCTGACCACATAAAATGACGACCCTCACAAGAGAGATGATAGATGCACCTCCGTTCCTTGTTTAAATTAAAGTGCACAATTAGCGGGCCCATGCTTTTACTAGTAGTAAACAGTTTGCAGAGACTACGACGTATGACAATATATTATTCGGTTAAGTTTTCAAGATTTCATGCACCAAGGGACATTGGCTGGTTGGTGGATGAGAATTTCAAATGTTGCAAAGGTATTTCATCCCAAATATGCCAAGTAAGTTACGAATTTGGACCTATTATTATCGGTTTACTTTATTTTCTTTTATTCGTTTAGTCTTAACGTATACTTATGAAACTCTACGGAGCCTTTTAATAGTATATTTTTTAATATGTCAATTATTGGAGTTAAAAATAGACAAATATTAAAAAATATTAAAAAGACATGATTCTAAATTATTCTTAAACACAGACAGATTTGTCAGATTTGTCTTCTTTCTTTCGCCGGGAATTTTTTATAAGTGGCTGTTTCTTTCGACAGCGTAATTCCCAACGCAAAAGACTCGTGTAGATTCTCTCAAAGGTACGTAGTAATTTCCCGGCAACAGTGTAATTTATCTGTAATAGCCATGGGACGAATAATTTAACGCATGGCCAAAAACCGCAAGCAAAATTAACGAGCCCACAGAGAAGTGGAAGCTGAGCTTTTTTAATTGAAGTATTGTTAAAAATTTAATTAGAATCTTTGAAATTAGTTTGTTCTCACCTAGTTTTTGGTGATAAAACAAATCTCAAAGCGTATGATTTAATTATGAACATTAATTAATTATTAGAAGTTGTCTTTGGCTTATTTACAATACTGAAATTTCGTCTTCGGATGCGAAATGAAAATGAAAGAAAAGTTGTATAATCAAGTTTATGTAAGTGAAATTAAATTATACAAGCCCGTAATATTTCACCGAACTTGTAAAGTAACTGAAGTATACATTACATTAATCACAATTCAAATTCATGTAGGGCATAAAACACGACATTAATTAATAAAATGGAAAACTTTCCATTTAATCTCCTGTTAGTATATTCAATATATTTAATTAAATTTGTACAAACTTCAAAGTATACGCATTATAGGTACGAATTATTTTAAAATATATGTATTATATTAAAAATAAAAATTTCATAAAATACATCACAAATTTTTCAAAATGGATTTTAACGAGATAATTTTACTTTACTTTGTTCTATTTGGGATGAAATCTGCCATTAAAATCTGCCAACTTGTTATTGTGTTCCTATGATGTTGTTTGCTCCTAACAAGCCAGCGTTTCTGTAAGTGTGAAGTTTCCACCTCATCTCTTCGCATCATTTGCGAGTGTGATTTCATGTTAGCATTTTTTCACTAATCACTAACAAGTCTATAGGCTGCTATAACGAGGTTCATAGAGACGAGCGGGAGTCCGGATCGACGATGCGCCGAAATTCAAGGTTGTGGACAAAAAAGAAAATACTTATTATAAGTTTCTAGGTGACAATAATGCTTGTGCTGTGTTACGTGTTTCTAGAGTTTATGTTTCAATGTGTTTCTGTAGTTTATTGTGAGAAAGTTTTTTGATTTAGATTTAAAGCCCCATTTACACGGTGCAATTTCTTGAACAACTTCTGTGCCACAGAGGTTCTGCTCGTGCGCAGTATCCCTTTTGAGATGATAAAGGTAATCTGCACACGTGCAGAACTTCTGTGACACAGAAGTTGTACAAGAAATTGCACCGTGTAAATGGGGCTTTAGAAGTTACGAGGAATTTGTTTTCCAATATTCCTTTTTAACGAGGCTTTTGTTATCTTATTGAAACCAAGAATAGTTCATACAAATATAATAAAATAATATGTGAATGATTTTGTAGAGGAAGGAAATACATCAAAGAATTTATCGAGATTTAGAGATTAAAACTATACTTTTTTAGTTTACTTGATAAATACTTCAAAGTAAATGCGTTCATGGATTCAGGTAAATGTGTGTTTATCCATTTGTGGGTATTTGTGGAGTACCTAGTCGTAATGTGTAACTGTGGTGTTTTTAGGCTATATTTTAATTTTATTATCTTTAAAAGGTTACATAAAAAGCTGCATTTAATAATCAATATCATGATTTAAGTAAGTAGATATAAGGACATCCCATTAGAATCAATGTTTTAAGTGTACGAGTGTGATTTTTACATTTAAAGCATGGCACATTATATACCCTAGAAACTTATATTTTGTTTGAAATAAACCATTTTTAAAAATTAGTCATGACACACTATACAATAATTATTAAAACATTTTTAACCGCAAAATACACAGAGCAACGCTATAGGTATATTAGTTTTCAAATGCTTCTAGTACTGTAGTTCATAATTTTACAACACTTTTATTCTATTTATGTAGATACACGTTCAATGTTCAATTTCTGAAGCTATCAAAAACTGGATACTTGACTCTTCAAAAATTGTGTTCAGATCCATCTACATATTAATTAAACACTTTTTCTAAGCTTCGTCATTTAATTTTGAATTAAACGTTGAAATCGTAACTCATGAACTTTTCACAAAGTCTTGATTAGATATTAAAGTTTAAATTATTGTTAAATTTTAACTAAAAGTAAACATTTTGAAAATCTAGGAAAGGGTTTGTTAAAAGTTCAAATGGAATTGATATTTCAAATATTAACACCATACTCGGAAACTGAATTTAACTAACGAATGAAATGTTTGTAAAATCGTTTATTTGGTTTAACCAGTATCAATTTACAATAACAACTTTTTACATTTCGTGACTTTTGCAGTTCAAAACGCTCTAATAATTAATAAATTTTGTCTCGAACTAATTTTTTAAAAATAGTTTATTTTAATTTTCTTTCAACCTTTACAAAAAGTATAATCTAATAATTATCTTCATAAAATAACACCAACAAAAAATCTCCAAGAAACATAACTTTTAATTCACCATTCTCAGTGCGTGTGTGTGTTGTTTGTTTCTCTCTCTTTCTCTCTCTCTCTGCCCGATGTCGTCTCTCTCTCACTGTTGCTTGCCTCGCGAATTCGGGTAGGCGATATTCGCGAGTTGCATACCCGAGATCATTGATCTAATCGGTACTAGGCCGAAATACGGCGGCACGTTGAAGAACGAAAGAGGAAGAAGGTGAGAAGAAAAAAATGTCAACATCAATGTCGTCACTTGATTATGTAGATACGTGATAGTAATGGAAAATTAACTTCAAAATAAGTGCATTTTTAAGCAAGTATTTCATTGTTTTTGTTGATTGATTAACCGGTATTTGAAGTACTTATTTTACGTTTATGAAAATATATATATGCTCTTATTATTGTATTTAATTTTGCAATATTATCTACCAAATGTATTGATTAGTTTTGTCCGAAAGAAATCATCTAGATATCAGATTAGGAAAACTTCAAAACATACTCTATGTGTGTATTGTTCTACACTAGTTAAATAAACGAATCATTTAATAGAGTCTCTATTTTCTGAAGCAGTCAGAAGTAAACACTTTCTTTTGGACAAATTTCAAAGAGGTCATTAAAACTAAAGACTTTGACACATTATATCATCCATGATTAAGAATTTTTGGCAATTAGAAGTACATTTTAAAATCTGATAGCATACAAATTTATATAAAATTCTTCATATTTGTTTCGTTGATATAAGTACATAATGCTGCTTATTCAACAAATAAAATTCAGTACACACTTTTCATACAACCAGTTCGTATAAAATCAAGATGAAGAAGGTGACAAAATGTTTAGGTTTTAAAGTACAAAGATTACAGTAGAAAGCAAGCCCAAAGAGTGTACACATTCATCGATAAAATCCCTTGTCATAATATATTTCGTTTAAAAACAACCCAAATAAATCATAATTCCCAAAGCAATAACACTAAATCAAACAAAAGTGGGGTTGACTTTTCGGCACCCTCTTCTTTGTAGACCATTTTTATCTTGAATTCTGCTCGTCTCTCGAAGGCGTGAACAGAATCTGCTATCAGCACCGACCGATATGAAAGGTGATAGATTCTCACCATACCAGCGATTTATGTGAACACTCTTTCATCATATGTTGTAGAAATTGACTTTATACCTTCTTTGAACTAAGAACAACATTCGAAACTTCCATTGAATTTATACCTACATCTGCCACCATTTGTAAAATTCAGTTTGTCGTGAACGAACGGAGGTTTCGGGTTGCCGTTCTTAGTCAGCGGTGGTTATATGTGTGTTCATAAGAAATATCTATAGTCACTAGAAACAGTAATAAGAAACGTATTTATTTTAATGGTGGCGTTACAAAACTGCAAAATAATATTCTTTTGAGGTCAAATAGAAATCTTCGCTAAACTGACCTATTTAAAAAGTTAGAAAAAGACGAAAAAGTAAAAAAAAAATCCTTATTAAATTGCAGTCGTATACATAAAGAAATGTACCTTTCAAATTATTTTACGACACTTTTTAAAGATTATTAAACTACGAATAAGTTTAAAGCGTATCTTATAAATGTTCTACAAAATTACAATAGTTACTAATTATTTCGTTTCAATCAAAGTGCAACGTGCACCATTGCGTTTATTACTTCACGCACTATTTCATTTCCACGTACACTACCACTATTGAAACCAAATCGGAAGCAAAACAGACCGCAATTCATAACGCAAATGTGAGGCACACATTCCAGCTCAGTTGACGCCTATAAATGTCTGTTTTACATAAATCCAGTGATTTACAATCATCTACCACGGTGAATTTATAGCCGACAATATAATTACAAATGTTTCACGCCATAAAACGGAATCGGTTGCACTTAGGTTGTTATTAGACAAGCGTGTGTTTAATGTGAATGATCATCCACGCATAATCGTAACAGGATTTGAGTTAAGGATGTTAAAAGTGATAATGTATGTATTTAATCATTGAAATCAATTATATACTATTTCATGATTTAATAAAAGTTGACTACATAAATAACTCTTGGTTAATAAAATAATTCTTATCCGGCCAAATTAATATACAGAAATTGTATATTTTTTGAAAAATGCCGTTCTTAAATTTGGTTGAATCTCTATAAATATTTCAAACTTCATTTATTTTTTTGCAGTTGACGTCGTTAAAAGTATATGAAAGAAAAGCGATATTGTCAGTGTTCTAATATCCATAGTTTTGATATGTATTGTACAGTGTTTGCGGGTTTGTTGAATAGAGTGATAGTGATATAGTAACTAGTTAATAGTGCTGTAGGCGCATGTTTTCACCACTAATTCTAAAATGTGCTAGTTGCAATTATGGCTAGTCAAATAGACACCTAAACATGACTAGTGTTTTGAAGATACAAAATTCCATTCTCACCCTTAAGTGTACCAGTAGAAGTAGGCCCCAGTAATTAAAAATAAAGTCAACCATACAATCAATTAGCTTTAAGAAAGATATACTTTATATATAAGACTTTAAGAATTTCATACCATATTTTAAGTCTCTGTAAAAGGGCTGCAGACCTCTTAAAAGTAATAGTTTACATCAGAATGACGATTTAGATACCAAAAAAATTTAAAAGTAAGAGCTTCCACAATATTATTACATATTTGGAATCGATGTTTCAAATCTGCCCCCCCCCCCCCCCCCTAAATAAGGCAAAGAACCCTATTACACTAATGTAGGTACACAATTTTCATCAAAGAACTTTCTTCACTATCGAATGCATTTTATCTTTCAACTCCTCAAATACGCTTCATCTAAGAGTACGTTTATATCACTGTTCCCACATTAGGGATTAAGAATGTCGTGTAAATGTACAACTCAAGAAGTGAGATGCACGCGTAAAGTTGAGCTATGAGTTGAGAGACAAATGCCGATGCGAGTGAACGAAGTTCTAGCGCCCTGGACCGATCTAACCGGTGTTTCTGCGTGTATTCTAGACACATCGTCGTCTGCGGTCACATCACCTACGAGTCGGTCTCGCATTTCCTCAAAGACTTCTTGCATGAGGACAGAGAAGATGTAGACGTCGAAGTGGTCTTCTTGCACAGGTATTTCATTTGTTGGTCCACTCCGTCTAAATCATTGCATTTCAAGCAATATCAAATATGCTGTTTTATTCACCTACTGACGTGTACCGACTTTTAAATTCCAATTGTGTACATTCACATAAAATTGTGCTACAAGGACACAAATGTACTTGCTACCCTAAACCAAAACACAACACAATAATCTATCTTAAAGGGACAGTTTTTAAATTGTGTGCTTAATTTTATACAGTTGATTAGGACTTTATTGCCATGGAAACAATGGCATTCCTTGAATGACTGTTGAAACTTAAATTTTGCAGGTCATTGAAAAGCTGAAATTTTCATTGAAATGTTTTACATAAAATTGTGTAGGCTCAAACAAAATTCGAATAATTATTTAAATTAAATAATATAATAAAAAATCGAACATATTTTCAACCATGAAGAACTGTCCATTCTATTTGTAAAACACATATTTGGGCAATATAGGTAAATATATATATTTATGTAGGTAAGGTACTCCATGAAAAAACATCAGAGTTAATATAAAAAAATCATTGTTACACTGTCTAAAGTAATTTATGTAATTCTCCCTCCGTAATAACACATTTAACCTTGTTGTCTGAACATACCAACTCACTTGACCCGATGTACTCTTGAACCTTGTGCATGGGTTCGAACCCCGGTGTCTAACATAACTTATATTCCAGGAAAGAGCCAGATCTGGAGTTCGAGGGCCTTCTCAAACGCCATTACATCACCGTCAAGTTTTTTCAGGGCTCTATGATGAGCGCCGTCGATTTGGAGCGTGTGAAGGTAAAGCGACGCCGTCCGTCGCGACGTCGATCACCATGCCTGATTACGACTCTGATACTCACACTTTATCTCTCTCTCTCTCTCTACTTTGATTCATTAGTAGCACTTTGGCAAACTGAAATGCGCAGTTGTGTTTTAGAGTTGGAATTTGTTATTCCAACTAGTAGATGTTGAATAGATCGTATTTACTGGCTCTTATTGAATCTTGTTAAAAATAAGTTGTGGGGACGCAACTGGATAGCAAACTGAAGATACGTTTTAATTTGGACTGAAGATATCAGTTTTAGAACATCGTATTCCTCTATTGAAACTTTATTTTTGTGTGTAAACAATACTTTTAAATGTCAACTTCGTCAACTTCCTAAAAAGCAGACATAAAGCTAATCATCAAAGTACCTATAGAGATCGGATTTGATGCAAATATGTAAGTTGATGAGTGATATCTCTTAATTCGCCAATTGAACGATGATATATTAAAAAAGTATCGCCAACGTAACTCCATCACACTTAATGTATGCTGCTACAAGATAAGACGGAATCGCAATCGTCAATCGGACGAAGCAAACCCACCAAATCTTCGGATCAAAGAAAGTTAAGAAAAATGTAAAATGCGAGTAACCGTTTGAGGTGAAAGCGTATTCACTCCAATCCTAGAGCCTTCACTTTCATAGTTGGCATTTTGCCCCGTGGTTTCTTTAGAAAGACGACGGGATAGACTTGATTAAACTGTCAGCCAGCAATTATTCATTCCAGAACGAACGGGGATCTGATTTCAAACATAGGTATTCCTGGAAAAATGTTCAATAGATTTCAGTGAAATCGCTTAAATTTGCTATCACATCTAATTCGTCCAGTTAAGGATGTTGGACGGAAATTGACTCCGACTAGCACAAAACTTTCGTTCCTGAAGTTTAAATTGCCGCGATATCTTTCCAAGATAAATGAACTTCGAAGTTAGCAATCTAGTAGTAAATTCAGAGGGTACATTCTGCGAAATTGCAACAGCAATTCATCGATGTCATCTTCCCTTTCCAATAACTCCATTCTCTTTATCTTCGCTTCCTGGAATCCACCCGAAATTCTATATTTTCAGGAATCTGTTTGGCGAGTCGCCAATATGCCGCACACATTTTCTATTTAGTATCCATTTTAGGTTTCGCGCTGTTGCCTTTATTTTCTCTCTCGCTCTGTCAATATTTCGTCTCCGGCAATTTGAACATATCCTGGTGAATTCCCACAGGAATAATCCCGACCTGGAGTTCGAGGGACTACTGAAGCGGCACTACACGACTGTCAAGTTTTTTCAGGGAACCATGATGAGCGCTGTAGATTTAGAGAGAGTGAAGGTAATGGGGATGACGATGTGTCGACAAGAGAGAGAAACTGTTTCGATGTGTCTATTGCTTCGTTGTTAGTCTCGTTAGTTGACATAATACATAGAACACTTGGTTGGGTTCACAGGTTAACACCAGGGACTTGTTCTCGTACTGCTTATGTTGTTGAATTATAACTTCAAAGTTCTTAAGGCAGTTTTCACATCTTTTTAAATACATTTATATTTTATTGTACCGTCATGCACTTTGAAATAACAAAACAATATGCTAAATCCTACTATACAATTCTTTACTTCTTGACTTCGTGACTTTTATCATATCGTTCTCATACGTCCAAACCAATTCTGATAGAAATTGATTCGCTCATAAGTTAGACTACGTTTCTCTTTTAAGAAAACAGTGAGTCAAAATGAGCCAACTTTGAACAAATTTGTTGATGGCAAGTCGTGGTGTTAGCGTGTGAATCGGCTGTAAAACACATGACACGTGGCAAACTGAAGTAATTCTAGTGGAGATATTTGACAGTGCGATGTCAGCTTGGAGTAAATTACTTCAGAATATTTTCTTTCCTCATTATCTTTTATTTCCATTTTATAGTCAAAGTTTCAAAAAATTCTCTTTCGATATTTTCAAGTATCTAGAAAAACCTGAGAACAATTGCTCGAATAAATAAAATTTCAAGAAACTTTTTCTTTGGAAGTTTCTTTTTCTAGAGCTATTTGATTTACTTCATGCGACATCGCAATATGGGTTTCGGAATTTCATGACGTTTTGGCGAAGTCTGTACAAAGAGTGTTGTAGCGCCTAGCTTGGTTGTTGTTGATGTTGATGTTGTTGTCGTTGTTGATAGTCGTTGACCCCTGACTGTTGACGTCTTAGTTCATGAGGTTCAATTCGTTTAACCCAATCATTCATCCATCATTTTACTTCAGTCATTTATTCATTTTCTTTTAGAAGATATGTGTTCATTTAAACATTGATGTATTTATAATAATTAAATACTAGAGTGATGTATCCAAATTTAACAAATGTCATATAGAAAAAGTTTTAATATGTTATGTAATTTTGTTTTTTTGTATTTTGTGTACATGCATTACATGAGAAAGTAAATTATGGGATTAACAAATAAATAATGAACACGTATATTTTTTTTTTTTTTTTACGCGATTTTATATTCTAAAGGAATTTTTTTTTCACATTGCCGTTGAAAATGAAATATTTATAGTATCATTTGGAAATGTAAACTTAAATTTTAAATTTGGCACTTCCACTTTTTTCCTAAACTTTCTTTCGTGCATTGGTCAGTGATATACAGTGATCCTGATGCCATTGCCGCGGTCATAAGATAAATATCATCTTTTCCTTTTGGACCCGGGCCACTTTTCTGAGTGAGATCACAATTTCAAACACTAAAATAGAGGGTGGGGGAGAACGAAAGAGAGTCGTAAATTAAACCCAACAAGTGTAAAGAAACTGCAAAAATGGAAGGAGAAAAAAAAGCTTTCTCCCAAAATCATTTATTACATTTCCACATGCTTTGTTCTTCTTTTTGGATTGCGCTCTTCAATAGTAGTAGAGTTTAATTCATCCAGTTCATTTTATATACCATTATCAACACACATCGCCTCATATTTATCACGTTGATTTGATACAATATTGCTCAACTTTATACTTGATAGAAAATCTGAATTTAAGAAGTCTACTATTTAAATCTCTTTAACTATTCCAGATCATAGAATAATCAAAGGCATACAGATTGAGTAAATAACCCAATTTTAGAACCAAATGCGTCTCAATGTTTCTTTCAATTCATTGAGTTCACCATGTGGGTTCGACATAATATGCAACCGTGTAGACGCGAAATCGAAGAAAAATGACTACCTATTTAGTAAAGTGTTGACTTCAATACATTGTTTTTGGAACCAGTTCTAGCTCAATGAAGAAACATTGAACATGTAAACTAGGCCTAATACAGAAATATCAAGTACATACTAGGAAGTAGAGATATCATTGTCGTCATTTGATTGACATATGACGAGAGTAGATAGACGCTAATTACCCCGCTCGACGTTAGACGTTAACCACACAAAACAACACACTCCAATTACAAAACAAACATTGGTATTGACGTTCCACTCGCTGTCGAATTGTTGCTGTCACCCTTGCTGATGTTTACCCTTTGATGTCTAGATACCGCATTGTTGATGTCTACCTTTTAGCTGAGAGGCGTTGATTGTTGTACCTGCGTCTAGAGAATATCACATGTTTAATAGAATCCTAAAGCTTCATTTAAATGTTCGACGTTCCGACGTTGGCGTTCAAATATGAAAATGGTTTATCACCAGCGTTGTAAAGCGTCAGAACTCTAACGTCGACTTTAAACGAACGTAAGTTTCGTTTAAAAGTGAACGTTGTGGCATTGGCGTTTGGCGTTGAGATAATATCGGGCGTTTATGACTGGCCTTGGTCGAGGTCATTGCCCCCAACGCCAGAGACTGAACGTCGAACTGTGAATGAAGCTTTGATGCACAATCACGATACAAATAATAGTTTAAGTTAGGCACATTGTCATTAGCCAATCAGATACGTTCTTGAATGTAATCGACGTCTTTGATTGGTTAATTTCATACCAAGTCTCAACTTCAACTTCTTTTTGTGTGTTGTGAATCATATTTAAGTGTTGCTAGATACCTAATGATTGACCTAAACCCTACCTAACTTGCTACCGAAACGTTCCAAAAACCTACAAAACGGCGATGCTTTCCACTTCAATGTTGTAACGAATATATGTTTTGTCCAACACTTCGTCAAATGATCACAAAAATAACTATTTTCAGGGAAAAGTAAGTCATAGGAAAATGATATCACCGGAATTTCAGTTTGCCTGCATGATATTTGCATTCGTAGGTTTCTGCAGGTATTTTGATATCTTTGGAGTGTAGTGAATACTCTTTTTCTAGCTAGTTCGAAGTTCTGTTCAGTATGGATTGTATAAAAACTTTATTTGTGATGAATTTTATTCTAGTTATTAGCACAATTTTACGTTATTCTGTTCTGTTTGTTTTTTCAACTCTCTTCTTTGGCACACTTCCTACATCTCCTACTCGACTTGACTCCTGATATGTCTTGCGAAACACCTCCTCCTAACTCCTGAAGGAAGCCGCCCGATCTGGAGTTGGAGGGACTGTTCAAGCGGCATTTCACGACGGTGGAGTTCTTTCAAGGGTCCATCATGAATCCAATCGATCTGCAGAGGGTCAAGGTGAGACATTGTACACGAATCATGACAGACAGTTTGACGGAAGTGTAGTTGTCAACAACACAGAGGATGTCGTCATATATTTAGAGACAGTGTCGTAGCGTGAGGATGTAAGTGTTCTATGTCACATTTTGACGTTATGGAGTTACATTATTATCACAATTCCCTTCTTCTACACCACCAATTTCCGTTATCTAAAGTCATGGCAGTAGAGACGAAAACCATTAGCTTTTCCTATGCTCCTCTGTCTTAATGTCAAACGTCAACCTATTACTCGATATTGCAAAAGTGGACCTAGTACACTTACATTCTCACACTGCGATAATATGTTGAACGGAAGTTGCTATTAATTATTCTTATGCCATCCTAAGTTTGAATTGTAAAAATTTCAAATATACAGGTTTAGCTTGTAGTAGGGGAGCAAATGTAATTCCGCTCGATTGAAGTGCCGAAATTGATTTTTTCATAATTATCGATTGTTTACACATCATTCTTAATATAACCTGACGTGCCTTCAATTTTTTTGGTAGCCATCTTAGAAAATATGGCGGAAAACGAGCGAAAAACGTAAATTTTACAAATTATTTAATTGTTGGTAGAGGAAAGATTGAAAAATTATGAAATAATTCACTAAAACTAACTCAAATATAGTGACTTAAAAAAAACGCCGTAAACATTTTTTTTTTTTTTTTTTTTTTAAACGCATACTGTTCGAGATGAAATTGTCTACAAATTTTAATTCCACATATTTAAGTCTTAGTCCACGCGTTTCATAATAAATTGAGAGCAAAAAAAAACACAGAAACGTGATTGGTCAATTCCAACAATGAAAAAATAAAATTCGTTCACGGCGTATTTTTTTTTCAAGTCCCCATATTTGAGCTAGTTTTAGTGAGTTATTTAATAATTTTTCATCCTTTCCTCTACCAACAATTAAATAATTTGTAAAATATACGTTTCCGCCATATTTTCCAAGATGGCCACCAAAAAAATTGAAGGCACGTCAGGTAATATTAAGAATGATGTAAGCAATCGATAATTATGAAAAAATCAATTTTGGCACTCCAATCGAGCGGAAAGCATTTTTTCTACACTTGAACCTGCACTATTGCTTTCACGAATGTGGAAATCACAAAGCCATAGCACTTCAGTTCAGTTAGTTTGAAAATATTTAAAGATATTGAGGAAAAGTAAGTCCTTTCAAATTCGTTTGGACATTATAAATATTATATTTTATTATATTTTATTATGTTACAAACAAAATGTATTCTTTATGTGGGGCTTAAGCTTAATGTACGTCATATTTCAATTACAAAACAAGCAAAATAACTAAGCTGGAATATTTATGAGACATTGATAAAAAAAAATCTATTCAAATTTCAGAATGATTGAATCAAAATTGTGCCCTCCAGACAAATTCTATGATGCGTTAAATGATTTTAAAAAATACCTCACTTCACATACTTCACAAAACATTAGAAAGTTTATTTAGAGAGAGAACTGACAAAAGTAAGGATATTAAATATCCAGAATGAATTATTTGCTTTAATCGTTGTGTCTGCTTCTAACTTGCTATTGCTTGTCACAAAATTTGCAGCAGTGACGTCATCTATTTGCTTTTATTGAGTTATCAGGGACAGTCTTTTGGCAAATCCGTTGTCAGGGTTTAAAAGTGAAATAATAATGTTGTAACAATGAAGGAGATAGTTTCTGTGAATTTTATTATTTTTTGAATGATTGGTCTGTCTGACATTCTTCCTTATAAAAGCCAGTTTGGTGTCAGTGTAACCTCGATGGTTTGTACAACCAAAGCAGTGAGCATCCTGTGAAAGATTGTTAAGAATAACAATGTGTTGTGGTCAACAAATAACATTTTTTGGGAGAAATAAAATTCCTTCTCCACTGAACCAAGTTGATATACTCTGCTATTTTTTTTTACACATTATTTAGCAGTAATAATATTTGAGTGGACTTCAACTTAGTCAAACTTGAATTTACTTGAATTTTCAATTGGCAATCCAATTTCGAACAAAGATAGACGTTAAATCCATAAATAAATAAAATAACATATTCTTTGTATTATGCAGTCATTGTTTAAAAATGTGTATGATGATCTTGAAACAAAATAACTAATTATCAAAATTAAAGTCCCTATTCATGTTTCAAAAACACTGCATTACAATAGAAAGTGTAAGAATTGTTTTGACATATTCGTATTGTCAGCTTGGTTCTAACTGCATACTTAAACAACAGTAACCCGTTACTATGTGTGAAAAACCATCTGATTTGGACTCTACAAATAGCCTACCGCCTCCTACTGTAATGTTTTAACATGGTAAGTGATGATCTCTCTTACCACCTGTCTCTCTCACTATCTCTGTCTCTCTCATGTCTTGCATATGTCACCATCTATCTCTCTCTGTTTCTGTGTACTCTAACTTCTTTATCTTCCTCTTCCATTTCAATGGCATGCATTGTAATGCACGATGCATGACTATTTGCATGTTTTACTTTACATTTTGTAATTATTTATTTTATTGTTAGATGAATCGTTATTGTCTAGATTTAACTCTGTGATTCTTTAGAACGTTCGTATATGAATATTGTAAATCTCTTATACGTAACTCAACAAACATGATTTTAACATCCTTAAAAGCGAAACGTATTGAATATTGGCACCACCAAATTCAAATTGTTTTTATTTGAAACAACATGCGTTTCATATCTACTGATGTACAAAAATCAGGAAAAATGCATACTACATATAATCTAGATATAGATTTGTTGTCCAGACCTCTTTCTATCTTGGTTTTACACTTCCTCATCTGATGAATCCCCACATTACTGAAAAACACCCATTTGAATTACAGATGTACAGAATACAGATGTTTAGTACCTGAAAATTGGTAAAAAAATATGGCACTAAACATCTGTGAGACAAAGTCTTCATTCTAATCTATCAAATAAATTCATTTGAACAGTTCTAAAGACGTGAATGCAGCCTTATTTCTCAAACATCATTGTTAGAAGATATTTATACAAATCGATTGAAAATCTGTTTAAAGTCCACGACCTGGGGGCCCTATTCTAGAACTGTTAGATTCCCAATTCCACTAGAATTCGATTACCTGCAAAATTAATCCTTGTGGCCGTGACAGGATTCCATCAGAATGGAATTGGCAAAACGTTCTAGAATAGGCCTCCCGGCCGTCAATAAAACGTTTTGAAGAAATTCGTGAGCCTCTCAAGCAACTCACACTTGATGAGTGTAAACCATGATCGAGGAGTGTAAACCATGATCGAGGAGTGTAAACCATGATCGAGGAGTGTAAACCATGATCGAGGAGTGTAAACCATGATCGAGGAGTGTAAACCATGATCGAGGAGTGTAAACCATGATCGAGCAGTGTAAACCATGACTGAGTCCTCACGCTGAGTTCTCACGCACCACGTGACTGTTCAGGTGCACGAGGCGGACGCGTGTCTGGTCCTGGCCAACAAGTACTGCCAGGACCCGGACGCTGAGGACGCCGCCAACATCATGAGAGTCATCTCGATCAAGAACTACTCGGACGACATCAGAGTCATCATCCAGTTGATGCAGTATCACAACAAGGTCAGTCGAGTTACACAGATAATATTAGGTACACTCAGAAATACAAAAAAAATTATCGCTCAATAAATCTCTTTGACTGAAAAATTTAGATCGCACATCAGCAGTCAGTCCAAGCGATCTCCTTGTCTCACTCTAGTAGGTGACGTCTCATTTCAATGATAATATCAAGCTTTTATTGCTAAATTCCCAGAGTAGCTCATTCAAATTTGTTCGACGATCATTTTTTTTATTTTGCCAAGTGTACATATCAAAACAAGGTCTGTCATCGTAGTGCGTCAAACCTATTTTTATCGTAAGCATCAAAATGGTTTTTCTCAATAAGGAAATTCTCATATTGTTAGGAAATATTTCAAATTAAAGCTACGAACTACCCGACAATTCATATCTAATGTATACATTTGTACGGCTTCGATTAGCTGTCATCTCCTGGGAAAATCTGACATGATCATACCTGAAATTTTTACCACATGTGCACTTTTGGGTCTCATGTGATCTTTTATGATCTATTTGGTGCCACACAGCTTTTGAGAAAAGCAACACACATGCCTCATTCTATCGATGATTGTGTTTTGTGAATCAATATGGCGTCCTCCACAGGCCTACCTGTTGAACATCCCCTCCTGGGACTGGAAACAAGGTGATGACGTCATCTGCCTGGCCGAGCTCAAGTTAGGGTTCATCGCACAGAGCTGTCTGGCGCCAGGGTTCAGTACTATGATGGCTAACCTCTTCGCCATGAGATCGTTCAAAACGGTGAGTCCAGTGTAAAATATATCTCATACAATATCATCAACGATTCGAACTTAAATAATTTTAGCTAATGATTGGGAAACATTAAAAGGTGAAATATATTGTGGTATTGAATGCCAATAATACTTTTATTGGTTTCTTGCTTTGTCCGTTAAATATTTTATGCTAACCGATTTTATACCAATTTTTTTTAAATCTGTTCCATTGTACATATAATTTTTTTTTCTTCAATAATTACGTTATCAGAGAATTATATTTTTAAGAATATCTTGCTTTATAAAGAGTAAATAAGTTTTACTGTCACACTAATAAGTAACAACCTGCACTATTTTGCCGTTTGAATACTTCGCTAATGTAATGTGATGTATGATCTTACGACAACAACTGACAGTAACTGTACAAGTTCGGACGAATGTAACGTGTTTGAAAAAATCAAGAAAGGTTATTGAAGAAATTGAATCGTTGAAAATCATTCTGTGCATGTCTTCTTCGATCTATTTTCCAGGATCTATGAAACCTTCGAGTCGAGAAACACATTTTAAAACTTGGGTCTAAATTACAAGTCTTTGAATCAATCGTTAATTCTTTAATTCATAATTATTTAAATAATGTTATTCAATAATTGTTTTCACAATTAGCCTACATGCTTTAAATTAAAACTTGATTCAAAGTAACCGTGTAATTCAGACTTACGATGATATTGCCACCAAGAGTTCGGATCATACTCTTCGTGACAAACAAATCTTGATAAAAATAATATGTTCTGCGAAATTCTTTCAGAAAAATAACGGACTTGGAACGCCCTCTCCGCTGCGAGCATAACTTGTTTTAACATGTTTACTATGTAATCTAGACACACGGGATGAACTCGTGGCAGAACGACTATCTCCGTGGCACTGGAATGGAGATGTATACAGAGACATTGAGTCCCACTTTCATTGGCATGCCGTTTGCTCAGGCTACAGAGTAAGTCAGTGCCTGTTCGGTGTTCGTGTTAGCCCGGCAGATATTGTTGCTCCCATATTGCTTGGCAAGCTAGTTTGTCACGGATTTTTATGGGCATTAAAATTAACAGTTGCAGTTTAAGTCTCGTAGTCAATGTTTTTCGATTAGATTATATAATGGCAGGAGTCGAATGATACATAATAGTTTCATGATGTGTGGCTGCTGTTTTTGTCATCATGAATAAACTGATCTAAAAACTTTGACTCCGAAGATTTGTCTTAAATTTAATTGGATTTGCAATTCATTGCGACGAAATCTCTTTCGTCAATTTTTTAAATTATTTAAAAGATCCGTTTCAGCTTGCTTGTTGTGTCTGTATTGTGGTGAATTTTGGGAACTCGACTCAAGAAATGGTTGGATTTAATACGCAAATTAGTCAGAATAGTGCTCTTGTGTTGTTTCTGTTTTGTTTTGTTTTGTGGAAGCTTTGTTTGTTTATGATTTTCTTTACGTATCGTTTGACTTTATTAAGATATAAGCATTTTTAAAAAATGTTTGTGAGTTTAGATGTTATTCAGAAGGTTTGTGTTGATTTGGCATTATTAGACAGGCATCCAAGCATCTGAGAAACTTTGTCTCAAATTACTATTTCATGTTCCCAAAATCGCGGGTCAATTATCCTATGATGTGCTTCTCACAAGAAAGTTTAAATGTATTTATTATATGGTTGATCAAAGGGTTTAATCACCGTTTTTTAGAAAAAAAATTAAGAGAAGAATATTTTGATGTTGATAGGTCATATATATTGGGACCATTCCAAATCTTGATAATCTTGAATCTTGATAGAAGATAATTTTAAAGTTGGAGAAGGGATTGTTCATAGGTTGATTTAAATAGCATCGCCACCAAACAAGTAAGTAATGAATGTCTTGTGTTTATTCTTGCAGGATAAATGCTCCAAATTTATCTTTTGAATCATAATTGTTATACATTTTTTTCCGTTATCGTTTATTTTTAATTTTTTCGGAAGAAAGCTGAATTAAAAACCACCTTGGCTAGAGTTTCCAAAATCACATTACCTTGTCTACATCATCATTTCAAAATCTACATCACCATCATCTCGATCCCATTTTGAATCCCACTTTTCAACTTTCATTTTCTTTCTCTTCTTTACAGGACGCCATTTTAGGTACCTACTATATTATTATTATCTCTTGTACATTAAACATTATCGTATTCATACATTATATTCTCTATCAACACAATTATGTTTATAGTTCACATTGAATTCTCAGTGCTGGTGACTTTCAGTTCTTCCCATGATGCAACGGGCGACATTTGCGCGGCAATTTCAAATAATTGTTCGATTACTCGAGTAGTTGACGAGATTTCACGATTAACAGAAATCTGAATTCAATTGGCGGGAAACCTCATATAATTTCTTGAAAGAACACGAACAGAACAAAAACATTAATCAAATTTGTGGATACTTTTTCTTATTTAACATTTTCTGAAACATAGTTAAATAATGTATTTCTTTCTCTCATATTTTGAACTGTTTCTGATTATTTTGACCAAAAGAGTAAATGTTAAAATAGCAAATTTAGACTTTGCATTTAATTAAAGCAACAAATTTTGATATGCAGAAAATTATTTGATTAGATTTCATTTAAAATGGAAACAAGTTCATTTTAATTTTAAATGCCATGATCGAACTTCGAGTTGTACTTATTTTGCTACATTTCGGATGTAAATTTCTCGTGAAATCTCCATCAAACCACTGGCAGCAACGATTACAATTATTTCTCAATACACAACTCAAGTCATCTGTTTGTTGACGTGTCTGTACTCTCTCTTTGCGCGCCACCTTTAGTCCCCCGACACTCAAGCGTGGCAGAATGACTATCTGCAAGGCACTGGTTGTGAGATGTATACAGAGACCCTAGCGCCCTCGTTCACGGGCATGTCTTTCCCACAAGCGAGCGAGTAAGTCAGGAGAAAGAAAGAAAAAAAACTAGATACAAGTTTTTTTCTTCTATGTAGTTATCAGATAACCCACAAACCCTTTGAACCCACGAAACCAAACACACATACATATTAACGGTTTGGTGATAGCTGAAGTTGGAGCTGAATAATTTAATTATTGAAACATTTGAAAAAAATTGTATCTTTTCAGATGTTTAAATATTAAACATTTTATACCTACTTTTAACTATCATCAAATTGGACTTTAAACAATCTCGTATGGTGGAGCAAAATAAATTCAAATTTTTTTTTATAAAAAGAAAATAGAATACATCATTTTTTCAAGACTAATTAACAAATAATGATACCTACAATCCGTTATAACTTTCGTTGGTGTTTAAATCTTCTTGATTGTAGATAATATACATTTTTGAAAACACATTTAAGGAATCAAGAAAATGAAATTTATAGCCAGCTATATTGAAACATTAACTTTTGCTCACGCCATATTGAGTCGTATTTTTCTCGGAAGTGGGTTGCACTTTTGATCTTGCTAACAATTCCGTGCATCGTTTAGTAATTCACTAACTTTTAACAATCGTTGCACGAGTTTGAACTGTATATGCAGCACGGTTTAAAATGCGTGATGTTTTTACCACATGTGTTAGGTGATCGTTGTTGAGATTTGAATTTGTCGTACGTTCGTTTGGAAGTACTTTGGTTTTCTCGTAGTTTTACTTATAGTCTTGATTGTTGTCGTATTCAGCCCAAATTTTGAGTACTAAACGTGTCTTTAAACTTATTGAAATTGAAATTTTTAAGTATGACTAATTAGATTGATCACTATCAAAAAGGTTCCTTAGCGTATTTAACAACATTCTTGATACTCGTTCAAAATTTCAAATTATCTCTGAATCTCTTTTTTGAATCCAAAAATGTGGATTAAAATTTCGAAATAAATCAACCAGTAAGTTCATATATATTACGAATCAATTCCACAAACAATGTATAAGATTCAACCAGCCTAAGTATGGTCATAATTATTTTTTAATTTAACAAACTATCTTCGGGAAATTTACACTACAAATTAATTAATTTTAAAACAAATCCCACTTTTACCAAAACACTTATCTACTTCGCATGTTCAAAGCCAAGTAGGTTTCTTTCTCAAGTAGAACACAACGTAACGAAGATCTGAATTGACAATCTGGAATTTTCAATATAATTTCAAATAAATAAATCATTGGAATGCGATTTGAAAACAAATTAAATAAAAACATATTTTTGAAAATGGTAAAGTTAGATACATTTATGTTATCTTAGGCCGGGTAGGACCAAAATTGGATTAAGTTAATTATCGATAGTTAGTTGAAGTTAGTGAATCTTATTGGCTGTGGAATTCGCGCCAACTGGATTCATTGGTTAACTGCTCACTAACTATCGATAGTTAGCTAATCCAAAGTTGGTCCTACCCGGCCTTAATCTTACATTTGTTACTCAATTTCTATAAAAAAAGATAACCCTGATATTAAATTTCAAAATTATTTTTCCATATTGATTGTATTACAGTATTTCTTTATAAAGAAACAATACTTGAAGTAAAAATTGTAATGAAAATTCCACCAGTGTTCTGTTCATTAGAATACAATTCTCTAGAATTTCTACACCGCAGCAAACTAGATTTCGGACACAGATACATAGGTTTGGTTTTGGTTTTGAGCACGTGTTCTTAGAGTGATTTTGATTTAATGTCACCAACTATTTTCTCTTAACTCTTGTCTGGTTTGGTTCCTCTCCTGTTATACTTCTCTCATGTCACCTGCACTGTACCATGCTTGCTATTACTTCTACATCCTCACTTTGTTCTGTGCCTATGATATTAGTACTGATGTTATTACGTCATGATCACCATGCATTGATCAATACTTGCTACATTTTTACATGGGAAAATGTTCTTTTGACATTGTTTAAAATAAGAAATAAGAAGTTTAGACGAAAGGGTAAGCATTTTCAATTAGTCTTTTATTGAATGAATAGTATGAAAAAATATAAAATTATTTAAAATTGCATAAACCATATAAAACGTATTATACGGAATGTATGCTTCATTTATTGTTTCGAACTAAAGAAGTAGGTATGTTTAAACTTTGTCTTTAGAACGAAAAGTGAACCTTTTTCCCATGCAGAAATGTTAATTTAGGAGTCATTCAGAAAAATGAGATAAACATGTCCAAATCCATTGTATTGAGAAATATTATTTATCGCTTTCTGATCAAAAAACTGAACTTACCTTACAAGTGACATGTGTTGTTACATTTTTCCCTGATGCTCATTAACAAACAAATGCTTAGCAGTTAGAGAGTTTGGCAAATGCACAAAATAATGCTTTTACTAATTAGAATCTTAGACATTCTTGGGCATTAGCTGCTGACAATTTATCTTCTCTGATTGAAAATATAAACGACAAAATAACGATCATCTAAATCGTCGAGCAGCTATTCCCAAGAAGTACCGCAGTTTTATAATAAAGTAATTTCACATCAATTATACAATTAATTGAATGATGGAAGTAGTAGTATTATGTACAAAGTAAGTTTCAGAGTAACTAGTTAATAATCAAAAGTAGTTTACTAGTTCAGAGTAAAAATAAATTTGATTAGAATACAAATAATTTAATTCGCAAACATTTAGTTGTGAGTACATCCTCAGTCTTGTTTTTTCGTGTGAATTCATAAATACAGCAATCATTTTAATAATACTTATTGAAACAAAAACTGATTATAATATATAATATATTATAATCTAATCGTTCTACATATGCCACATTAGTAATGAGAAAACATATCTGCAAAAACAAGACTGTAGATGAATACATAAATTAGATGAAGAATATGCAAGTCTTTTGACGCAGCTCTTATGAAAGCGGCGTTGCCTGACGCTCGCCCTGTGTTGCCAGGTTGTGCTTCACGAAGCTAAAGCTCCTGCTGCTGGCGATCGAGATCAAAGGCGAGGACGGCGTCGACAGCAAGATCAGCATCAATCCACGTGGCGCCAAGATCTCCGCCAACACGCAGGGTTTCTTCATTGCGCAGTCGGCAGACGAGGTCAAGAGGTCAGTTGATCGAGGTCAATGACCTCCGTGTGTCAGAGACTAGGAGGAAAATATTTTATTTAAATCCAATATCTGCCACCATTTGTGGACTAAATTAAAAAATCAGATTAAAAGAATACAAACATTTTTATTGACTGGTATTCCATTTTTAATTAATACCAACTGCAAATTGAAAATATTTGCAGTTGAGGTTCCCCACAGTAGGCAAATATTTTCAATTTGCAGTTGGTATTAATTATCATCACCCTATCTGAGGTCATCAGAAAAAAAAACATATTATTCCATTTTTACCCAAGTTTTAAAATCCCACTATTTATTTTAATAGATTTTATAGAATGTTATTATGACGATTATATAGACCATTCTCCACTCCATTCCATTTTAATTCATTTTTAATTTCAAAAATTACATTAATCAAGTTTTGAATCAACATTCAAGATCAAATCATATGTCATTTGTATTTAGCCAATAAATATGACAAGTTTTAAATGAACTTTTTCAAATATAATGAATTTTTACCCCTTAAGGTGGCTGTATATCACGTGACTTTATTTCTCTACATCCGATCAAAAGAAATAGTTACCTATGAGTACATACCTTACATCGTTCATGTTGAGTATTCCAAGGTGATTTATGAAGGAAATTCACTGCATACTGGAGCTTATCAATATTTGCAGTCAATATTATTTAATTTTGCAGTGATTTTAATAATAAATACAACACAAATATCGTGTATACGTACGCGTGTGAAGACTGTCAAAACCAAGTGCTGTTCGTTTAAACATTACATTCATAATAGTGGATATAATTAATATCTCAACATTTCGTTGGAAAGAGGAAGAAAGAGCGCATGTTATATATTCTGACATTGCGTCAGGTTTGTGATGCATATGTGCCTTTTTATTAGAGTAAAGTTTGCTGTTCTTGGCAACTCGTAGGATTTCCTTCAACTTCAGGTCTTGATTTGAGAATTTTTAGGTGCAAGGAAGTAAAATCATCTAATATGTTATTTTCGCAGATTTTTTCTGCGGAGATATGTTCCAACAGATGTGTCCTAACTTATCTGATGAGGGAGAAGTCTTTGCTAAACTAAACCCTTCCAATAGAAAATGTGTAGCTTTTTGGTTAAAAAGTCACGTGATATACAGCCACCTTAAATGTTTCAATTAATATAATTCACTTATCACTTTCGCTAAGTTGTCCAGTTTTTGTGTAACAATTTGTAATATTATGTCTTGCTCTTGATTCAAAACTTTGGTCTGTGTAGTTCAAGCTTCAGCATTGATTTGTTCAATGAGTTAAAATCTTAATTAATAATTGTATTTCTTTCCCAGAGCCTGGTTCTATTGCAAAGCTTGCCACGAAGAGATCAAGGATGAAACCCTAATCAAGAAGTGCAAGTGTAAAAACTGTAAGTGTACATTTTGTTATTATCAAATTCGTCAGAGTCAAAATAATCATGAAACAATCTAGTTATAAAATTATTTATTGAATTCAAATCAAAGATATCATTCATTCTCAATTTTGTTTACAAATAAGAATGTCTACAAAATAATTATATAAATTATAGTCAAATACTTTTGACTAAAATACTTAAGAAATAGAGTCCCTTACATTTAGTTAGGTAAATGGAAGCCCCGTCCTCCCCTGCCCTTAAACCCCAAACATTCAAAATTGGCGTGAATAATAGGGTGGCCGATACCATAAATACTACTTACCACTTTTAGGTCCACATAACTTGAAATCATTTTCAACCTCCCGTATGGACGATCTATGTATTATTCAATTTTCTAACAAACATGTTATTGTTCTAGTGGCCGGAAGTACGTAAGACGTGGAGATTTTGCGTGTTCTGTAATACTGCTTTTTTCTTCAGGCTCATGATGAATGAACCAGACTGTACATAGCCTAAGAAATAGTTTCAATACAGACGGTTTTTTGGGAAAACAAATTCCGCGATGTAGTTTTTGTCAAATTAAAATCATTTATGGTTTAATATATACCATGTGGTTGTTAATTCACAAAAACCATCATAGCTTAGCATGGTTTCTGATATTTCATAATGTATATAATGTCATAGTTCATCATTTGCTTTCTTGAATTTGTACAGTTTACAGATTTATCATACTAGATAGATTTACAGTCGTTTCAAAGTTTGTATTTTCAAATCCCCATAACCATTTTTATATAGGAGAGAAATTCTCCAGAAGCCTGCATGAAATTTGTAATATTTTGTAAATATACACTATTAGGAATTAAAGCATGGACATTTGGCCTTAAATTAATAATATATACTCATAACATAGAGTAACGCATGAAGTAATTATCAAAATTATTATATTCCAATATAAATTCAGAATCTCAATTAATTTTAAAATATAAAAACGTCAACTGTACAAAACTAGTTTAGGTAAGAACAGAAGTTGACGATGTCGAGACCCCCGATGTGTTGTATGCGTATCATGGTAGCTCGTGGGTTCCTTGTGACTGTGTCCTAGCAAATGATTTGTGTTTCCAGATGTGGGTATGCTAATGATGCAGTCTGGAATGGTGAAAGGAGGTGGGAACTACCCGGGTATGGCGTTGGTTAATCTCTTGTTAATTCATATATATTTATTGCCTAAATGTTGTGGAGTGGAAAGTCATTGAATACTGTCTATCACATTGGACGAAAGAGCAATATTATATTGTTTGGATTATAAACAATCTTAAAAATTATTTCATATTTAGAAACAGAGTGGCATTTTGACACTTTTGCCATTTATACATTGGGGCTGGATTTTGAAAAAAGTAACGCCATGACCGATAAACACATCTATATAATTTTAAAATTGTAATGGAACACATTCCCATTTACATTGAATTTTATATGGTCTATAACATGGAAACAGAGGTCTTGGTAATTATGGTGCTTAAAACTTTTTTGAGAATCTGGTGCCTGGGACAAAAATAAACCATACACATTTGTTGACAACGTTACAAACAAAGTCATATCAATTGCATTATGTTTTTCGGTCTCTACGACACAGTTCTGACCCGCAGAACTTTGTTTTACAACTTGATCTTGTCCGAGAGTGACTGACTGTCTCGATGAGATCTTTCCACTCATGCAACGATCTATGACACGGGCCAGTTGATGTAATTTTGTACCACAGCAGTCGTGTGCAAGGCTAGACATGATTGAATTCACGGAATCAAGATTGTGAACAGGTCGTAATTAGGAGGTTGAATTGATTAGATCTGATTTTAAAATGGTCCAAAGGTTTGACCCCATTTGTAATGTGTTGATTATACCTTGAAGAAAATTAAAGAGTGGGTTACTCTTCGTCTGATTTCTAAAACCATACAATGAATCAAATTTCAGGATTTTAAACAACAATGGAATTACATGAATTGATGAGTATAAGGAGTCAAAACAAAATTATGCTTGAAACATTTGGTGAAAGCTTATCACTAATAGCATCTGACAAATCTCAACTGTTACTTAAATTTCTTCTTACATTACATTCTCAGAAACTTTTTGTTGTAAAATGATACAAAATGATCAATCATATATCTCTCAACTTTCCGAGATACGTGTACTTTTCAAAGAATGTTATATGTTCTTGCTAGTCTATTCTCTTGTATTCAATGTGGACATCCCTTGCACACGGCTACTTCTAGATAATTATTGTTCCTACTTATTATTCTATCGCTAGTTGGATTGCGGCTGAAATTCTAAAATTGATTGATTGATTGATTCTCAATCTCTACGCTTGCGAGAGATGGGGAAAAGCAGCAGCTCTGAACTTTTTATTATTATTATTACTTATTTTATTGCTTCTTTTGTGCCTTTCGATCCATTTTCTGAGAGAATGTGGTCATTTAAATTGCAGGATGCATGCCCAGCTAATCGACAACATTCATTTTATTTACTTTTACTATAATTCTGGTGAAATATTTTCTCTTTAATTTTTAACACATGTTTGTTTTGAAAACAACCAGCAATATGTCATATAATCAATTAAAATTATAATTAAATGAGCATTGAGCCAAATGTTCCTTTTTCACCAAAATTATAAGCCTAAAGTAAATCATACTTGCGCCATTCTCTCTTTCTCTATTTACACTTATTCTCTTTTATTAAGTATACGTATAATAAACGTAGGCATAAGTATAATACTTTGCTACGATTAGTTAAAAGTATAAAACATTCGCATTTTGGAAAAGCATTCAATTGCTTTTATTCCCAGTGTCAACACTTTTAAATGCAGTACATTTCAAAACGTATTTACTTCACTTGAAAATGTTGATCACTGACTATCGTAGATAAAACTGGTGGATCCATTTGTTTGCTTTAGTAAATTTTTAAAACAATATCTTAGAACTATTGCTCTCTTTTCACGTATTTTATTTCCACATAATAAACAATTGTCCGTCCGTAGTTGAGTTAACCTTATAGCTCTGACAGTAGAGTAACTCTCCTAAGAGTCACGAGGAAGCACTGTTGGAAGATGCCAGTACAGCACGGGGTCTTGTGGTGGCATGCCAGTTCGTAAGAAAAGCACATTCTATACCTACCATTACGTTCGGCAACAATTTCACTTGGCAGGACGTAGTGACGTTTTCAGTTAGTGGAAATTGTCTAAATAAAAACTATGAATTCCGCTTTTTTGTGGAGATAATTAGGCTTAGCCCAACTGCTGATTAGTGAATTGATTTTGCAAAATTGCACAGAGTTGTGATCGTAATATTAGAAAATGCACAATAATTTGTCTCCTAAACATAATATAAACATTGTCGATATTTTTATATTGGACTTCGTCGGTAGAAGAGCCCTGCATAAAAAGTGAGTAAAAGTTAACTCCTATATATATACTTAAATAAGAACAAAGAAAAAATGTAAATTCAATTCATATTCGGTTTAATTTAAAATGAAATCAGCAGTTGATAAATTCTTTAACTAAAGATGAATCACGAATTATTGTCCTTAACTTGATCAAACTATTCGCCAAGAACTTCGTGGCCGATTACGTCTAACAAAGCTACGCAACTGGATCTGTCTGTTTTTATATACGATCCGCTAGACGAATGTGACACAAATCGCGAAAGCACATCCCCAACTTGGCGATCACATTCTCTCCAGACATGGCGATCACATACTTGCTGACAGGTCACATTCCTGCTCGTGTGTCGCTGTTAAACATAAAAAGCTCGCTGCAAAGATGGCCGACTGTTAAAAGCTCTGCAGAAGCTCAACGCTCCAGCTTAATATTTCTGTTTCAAATAATTCTTGTAATTTTTTTCTTTCTGTATTTATTTGATTTATTATTTTCTCTCAGCTGATTTGTTTTGTAGGGCGGCTGTAAGCTAGTGCTGCTCTATATTCACCGTTCATGAAAACATTTCCAAAAAACACAAACAAGTGTACTTTTATAAAATATATTATCACTTCTCACTCTGAATCAAAGAGCCATGTTATGATACCAGCATTAAATACACAATAAGTACAACATTTAAATAAATAGTTTTTGATTTTTGGAAATGTGTATCTCAATTTGTAACACTGCTTTCGGCTCCTGTACTGTCAGTATACCATAATATAACACCAAACATAAATCGTCGACAATATTCACCTATCGGTTAAAACTTATACGTTACCTACAGTCACACAGATATGGAAAACAAGCCACCAACCCACCCCAAACCCCCCACAATTACCCCGAATGTCCACCCCGTATAAATAAGGGTAAATGGTCAGGCCTCTCATAACCCTCATAACCTTATTAACGGTGACTATTTTCTCTAACCCCAAAACCTACTCGCAGTGGCTACCTTCAGGAAAGGCGTACGTGCCGTGCAAATGGTGGGCAGAGCAGCAAGTATGTACAAACATATTTTGGCCAAAACACAATACACTATTAAAATACACCACATGAAAATAACTCAATATTATACACTTGACATGTAACCAGAGTGCACAGTAAAGAGGAACACGATACACTGACCAGATTCGGTCTCAATTTGTTTGAATGGAGTATTAAATGTGACACTTTGTTCGTGAATGTTATAGGCTTTTTTATTATTTGAAGGATTATTAGATGCAAAACATCATATATTCGTGATAGTAAAGTTTAAACATGCTGCTATTTTTTACTTCAGTTTGAATTAAGTGAAAAAAATATATATCGGGATTTAGAGAACATTACATTTCGAAAGTTTAATCCAGAAAATAAAACTCTTTTCTTTCAAAAGAGACCACAATTGATTTACAAATTTAATATAACTTATTCTTGTATCTTTCTCGTTCTTTGAATTTGTACTCACTCACAAAATATCCTAATCTCGTAAATAACCAAGAAATATACAAGGCATAGACTATGCATCGCTTAATTCACATATTTCATTATTTATTTTTAAAATGCTAGAGCGTAACGCTAAAAACAAATTACCAGCCAGTCAGTTGTTGTCATATCAGTGTGATTATTAATGTGTCTGTTGCTTATCATTAATGCCGCTGTAGAAAATACAATCAAAAGTTCAAATCAAGTTTATCATTGGAAGATGAACGCTCCAATTGTCATCGTTGATGAATTAAAATACTTTTCATTGATAGCTTTTTAAATATTTCATTACCATGATGAAGAGGCATGGAATCTACATAAAAAGCTTTATTACATACGATATTCATTAGTTTCAAAGCTTTTTAACTTATTAAAAGTTAACTTGGACACAAAAATCTCATCAAGTCAGGTTGACAGATCAACCTAAAAGCTTTAAATTACATTAATACCTCAATACATGGAACCTTTTTAGTGGATTCTATTCCAAATCTCTTGTTGTTTTTAGTTCGTAAAGCGTAAAAACAGGATATTTCAAAATTGATATAAACCTATGCATTATTAGCCCAAATGGCATACTGATTGATATCAGAAAACATATTGACAAAACTGATTGAACTTATTGATTGTTTTTGACAAATCAGTGATCATAGCTTAAATATGTCGCGTTTAGAAAATCTATGACACAGTTAAATAGCGATTTGTTTAATTTCTGTTGTTGGTGTTGCTAAATGTTGCTGTCGATGTTGAATTGATTGTTGTTTACTTCATGTTTTGATGGGAAAGCCGATGAGGACTTCCTTTATGAAAGTAAGTCCATTGTGCAGGCACTTCCGCCCCCGCCCCCGCCCCACTTACACCTCCACCCCTTTGACTCCGACCCCCCCCCCCCCCTCCCCCAAAGTTTGCCATATAAGCACATCTAGCTCGTTTTGTGCTATTAATAATTTCATTCTGAGTTCAACAATGGATTTTGAAAACTCTTCTTTGTTAAATATGAAAATGTTCATGTTTATTTCAAAGCAGAGTTTTTGGATAACTGAACGGTTGAACTCAAAAATGACTTATTAAATCTACGATTTATTTTGTACACTTTTTGCCTTTTTGCACTTCGAGTAGAGAAAGACTGCAAATTTGCTACCAAAAAAACTTAAATCTGTAATACTTTTTGCATTCTCTGCTACTGGAAGTGTGTTTGAAATATGTACAAACGTAACCCCCTGTTTTACTCGCTCTGTCAACGCTTGTATTAAGTCTTGTACGTCCCTTCTCCGCCAACATTTCTTCTGGTTATCTCTTAGAGAGAATGTTACAAATTCAGTTGATTCTCGCATTTTCCGACATTTTACTCGATGTTCTCTAACTATCTCTTCTCTTCACCTCACAAACCTGTAATATTCTTCACCAGCAATTCTTTCAAATTTCTCTCGAAATATCTTCTTACGATTTCCGTAGAATTTAGGTAATATAACGTGGTTCAATTTCAGAGCAATCTTTATCTTTGATGGTCAAACGTTTATATTTAAAAATAGTGCAACACTTTTTCTAATAATATAATCTTGTAATATTTAAACCTGGTGATGTCATTGTACCACTCTCTTAAAATTATTATCACGCTGTTTTCACACATAGTCATAAATTGCACGGAATGGTAGCTGCGCTCATTTCTGTTGCATGTTTGTACACTGCATTTTGTGCATCTACTGGTTGTTCTTAATATAAGTGCACTTTCATGTTTATAATAAATTGAAAAGGTGAATAACGCATTTGAAGAAACTAATTTGGAAATCTGGGCAACGAATACGACCTTCTTCTTGTTTATATTAAACAGAGATGTCAATTATATAACAGACTTAAATTTGGTATCCGAAAATTATGAATAAACTATGGTTTGCTTTATTTCAATCTGAAGTCTACAATAAAAACAGCCATATATTTTATAAATAATATCACAAAAATTATCTCGGTTGGCAAGTATATATATAACTATATTTTTTTATCGAATTCAAAAAATAGTTAAAAGGATATACTTATCACATTTTTAAAAATAAAATCAAAATAATTTTAACATAATATATGATACATTGATAGATAAGTACCTAGCTAGTTTGAGACCAGAATTCAATTACACAATTGACATTAGAAAAACTCAGATCAGTATTTCTAGGGATGTGTGCAGATTTCAATTAGTTTCTTCTCAGAGTATAAAATGATTATAACAAAGATATGTTGGCATTTCGCATGTGTTTGTCTGTATCCCTTGGAACTAACTGTTTGATTTCAGTGTTTAAACAGTTGGGTAGATTTCATCAACATAAAAAATATCGCATTCTTAATCAGCTGATGTTGAAAATAAGATAAGATAAGTTCTGATTAACTTTGCGATGTTTTCAAGTTGATGTCCGACCCCTACAATCTTCAAACTATCTCTCTACAAACCTAGTTATTTTCTTACAAAACCTGTAATACATTTTTAATTTTATTTACATATCAGATTTCCAAACCTACAAGGCTACACCAATTTGCAATTGAAGACAATCAAATTATTAGTATTGATATTTGATTGCTTTAAATTGGATATCCTCAAACAGATATACTTTAACATGAATAATTTGTCATTAGATAGAAATAATATCAAAGTTTTTCAGTTGATTAGTGAGAATAAAATATGGAAATGTATTGACTCAATTGAACATTAAGACAAAATATCTTGATGAACTGTCCTATGTCAAGATGCATATTAATTTGTAAGCAACATATTTGCAAAATAGAAAAACCTTTAGAAGCTCTCAAATAATCTAATGGCAAATGTATTCCAATATACTAGTTAATGCACGATTTAATTTACAATTACAAATCACCTAACTCCAAACTACACACATTTTCACAAAAGAAAAACAATGAAAATGAACGAAAACTCCTGTTTTAAGCCAGGTTTTTGTTGCTATAAACACACATGAAAGCCGCCATGTTTGGTACGGTCGAGCATTGTTTTTTGGTTTTGTCCTGGTTGCAGATGATCACCAACCCCATCCAACGTTCACACCCCCCGAGCTGCCCAAGATGGTTCACGTTAGAGGCGGAGGTATAAAGAAAAAAACATCCCTTTATTCAGTTCGTCTTTTCTCCGCTTTTTTTCCTTCGAGCGCTGCCTGTTGGCCAACGTTCACAAAGTTTTGTTGTTGTATTTTTAGCACTTGTGGATTTACGTATGTCTAAGTGTTTTTTAGAGTGATTGCTAAGAAATTGCCAAATAAGAAAATTACCAAATATAGTTGCACTTTGATAAGTACCTATTCTTAAATTTTAAAATAATTATATCTCAATCCAAGTTTTCTGTTTCAACAAGGTTTTTTTGAATGTTTACATTTCTGTTGATATTTCAAAAGTAGTGTACTCATATTTTACTGTTCATAGCCAAAGTCAGATTCGAATAATTGACTTTTTATGTTTCCAAATGGTAGGAGTTGAAATTACCGCATAATGTTCTCGATAGGGGAACATGTCAGAAGGGAAGAACATAGAAACCCACTTTGAAGCGCGGAAAACCTGAATCGGTTATTCTAAATTAACTTTTGACAACATAAAACTTGTACTCCAACTTCTTCTGGATTATTTGCCCAACCTCTCGTGGTGCAATAATACGATAATGTTATTTGTTTCAATACACATGAGATAATGATCATATTCCCAAAGAAATTCTTGAGAAGAGTGAATGCAATTTACGAAGGGTCTATGCAACTTGGCGTCGGTTTGAGACTTATGGGATTCAAAGGTTAACGATAAGAAGTTAATAGGTTACTAAAGTTACTTTGATTATCTTATAATTTAACTTCCATACTAAATTTCAAACATTTGACGGTTAAGAGCTGGTTTTTAAATGCTCTTTTAAGTCAGTAGTTATGGTCGGTCGAGGAATGTTATTGGTCTTTGCCATGGGAATTGAGTCCTATAATCAACTGCTTTAAATATAGCAGAGCATTGAAGAACGGGCCTTTAGTAATAGGTATATATTGCAGTTATTCTATTCATAAAACTTTGTGAACTTTCGTCAACTTTTTTTATTTTCCAATACACGCGGTTTCTTTTAATTTTTTGGTAAGTTATGATCTGGCAAATTAAAATCCAAAGTTACTAATTACAA
Organism: Leuctra nigra; assembly: GCA_934045905.1. Lineage (NCBI taxonomy): Eukaryota > Metazoa > Arthropoda > Insecta > Plecoptera > Leuctridae > Leuctra > Leuctra nigra. The sequence goes on from OW203771.1 coordinate 25,130,829, forward strand.
ATTTAACGTATAGAAGTGCCTAAATTAACTATTTTTGACTCAAATGGGTAGGTACGCTGTGACAACTTTAAACGTTATTAATAAAATCGTACTAACGCATGTAACTTTGAGTGAATTTGCCAGATGATCGTCTAAATAGATTGCTCCAAATCAACGACTAAAATATCCATGTGATTCTAAATTTGACAACTAACTTATACTCAAATAAAACTCTGTCACTTGACTCTTTAGTCGTAAAATATTGCAACAATCTATTTACCTTACGAAATTTTCAATCTACTGCCAAAAATGTTTCCAAAAATAACTATTTTATGACAGCTTTCTTGGTGGGACTTTACTTCCAAAGCTTTGCAGGCACTTTTTTAAAAAATAAACCACGCATGTCATTTTGAGTTTCTTCTTGTGACTCTTTAATCCCAAAAATCTATATTTCATTCCTCCATAAATGATAAGATTGCATGACGTAAAGTAGTTAACTAATGCCATGCCATCTAACTATCAGTAAGTAACTAATTTCCTGTTATCAATGTTCTAGTCACGTAATCATGCTATGTAAACTTCATCGTCACTGTCAGAGCAGCTTTTACAACATCCACATAAAATTCTAGACTTGAATTGGCCAAGTTACATTGTGACTGATCTTGTCTATCAATGAATGTCGAAACTTTTATCAGGATGTTGTGAAACCTATAAGAATGATTTACACAGAGCTTTGAGGGTTCATATTGATTTATTAATAATCGAATGTTATATTAATAAATTATTAAACGTACAAAGAATGCATTCATTTATGTGAATAATGCTGCACACTCAATGCTAAATTTTTATTGTGTTGGTAAATAAAAAATATGATAAAATAACATTATCTTTGATCCAAAAATTTGACAACACATTTTTGTGTTTGTGTTTGGTTACGATTTTTCTTAACATTATTTTTATAGACAAATCGAAATTACCAAAACTCTCCTCTGTTAATTCATTATTAAATGACTCATTCTACATATTTTGTTATCACTTTACGTGGACTCCTTACAAATATTGACGACATTACTTTAGCAAGTTACAGGGCTGGTTTTCAACTAAACCTTATGATTTCATCTGACTGTTTGCTTTGATGTTACAGCCGAGATCAGCACACAAACGAAGGACGACGCAAGTAAGATTTATTTTTATATTAAATTACTAAACTAAAGTTGAATCCAATGTTTTGGTGTTGATCATCAAAACAAATCTTACACACTAACATTTTCTAAACAAACGATTCCTGTTTAGCTACTTTTTAATGTTCATCCCGTGAAAGCAAAATATAATACTTGTACACAAAAACAATGATAAGTAAGCTCATCATAAAGGCTGTATGGACAACCCTGGATAGACAAAGAGACATGGTTGATTTCGATGATCATACCAATGACTTTGACCTGATTCCAGAGAACGGGATTCACAAAATGTATCACCTATCAGCAAATTTACGTATTATATTTTTAAATAATATCAAAATTACTCAGTTCGATGAAGGATAATATAAATTGCTGCTAATGCTTTTTATATTATGTGTTGTCTAACTGAGCATATACACACTAAAAAATAACCGCACCGAAACCGCTCAGACCGGTGCCCCAGTTTGACCGCACACATTCGGAGTAATATCAAGATTTTCAGGCGGTGCAATAATTATTCTATGTTTATTACACACATTTCATGTTACACCGTCGCACCATTCAAGATTTTTTCAATTTTACACACGTTCGGTGCGAAAATTCGACCACTCCGGCCAATATTACACCGTTTTCACAATTATTTCTGAGTGTGTATGACCGCACCTGCTGTGTCATACATTTTGAATTATTCTCGAGACGACGAAATGTCCATTGGCTCCACATGAATCTCCGTGCTCTATTGCAGTGATGCGAATGCAGAACCACCGGAACGCTCCCAACGCCGGCGCTCTGGTCCAGAACTCCACCAAGCAAGTGAACAAGGTGAAGCCGAACGTGAACCGCGCCACGCCCGACAACATGGTCACGTCGCCGAACACGCCGTACAACAGTCACAGCATCAGCGCCAACAGGTAATACCGGCGAAAACACGAACCCGACATTGGGCTGACTAATGCACTCGTTTGTAATTATCAAAGACGTATGTTACCGTCCTTTGCGAGACATTTGCGGTGACTTAACACACATTTGTGAAGCTCAAAGAAATATAAGATAACTCCAGCTTTGGTAATTGCTATCTTTCAACAATATTACATCAGCTTCGTGCCTCTTACATCTGTCTGAGAGCTTGTTTTTGATATTTATTTCTGTTTGCGAACAAAACTTTTATTTTTCAAGTATCTACACTGTGGCCTTGGTAATGAACTTTAAACTCATTGATAGAGTATTTTATATCGATGATGTGATTTCTCGTTGATAGTGCTCTTAAGTCAATTTGTAGATTACGTAATTGATAACGTAATAATATCTTACGAAACACATTTTTCGTTACAATAGATAAAGCAATAAAAATGTAATTTATGTTTCGATTATTTGGGACTGAAAGTAGATTTCAAATACGTATTTACTACAAGAATAAATAATGTCATGTATTAAATAAAATTTCTGGACAAAATTATATTTGTATGTTTAATACCATTTGACGGTGTAGATAAATTTACCTAGATAAAAAATTAAGAGTTAAAAAATGTTCGCTATTTTTGTCGATTAAATTTACTTAAATATTACGAAATATTCGCGTGTTTCTTTACACCGTAGAACAACAACACAAAACATAATTATCAGGTTTAATATTTTTTTTAGAATAGAATTATAAATCTGTTGTAAAGTAATTATCAAAAATGTTTCATTTAAACTCAACATTTTCACTTTCTACATTTTCAGGATCTCAGCAGCACACAAGTACTTGTAGTTACAAAACAGTCACTCAGCACTGTCACTACATCACATAGAAATAATACCCTATACTCTCTTCTGGCACATTTTCTCAACCAACCGTGTTCTCTCTCTTCCTTTCTCATGTGTGCCACATACTGTATATTACATAACGCATGGCATTCTGTCCAACTCCAACACTTCTTTCGCTCAAAGTCTCGAGTACACATCCGTTTAGCTTACCTTATGATGACACATCAACTGTAAGAATTTACCTTTGAAATCTTGTGTAAACTTGTCGTTTGTCACTAAAACCTGAGTCCTGTTTCTACAAAGGAAATTGTAGTTTTAGCTTTCTGTGAGTTTTGTGTGTGAAAGTATTTTGAGGGCATCTGTGTGGAATTGGTCAACGATTCGTGTGACGTTCGACTCCTGTAGCTATCACTCGTTTTCTCCCTTTTAAGACCGATACTGAGAATAATGTGTGGCCACAAATAAATCTTCACAACTCTGATTAAGTTTTAAACTAGAGTTGGCACAAGCGTTCGAAATGAAATGATTTCAAATATTAAATTTTTCAATATTATTCAATTTTGTTTTAGTGTTTACAAAAATAGTGGACATTTTGAGGTAACATGAAAACTCTGAGCAAGAACTAGTTTACAATTTCAATTTTGTATCTTTTATTAAAAATAGGTTGAAGTTATTCATTCAATTTACTTTTTTTCAATTCAAAACAACAGAGTTTTATTTAGGGTTAATTAGTCTGAAATGTAATAATGTCTGTATTTGCTCATAATTTTAAAATATACTTTAAAGGGGGTTAAAACTAGTCAGAGAACACCCAACTCGATACACACAACAATGAAACAGAGAAAGAAGTGATATCCCCTGAAATGATTCAAAATACTGTTATGAAGGTGAACGGAGGGAGGGTTAGGTTGATGACGTAATATTCACCTTGTTTGCAGGCCACAACCACCAGAGGACATCACATATGCTGGTTACCACCTTGCCTATGAAGTCAAAAAGCTCATGTATGCCGAAAGCTCTTTTTCACACTATTCTCTAAATCTAATTGTGTTTCATTATTAAGACAATAATTGATGAGGTAACTTGCTTCAAAGATATGTTTTTTGTTTTGATATTAACCACTGTTTAAGAATAATTTTTCGACATATTGTTATTGTCTCATTCTATTTGTCTTAGACATTTTCAAAATTTTACTCCTAATACAATAACTACGAAATCCATTATTTATCTACAGTTATGGAGATGCCAATCAGTTTAGTAGAATTAATTTATTCACAAGTTTGGTGTAAAAATACTTATATGTTCACTAAAAATGTATGGGAAATGTGGAAATTTACACACAAACATACAATTTTGTTACACACATTTCAGTCAAACAGACGATATACAAAGACATGGTTTTAATATCAAAACAAAGTACAACGTTAAACAATAATTTAGCCAACTCACGTAATAGTGCTAAAATTATTTTTGACAACGGTTGCTTAGCGGCTGAATTTCTGTAGATTTGTGTATTAAAAGCGCATGAGTAGTGTTTTGGTGTTTAGAGCTAGATCTGTTGGTGTGTGAGCGTGTGGTTGTGTTATTTATGTTTTGTGTTAAATGTTTTCGCGTTTTTGCGCTTCTGCAAGGAAAGCTAATGGTGATTGTGTAGAATAGATCATGAAAATTATCATACGTTAATTTATTTTGCTATCTGTACCATGAGAAAAGGGAAATATGATAAATATAAATTTACTCTTTTTCTTGAGGTATTAGGTTAAGTTCACTTCGGGCCGGTATTTCAATACTCTGTTATATTTAAACAGTTGATTGAAGTTTAGTGACATGTAAACAACCATTGCCATTTCTAAAATGACCACAAAATAACTGTTAAATTTAACAACTGATTAACAGAACATTGAAAATCCGATAATTAGAAGCAAAAAGTCGACTTTTAAATCGCTGTTAAAATGCGTAAACACGAAGAAAAATGAAGAAATGAAGATCATTTATATCGCCTCCATTTCCCTTCTCTCGTAGTGTACACAGAAAGTAGCTGTCATTCAATGTACGTATTATTTTTGTTTCTGCAAAATAATATAGAATGCAGAATACGTAAAATTACAAGAAAATTGAAACGAATAAAATTAGAAAGTCAGACATCAGTTTAGTTTTCCTTGAAATGCGGGGGAACATATTACTTTCTATATTTGTTTATATTTTATTCAATGACATTTTAGTCCTACCTACTCACGCACCGACCTGTTCACTACTGAAGCCTTCTACCATTTGATTTCAATGTCTCGATCAAAGAAAAATTGGCACTTGTAGCTATATTTTGTAGGTACTGTTGATATGAATATTGTATCAATTTTGAAACTGACTTCACGTCAACTATGCAATGCACTTTCTATGCACCAGTGCATAGTGCAAATGAGTGCAACTGTGCACTTTCACCCACAAGTAACCTCACATTAGTTTCAAAATTTTATGGAGGAAGAAATAAAAATTTATTTAATTTATCCTTGGGTTTTAAATACGAGCCAAAATTCGAAGTTTTGTAAAAAATATTCCCAACTACAGTGTACTTCATTGTTAAATATGTATGGGTATTTTTTAATTGAAATAAACACAGTTTTACCCTTAATGCAGTTACAGTTGTGTCCGTCCTAATACTAGGTTGGATAATGCACGCCATTATCAAAACAATAACTCAAATCCAAATTTTGCAAAATTACTAAATATTTTGTGGGGCATTTTCAAAATTGTACTATCGATAAATTATTGATATATATATATATATATATATATATTTATAATTAAAACTTTTCCCCACTTTTAATAATTCTCTCCAATAATTGTCAACAATGGAATGATATTTGATTCACAAGTATTAATGTACCTAGAGCAAAGTTGCGCATTGCAATGCACTCACAATTGCCTTATATTCCGAGTAATTTATAGATCCTTGAAGACAAAAAGAACGAGGAGATGTGTATTTTTATCTATTAAATTATGTTTACTTAATATTTTCAAATAAAATTACAATTTGAAATACGGCGTCAAAAGTCCACTGTTACTTCCAACTACAAATTGCATTATAATACATTCTCAATAAACAGTTCATTTTCATTAAACTGCTAAAGCAATGTTTCGCCAGCTGTAGATCGCTGACAACTGCTAAATCATTGGCTCTTTCAATTATTTTCATTTATCGGAACAAAAGTCATTAATAATAATTTTGTCTGCTTCTCGAATGTATGCTGCCAAATTTCTTCACTTCTTCTGTCAACTCGCTCTTTTATATCATTTTTTAACTCTCTTCAATCTCAACATGTTTCTCTGTCTTACTTGTTGAACAGCATGCCGCCAAATGTTTTGTCTTTTTTTCCACCACTTTGCAAAATACTTTCTCTTCGATTTGCTGGAGCTGCTCGCAAATTTCTTTCATTTCGCTAACTACACAGCGCCAAGTGAAAAAAAAACTAAAGAACAAGTTCTAAAAGTTGACTTAAATCAATGGTAGGGTTTTTTCAGAGTTGGGGCATTTGAGTTTTTATTTGACACATTTCAACCTGATGAAATAGTTGACATGAAGGTATTTTAGACACAGGCCAGATGGAAACTTCTAAATGGTGTGGCTGTCCCGACATTCCTCATTATTTTAACATTTTATTATCCAGATAAATGGATTAATTCCAAAATAAACAATTAATCGTCACTTGTGACCTATTTTTGCATAAACAAAATGTACTTAGCCCCCTATAACATTCCTTGTATAGGTTTAAGCTAAGAACTGCCGTCTATCTGGATAAAAATATGTTAGAAAATTAATAATTTTATTGCATTTAGTGTTATTGAATATTAGTATCTCCAATTTATCCACTTGATTTTATATGTGTTTGGGAAATGATTTTAAATGTGTTCAAGTGTCTCGTTGTGTCTTTCTCGATGGTTTGCAACATTTTTACATGTTATTTAAATCTATAGAACAACTGATGTTAACATAATAGTGTATATGTAGGTAAATGATATCAATGCATACGTTTAGGTCAAATAGTCTAATTGTAAAATAAATATTTATCTAGAAGTAAATTTCTTTAGAACTGCAATGTTTGTTTTTTTTAGAACTAAACGCTTGTTTCATAGAGAGGAAAACGATTTCTTCAAATCTAGAATAGTGTGAATATATATGTATATTTGTATTAGACAACAAATATCAACATTACAATATGGATGTTTGTTTATACAGCTGTTCAAATGAGCATGACAGTAAAACCAAAATAACGATAATAGAGAAGTTTTTGCGGTTTCTACTGTAATAATATGTTGTTTTAACTTGACATTAGTGGTATTATATTCTGTGGCTACTGGATTTAATTATTTTAAGTTTGGAAATTTATGAAAGGGATATTGATTACTTTAGTAATCTTAAATTACACCTGAATTAAAATAGTATTTACTTCGCCAGACAATATTGTGTTATATTCTTGGTTAAGTACTTCAGATGTTATCAAAAATAGAATCATGCATTTTAGTATGAGAAAAGTTTTGGTGTAGAATATACAAAGTCTACTGAAAATAAGAAAACAATGTGCATGAAATATAGTCCACGAAATGTCCAATATCTACAACATACATTTCAGAAAATGGAGAATTTTCAATTTCATTAAAACTTCATAGCTCTTTGTTAAATCATGTAAACCTTTTGTTAAATCTTGAAAAATCAAACTCACACACGATATATCCAATATAGTGTAACATACACTTATTATCATAATTGGATCACGTTAGAATAACTTCTTGGTAATTAAGTCCGATGAAAATCCAAACTCACTTGCGAGTAAATAATTAATCATATTTTTACGAATGTGCAACGTCCACATGGTTTGACGCTACAATTTTCAGTAGAATGTACGTCAGCCCGGCACACAATCAACTTTTTAAGTAGAAAGTAGGCTATCCCGACACAAAATTCTCAATCATCTAAAATGGCTGTATTAACACAAACTGACGTTCCATTTATCCAACTCGACACATGATTTGCCACAGAGCGTGTAGTTCGACGTTGTATCTCGCTCAGCCCGTGCTCTGTTCTGACTTGCCTGGTGTTCTCTAGGCCAACTAGTCGCAGCTCAGGAGGCAACAATCAGAGTGCCAATGGCGGCCTTCAAGCGAGCATTGCCGACGATCAAGCCAAGGACTTTGACTTTGAGAAGACGGAAATGAAGTACGACTCCACGGGGATGTTCCATTGGGGGCCGGCCAAGAACCTGGAGGAGTGCATTCTGGTAAGAAAATGATACATTTGGGGCGCTTAAATGACCACATTTGCTTAAAAAGTAACCTATGATTTTTTAAGTTGGAACTTGATTCGAAATCTAATTATTTAAATCAGGATCATGAGAAGAAAGCTGCTCTGCCCGCTTGCTCGTAAAAATAAAATCTTATAAACATCTTGCAGTAGAAATTCTTTCCTTAGAAACCCATTAGGAATATAGGAAGATAAACAACCTGACAGCTGCCCACCTATCTCATATTTAGAGTTATTATTTATGCAAAAAAGATATTGAAGTAAGTATAAGATAATACTAATATGGAATATTTAACCATACTTTTTCCGGTAAAGTACTCATCTGAGAAAAGTCGTTTACCCGTTATTTTAGCCTGGAAGCATTTGCTCTCCAATCTTATTTGACATCACATGCAGGAAGAATATGTTTGGAAGTTGGGCAATGGTTAGGTGAGCCACATCTTCAAATTCTGACATTTCACAACAATGTACATTTCCATTATTGAGATCCAGTTGGCCAAAAATGTAATATAGATGCTTAGCGTATAAAAGTGTTCGCTTTATCCCCAGCGTTTGTTACAGTGTATTCAATTTACAATACGTGATTAAAGTGTGTCTGGTGTACGACATGATTTCAAGTTATCCGATCTTCTCTCTAATATCACAAACTCTCGCCTCCAGGATCGCAACCAGGCGGCCATGACAGTTCTCAACGGTCACGTGGTGGTGTGCCTGTTCGCCGATCCGGACTCGCCTCTGATTGGTCTGCGCAACCTGGTGATGCCCCTGCGCGCCTCCAACTTCCACTACCACGAACTAAAGCACGTCGTCATCGTCGGCTCAGTCGATTACATCCGACGGGAGTGGAAGATGCTGCAGAACCTGCCAAAGATATCGGTGCTCAATGTAAGAGACTAGCTTAAATATTAGAAATCAAACGTTTGATTGTAAAATGTCTCGTGAAATATGCAACCATTTATTTAAACAAAGTATACCAAACCTATGTGAACCCAGGGTGCGAATTGATGGGAGGGATGGGGGGGATTTCCCCCCCCCCCCCCTCTGGTTTTCTCATCCCCAGCTCTGTTTCCCAATAAGCATCCCAGGGGGGGATATATCCCCCCCCCTCTGTAAAATGTTGACTTTTAAGTTTTAATCTATGAAACAACAGTTTACCTACTTTTTTCAGAATTAAATCTTAAATTATAAAAATTAATTCTCACACAAAACAACTATCAAATTGCCTTTATTAGCAAATAAGCTGTATTTGATAAGATTTATATATTCCAAGATTTATTTTATTTGCCCACCACTTCTGAGTTCCCTTTAAATTAAAAGCAATTTCTCTTTTATAATGCCATTTGTCGTGATGATAATAAAGTGCTTCAAACAGTGTACAAATCGCTTAGAAATGCACCAAATCCAATTTTAAAATTCAAAATTTCCGGACCCGCATGGTGCTGGGGGGGGGGGGCCCTACCCCCCCCAGACCCCCCATTGCTTTCGTGGGCAATCGTATTTTTCGCCCTTGCTACATTTCCCAAAGTACTCCGAATTTTTATTTTTCCTATCCCTCCCTCTGAAAATTGAACAATTCGCACCCTGTGTGAACCTATAAATATTTCGAATGCAATGGATATTGTGACATCTTTCGAAAGTACCCGCTGTACAATCGTGGAAATAAGTAGATATTTTTCTCCTATTCACCCCTCACCCCATTCAAATAACTTTTCCTGTGATAAGGGTCGAGGTGGACGAGCCTAAACTAACGTAAATGATGGAAAAGGAAGGAGGGTGACAGACACAAAACTCCGGCACTCTACCTATAGTTCGTGTGAACACTTCGTGTAGGATTTAGAAAAATTTCTACGAATTTTCTTGTAATAATTAATGGTAGATAAATAGAAAACTATAATCTCTAAAGGCTGTTGGAGAAGCATGATTCGTAATTATAAGATTTTAGGGACAAAAACGTGTGTATAAATGTCACAGTGAGTTTTAAGGCAACGGTGGTGGAGGTGCCAGAATTGTAAGCAACCCGCAGTGCGTAAATGTGTTGTGGGTTGCATTTAGGAAAATAGCATGAGACCTCCACAAAGTACGTCTATTGAAATTTTAGATTAACACATAATTATAGCAGTAAGAGGGCTGACATAAGTAGATAAATAGTGCCCCCAACTCTCCCGCATGTATTGACGAGGTCGTGTTGCAGAGGTCGCCGCTGAGTCGCGCTGATCTGCGTGCCGTCAACGTGAACCTCTGCTACATGTGTGTGATATTGTCGGCGAAGGTGCCCCCCCCCCCCCCCCCCCCAACTCTCCCGCATGTATTGACGAGGTCGTGTTGCAGAGGTCGCCGCTGAGTCGCGCTGATCTGCGTGCCGTCAACGTGAACCTCTGCTACATGTGTGTGATATTGTCGGCGAAGGTGCCCCCCCCCCCCCCCCCCAACTCTCCCCCATGTATTGACGAGGTCGTGTTGCAGGGGTCGCCGCTGAGTCGCGCTGATCTGCGTGCCGTCAACGTGAACCTCTGCGACATGTGTGTGATATTGTCGGCGAAGGTGCCGAGCAACGACGATCCGACCCTCGCCGACAAGGAGGCCATCTTGGCGTCGCTCAACATCAAAGCCATGACGTTCGACGACACGATAGGCGTGCTGAGTCAAGGTGCGTAGACGACAACTCAACGCTGAGATTGAGAGTAAACAATTCAAACAGAGAGGGGGCGGCGCAAGGCAACCATGTTTTGCCCAAATTAAATCTTTAGTACCCCCCAAGAAACAAATTATATAATTTTCATTCATTGTATTGTTGGTGACTACATCCATATAATTATGATTGTAAACGCAATATTATCTCTCTTGGAAAATCTATTCAGAGATATAATAATAATTATCGTTTATTTAATTCTTTCTTTATCCAATTTACATCAGGTTAAAAGAATTTATACTAAGGCCTTAAATTATATTGATGCCGGTTGGCCGGTCCTGTCGCATCTTTTTCTTCTTCTTCCTGCTCTTCACTCTCTTCATTCTCGCTCTCTTCCTCTTGCGTCATCAGCACATCTCTCCACTTCTCTTCATCTTCCCACCATCTTCCACGCTCTACTTCTTCCCACTTCAATCCTCTTCTCTTAATGCTTTCTTTAACTTGATCAATCCATCTTCCTCTAGGCCTTCCAACTCTTCGTTTTCTTCCTCCAACACTGTCCATCACTTTTCTTGGTATTCTATCTTTCCCCATTCTTTTTATATGCCCATACCATTTCAATCGCTCTCTCTTAATCTTATTATGTAAACTCTCTAACTGTAATGTTTGTCTAATGACTTTACTTCTTTGTTTGTCCATTTTTGTCAATTGCAATGTGCTTCTCAGGAACTTCATTTCAGCCGCTTCTAATCTTGCCTTTTCCCTATTGTTTAGGGTCCAGGTTACTGAAGCGTAGGTCAATATTGGAACAAAATACATCTTAAAAATCAAAATTTTGCATCGAGCGGGAATTTCTTCTTTCCAAAGGTATAATAGATAAAATAATTTGGATAAAATAAACAGAGATATAATTTGGAAAAAATGGCAAAACATGACAGACCAAGAGCCGTGGCCTTTCTTTACTCCCGTATGTCCTCTCTACTTTCAAACATGTTGTATTCCTACGTCGGTTAATATCATACAAAATGGCAATAATCACTTTAAAATTTGCCATTAGAACTATTTCAGATTTTGTTTCTGCGTTAAATGTAAAACACCTACATTATTTACACAACTTTGGGTTACGAAATGTAGCTCCTTTTTAAGAATTTTTTCATTGTTTCTCTCTTTCTAGAGGCACGGAAAAGGGCCACGACCATCTCTTTCCCCCCATATATCCATACCATTTTGTCATCAGCATCATCATTTTATCATTTTATTCGGCGCCATTACCATAGTTGCAGAACAGTACGATGTTAAACCGCACTAAAATAATATAAAACGAGCGAGGACTTATTTTAAGTTTATCTTACAATTTTCTAAGCTGTTTGTTGGTTTGTTTTCCCCTACAGGTCAGGGTATGGAACACGAAACCGTGACGCCTGTGGGAAGTCCAATAGTCCTGCAGCGACGCGGGTCGGTGTACGGAGCCAATGTGCCTATGATCACAGGTGACTATCTCGCACTCTCTCTCGCACTCCTCCTGCTACATCGCTCTGACTCTCTCTCTCTCGTCCGTAGAACTTGTGAATGACAGTAACGTGCAGTTCCTGGATCAAGACGATGACGACGATCCAGACACAGAGCTTTACCTCACTCAGCCGTTCGCTTGCGGCACAGCCTTCGCCGTCAGCGTGCTGGATTCACTCATGTCCACGGTAGGTGGTGTGGCGTGGAGGACATTACTAATAGAGTCGACAAAACTCGCAGAAAATTTCGATTCCGATGTAAAACAAAACCTAGAAATGCATGAAAATGCATTAGCTCTGGGTTCTACGTGACGTTTAATCGTGTGTTGCATGTTGCATATACTGCTGTAAAGTAATTTATTTTAATTCAAATATTGAAAACCTCAAAAACCATAAAAACAGGCGGCCCATACTTTTTTCTTAACGGCTTGACCGATTATTTTCAAAATTTAACAGCAGAGATAAAGATTAAATCTGTGTCTCTAGTGATCCAAAAAAATAATAAAAATTGTTTTTTCTCGTTTTGAGGAAGTGCACATGAACATAACATGACATGAGGAACATGGGCAATATATGAGTCTTTTTGGCACCTCTGCCCTGAAATAACTAAACAAAAAATAAAATTTTGGGACCACTAGAGACACTGTGAAAATTTTAAGACAATCGGTAAAGCCGTTTAGAAAAAAGTAGGGCCGCCCTTTTTGTGCTTCATAAAACATGGATTTTATCATGTATTGTAGACTCTTAAATGCTGCCTTTAGATAATCAATTTCGTTGATAAAGTATAGAACGTATTTTAACTCTCACAGTTTAGAACACTTAGAAGTAAGTGCAATTTCCTGAACAAAGTCTCAAAATTAATTCAAGTGATTGAAGCTTTCAATTGCTTCAATCTTGGATCCTTCCTAATATAAACGGAACATGATCACATGACACAGAGACGAATTCGATCTTTTGTACAAAGCAGACTGCCTGTTATCCTGACGACTGACTGTCCTTTTCACACTTAGGATTCGATAAGGATCCAAAATCATGTGTGAACTTTATTCAATCGAACTCGACATGATCAAAGTCAAGGTCAAAGAAAATAAATTATGGGTTTTGAAACTAAGAACTTACAGAATCATGCACTATTGGCATGTAACAAGCATTTTAATGTTCAACTTTCCGCCATTTTGTTTTCGATTCTCATTGCACTGGATCGTGATCGAATCCTCAGTGTAAACAACTTAGGCCCGGTATTTCAATACTCTGCTAAAGTCTCAATTAGCTCTTAACAGTTAGTTAGTGGCCATTCTAGGAATGTCATTGGTTGTTGCCATGACAATACAGTCCTAATCAACAGTTTAAAAGTTAGCAGAGTATTGAAAGACTGGCCCTTATAGTACTACACTATTTTGTCCTGAATGTCCTTCCTCCCAGTTATCTTGAGTTGTGTTTTTGTTGTCTCTGAAGTAGCGGGTGTATTGATGACGTCACTGTAATGTTTCAGACGTACTTCAACCAGAACGCGTTGACCTTGATAAGATCGCTTATCACGGGTGGCGCGACGCCTGAACTCGAGCTTATCTTAGCCGAGGGTGCCGGTCTCAGAGGAGGCTACAGGTATACCAACTACATTTAACACGTTTGAAAGAGAAATCGTTTGGGAGTTAATACATATCATTTTGTACGGGTCAAAACCTGTGTCAGCCGATTTACGAGAGACGGAGAGTAGAATTATATAAAAATACTCAATCTTTGAGAAATAATAGTTAGATACTATGTATACGTCATGTTATCGGCTCTTATTTGTCAAAATCCACTCTAAAGTCCGGTAAACCTGAATGGATTTTTGCTTAAAATTTGACATTTTTTTACTACTTAACTCTAAGAATCTATATCTAAAACGATAAAAGCCCTGCAGGTACATGCACGATTGACGCGGACGGGCTACGTGGACGGAAAAACATGTAAAGCAAATCCCAACTCTTTGCGTCTGCGTCGTCCGTCCGCGTCAATCATGTGTGGACCCTCAATAGTTCAGCTGACGAAACCTAGGCCCTTTTAGGATCTTCAAAAGCTCACATCGAACAAATACAGCAGACACAAGCTTTTCCATCAACCACCGGCTCTGACGACAACAACATCAATGATACTAAGCACCGACTCTCCTGTTCCAGCACCCCCGACAGCCTCTCTAACCGCGATCGCTGTCGCGTCGGTCAGATCTCGCTCTACGACGGTCCTCTGGCGCAGTTCGGCGAGGCGGGCAAGTACGGCGACCTGTTCGTCGCGGCGCTCAAGTCGTACGGCATGCTCTGCATCGGACTCTATCGGTTCAGAGACACGAGCAGCTCGTGCGACGCCTCCTCCAAGAGATACGTCATCACGAATCCGCCGGACGACTTCTCGCTCTTGCCCACGGACCAGGTGAGTCATTCAAGTCGTACGGCATGCTCTGCATCGGACTCTATCGGTTCAGAGACACGAGCAGCTCGTGCGACGCCTCCTCCAAGTGATACGTCATCACGAATCCGCCGGACGACTTCTCGCTCTTGCCCACGGACCAGGTGGGTCACGTGATAGTGTCAGAATGGACCTCCGGAGGGTGGGATGGATTCGATTCCAGATAACGTTCTTCCTTAGATGTGTTAACGTGGTTTCCCTAATAGACCACAACCACCTCATTTCCACGGCCATCCTTTTTATTCTTATTTATCTCCCAATCATCTTCATGATCATTTATCTATCGCTCTCAACCTAATTGCAAAACGCTGTGACGTTCAGCACCATAAAATATGGGTTGATGCATGGAAACTATCGACCCCAACTATAATGGATGTATGGTTTCTTTGGTGTACATTTTGTATTTCTTTTTTACTGACAGTGGTGGCCTCAGTGATATCCTTGGGGGAGTCAATAAATGATATATTTTAAAAATGAAACTGGGGGGGGGGGGGGGGGGTTGTACCTCGAGAAAATTTGTAATATGATTATTTAGTTTGGCGCAATACTGCTACAATACTTCTGATAATCTATATAATCTATAATCTATAATCTAAATGTCATGAACATGGGCTTGGAGTGCGATCTGATAAATGACAACTTTCTTGTCGCGTGACAATTTTCTCATCTCGAGAGCCCTTCCTCTCAAGGGTCAATTCATTATGCAATGTATAATGTGAATGGAATAAAAACTATGAAACTATGAAACTATGAAACTATGAAACTATGAAACTCAATGTTATTCACTGCCTCCTCGGGTGAGATGAGACGCTTGTCACTGCGACAACTGCTTACATGATCGCCCAGCCAATGCCAATGGATTGTCATTCCAAGATTCATGGATCATAGCTTAGTTCACACTAGTAAGACACGGTTCGCTCACTTGACCAATGAAAGTGAAGCCTTGCCAGGTACCCAGCAATTTTCGTCACTCGGATGGGCTAGCGCTTAAGAGGCAAATGGAAGCGAACGGGAATCGCACGGTTCGTCAGAGCGTTTTTTGAAATTGTGTCTTCCCACTTAATAATTTTAAAAAATCAGATAGTAACGACCCATAACAGCCTAATATACTAAATAATGCCGCACACTGGAGTTCATTATGACCTCTGGTGCGACCTCAAAGTGTTAAATACGATATTTTTTATACGAAAATAATCGTATTTAACACTTTGAGGTCGTACCAGAGGTCATAATGAACTCCAGTGTGCGGCATTATTTAGAATATTAGGCTGTTATGGGTCGTTACTATCTGATATTTTAAAATTATTAAATGGGAAGACACAATTTCAAAAAACGCTCTGATGAACCGTGCGATTCCCGTTCGCTTCCGTTTGCCTCTTAAGCTACTGGTGGTAAAAATATTTTAACTAACTTCATATATACTACAAGTAGTTCACTATGGCTATAATAGATGGAGCTGCGCCATCTGAGAAACGAATTTAGTAGAACATCAGGTCTGTTTAGGCTTCACTTCAGCCAATGTTAATGTTATAGGAGTAAACGAACCTTGCCTTACTTACTAGTATGAATGTAGTAATGATGTCCATGAATCTTGGTCATTCAACACCTCACCACGACATCTCGTCTGCTCGCAGGTGTTCGTGTTGATGCAGTTCGACCCTGGTCTGGAGTACAAACCCAACCGAGGTCAGCGAGGCAAGGACGACACCTCCTGACTGTTGCTGTGTAGCGCCTTGACCGATGGTCCCTACTCCTACATCTAGAGAGAGTCCACCATCACAGACAGCAGTCAACAGCGAGGCGCTACACTAAGATGTTACGATCAAGAAGAACAGCAGGCGAGGAGAGTTCGCGTGAAAGAAAATGCTGGGTGACGAGGATTCGTTCTGGATGATTGGGATTTTATAGGCGCTACTGTCTGTAGACCACGATGGAAGGGGAATAAAACAACACAAAAACATTGCTCAATTTCTTAAAATATGCGTTTTACAGCTTAAAGTTGTTAAAAGTCCACTTAAGATAAAAAAGCTCGATTTCTATTGGCATATTTAAAGTTGTAAAAATGATTACATTTCTCAATAAATGGAGCCTTTTTAAGTGTATTATATTCTCAATTCTCTCGTGGCGCAGAAAGTGTTTGTGCACGTTGATACATTGAAATGAAAATCAATTATATTAAACAAAGATAAGTACAAATTGGGCATTAAATTGTGTCAGAATGATCTTTATTCTCATTGACTTTTTATTGTGTTCTTATTTTGACGTTATATGGTGTTATGAAGTTTAAAGGTCTACCTACAATTGACGTAACGGCGACACCACAGATATGACGGTGATCGTAAGACAATTTTAATATTCTTTTCGTTCCGCTACCGTTGCGTCAATTGTTGACAGACTAACTAGAATATGAAGTTCAATTAGTCTGCCACAATTGATGCAACGGAGAAGTAACGTAAGAACGTCGAAACGTTGTGTTAACTATACGTCGCCGTTATGTTAATGTTATAAGTCGCCGTTTCGTCAAAGGTAGGTAGACCTTTGCGTTAACTCACTATTCAAAAGTGACGTCAAATCAAAACCAAAATGAAAATTATAGTGATGATGGAGCATTCACACAAGTTCTGATAGCGTATACTTTTTTTGTTAATATATTGATCTCTTTCATAAATTGAAAAGAGAAATAATTGAGACACCATTGAATATTACCTTGATGATTCTTAAGACTTAAAAGATAGTTGAAAATAAATTAATAATTATGCAAAATAAGGCGAGACGAAATTTGAATTATAGTTATTTCAGATGTGTTATTTTTGTTTGAAACTTTTGTAATAATATTTGTAATATTTAAAATATTATTTGTGGGTACATTTTTAGTTTTCTGGCTGCAAATTTATTTCAAGAACTGTTTAAGATAATATTTAATGGTTGCAAGAGCATTAAAATCTTGGATGAAACTGCATCAAAAATGAAAACGAATTCTGTGTTGCAAAAATTCTAAATGTAGCAAGACTAAAGAAAGAAGACCGAATATACCTCATATTTAACTCGTGATTTCTTCAGTAAGCTTTGCTCGAAACTAAAGAAATATGAAGTGCGGCATTGTTTGAAAAAACCCATCATTTTCTTTCACACGAACGTCTCTGAACGCGGATATTCAAATAATACGTGATTCGAACGAAACTACGACAAGTGTTGTTAAAAGAAAGACACGAAAGAAGAGGACGAAGAACAGTTTTTGTTACTCTGCGAAAAAGTGGGTCGAGAAATGTTACTAGCATCGTATTGAGAATGTGTTAGTTTGTTGTTTATTATACTCAAAAAACGAAAATCAAGTGTATAAGAGTGTATAAGAACTATAAAATTAATAAGATATATTGCTGTTAAAGACGCCAACTGTAGACCAGTTTTGCGGCTACGTTTCTTCATGTTGCCGTTTATATTTAAAATTTAAAAAATAAACTA
Organism: Leuctra nigra; assembly: GCA_934045905.1. NCBI lineage: Eukaryota > Metazoa > Arthropoda > Insecta > Plecoptera > Leuctridae > Leuctra > Leuctra nigra. Next base: position 25,149,078 of record OW203771.1, read on the forward strand.
TGTTCTTTTTGTTGTTGTTTTTCCAAGGTACAATCACTTTCGCTTTAAATAAAAATTTAATATTACACATATTCGAAATAAAACCAAAACCGAGAAAAATATCCCTTACGAATGGAATCTACTATTTATAGGTTGTGTGAATTTATGCGAGGAATAGACTTGCTAAAGAATGTTAGATGTACAAAAAATCTATGCATATGCATCCATGTTTAACGCTATTACCTACCATTCTGCCCTATAGTTGATTATTATAATGGTGAAAAAACAAGTGATACGTAACTAAGCAACAGAAATCAAGTGACTCGGTTAGATAAGATTTAAAAAGTTGCTAAAATCAGTAAAAAAAATCACAATATTTTTTTGTCACCTGCGTGTCTTGACCCTCTAATAATTTATCAAATTTATTAGTGTTATATAAAAAAGTGTCTCGTTTTTTAGTTAAAATAACGAAAGAAAAAACATTAAATCATGTTAAAAATCGTTTTTTGTATATTAATAAGTGTGATATTAAACAACGGTCGTTTTTGTTAATGATTCATTGTCTAGCTTTTAGATAAAATTGTTGGTTAGGTGGAGATTTCTCCATAATTATTGATATCATCACAGCTCTTTCCACGTCTTGTTCATTTGTATCCAGTCTCACTTAAGTCTTATATTCAAAAGAATAGAAACTCTAAGAATTGTTTCACTCAACACTGTGCGAGAAGAAGGGCAAAATATGAATATTGTATATTAGTAAAACACATTCCATATCATACAAAAATATTAGTCTAGATTTGCCAATCCTTATATTATCTACAAATCAATTTTTGCCTTTATTCTTTCACAAGGGTATGATTAAATGTTTTATAAGTAAGTATGAAAAGGAACAGAAAACTTATGAAAAAGATACAGATTAGTTATTTTCTTGTATCTAATTTTGAATTGAATAAATTTTTTGGCGGCTTGCATAATAGCTAACTTTTCTTCTTACCACAAAAATCTTGAAACATTCTTCTTACCATACACATAATAGACTGCACAAAATTATTAATATTTGTAAACAATGAAAACAATCAAACGAGGGGTACATGAATTGGATATGATGTAAGTTGTTACCTTTTATATTTTATTGTAAGATTGTTCAGTGTGGATTTTAAAAAGGATACCATGAAGTAAGCCAATCAGATAATGAAATTTTTATCAAAAGGTTCGTTATATCTCAAATTTCCGTGATTGCTTCAGATATTTTGTAGAAAATTTCAAAATTTCGTACGCTTGGAGTCGCTACTACAAAATGTTGCACTGTGACAAAAATGCTTGATACCAATTTTGAGCTTACTCAATGATATTGATTTTGAAATCCTGACCCAATAATGATCAACGGGCCTATAGATTGTATTATAATGCTGCGCTATTGTTATAAACAAATATAATGTACCTACCTGCTATATATTAAAGCTAGTCCATTTGTACTGTAAATAGAGATACAAAAAAAACAATGAGGATTCACTATTAATTATTATTGTTAAATTATTAAAATAAACAACAATCAACATCCAAAACACTGATGATTACAATGTATTGTTTGTTACCAATTGTGTCCCATTCATATTTAATATCTGCATAATCTCACTCACATTCTGTGAAAATTGAATTAAGTTAAGAGGCATGAAATCAGTGGCGGTGCCAAAAAATAATCGTTGGGGGGGCAGAGCAGGGGCAAGGCAATTACTTGAGGGGGCAAAGCTAAAAGCCGTCTTATTTACCAAAATCATTACCCCCCCCCCCCTCGCCTCAGGGGTTAAGCAAAACCACGAAATACATGTTCACTCAAGGGCGTATCTAGGATGATTTTTTTTTTGGGGGGGAGGACATTACTAATATCGAGAAAAATCACAGTGGAATACAGGGGGTTCGGGGGCGCAGCCGCCCGAGAACATTTTGGATCAAGGTCATTCGTTTAGGTGCAATTTTGAATCGAAGTGTATAGCTATTTTGGGGAATTACAAAATATTAAAAAATTGGTCTCTAAGAGGTTTGAGAATAGGTAAATGTCTTCAACTTTGTAAGATATGTAAGTCTGGGGCAATTAGCCCCGGAAATTGTTTGGATTTTTAATTCTATAATTCTAGCCATTTTGGAACGTTTTTGACATGATCTGTCTATTTAATAGAGTTTTTTTTCACACATTGTTTTAAATGTCCATATTTTTTTGGATAAACCCTGATTTCGGGGTGGGGGGGGCGCCCCCCCTGAATACGCCCTTGAGTTCACTAGTATGTAAAAATTATCGTTGTGCAGGTTTAATCACGATATGAGAAAGAATCATAAATCAGTAGAAAGGCGTTGGGCATGAAATGCCGCACGTGCAAAATATTCACGTTTCTATTCTAAAACAAAGGTGTTGGGAAAGGTAAAAGTGAATAAATCTATGTTTTTTATGGTTTAATCTGGATAATTACTGTTATTGCAATTTATTTATGATTTTATATTATCTTTTGTAAGGTAATGTGCATATAGGAGTCGTCAAGTAGGGGGGCAACCGGGGGGGCAAGCCAAGTTTTTTGGGGGGCAGTTGCCCCCCCGTGCCCCCCCGTAGCGCCGCCGCTGCTTGAAATTTACAATACCTAGTCGATTAGTCTGGCAAAACGCTACTCCTAACTGTATAATGAAAACCCCACAAAATTATATTTTGAACATTCACTTACAACACACAAAAAACAAAAGTCTTTAAGGCACATTTACAGGCACAAATTACGATGAGAGCATTAGTTTAATTAATTGACTTTGGGCAGTTTCTCCATACTCTGCTAAAACCAGTTTAAACGGTCATTCAAAGAATGTTATTGTATCCAAAATAGCAAATTAGTCCAATACTTGTTATGGCAATATACCGAGACCTTCATGCATGCAGAAAGAAGACGACATATAAATTAAGGTAGGAATTTGATCAAAATATGTCCAGAGTTGCACCTCAGAGGCCCTGGCTCGATTCTCATTGATTTCCGGTTGCCACGGCTGTCCTTCCTCTCCGAGACATTGTTGTGGTTTCCTCAGTCGAAGCAAATGCTGGGATTGATCCTTACTGATTGGAACCTACTTAACACATCCTCCATACACTTTATTTCTCTTCATCCAATCGTAATCAAAGATCCTACATCAGACGAAAATAGTACATTTATATAAGGGTTTGTGTTTTTTCAATTTTCTCGTGTTTTTCTTATTTTATACATAATCTGGGGTGGCAGCCGTATCATGCGCTTGTCCTTATCCCCCATGTGGCTCTGCCAGCCCCCGTAGTGTCAAATTTTTTAAAGAGTAAAAATATTTCAGAAAAAGTGAGGGGAAGCACAAAGCCCTTTTGTGTATTTTCAATTTTTTCAAAAAAATCTTATTTTATACCCAATCTGGGGTGTCAGCAGTATCATGCGCTTGTCCTTATTCTCCAGGTGGCTCTGCCAGCCCCCGTAGTGTCAAAAATTAGAAAAAAGTAAAAATATTTCAGGAAAAGAGAGGAAAAAAACACAGAGCACAAAGCCCTTTGTGTATTTTCAATTTTTTCAATAAAAATCTTATTTTATACACAATCTGGGGTGGCAGCAGTATCATGCGCTTGTCCTTATTCCCCGGGTGGCTCTGCCAGCCCCCGTAGTGTCAAAAATTAGAAAGAAGTAAAAATATTTATGATATTTCTATATTTTTTATTTTGATATTTCTGTGTTTTATCAATTTTTTCAAAAATGTGTTTTCTTATTTTATACACAATCTGGGGTGTCAGCAGTATTATGCGCTTGTCCTTATCCCCGGGTGGCTCTGCCAGCCCCCGTAGTGTCAAAAATTAGAAAGAAGTAAAAATATTTATGATATTTCTATATTTTTTATTTTGATATTTCTGTGTTTTATCAATTTTTTCAAAAATGTGTTTTCTTATTTTATACACAATCTGGGGTGTCAGCAGTATTATGCGCTTGTCCTTATCCCCCGGGTGGCTCTGCCAGCCTCTGTAGTGTCAAAAATTAGAAAAAAGTAAAAATAATTCAGAAAAAGTGATGAAAAAAACGCAAAGGTACAATTACCTCTTCGTTTTATAAATTTTCTCATTTCTTTCTTATTTTATACAATCTGGGGTGTCAGCAGTATCATGCGCTTGCCCTTATTCTCCAGGGGCTGGATTCGCGAAAGGTTTTATCAAAACTATCTTTGGTATTATCTCCTAAATACCAAAGATCTTTGCTAATACGTATTATCTTTTGATTTAATACCAAAAACACCAGGTTAAATGAAAGATAGGTAATACCAAAGATAGTACGTATGAGGATATAATACTTTTTTGTGAATCTGGCCCAGGTGGCTCTGCCAGCCCCCGTAGTGTCAAAAACGAGAAAAAAGTAAAAATATTGCAGAATTATTATTTTTTGTGTTTTTTTCAATTTTCAATTTTTTTTCTTATTTTATACACAATCTGGGGTTCTGCAGTATCATGCGCTTGCCCTTATCCTCCAGGTCGCACTGCCAGCCCCCGTAGTGTCAAAAATTAGAAAGAAGTAAAAATATTTCTGAAAAAGTGAGGGAAATAAAACACAAAGGAGTACCTACCCCTTTGTTTTTTCAATTTTCTCATTTTTTTGTTTTTTCAATTTTCTCATTATTTTGTATTCTTATTTTTTACACAGTCTGGGATGTCAGCAGCATCATGCGCTTGCCCTTTGTGACCGAGTAAAAGAGCTCAAAACAATTTATACCAATAACTAAATAAATAAATAATAGGTATAGATAATCAGCAGATAATTTAATTTAAAATATAACATTTAGTGTTGGTATTTTGCTTTTATTATTTAATAATAACTAATAGTCCAGTCAAATGAGAGATTAACCCAAAACTAATTGTAACATTTGGATTTTTGGTGTCATTCTCTTCAGAAAAATGCCCTCTACAACATATCCAAAATCCGCCAAAATCCGCTCACCGGAAGTACTTTTTTTTAATCACTTTTTAAGTTAATTTCCCATGTTAATTCCATCTTGCAAAATAAAACTTTTTCATGTTACTCCGATTTTGACGAAACTTAGCGGAATTGTTCACCATCCTAAATGAACAAAAAAAGCTATCTTAGCGTTTTTCTCTAAATCTTATCGTTTGGGAAATATGGACCTCGCAAATCGTCAAATTACACTCGAAAAGTCGAAAACTGACTAAAATATGACTTTTCGATGGGCCATATTTCCCAAACTATAAGATTTAGAGAAAAACGCTAAGAGAGCTTTTTTTGTTCATTTAAGATGGTAAACAATTCTGCCAAGTTTCGTCAAAATCGGAGTAACATGAAAAAAGTTTTTTTTTGCAAGATGGAATTAACATGGGAAATTAACTTAAAAAGTGATTAAAAAGTACTTCCGGTGCGCGGATTTTGGATATGTTGTAGAGGGCAATTTTCTGAAGACAATGACACCAAAAAACCAAATGTTACAATTTATTTTGGGTTTGGACATTTTTAAGCCTGATTTGACTGGACTATAAGCCTGTGCTCAAGGTATCAGTAGTGAAGGCCAAGATTTATTGAGTAATCGGAACACAATCGTGCCCCAAGGCTTTTGTGAGGTTTAACAGCACTGGCATACCTTGAGCACTGGCTATGTAAACAAAGACGACACGATCAATGAGGGCAGTTTTCAGTAATGCTTATACCTGGCTTACTCCAGATATTTTTTTTGATAGGTAAGATTACTTTGATCGACTAAGTACTTACTGCAGTTGATAACCTTGCTAGGGGTTAATTGTAGGTACCTAATTGTAATTTATCATATTTTTCAATGAAATTGAGCTAGGTATTCTGTAAGGATTTATTCCAATTTCGTGGCATCCCTAGTCGAGAGACAAATGTTGGGAAGGTTCCCTACTAGATAGAGTTGGGAACATCAAACATCAAAACATCGTTTGGCGACTTGACTTGATCGTCCCCATACTCCAATAAATTCTGCATAGGTAGGTACTAACAATGATTTGTAGCTCCAATGCTTGAAGTGAAACTTTTCACTGAATCAAAACTCACTTGCAAAAAAAAATATATGGATCATTTCAACATATTATAAAGCATAAGGTCAGAATATCAAATGGCACAAATAAAGATCAGTTGTGTAATTTGACTTTTTTATTATAAATCCAGACATATGAAACAAACATCTGAAACACACTATTTTCCATATCCCATGCTACAGGCAGAGAAAATAATATGATTCCACTCATCTGTTCTTGTGATAAATGTTGATGTAAATCAGACAAATAAGAATAATGTTAGACAGAGTTGAATCAACAAACTGACTTGAGATATAAAACCATTTTTGCATCCATGGGTGTGTCCCCTTGCTTACATTCGTAGGTACACTGAGGGCATAGCCCTAGTGAGACTGAAGTAAACATGCGACCATGCACATTCAAGAAATGCAATGCAAATGCGTAAAACTAGATTCCAAGCTAATAGTCAGAAATCTGAATATTGAAATGACTAAGTGTAAAACTAGGCAATGTGTCAATCATTGTTACACAATTGTTTTTAGGCTAGATTACTTCAAAATAATTCACTTTAGTTTCAAATATAATTTTTATTTTCTATACATTTAAAATAAATAGCTTTCCTGTGTTCTCAACCTTTACGAAACTAAAAAGCGAAGTACATGAAGTGTGATGACTGATCATACAAAGAGATTTTTTTATGACAACAGTAAACAATCAGATAATGATAATAACAATTGGTCACATGCATGTATTATGTACCTACATAAAAAATACACCCAATACCAAAGAAGATCTAGAATAGTATGCTGAACAGTCTAGAACAGTGCATAACAAAATATACACTCAAATTTATTGTAAATTTAAATGAAATGTGTGTTCCCCTTAGCAATCGTTTCTAAATAAATGCAAAGCACTGCCCGCTTTTGTCCAAAAAGTCTTCTTGCACGGCTACATATTCTATTAAACACATTAAACATAATTTTAATTGTATTAATTAAAACGAAGTAGTAAATATTAATTTGTCACACATGGAAAAGTACCTGTTCTGAATGCAATGTAGACAATCCACAAAGAAGTAGGTATCTACATTAATAAAATCAAAACCAATGAACTGAGAAGAAATTGTCCACAATGAAGTGTGAATTCAGAATTCTACATCAAGTTTATCAAGTTTACATCAGTTTATCAATAGGTAGCTTTTGCCTCCGAGAAATAAGAAAGTTGATTACCAAATCCAAACGGAATTTCAATATAAAAAACATGGACGTGGAAACCATGTTTGTAAATGTGAGGACCAACCATTAACAAGGTTGGAAAAAACTACAATGGACAGACTAAGTTACTCAATTTTTAAATAAAAACTCATCTTTGACTTCAATCAAGAATTTCAATCGCTGCCAAAATCTAAACTTGACAGCACACAATGAACATTTGAGTATAGGACATGTTGCTATATTATTGATCAATTCTCGTGTCGTACGTATCGTACAAATATTAGTCAGATTGAGTGGTCGCCCAAACTTCTCAAATTAAATGAACTAAACTAAGTTGTCTCCCAATAGTGATGAACGTTAAAAAGTATCCCAGTGAGTGGAAGTGTTTCAGTCGACGGTGGTGACCTCGTCCACGACCTCCATCTTGACCTCGGTCTTGATCTCCGGCACGACCTCCGCAGGTCCGGACCACCGAGTCTCCGACTTGACGACCGGTTCCGACATGCCGGGCTCCGGTTTCACAACCGGCAGAACCGAGGCGGCCAAGTCTGTCATGTTCTGGAGGGTAGTAAGATACCTGTCGGCAGTGTCCTGAAAGTTAAGAAAGAAAATCATGTCATTCAGTCCTTAAAAGACTTCTTCAACTTCTACAAAATCATTTAGCGTTGACGCTAAAGCCGTAATCCACAATTCGATACAGGGTGTCCACTCCAGAATGGTGTCAAAAAAAGTAGCAAAAGTAGCATTTTGGATGCAAATAAGTGGCAAAAAAGTAGCAATTTCAATGAAAAAAAGTAGCATAAAAGTGGCATTTTTGTTTCATAAAATAGAATTTACAGAATGTGACAAATGTGACACTGACAGCAACAAATTGATTCTGTTAAAACTAAATTAACCTAACCACAGAGAAGGCGCGAAAACCATTGCTGTTCTACCAACTTACAGCACAGCGATCATACAACTTTGCTCGACAATCGATCGACAACTCTTATGAGAGATTAGCATTGACTTGACTTTGTAGTCGATCGACTATGACGTGTCAACAGAGGCGCTGACTGTTGTAAATGACTGTGGGTGCCCAATATATCAATTGTTGTGATACAATAGGGGGTCTGGGGGGAGGACGCCCAGCCGAATGCGGGTTCGGGCCGCATAGGCCCGGGAAAATTTTGCATTTTAAAAGTGAATTGGAGCTATTTCTGTACATTTTGGACAACAATTTCTGACATTTTGATTAATTGTTTCCTCACAAGGAATTGTTTCCTAAACAATTGCCAAAAAAGTAGCATTTAAGTGGCTTTTTGAGATTTTCAGCAATAAAAGTAGGAATTAAGTAGCAGAGCTAAAATAAGTAGCAATTAAGTAGCAAAAAGTCTCCTGTGGACACCCTGCGATACTAAAAGTACCTAGAGAATGCGCTAATATCAGTATATGATAGCCACTCATGCGAGTATGCACCCAGTGCGCGTGCGGACAAGTCGCTTCTGGTACGTCATGTCAATCCTAACGAGTTCAGTCCTAACGAGTCCTAACGATGTATAATTACATTTACATCGTGAATTATAAATAACAGAAATTTATGCTTCTTACCTCAGTGTCAACAATCAAATACAATCGGCATATTTCATTACAGCACACATTCATTCAAATTCTTGTGAAAACAAGATGTCTGTTCACCAAAAGCAGCATTTGACAGATTGCAATTGTTTTGAACGAGGCGTCAAGAAAAATGTGTGAGCCGCCTCTTTCAGAAGGCCTTGATAAAAAGTAAGAACAATTGCAATCTGTCAAAAAGTGCTTTTGGTGGATAGATTTCAGTTCTCGCAAGAATTTGAATGAATGTGTGCTCTAGTGAAATACGCCGATTGTATTTGATTGTTGACATTAAGGTATTCATCAATTTCTGTTATTTCGCGATGTAGCTATAACTTTTACTAAACTCGTTAAACAATTGATATGAAAGAGACTTGCCCGCTTGCGCACTAAAGGCTCACTCGGTGGGGATATGTTAACTTTTACCGCTACGTGACGTTTTGCTACTTTCAGTGTCGAATACAGCGAATGTCGGTTCTACTTCTAGACCTAAAGAATGCACTCTTGGGATATGGAGGACTCACCGTGGTCGAAGTCAGCTGCTCCGTGGTCGTGTTCAGCTTGGCTTTGAAGTCCTTGACCTCCGCGGTGAGCTCCTTGACTTCGGAGGTCAGCTGCGTGGTGGTCGTCTTGGCGACTGTCAGCTCCTTCTTGATGATACCCATCTGCGCCTCGGTGTCGCCGCGCGCCTTCTCGCTGCGCCGCAGCGCCTCCGTCAGCTTGTCAACGTCCAGAAGGCTGCCCTTGTACATCACGAAGCCTGCAAGACGAGCCCGATAAGTTGCAAGACTCCAACGTAGACTTTTCACAACTAAAAAAGCTATAAACTTCCTAATCCAAGAAATTGAATCTTCTTGCAATGATTGGATTCCCTTCCAAGGTACCTACATGGAACATGGATCTTCTTGAAAATTCCGGAGTTATTCTAAATATTTTTATTGTACATTTTCCATACTTTTCATTATGAAAATTTTTTCCCCGTTTTTGTACGACTGTGGATGAAGTGGGAGACGAGATATACCACGTCTTTAGAGTACCTACCACGTTTTTAGTGCATCATTATGAAGAAGAAATTAATATTTACCTACACTTAAACGAACTAACTACCTACCTAGCTTTTTAACTTGAAAAGGATTGTGAAAAGGTTGTGTATTGTGACAAAATATTGTGACAAATTATGAAGATCAAGACTTGACCTGATCAGGTGCATGATTCCGAAACTCACTTTCCATTCCTGGCGGAATCACAATTTAAAATATAATGGCAAAATCTCATTGCTAGCGATTATCTTGTCGCTTTGCAGCTATATAACCGTCTCACCTTCCGGCACTTTGGAGTCGGACTCTTCGGCCTTCCTGTGCTTGGGCAGGAGGTGTTTGTTGCCGTACAGCACCGAGTCTGGCGCGTCCTCCTTGGCGGGCGCCTCCTCCGCCGCGCCGGGCTCGGGCGCAGGCTTGTCCGTCAGCTTGCGGTAGTGCAGCGAGTCGCGCGTCACCACCTTCTGAACCAGCTTGCGCACCTGCGGGGGTTTTAAAGGATTTTAGTATATAGTGCCCCTGAAGAGATATAATTTCGATTTTGAACACATCCATGTCCAACCAAACATTGCATTTTATATTTGAATTGACATTGATTTGAATGAATTGGTAAATAAATGTTTAATATTCTTTTGACACTACAGATTTTGAGCTGATAATCTAGTGGAGCGGTCGCTCCACGCCAGCCAAGTCGTACGGCGCGCGCACACTCATTTAAAAAGGCTGGAGCAAACCCACTTTTACTGTAGGCATTAAAGTGGCATTTTCGGCCTACTGGATCTTAAAATTGGGGAATCTCACATTGTCTTCTTCTTCTTCTTTTGTTTTGAGTGGCCACACTAGAAATATCAGTATTTCGGCCAATCTCACATTGTTGCGAAATACTATCTTAATTTCGAGCTATGGCCCACCCTACAACATATACCAAATTTGGGAACAATAGGTTACGCCCTTTGCGAGCTAGAAGGCCGTGAAAACAGTGTTTTAGGGCGGTTTTCATAATAATAATAATCTTAGTAGTAGTAGTAGTAGTAAAGTTCATTCACGATTAGAATTGCAAGCCGTAATGGCGGCGTGTACTACCGTAGTCAAGTGAACGTATACCTAAACATGTAAATATCAATATAATAATCAAAAAATGTGTATAATACGGCTGTAGATAAAAATAAATCAATTTTATTGAATTTTTATAATAGGTATTTACTACTGTTAAAAATTGTGTATTTGACATAATTTATACAATTTCAATAATACAAAGAAGAAAGTCTTGCCATTGACAGGGCAGTGTTCAAGTGACTGACCAATGAACGACGTGATCGACTAAAACGTCAGTGATATTCTTATCAAGAACGAACTCTAGTAGTAGTAGTCTCCTGGAATTCAAATCCGGTAAACAGGCCACAGCCTAAACGGCTGAACCGATTGATCTCACATTTTTACCACGTGTGCACTTTTGGCGTCTGATTTAACCTTCACCCCATGAATTTTTTGTGCCGCCATTTTGAAACCGGAAGTGACATCATATCTCGTCAACGGCTGGACCGATCGGAACGAAAATAGCGCCTAACGATTCGGACGGTCAACTATATGGATTATCATTAGCAAAAGACTAAACATTATGTTAATGAAACCGGAAATTACGTCATGAAATTTGATATACTTCGATTGGCATTTCTGCAACAAAGATTGATCCGATTATTTTGATATTTTTGTAACGTATGTTCTCTTGATATCTCATTTGACTTATTATAAAACCAACCAGAAGCCGCCATTTTGAAACCGGAAGTGACATCATATCTCAATAACGGCTAAATAGATTTGAACGAAACCAGCGCTAAACAATTTAGACGGTCAACTTTATGCATTATCATCAATAATATTTGCAGTTACCCATACCAAAACCGGAAATGACGTCACACTTTTTAAAAATCTAAAAAATGTACATTGTGATGCAATAAATATACTATATCAGAAAGCTTATAATAAAATGTAATCATGTTTAAATTATAATTCAAGGAGTCAGTGATTTCAGCAGCCATTTTGAAACCGGAAGAAACGCCATATCTCGAAAACTAGTTGACAGATCGGTATGAAACTAGCGCGAAACGATCTATGGAATATGAACAGTCAAACTAGAATGTTCCTATTTATGAGACCGGAAATGACGTCATTCAAATTTATTAATTATTATAATCCCCTCCTATACAATAAATACATATTCAGAAAGCTAAAAATGATACACATCATTTATAGTTATAAATTCTATGTAGCAGCCCAGAAAGTTCAGCAGCCATTTTGACAACGGATATGTTGCCATATCTCGGACCTTGGTTGACCGATTGGAATGAAACCTTTGCTATTCTTGATGAAAATAACCAAATTGTAAAGGGTGATTTTTTTTTAAGGATTTAGTAATTGTTCATTTGATTGTCACAAGTTTTAAGAATAAACTAAAAAAAGGAGTGATATCCCCATAAAAAAACACTTCGTGTAAAAATAACAGCCAAGTCTCTTCAACTAAAAAAAAATATGAAATCTAAAAATTCTGCACTGAAAAGCAGTGATATCAAAAAATTAGCCAAGTCAAAACTTTATTTGAAAATCAAAAAATACTTGGCGCATCGTTTTTTTTAGGGCATTATAGGTGTACTATGTATGGATATTTTATGTATATTTTATAATTGGCCTATACTTCCAAGCTAATAGCTATATACACGATGCGCCAAGTATTTTTTGATTTTCAAATAAAGTTTTGACTTGGCTAATTTTTTGATATCACTGCTTTTCAGTGCAGAATTTTTAGATTTCATATTTTTTTTTAGTTGAAGAGACTTGGCTGTTATTTTTACACGAAGTGTTTTTTTATGGGGTATTACATTACAGCTTGTTTGATCAGGGCCCTGATTCTATAACTCCATTGCGACCGCTTAGCAATTATTTCAATGTTAATCCTTATGGAAGGAATTGCTAAGCGGTCGCAATGGAGTTATAGAATCCCACCTCAGGTCTCCTGCTTCTGCTATACCGACAGACCAACATGCATGGAACTAGCTTCACACATATATATAGAATAGGTGGGGACTCTTCAATGCATACATACCATTGGCAATCTTGAATACGAATTATATGGGAATTCTCGTAACTGTACGTTTGAGCAGCTGGCGCTCTATATGTTGTGTCAGTGTGGCAGACATAATAACTAATTTAAGCTTGCATTTCGTTCCAAAATTCAAATATAGTTCCACTGTTCACTACCTGCTCACCTGCTCAAAAGTAATTTCTCAGAATTTATTGGTAAATTCCCCGTGGAGCTGGTATCGCCAAGAATGTTCAAGTGTCCCCACCTCTTCTATATGTGACGCTAGTTCCATGCACGTTGGACAGACCATCGTGGGAAGTTTAGTTGGTTCTAGTGCAGCTAGTATGCATAAAGTGCATTACACAATAGGAAAAGATTAAAAATAGTAACACTATTTCGAATTCGATGTCAACGTTTGACAATTCATTGTCAATGTTCAGATTCATCTGCACAAAGACTGGTTTGTTCAGCTATGGGTCCTTATTTTATTTACGAAAAAGAATCATTTCAGGAGGAATTTATTTCAGATCAATGTTATACTGAGATAACCGTGACAAGATTTAAATGATTTAGTTTTTGTTTTAGAAGGGCACCGGGAGAGATACGTGTTCGATTTTGAACAATGAGATTGTTTAAGATATTTTCAACATTTTTTTAGTTTTAAATGTTAATGAGAAAGATTGCATAGTATAGTATGGAGTGTTCTTCCCTGGGGGGGTTATTCTAAATTCCCTTGTCGTCTCGTATCAATTGATACGGCGTCACTACCATGTCAAATAGATAGCAGTGAGACCGTATCAAGTGAAACGAGACGACAAGGAAATTTAGAGTGTGAGTAGTCATGAAATGAGATGATCAACTCACTTTTTCAATACGAAAGGCGCTTGTACAAGAGCCAAATGGTTTACCTGAGCCCTGGAGAGGTTGAGCCCGAGGGCGAAGAGCAGCTCCTCGATGTCCTTGTCGAAGATGTAGCCGCAGTGCGACTGGTCGAAGTAGACGAAGGAGAGGAGGAGCGTGGGGTCGGAGGTCACCAGCTTCACGCGCTCCTTCTTCTTGCGGTCCTTGTCCTTGCCGTCCCGCTTCTTGTCCTTGTCGTCGCGACTCTCCTTGTCCTTGGACTTGCTGCTCTTCGAGTCATCGTCCTCCTTAGATCAGAGACTTGTAAGAAAAGTAGAATTTGGACAAATCTAAGACCTTGCACTAGTGTCTTAAGAGGCCTGGCCCCTGGAACGGGAAACGTAAGGTTCATATAACACTTTGAGGTCGTACCAGCCAGAGGTCATAGTGTATGCCAGTGTGTGGCATTATTTAGTCTATTAAGCTGTAATGGGTCGTTACTGTTGCTTTTTTAAAAATCTGTTTGCGAAAAGAAATTTAAAAAAAAAACAGCTTTGACGAACCTTGCAATTCACTTTCCCTTACCCAGGCCTCTCTTAACAAACACACACAGTTGGCCTGTTGTAGAGGAAGAATTTACCTACAGTATAGTCTTGGTTTTACGTTTTCAGTCTCACTTATAATCATTTTGATAAGTCCCAACTACTTCCATCCCATTTTTTTTTAAATTACACCAATTCCAAGAAATTTTCTACCATAACAATCATAATTTCAACATTATTCATTCTCAATGCCCAATTGGCAATTACTATGCACAACGTTTTACTGATTTTCCCTTGTTTAGACTCGTCATTAAACTAAGATTAAATAAACAGGCCTCACCTCTTCGTCTTCATCATCGTCATCGTCGTCTTCCTTGTCTTCCTTCTTGCTGGAGGGTTTCTCATCCTTCTTGTCATCCTTCACGTTCTTCTTGTCCTTGCTATCCTTATCGTCCTTCTTGTCTTTGTCATCTTTCTTGTCGTCTTTCTTGTCTTTCTCGTCTTTCTTATCCTTATCGTCTTTCTTGTCTTTTTTCTGCAAGGTAAAAGGAAATTAGACAAAATACTACAATCTGTACTGCAGTTTAATACCACCTAGAATGATGAATAAACTTGATTCATAATGAATCATCTGGGGTCTTATTCTCGAAAAAGTTATCACGTCTTAACTCCCAAGTTATGATTCATAAGGAGGTTTGTCCTATCTCTCACCATGTTAATATTATGACTTTTTTATGATTCATAAATCATAACTTATGACGTGATAACTTTTTCGAGGATAAGCCCCCTGTACTGTTTAATCTGAATGGCCACAGTTACTTATTTACTTGTAGCCTCTATAGTCTATACAAGCTGATTATCAACCCGGTATAACTCAACTCGAGTACCGAGCCGTCGCTCACCTTCTCCTCCTCTTTGACTGGTTCAGGCGCGTTGTGCAGGGCGCGGTAGATGCGGAAGCCCGAGTCTCGCATCAGCATCTCGTTGAAGAGCTCGGCGAACAGCGACACCTCGAACGAGTGCTCCTTGGTGTCTTCAGGCCTGAGAACATGAGCCAACCGTTACAACTCGTCATACAGGATGTAGTCGAGGAGAAAAATCACAATCTGAGAAGATCTTACGACGAAAGAATTCAGAGCATGAGATTTTTCTTCCATGAAGAGTTGTCAGTCACACTAAAAACGTATGGTTTCTTGTAAAATTCTGATTTTGTAAGCCTTAGTTGAACTATACAATGCAATAAATAAATGCACTCTTCAATATGAAGTTAAATCAATGTTTGGATGTACTAAATGAAGGCATAAAAGAGTGCAAATGCATTAAAAAAATACCTCCTCTCCATTACCTACTTTTCAATTAATAATTTAAATATCTATTCCAACAGTTAATAAAACCTTACAAAGGAACAAATTTTGTAGTTCACGTTCTTAGCTTCCTACAGAATTTATAAAGTTCATGTTCCCAATATAAATTGGGAATGCATTCACTCAAAAAAATAATAAATATCGCGACCCTGCTTCCAACAACTGTCGGGTCAGGGGGTGGGATGATTCCACCAATGTTCTCTAGGGCACTTGTGTTCTCAGAGCCGACTTGCCAAAAAGTAATTAAAATGAATTTTTAAGTTCCTTCTCCAATACTTCATCAGTGAACAATTTGACGACGACCTCACTGCCGCGCTAGCAACCGAAAGAGGTGCCGTTCACTTGCCTGTAGTCGAGGAGCAGCGACAGAGACATGACGGTGCAGTCGAACTTGCCGCTCTTGGCCGTCTTGGACGGATGCACGAGGATGTGCGGCGCCTCCGGCAGCGAGTAGCGCTTCTCCTGCGCCACACGCTCGCGCTCGTCCTGCTTCTTGCGCTCCTCCTCCTGGCGCCACACGCAATACTCATTTCAACACGAGATCAGGGGCACAGAATCCACACGAGATGGGTCAAATGTAGAGATGGGCCGATTCCGATTCTACCGATTCCAGTGGAATCGGAAGAATCGCGATTCTCCGATTCCTGTCCATATTTTAGCGATTCCGATTCTTTTTGAAAATCCCGCCCTTTTAGCTTGATATTTTAGGTTAAAAACATCGCCAAAGCACAATTCCTAGTATTACTTCTTACTTTCCAACAAAATTAAAGATCTAACACATTAAAAATACATTAAATGTTGTTTTCTTACCACTTTTTTGATTTTTTAATTACTTACCTGAGGGCAAAATACAAAGGGTGATAAATACAGTGAGGTTTGTAGGTATTTGTGAAGAATCGGAATCGCAAGAATCGGAGCTAAGAATCGGTATCGGAATCGTGAAATTTTGGAATCGGCCCATCTCCTGTCAAATGTGTTTTAACAACACTGAAATTGTCAAAAGTTGACTTAAAAGTATAAAAGCTCAAGCAATCGGGTTCACCAGAATCTAACTTCTTACATGTTAAAAGCTGTTTAAATGAATTTATCTCAAGTATAACAATTTGAAATGGACTCTATTCCCCTTCTTTGGTAAGACAGATAATACTGACCAACATGGCCAGAATATAATTGACATAAGCAAGTTCGCAAATCGCAACACATCTTATAAAGAGTTTTCCTTTATAGAGTTTGCTCTAGAAACCTCTTAGGGTCGGTCTTTCAATACTCTGCTCAAGTCTCAATTAGCTGTTAACAGTTAGTAAGTACAAAACTCTGTCTTTCAATTGGTTGTTGCCATGACAATACAGTCATAATCAACCGTTTAAAAGTTAGAAGAGTATTGAAACTTAAACTTAAGCTTGCCAGTTTAAAGTGTCTTTAATAAAAAATTTAGACAAACTTTAAATTGAAAAAGAACCAAGAGATTTACAAACAAACTGGGATGATCTTCACAAATATTAATTAATTGAATTTATTAGTTAATAAAATACTGAAAGTTTAACAAATTCTCAATGATTTAGATATAAAACTCTCTCCTATAATAAGGAATTTAAATCTGTACTCACGTCACGCTTCCCCTTCTCCTCGTCCTTCTCCCTCTCCTCCGTCTCGGGCTTGGCGGCGGGGGTCTCCGCCTCCTCCGACTTGGCCCCCTCGTCCTCCTCGGCTCGGTCGGCCTCGGTCTTGATGGCCTTGGCCAGTCGGGCGGCCAACTGGGACTTCAGGCCCTTGGGACTCATCGAGCGCGCCTCCAGCTCGGCTCGCAGCTCGTTTACCTGCGCGCAAGTTCACACAGACCATTGGCATGCGGTCGAAGGTCACGGGTATACTTGCAGAGAGTCATCATGAAACCAGATATCCATCTGTACCATCCAATGAGCCATAATAATGGCGAGAAGACAACCACAACACAACACAACCTAACCTTAAAGCGAGAATTGTGCTGTGGGATATGTCAATAGAAGGAATGTGATATAATTACCAAATTCGTAAGTACTAGTACACTCGTGGAGGTAAGTTCCCAAAACCCTCCTTTCCCCTTTCCATGCACGTACCTTAGTTTAAGCCCCTCCCCCTCAACAATTATCACTGGAAAAGTTGTTTGTGGGGGGGGGGGGGGATTGGAGGTTATTAGCAATTAGCACGTTTTATTTTTATTTATTTCCACGAGTGTACATAGGTTTTGAGAAAAATTTAAACGATTGATTACGTCAGTTAGATCAACATGTGGATTAAAACTGTTCATTACAAGTTATTCAAATAGAATAGCGTAGCATGCCTTATTAAAACCTATGCAGTACAAACAAGTCTAGTATTAATACGCGAAAAGTGACTCGGGAGTACAAACGTGAGACAATCGGTCTCCTCGATTGCATGGTAACAATTTTCTACCACTTTTCTCTTTCAAGTCACACATTTCAGGAATAAACAACCACAGACTCTAAACACAAAACAACAACCGCAAGCAATTGAAATTACCATTCCAAGAAGAATGTTTGGAACGAAACGAGTGGGGAGAGAACGCAATGAAAGTAAAGAGACACTTGCAGAGTTACGGCAGTGACGGATTGGAATGTGGAAGGAAGACTTATGGGATGAACAAGAAAGAGTTGACAAAGATCGATTAGTGAAGATCGCACAAGACAATGAAACCAAGGCAAGAGAAGAGGTGGATGTCCAAACACAATGTGGATGGACACCTTGTAGTGTTAAAGGTTATTGAACTAAAACAAGTAGAATTATCACTCATTACGTTTACATTAGGATTGTTATTAAAAATAAGTAAATTGTCATTTAATTTGTACGTTTAAGTTATGATTGTTATTAACACGAAGTAAAATTGTCAACGATATTGTGCGTTTGGTTACCTTCATGGTCTTGGGATCGAGCTCGGAATAGTGCGTCGGCTCACGCTTGATTTCGATCACGCTGTCATCCTTGTCCTGTAACGAGAGAGCGATGGCGGTGGTTAGCCGCCGCCTTGCCGTCCCGCTAGCTCTACCGCTACGCTTCCTCCCACAAGCCCGGTCTGCCCGCCCCCGACACTTGTCCGACGTCGCAGCCATCAGCAGTGGGCTCTGTAACTCTCTTCTAGAATCTATGCTTTCTACCCTCGTTTGTGAATATCTACGTACCTATGTTTTGAATAAGCTAGCAATGAGTTAGATTTTATTATCTAGTGAAGAGGAGCACGTTTTCACTGCTGAACTGTTATTTTGTGATTTGCACTCAATAGGAAGACATGAAAGAATATTATTAAAAATATTAATAAGATTTTGAAATTGGGGCGTTAACCAATCCAATCCAAGAAACGAGTTTTAGACTGGCTCTTTCCGTTTTGAAAGATATGAGTTTGCTAAAATTACAAATCATTATCAAGAGCGCCAAAGTAAGTAAGTTATCTTCTCACTGGATTGAAATAATTTACAGAACATTGTTCTGCTCTTCAACAGGATGATGATGAAAACATCTTTCGAACGCCAGACAATGTGTCGGAAATAAGCAGACCGGGTTCCCATCCTGCACTCCCGTTACTCTGTAGCAAAAACATGCGAGCCCTACTCGGGCTGCTAACTTAGTTGATTCTCGTCCATATGGTTAACACACACATAACCTAGAAAAACACCGGCTCTCTTGGGCAGAGCTTCCGCCGTATGAAACCGAGCGAATGATATTCTCACGGGCTGGGTAATTTTAGTTGTATCACGTCCGTATGTCTAAACACATAACCTAAAAAAACACAACCGCCATTCGGCTTCCGGGAAGAAGAAAAGAGAGAGATGCCTTATCGTCTCCGCTATCGTCGTTCTTGGAGGCAGCGTCTTCGGCCGACGCGTCACCGCCGTTCCTCTTGTCCAGCTGTCGCTTGTACGCCGTCTGCAGGGCGTCGTATTCCAGCCGGGTGGGCACACAGCTCCAAACATCTGGGAGAAATAGTACGACTGTTTCCACGCGCGCCGGCACCGCGCGACCCTTGCTCGTTGTCTCAGCGCGACGGTAGTAGAGCTCCAGGAAGCGGTACCTGCGTCCCCGCCCGGCAAAAACACACCACGGCATTACTACCACGAAGGTCGGGAGGGGGGCGGCCGCATGGCAGCACTAACCGCCACCAGGAGAAGTCAAACGCTTGAACTGATCTACACATTTGTTGACGTTATTAAATACGTAATTAAATTGTTAAGAAATGGATCATTTTGAAGGCAAAACCATGGGTGTATGTAGGTACTATAAAAATGAAAAACAGATGAAAAAAACAGCATGGATTTTGTCCATTCTCACAGGAAGGCATTTAGAAAACTATTTCTACACTAGGAGAAAAGTTAGGCTAAGAAATTGTAATTTTTTAACAATAACTAGGTATAAAAAAGGCAGAAAATTTTAAAATTGTAATAGGTAATACATTTTATGCTATAAAATTTGTAACGCGACTTCAAACTTTTAAATTTTTATAATTTTTGCCATCATAATGAACAACATTTCTACCTAGAATTTTTCCTACATACATTTGGATCAACAGTGGTAGTTATTGTAACTGGAACCTTCTCCATGGCACAGTTAGTTGCCGCATGGGTGGCCACATGTCTAATCTATCATGGGTGCCAGAACAAGAAAGACATACAAACAAAACCGTGTTACCTTCTTCTGCATTAGCAAGCCTATAAAGTAGGTACGGGGGTGTTTGGGATTTGGGTAGGGGGTTTGGGAGTGCTGTAAAGAATTTGCACATTGGTTAAGAACTCAACTGCCAGCATTTTAGGGCTGACTCGATATGGGGGAATCCACAAATCAACTTTCAAAGATATGTAATGCATATTTCAAATTTTTTAATGCAAACTAATATGCATTAAACTAAACTATTCCTATGCATAGACAGGAACATTTTGACTCTCAATGTAAACACCATTAATGGGTGACTATCGGAAAAATCTCAAAGTTACGTATCATTTTCATGGAAACTTTCAGAATAATAAATAATTAGTAGATCTAGGTACTACACATACAACATATTACAATATTAATAAATACCAACTGCAATGTGAAAAGATTTTCCTCGAGTGGGACTCGAACCCACGACCTTCCGATATCCAGTCAGATGCTCTACCAGCTGAACTGAGGGATTCAGTAAAAATCATATTTCATATTACAATATTTTGTGGTATCTTTTGTGTGCAAATCATTTCTATCCGCCATCACCAGGCAACTTGTCTTTTGACATAGAATTGCCTGAGATGATGGCTGATAAAACTGCTGCTACAAATGATTTGCACATTGAATATACCTTAATTATTGAAATGAATACTACGAATTTTACTCATCTCAATACCTACCTACTCTCGGTTTTGAACATTTTTAGATCAAAAAAATTTAAATTTAGTATTCTTAAACAAACCCGTGAGACATGAGTTTTATATGTTATTTAAATATTAGATCCATGTTTGTCATGGCTTCAGGAAGCAACGGTGGGGAACGTGTCGGTCTTACCAGCGCGTGCAGTTGGAGAGGTCCACGCCAGTGAGCGCCTTGCACGAGCGAATGGCCGTGCGGATGAGCACGGTGGGGTCGGCGGCCGGATCGGCACCGTCCAGCGAGGGACTCCAGGGCCCGCCGACGGCCATGGTCTCATTCTTGCCGCGCAGGCCCACCAGGAAGTTGACCAGGCGGGACGGGTGGACCAGGTCCCGGTCCTCCGACTCCTCGGCCAGCGCGATGCAGGCGCGCTGGAGCTCTTCCGGCGTCGGCATGCTGATCAGCATCACCTGGAGGCGAGGGACAAGACACTAGCTAGTAGGAGGCCTAGAGGATACTTAGATCAGGTTTTACATATCTTTGATTGAAGTTAACCAATGACAAACAAAAAAAATTAAAAATTATTGCGTACGATATTGGGAATCAAGTAATACTTTGCTCTGTTCGTAAATCAATATTTAAGAAAGCTGGCCTTTAGTTTAAAGCAAGATATTGTCAGAAGTCGACTTATGGTTCCGGAACCCTATTTTCGTGATTGTTTGAGAGCTCGTATAATTGTTGAGCGTGATGTTGAAGTGACGTCCTTCAGAACGAATAACATTCAATCTGCCACATCAGTTTATAATTTTGTTTGGTCTGACGTCACGCGGCCAAGAAGTCAAATGAAATTTGTCTTAAACTTGGTACCTATTTCGAAAATAGGTCCGCAGAGAGCGACTTTTGACAATTAAATAGGCTGTTAAGTTACATGCTACACGAAATGAACCCAATAATATAAATTATATTCCCCTTCACTAGTATACAAACCAGCTATCTACTAATCATCATAGTCCTCCTCCATCAT
This sequence comes from Leuctra nigra, assembly GCA_934045905.1. Lineage (NCBI taxonomy): Eukaryota > Metazoa > Arthropoda > Insecta > Plecoptera > Leuctridae > Leuctra > Leuctra nigra. The sequence continues at coordinate 25,171,094 of OW203771.1, forward strand.
GTCTCACCTTGGCCGAGAAGAGGTAGTCTGCGTCGGGCGGATCGAGCGGGGCGTCGTCGACGACCCCCACCGGCTCCACCTCCTTGTGCATCACGTGGAAGCCGCAGGGACGGTCCAGCGAGAAGGGCGTGCTCGGCGGGAACGCGTCCACCCAGCGGATGCCGGCGCTGAAGAAGTCCGACGGCACGTACATGTTGGTGTAGCGCCGGCGCAGCTCCAGCACGTCTGCCTCGGGCCTGTGGGCGGAGTGGTGACGGTTAAACAACAACGACTGACAGGAGCAGGCCACATTGATATGTCACGCTGAGAACAAGTGTGGCTTGTTTTTATGTGTCTTTCTTGTGAAATTTTGACTGGACAGACTGTATACAATTATGAAGATACAGAGAAAATGCGTTAACTATTTGGGCAACTTCACACACACGGTCCACAGCTGACATATTATAAGTATTTTTAGTTTTTACGTTGAAAATATTACCAATACTTGTAGATCAAGCCCGGCACACCAGAAAATTTCAAATTGATTGATCGGTTGGTGTTGGCAAAATATACACAAAATATAGTGTCCTTAATTTGACCTTGAATGCATTTAATAGGGTTGGGACTTGACATCGATTTTTCGATTTGACATCGATGTCAAATGAAATATTGAGTTTCGATTCGACATCGATTTGAATTGTTTAATTAAATAATCGTTTGACATCGTTTAAAAAAATCTGAGAATTAGCGCGCAGTATTGTAGATCTGGCAACAGTGCATCGTGCCCCACAAGATCAGCTGAGTGGCCTGCTTCAGCCCTTCCTGCATACCGCGTGTGCAGTTGAGGATGGTTTGGTCAGTTGTCCCTTGCAAGTCACTAGTCAGCGCGTGTTGTTTTTATTCTCTCGTGAAAGAATGTTTCCACGCAAAAAAATAATAATCCCGCCGAAAAAGTGTACAAAGTGTTTGGATTTAAGGTGAAAATTACGGGCGACATTGCTAAAGGTTGTTGAATGCAGACAATGTTATGTTTCAAGGGATATATTCCGGCAACAAGTCTAATAAAACCACGAATTTGCAACTGGATTTGCGATTAATTTTTTCATTAATTGTTCCATTTTACATAAATAAATGCTTGTAGGTTGTTTTAAATAAAGTAAATACTCTATGCCAATAATTTCCTCGTCATTTGTTGCCGCGAGGGGGGTGTGAGAGGGATCTCTCGCTCTAGGAACATGGCCTTGGGCAGACGCAACTGCAGTGTTGCCAAATTTCGCCGCAATTATTTCGATGTGGCCCATTATTACGATGTCAAAATTATTTCAATGTCGAAATTTTTTCGATTTGATGTCGAAATTTTCACTTTGACATTGATTTAGCAATTCAAATCGAATCCCAACCCTAGCATTTAACATTGAACAGCTGAATTTGGGCTTATGACAAATTATGTACCTACAAACAAGATGAACTTGCAGTAGTAGAGATTCATTTACCACAGAAAGACGGTAGTTATCTATGTTATCGTCAGTGAAACTACAAAACCTCGTAAGTGACATTTTCAGAATTGTTCAGGAGAGACATAAAACTGCAGTCAGCATATAGGGCTATACGTGTTACGAGCTTTTGATATTTATTTTTATAAAAAAAAGTTGACATCAGATATTTACAAGGTTACTCTATATCATATACAGTAAACCCTCGTTATTACGAACTTCAATAATTCGAATTTAGGGGTAAATTCGAACTAGGTGCATGGTCCCAGTGGACAGGATAGGTTTTTACATGTTAAATCATTTTTATAAATCGAATTTTAGGTTAATTCGAAATTCGAACTGAATTTTGGTCCCAGCCCATGTTATTCCTTGCATATAGTTGTTTTAATTCGAACTTTGCAAAAGGATTGATAAAATAATCGCGAACAAACTACGAAAAAAACAACACTCAAAACAAAACACAACCTTCAATGGCGTCAAAATTACGTCATGTGGCTTGCGAGGTTGGCCAAACTGCTGTTACAGGTTTGCCAACCCCACTTTTTTGCAATGGCGGGAATATTCCACAGGCGGGAATATTCAAACTTCATGAAAATGCACAAAAAAAATTGCATTAATTAGGATATTTCGAACTTTTTTAATTCGAACTGGGATTTTTTGGGTCCCTTTGAATTCGAATTAACGAGGGTTTACTGTATAGGTATAACTGAATTCTATTCTATCCATATTTCAAAAAACATTTATTTTCAAAAATATGTCACTTACGAGGTTTTGTAGTTTCACTGACGTTATGTTACGCATTACGCTATGCTTGCTGACATTATGACCCAACTAACTGTTTATTAATAACGAATCGGCTAAGTAACGTATACTCACAGATCGAGCGCTATCTTGGGTATCTGCACCATGTATCTGGGCACGGCTCTAGGTCGCCTCCTCGAGCTGCCTCCCGACTTGGTAACGGGACTCTTGCTCCTGGCTGCGCGTCGCTCCCTCTCCTTCTCCTTCTCGGCATCCCGCTCCTTCTGGCGCTCGTCTCGTCGCCGCTTTCTCTCCACCTCGTCCGCTTCGTCGTCCTTGCCACGGTCTCGGCGCATCCGCTTGGCGCCGCGGCTGCCGCTGTTACCGTTGAAGCCGCCGCCTGCGTTCTCCGCTGAAACATTGCGTCACTATTGTTAGAAAGTTGTTTGGATGATAGTTGTTTATAGTGCAAGATAGACCAGAATTAAATTGAGTTCGTCTTCACATAAATTGCCTTTTAAACAAATTGTGAATCCTTGAACGGCCTTCTCTCAACCATTGATTTAATAGAAAAGATTTGCAAAGAATCTTCAGCAAAATTTTCAAAACTTAGTACCTAGTCTGTGTAGTAACTTGAAGCATTTCGACAAGTCCAGATTAAAAAGAAACCTGATAAGAAGTTAACAACGGATATTCAAAGTGAAACTCACATGGGGGTGGCACTGCATTGTAACCGCCTCCTCCTCCTAGGCCCTTGTTGGAGTTGTTCTGCCCCCGCATGCCGCCCCCGCCCCCTCCCCCGCCGCCCCCCGACATGGGCAGCACTTGGATCCGGGTGGCGTTCCACTTGAACGGCATCGAGGGGTTGTACGACGCCTCCACCAGCACCCGATCGTTCACCACGGGGTTGGAGCCCTTCACGCAGCAACTGAAACAAGGAAGAGATTCAAATACACAGAAATGTAACACCCAGGAACTTCTTCTTTTCATGGTGTTCACTCTTCTGCATCTAAACTCAGCTAATGGCAAAAATTAATGATGAGTATAAGCATAGCGATGACGTTAAAGAATAGGTATGGAAGGACAGATGGTGGGAAGGGGGTGGCTGTGGCCTTGTAGTAGTGGCTCTTTGCAGCATTTGCCTCTCAACTGAGGAAGCATCAGTCAGGAAGGACAGCTGCTGGAATCGAACCCAGGAGTGCAAGTTCAGATCATTAGTAATAGTGTCCAATCCAACTTACTCCATGGGTTGTGTTTGCTAATTACCTAGTGTTGTAATCAGGGATTATTGCTTTAATTTACTCTAGAGTCAAAGTTGAAAGTTTTATACAAAAACGAAACATTTTTAACGTCCAACTAACAATTTATTTTATTTTTATTCATTCCAATTTTTTTGAAATATTTTAGTATTAGCTGGTCCTAGAGGCACTGAACTGACTTAAATGATGATCTATCTACCTACCTAGATCTTATTTTTAATTTAGTCAGAGCAGAAACGGAGAGCTGATCAAACAAGAGAATATTACCAGCTCAAAAGTTGATTTAAATTTATTCTGCACATGAACATAGGGGAACAATTTTATTCAAATGATTTAAAGTGTGTTTGATATTTGTCAAAACCTTTTCAAAATAATGTAAAAAAAATAATAAAATTTTATATAGTCTGGACAGTGTTTGTCTGAACTCTCACCAGATGGAGCCACAGTCAGTTGTTCTGTTAGGCCGAGAAAGACTTCATTGCGCACTCAACTTGTAATGTAGGTAGTCTTTCTTCGCCTAGCAGTATTAACTGACGAGCAGTGCATTCTGTTGTTGAGAGTTCATACATACGTTGCCTTGACTGTAAGTACCCAATTGAAATCGATGTCAAGTCGGAGTTGCTCACCTGGTCTGGAAGAAGACATCTTCATCGACGAAGCCGAAGTTGTCGTGCACCTTGGTGACCGTGCCAGTGAAGACCCTCTGCTTGGGCGACGGCTGCGTCCCCGTGGGCGCGCCCACCGGTGCTGCGCTCTGCTGTTGGAATGCCGAGGGGTTCAGAGCTCGGGGAGTCGGATAGCTCACCGTTGCCACCTGCGCGTAGCCCATCGGCATCGACTGCCCCAGGCCGCCCATCGAGCCCATCGTCATGCCACTCTGTAGGACAGATAATACGTTAACATTTCACATCAAAACATTAAACCAGACGTACGAGGTAACTACTAATTATATTGATCTAGTGATGTTCCACGGTCAATTGATCTTTCCTACAGACTAATTTAAACTACCTAACTGAATTTTTCAGCGACTACCTAAATAGCAAATTTTAATTACCTAGTAGTCAATATGCTAAGGAGGATGAAGTAGGAAAACTCTTCTCGAAGGGGTTTTCAGAAAAATAATGCGAATCTTAACAGTCTTTTGTTGTACCTAGTACATTTTTTTCTGTTCCCCCACAGACACAATATTTGTGAATTTTCCTATGTAGAATGTTATGCTTAGCTTCTTTGGACCTTGGTCGCACTTGAAAAAGTACCTAGACCAACAAATATCTTATCTAAAAAAATCATACTTTTAAATGGATCGCTTCAAACTTTTCCCAAATATGTTTGATCGTCAATTGACCCAAAAAGCATTGTCTGGTTGTCCCATCCCTATATTTATACCCATCATGATATTTATCAACATGAAAATCCCACTATTAGGAGTAGTGATGGCAATTTTCTGAAAACATTTTTTTTGAAAATTTTCATGAAAATTTTTATGAAAATTTTCAATGCGTTGAAATTTTTTTAAATTACCTACCTACTTTTTTTATTGTTTTATTGCACAGAATTGTTAATAATAATATATCTGAAAAAAGCGTAAAATCAAAATCAAAATGAAAGCCAAATATAAGCCCAAATCTCAGTTTTTCCTCATTGTAATTTTGGCCAGACTGTAATTTCTACACACGCGGGAAATTTGAATGCTGTACCTGCTGTACCTATTAATGATCAATTTGCACATTTACCACTCAGACAACAACACGCATCATAATAGAGTTCAGTATGCATCCCAAGTATGCCCATACATTTATTAAATCAAATATAATTGATTTAAACTTTTTCAAAAAATTTCAAATTTTCAATGGTCATTGAAAATTTTCTGAAAATTTTCATTTTTCTGAAAATTTTCAAATGAACATTTTCAATGGGCCATCACTAATTAGGAGGGTTGTACCTAACTAGAGACACAACCATGGGGCCAATTCTTGAGATTCATGTATTGAAACCGTGTACGTTTTCACTGTTTAAATAAAACATAAAAAAGTTGAAGGCTAACCAATAGTTGTCAACTGTTTCAAGTTTCTCAAGAATAAGTAAAAAGTAAGTAAGTAAAAGTTGAGTAAAAACTCAAGCATTGGCCTCCAGGTTGGTTGTATGTATACTACATAAAGCTACGTTACAGTTCAACAACAGACGTTCAACGCTGGCCAATCAGATGGCTCAACGCCGAGCGCCAGGCATTCAAGGTCAAAAGATAAACCATCTTTTCATCTTCCAGCGCCGAACGTCAGCGCTGAACTGTAAACTAGCCTTAAACCTAAGCATGTGTGTGGTACCTCTGTGACCGTTTGTGTTTTTATGTCAATATTTGAGCCACTGCCGATAATATACCTGCTGCATGGGCTGCTGCATCTGTTGATACTGTTGCTGTTGGTACTGCACCATGACAGCAGGATTCATCGCGGTCTGTCCCATTTGACCCATCTGTCCCATCATCTGATGCTGAGGCGAGACGTTGCTCGTCATTGCTTGTTGATTCGAGCGCACCCATGGAGGGTTCTTTGTCGTGTTGCCGAACTGAGACATTGTCTACCACGTCTGTAGAAACAGCATCCAAACATAAACCTCTTGGATTAAAACCTGTTTTATGAATCTATAGTCAGCGTAGCCTTGAGAAACGCAAGCCATGAATGGAAAGTGTACAATGGCGACTTAATTTGTTCAACAATAATATTGTGACAACACTTCTTTTGTAAATTTCGCTTCCATCTTATTGACTGGTGGTTTAAACCCTGTCACTTTGGCTAAGGGGGGAGCACTCAAGCAAGAATAATCCGTTATTGATACATTTGTAAGTACTTTATCTTATTCGATTTTTATATTTTTGACTGTGATTAGGAAATCTTTGTTGAACATAAATACAAATCATTTTTTGATTCATGAATTTAGGTGCATAATTGAATTAAAATCCAATAAAATGCTGAGATGAAAACAATCAATGTGACAGTTGAACTCATTCAATTACTGTCCGATTTCCACAAATTAAAAAACGATTTCTATCTATGTTCAACAAGGAATTGTAATATCAAATAATAAATATGAAAATCGTGCTTTATAAATAAGTTGCAAAATAATAAGATTCGGATCATTTGCTTCTCCGCACACAAACCCCCCCTTTGGTAGCCCAGATTGGCAGTAATTTCCTGTCCGGCCAGCACGCTTTTAGGCAGGAAACTACTGCCAATCTGGGCTACCAAAGGGGGGGTTTGTGTGCAGAGAAGCGAATGATCCGAATCTTATTATTTTGCAACTTATTTATAAACACGATTTTCATATTTATTATTTGATATAACAATTCCTTGTTGAACATAGATAGAAATTGTTTTTTAATTTGTGGAAATCGGACAGTAATTGAATGAGTTCAACTGTCACATTGATTGTTTTCATCTCAGCATTTTATTGGATTTTAATTCAATTATGCACTTAAATTCATGAATCAAAAAATGATTTGTATTTATTTATGTTCAACAAAGATTTCCTAATCACAGTCAAAAATATAAAAATCGAATAAGATAAAGTACTTACAAATGTATCAATAACGGATTATTCTTGCTTGAGTGCTCCCCCCTTAGCCAAAGTGACAGGGTTTAAACCACCAGTCAATAAGATGGAAGCGAAATTTACAAAAGAAGTGTTGTCACAATATTATTGTTGAACAAATTAAGTCGCCATTGTACACTTCATGGCTTGCGTTTCTCAAGGCTACGCTGACTATAGTAGACCTGAGCCTTTAAAGTAATATTCAGTACCTAGGTAGGTTTGTTTGTCGGACTGTTCTAAGAAGCTCCCAGAGCAAGTCAGATCACACCGGAAGTGGGCGGTGTTAAGTCATGGAACAGTTTGATGCAAGAATTCAAATCAAAACTCGCCGAACACTTTTAGAGCAGCTTTTGAATGAATACGGTACCTACCCTACTTATAAAATATTTATGTTAACAAGTAGGTATAAACCTTAAAATATAATAAGTATAAAATTAATTTTGAATTTAACTTTCAAAGTAGGTAGCTAGGTAAAATATGTTTTAATTATGATAGTGGCATTTGTTATTTTTCAATCCCCCATCTATAGTGGCCATTTTGATTTTGAGAGGAAGCTGCTCCAACAAAATAGCCGGTGCAGCCTTTGCTGTTCCGGAACAGGTTCAGAGTTCAGGTTACACCCCCTCGACGAACGTAATCAGAACAGCTGAGAGTCACTTGCACAGACTCAACGAATGCTTTTTAGTTTTTAGTGCTCTGAGCAGGTTCGGAACAGTCCGACGATCGATGAACAAACCTACCTACTGCGAAAGTATTATTGCACCATTTTGTACCTAGATCCCTCAGAAAGTTTCGCCAAACTTGACCTAATTTATAATAATCGGTACGCTGGCAATGAAAATTAGTGTAGCTACTAAATATGACTGGTAAGGTACATTTATGAGGTACCTATGCAAATATTAAATTACTTGCTAATTTGGCATGAGGACCAATCGATGTAAATAGGTATTGCAATGTCACATTGGATTTGGCAGCCTGCATGCAAGGACCTATCTTACCAACTACCTACCTAACTGACATTTATTTTGTCTACTACCTACCTACCTAGGAGGTATTACAAACCTTGTAGATAGTTAGGTACCTAGGTAGGTAGTATGATGGTTTTGTCTAATAGGATTAGACACTGGCAGGCAAACCGGTAAATGGGCTAAAAACTCTTGGGAGCAGCCATTGATTTTCTACAAACAAAATTGAATGAAAGTATGGTGTGGTTCATACTTACACTGCGGAGAATCAGATATAGGAGTGTGCAAATCAAATTGCCAATAATATACGGTTGAAACACTGTATAGGTAATACCAATTTACGCTTGCAATTACTGTGAATTAACAAAAAATTAATGCGTGATCAAAACTTATCTATTATTTGTCACCATTTTGTTTCTTCTTCTTCTTCTTTCTTCGCTTTATTGGCCTTGATTTATAATATCATGTTGGCCAGCATGGGTAAAAGGAAGCGCGGGATTTTTAAACACTGGGACACTGGAGACTAAACCTGAGCCATACCAGGCGATACTGACGACATGAAAAATGGCCTGGACTAGGTAAACCGCCAGCCAGGGACCCAGGAATTATAATAACTATTGCTATTGCTATTTTCTATGTTAATAATGTATTTTCTAATGTTATTTAAGTTTTATAAATTAAGGTTTATATTTTTTTCCCTGATTTCATCAAATATTCACTAAGTATTATATAAATATCTATTCTGTCAGAGGTTAGAAGGCTTAAAATATTCCACGGTTTAGGGCACTTTAACTTGTCTAATTTTTTTTCCATATTGATTCTGTTTTGTATATACTGATGTAATTTGCATTCAAAAAATATGTGGTCTAAAGTTTCATTTTCTTCATTGCATTCACATTCCTTTTCATTTAATATGCCAATTCTATTAAGATGTACTTTTGTTGAGCAGTGACCTGTTTTCATTCTGATTATGCTAGAAATTGTGAATCTACTTAATTTATTATTTTTAAACCATTCTTTATTTTTTATTGAGTTTGTTACCATTGTGTATTGTGATACATGATTTGTCTTGTATATTATCCATCTTTCTGTTCTTATTTTATGTATTTCATTTTTAACTTCATTTATGAAATCAACTGATGGGATTTTTTGTTTGACCATGTTTTCATTATTTGTTGGAATTGTTTTTGCTACTTTATCTGCTTTTTCATTTCCTTCTATTCCTATGTGTGCTGGAGTCCACATGAACTGTATTACAACATTACTTTCTTTTAATTTATTAGTGATATTTTTTATTTCTAAAATAATTTCTGATGATTTTGAACTTATTGAATTTTCTGATAGGTTGGCAAGTACGCTCATAGAATCGGTTATAATAAGAAAGTTTTTCCTGGTATTTTCTCTTTGAATATATTTTAGTGCTTCTCTAATAGCTATAGCTTCTGCAGTGAAAATATTAGCTTGAAATGGTAAAATAAATTGTTGGTTTATTTGAGGTTCTCTTACATGAAATGCTGCTGCCGTGAATTCTTTTAAGTCTTGTTTTGACCCATCGGTATATATTTGCGTATATTTAGGCCATGAATTTTCTATATATTTCTGGAATTTTGAATTTATCTCATCCTGTGGTATAGATTCTAATTTTTTAAGATCATGATCAATTGAGACATTAATTTTTGACATTTGTATATGGTAATCATATTCAAAACATGGGAGATAATTATAAGTTATGATTTCTTTTTTATGATCTTTATATTTATGGTACATTTGAGCAATCAATGAGTATTGTTTGCTTTTATTTGTATATTGCTTTTTTTGGATTTTTTCTGTAAGTAATTGTAATTTGGGTAAAATGGGATTTCTATTGACTGGAAGAATTTTATGAATATATTTCCCTGCTAGCCATTCTCTTCTTAGATCTAGGGGGTGGATGTTTGCTTCAATTTGTAATGCTTCAATTGGTGTTGATTTCATACATCCAAGAGCAACTCTTATCCCTTGATTTTGAATTTTATCTAATTTTATTAAGTGTGTTTTTGCAGCCTGTGAGTATAGAAAACAACCATAATCGAACTGGGATCTTATTAGTGCTTTATATACTAATATTAATATTTCAGGATCTGCTCCCCACCATACTCCTGTTAGACTACGTAAAATATTCATTCTTTTCTTACTTTTTTCTAATATATAATTTATATGAGGGCCCCATGTTAGTTTATTGTCAAATATTATGCCAAGGAATTTAAATTCTTTTACTGTTGTTATAATGTTTTCCCCTATTCGAATCTCGTCTTGTGGAGTTGTTTGTTTATTATTGAAATATAATGTTTTACATTTACTTATTGACAAGGAAAGTCCTAATTGATGTAGATTATTATTTAAATTATGAAGAGATTTATTCATATATATAGCAGCTATTTTATTATTTGGAGCTATAGAGTATTTTACTATGTCGTCTGCGAATTGTAATGTTCTTGTATATGGGTCTAAAATTGTCTCTATGTTACTCGTATATAGGGAGTATAAAATGGGGCTCATCACTGAACCTTGAGGCAAACCTATACTTGTGATTCTAGGTCCTAAGATTTGACCATCGTGTTTTACCCAAGTTTCTCTTTCAGATAGACCGTTTATTATCCATTTAACTAATCTTAAAGGTATGCCTAATTTAATCAATTTATGTAGTAAAATATTAATTTGTACATTATCATATGCCCCTGTAATATCTAGAAAAGTTGCAATTATAGAGTAGTTGTTAATTTTAGCTAAGTTAATATCAGTGTGTAATATATTAAGGCTGTCTGTTGTAGATCTACCTTTCCTAAATCCATACTGATTTTGATCTATTTTATTATAATGTTCCGACCACCAGTCTAATCTCTTAACAATAATTTTTTCCATAACTTTAGCCACTGTGGATGTTAATGATATAGGTCTATAGGAGTCTACTATACCGGGTTCTTTGCTAGGTTTTATTACTGGTAATATTAATTGTGTTCTCAATTCAATTGGTATTATTCCTTCTTCGAGTAGTTTGTTATATATGTTTCTTAGTTCTTCTCTTCCTTCTATTGGTAAGTTTCTTAACATTATGTTTGCTATATTATCTTTTCCAGGAGCTTTATCTTTTGTTGTGTCTATTGCACTATTTACTTCGTTAATATTTATTTCTTCAATTAGCATATCGTAATTTGGATTATGTGTTTGAGAATAATTTTCCCATTCTATTTGAGGTACAGCTGAGCAAGGTGCAATTTTGCAATGAAATTCTTCCTTCCATGATTGATTTACATCAATATTAGTGGGATGTCCTTGTGTTGGTGTTAACGAGGATTTCTCATTACTCATCCTATATCTACTAATCATGGACCAAACCTCTTTAATGGGAGTATCCTTATTTAATTTGGAACAATAATCTTTCCACCCTTGTTTTCTTTTATCTCTTAATTTCAATTTAGTTTGTGACTCTATTCTTTTGAGGTTTTGATAATTTTCATAGTTTGATTTTATTCTGAAATTTTTGTTTGCTAATCTTCTCTTAGCTATGGCCTCGTTGCATTCTTCGTCCCACCAGGGGTTTACTCTAAGTATTCGTTTTTGTTTATTCGAGTTATTGTAGTTTTGCCCATTCTTATTACTATTATTGTGTATCGATGCATTTGGATTAGCTAATTCAATTGCTGAGTTTAAAGTATTTATGAATATTTCATATCTTTCCGTAATGTTGAGTTCTAGATCTTTGGTAACTCTTATCAATTTTTTAACTTCTTCTTTATATATTTCCCAATTTATTTTCCGATAATTTCTAATTTTGGAGTTCGAGTATGTTGATGTTGTTAGATTATTTACTATTGGATCAGTAATATTAATTAGAATCGGAAAATGATCGCTGCCTAGATTATCTTGTTGTAAAACTTTCCACGTCATTGATGAACTAATATTAGCTGTCGTTATTGTGAGGTCAACCGGTTCCATACGTCTGTATGGGGATGGTTGCATCGTGTTTGTACCATTGTTTAGGATTACTAGATTTTTGTCTTCAATAAATTCTAACAACTGGTTTCCTGGTCGATCATTTCTGCTACTTCCCCAGGCTTTATTATGGCAATTCAAATCTCCTGCTATTATATATTTATTATTAACAGAGAGTTTATTATGTAATTGACCCCAGTCTGTTGATTTCATTTGATGGCCTGGAGAACAATAGACTGAGGCAATTGAGTATGATTTATTATTGAATTTAATATCTGCTGCAATGATTTCTAATTTGTTTATGTTAATATTTATATCAATAATATTATAATTAATTTTTTGATTGATAATTATAGCAACTCCGCCATACCCGTCATTTCTATCTTTCCTCAAAATGTTGAAATTTTTAATTTGTACTTTTTGATTATTTTTAAGCCATGTTTCACTAATAATTGCAATGTCTATATTTTCCTCAGCTAATTTAAATTTTAGACTTTCAATGTTTGAATAGAATGATCTACAATTCCATTGTAAAATTTTTAACTTATTTTCATTTTTTTTATTTCTATCCATTCTTAGTTATATTGTTGGGGTGGAAATTAATAGAATTCATCCCGAGGGGACAGAGGAGATTCCTCTGTCCTCAAGATGTTTTCTATCATTTCTCTTATTGTACTTTGATTAGGTATTTTATTATTTACTATTGCTGTAGTTATTATCTGTGCAATGCACACGACAAGCTCGTTGGTAGAAATGTTTATTTTTTCTTCTCTTGGCTTCTGGAAAGGGCTGTTTCGATGTATATTTGGCCTTTGAGTTATAGGAGAGTGCTGCTCCGGTGCATAGCTAGGGCTATATGTATATATCGGGATACTGGGACCATTGTTGGGATTTCTTCTTCTTTTTACCGGGTTCTGTTCTTGTTGTTGTTGTCGGCTTTCCCCTGTGCTCGTAGAAGGAGTATTCCATGGATTAGTCATCACCTCCTCCTCCGTTATTGCCTCCGGTATTTCTGGTATCTCGTTAGTATTATTTACTCTATTCTTGTTATCATAAGCAGCCTCTGCATATGTACGTTGCCTTGGTGATTTTGCTCTCCTTTCTGAAATTATTTCTGAGAAAGTTTTATTTTCATGTGCCATCTGGTATTTCACATCTTGCTGCAATCTCCATTCATCGCACTTATTTCTATCCAAGGCAGAGTGTCTGCCACAGCAATGAACGCATACTTGGTCTCTCAGTTCTTTTATGTGACAAAACTTAGTATAATGGTTATCTGAGCATTTTGCACATCTAGGCTTACTACTCTTACATTGCTTTTCTCCGTGTCCAAATCTTAGGCATTTATGACATATTTTGACTGGCATTACGTATGGTTCAACTGGAATGGCGATATTGTACATATATACTCTTTCGGGTAATTGCCTTCCTTGGAAGGTAAGTACTACCACTCGATTGGGTACATAGACTGGTTTTTCTATACCTTCTATTACTTGCATCGTTCTACTCTTTAATCTCCTTACTTCCTTGATGATAAATTTACACTCTGCGACTTCAATAATTTCTTCATCTGTAATATCTAGATCTATGTTTTTTATGACACCTAGTCTCATTATGAATTGGGTTGGGATGTAGCATGTGTACCCCTTGGATAGCAGTAATGGAGTCTCAACAATTTCATTAGCTTCTTTTGGTGACGTCGTTGTAATACAAATCCTATTACGTCCAACCTTCTTTATGTCATTTATTTGGGTAAATTGCTTAAACAAAATTCTTCCGATCGTGAGCGGGTTGATCCCACCCCTACTCCTCTCTTGGTTCTCTACATTACTTTCAATAATTTCTTCTTTTTTTTCCACTATTATCTTAAATTCGACAGATCTGTCTGTTTCATTATATTTATTTACTATCTTGGGTTTTTTTGGTTTGTCTTCTTTATTATTTTCGGTAATATCTTCATCTTCCTCTCTGTCTCTTTTTCTTGTCTTTTCCTCTGAATTTTCATTAATTTCCATTAATGTAATTATGTTATCAACTGCTATTTCAGTTTCATCCCTTGGGACGAATCCCCCACCACCATCCCCTATCCCCTCTCGGGTAGGGTTCATCCTTATTTCTATACTAATTCAATTCTACATCTACATTATTAACACTCTTACTTAATCTACAACTTTATTTATTATATGTAACCTTACATCCAATTAATAAATAAATCAACTACAAATATTTACTCTTATAAGTACTTACATTTACTTCTCCTTATAGTAATTAATACTATAGGTACTATAAACTATACATACATACACTATGCCAGATCTAATACTACGTGGTTCTATGGAATGGATTGGAGTTTCTGATGACACAACCGTCTTCTTCCGTGTCTGAAAGCCGAATCACCATTTTGTTTCTCTCTTCGTTATCGACTCGTTCGTCGACCGAACCGACGTTCGCTGCGCAAGTTCGCGGTTGAACGAACGTCACTTCCGGGCATATGTAATTAGGCTCCTTATTTATTTGGACTTATGGTTTTTAGATCCTTTGGAAGTTAGGACAGTTGTCAGTTCTATCACCCTCTTGACGTTTGAAACTTGGAAGGTTAGGTTAGAGTTCTCGACACACAACAATGGACACCAACAATGCTATAGAAGTTTTAAAGGAACTAGGTGGTATTGTCGAAGGCTCTAATCAAAAAAGAACTGAAGTTCTTGGAAAATATCAGAGTTTGAAAGACAATATAAAAGATTCATGTGTAGCAGAAGAAACAGTGAGTTATCAAATCCGCCCAGGTTTGGGAGAAAGGTAAGTAAATTTCTTCGAGTGGATTTTTTTATGGACTCCACCAATGCGTGTGATAACTTTCGATTGTAACTTTGTAGTTTCTTGAAAATTCTCTGTGACGGCTTATACAGACTAGTTCCACCTTGAAACGTTAATCGTTATCACAACAAATGTACCTACCTATAGCTAGGTAGGTACTACCTACCTACGTACCTACCTAGTTTTCCTAATTTAAACTGGCCCACTGTCATGTAGTAATTCTGTCTTGTACCTATTTTGGTTAGTAGGTAACTTAAGTTTTGATGTTCATCTTCATTTTGCAGATTCAAGCCTACATTGGTGAAGGGCATCATTCACGATGTATTATTCGAGGAACTCGGTGGCAAAGAGTATTCTGCAACGGGAGCCAAGGAGTGGACAGAGAAGATCACAGAGTTATTGCGTGACAAAGTCAAAGGTCGGTAGGCTTAGTAGAGGGGGAATGTACGGTCTTACGGTGTATGGTGTAGGTACGGTCGTAGGGTCCCTTTCCCATACCGGCCACATGTCCCAGTATCCGGCCACTTTTACCGATTTTCACTCATTTAACAAAAAATATCTTTGCAAATTATTAACTTTTTGTGTCCGTACTGCCTTCTCCTAAATAGCCTTGACATGTCTAGATTTTTGTTTGGTTTGGGACTCGCAGCTGAATTTGACAGAAAATAAAGAAGTTTGACAGCAAAATTAGGCCTTTGTTCCTGCTTGATTTCTGCGATCTAGGGCCTGTAAAAACATGTTTTGTTCTTCGTATGAAATAAATGTAAACAACTGAATAAATATCAACTAAACACTTTAATACCAATAAATGTAATCACTATTCGTTTTAAAAAGCGCTTGCAATATCAAAAAAAATCAATTGACGAAAGTGATCAAAATCTCAGATACTACACTGCGTTTACATTTAGCTGTCCGCCAGACGTGGCGCCTATTGTTGCACATAACAGATTTTTTGTCCATCCCTAAGTCGCTGTGTGCGATCGCGCGGTCTTCCGAGACCATCCCTCTCTCTCGGACAAGGGGTATTCAAAAATATCTTACCGGACAGCTAAATGGGAAACGCAGCGTAGTGGTCGGATTCTGGGACATTTGTCTTTTTCGACTTCGAGCATTAGGTACCTACTACTTTATCTGTATGAATTCCAATGTGATATTCTTTGGATATTCTGTTTTTTTTAATCACCAGCTAATTAATATTAGAGAATAGGTAGAAACAGTTTGATTAACCTTTAAGTGCTGGGTATAGGCAGGGGCGAAGCGTCAGCGGAGACAGGGGAGACACTGTCTCCCCTGTTAAAATGATAAAATGTGCTCATATATTTTTCATTAACCTGAAATTATTGTAATTGTTTATTTTCATTTGATATATCAATTAGTGTTTGATTTAAGCTCATTGAGTGTCATTTGAAAATCGTGTTCAATTTGGCGCTTAATGAAGCTTGGCTCCGCGCTCCCACGCAATTCCAATCGGGTATCCCAATAACATGGGAGACGCTGTCTACCTAGTTATCTCTCATCCTTCTTCCACTCGCTGTTACACGCGTTTGCTATGTTCTCTCTCTCTTGCTCTCGCAAGCCAAAGCGAGCTGCTATGCTGCATGTGGGTAGTCTGTTTTCTAATATAGTGAAATAAAAGACATGTCTACTTGTGCTATTTTAGTCCCGTAGCCACGCCACAGTACCAAGCGTTTCATTTCGACTGTACTCGTAACACACCGACACGAAATTCACTCACACATACGCGCATTTAAAAGCCCATGCAAGCAAGCGCGCGAACACATAATTCTCAGAATAGCAGTAAACTATAAAATCTGAGTTGACATAAAACTAATTCTTCACCCAATGAAATTACCTAGGTTTACAAAATCATATAATTTTTAATTATATATCATTTTGTTGTATTGTGTCTCCCCAATGTTGGAATGCACGCCTCCCCACTTATAGGCAGTACAGTAACTGTCAAAGAGGCCAGGAGGCTTAAGTGGCCAGAAATTAGGACATTTATCAGCTACCTACTACCTCGTAAGGATTTAATATTCATATGTACTGTACAGCGGAACCTGTAGGAACCTACAGATTTTTTGTCCATCCCTAAGTCGCTGTGTGATCGCGCGTTCTTCCGAGACTGTCCCTTTCTCTCGGACAAGGGGTATCAAAAAATATCTTACCGGACAGCTAAATGGGAAACGCAGGTGCTTATCAAGGTGATTATATAAGTTGGTTGATACGGTTGACCAGTAACAGGAATTTGCCGCTGAAAAGTGGTTTCTCGCTGTGACATCATTTCTAAACCGAGTGTCAGTGAGAGCAGCAGGCAGCTTGGAGCCGCGCAAAAAAGGAGCCGTATCTCTTCGAATAACCCCGTTTAGTCCAGGGACCCGAATCTTTATGAATAAAGGTTCGGGTTCCGGTTCCACAATTTTATTTTATAAAGGTTCGGGTTCCGGTTCTGAAACAAATATTCTTAACGGTACGGTTCCGGTTCTAAAATTTTAAATCAAACTATATTATAAAACTTCAGTATTACCAATGTCAAATTTAATGGAATTATTGGATTTGGATTTTCCTATGAATGCAAGCACAGGTATAGGCAGAGTCTGTATAAAATTCACAGGATGGTGCGCAGAGTAAATAGGTATTAGAGGAGACAGTATAGTGGCTGCAATTTTTTTCATAAGACAACGTAAACATTGATTTTTCCTGAGCTATCATATTCAAATTGTCGGCAATGCAGTTCTCATCGCAGGAGTCAGATTTAAAAATTGAAAACTCGAGCAGCGTTTGCATAATGAAGAATTATTATTTCTTATCAAGAATTAAAAATTTCTACAAAAAATACATTTTGGAAATTTTTTCAAAAAATAAGCTTTATACAACTTTGTGAATAATATTATATCCAAGTGATATACATGTTTTTTATTAAAAGAAGGAACCTTAAAGAACCTTTAAGAACCTAATTGATTATAAAGGTTCCGGTTCCGGTTCTTTGGGAAAAAAGTATAACGGTTCCGGTTCTGGTTCTGAAATTATAAAGGTTCATACCGGTTCTAGGTTCCGGTTCCGGTTCGGGTCCCTGGTTTTGTCACATCCGTCTTTGCAAGCTGAAAATTTGCTCATTGTCAACCATGACCAATACACCAAATTACAAAAAAAAAAAAAAATGTGAAGGCACAGCAAATATAAAATGTGTGATGGTAAACCAACAAGGAAAGCTGTAGTTTCAAATATCGCGCTATTTCCGAAAATAATTGAAATTAAAATTTGATAAAAATCATGTGCCTATCTCAATTACTACTAATGAACACATACATGTGAGTTCAATCAATTCCAAATAACCTGACATAACCTTTTTTGAAATTTAATCGTTTGTGAAAAATTTCTTGCAACGACCTATTATTTATTTGGGTGGAATGTGTAAAGAATATATATCCGTGCTGCTCTGTAATTTATTTCATAATTTTTGGACGCGACTTAGTTCTAGTGAAATGATTTGTTTAATTTGTTGCACCTCTGAGTTCCTGCCATGTCATGGTCATGGTAGTTAGTGCCTTCTTCCTCATACTTCAACTCGGCTTCCTCTTGTCTGCCATCTTTCTCGATCACCCCGCACCACTTTTCTTTACCAATAGTCTCCCAAGGTACGTACTCTTCTTTGAATTCACCTGCCTCTACTGCTTTGATCCATGTTGTCCTTGGTCTTCTACCATTCACCCACAAAAAACAATTTTGAAAATTTTTTCAAAACTGAATACCTCGGAGAGAGTTTGAAAAGTTGGAGCTGGGAAAGAGGCGAAGAGGGAGACCGAGAGCGAGATGGCGTGGTTTAGTTAAAGAAGATGTCGAAGTGAGAGGCGAGCAATGGGAGATGGTGAAGTAAGAGAAATGGTGGTTAAATAGAGACTTGTGGCAGGGATTGGTAGATAAAGAAGAAGAAGTGGAAGAAGATGAAGCTAAAGCAGAAGTTGAAGAAACGTCAGGCCCGGCCAGCCGGTTTCAATAATTAATTAAATAGGCTCTTGTATTTTTGTGGGTAGTTTAAGCCTACCTACCTCCTTTACCAATTGTATTTTTTGGAAAAGGAATAAAGATTATTAGTAGTACTTTTTCTAACAATATGTTGTACGAATTGCATGTAAGAAGACAAAACAGTTTCATGTGTTTCTAATTGATCATTCATTAATATTTTTTTTACATCAATCTTATTTTTCAAAGTCTGAAATTAGTTACACTAGCTACGTGGAGTCATTCTTCTGCTGTTCTCTTCAGTGCCAACAATCCCATCAATAGACGACTCAACTTAGAATCGTAGATGATCCAATGCCATTGCGTTTCAGAGCTGCATTTCGAGCGCTACAAGGTGATGGTGCAAGTTGTCATCGGCGAGCAGCGAGGGGCCGGTGTTGTGATCGCAACTCGATGTCTATGGGATGCTGATACAGATAACTATGCCAGCGAACAGTTCACAAACGTAAGTCACTTGCTCTATTGGCATCTATTACTACAGTCTCGGCGTATATGAAATGCAATACTATTAGAGTCTTATATTATTGTATGCAAGTGTTATGCTCGATGGCTGATATATTTCTCCTCTATTCTAGGACTCGATCTTCTGCACGGCAATGGTATTTGCAGTTTACTTTTATTAGTTCGTTAAGTTCTATAATATAATATGTGATTTCAGATTTAGTGCTGGAAAATAAGGATAACATTATTTATTTTTTAATTGTGTAAAATTCATTTATTGCTTTCAACATAAGTGTACAATGTGAACACGTATAACAGTATAAGCTCCATATAGTAACACTACTGTACAGAAATCTGCCCTAATGTCACATGTAAATTTACAAACATAATATCAACAATTACCTACTTCAATTATCTATAATCATAATAGATTCAGGAACGAAAACACGGCCTTTAACAAAAACGTCCAACTATCTCTGACAAAATAACAGAACATTGTTCTAACTGTAAAAATTCTTGGTCTACTAGCTACTTTAGCTTTATGAGAACAAGCAACAATCAACATGGTGATGCTAATTTGTATTGCATGGTCCACTGCCGTCTGTACACTCGTCGTTCGTTCCTCCTCCTCCTGTGAGCTGCCTGTTATCCGAGTATAAATTGTAGTTTCTCACCTGCCGTCCCGGGAAGGGGCCGCCAACGTCGCGCATTTGAATAGCCAAGGCGACGGTGGCCTTGGGACCTTGGGTGGTCCTGGGACGGCAGGTGAGTTGAGTACCTAACTACAATTTTTACTCAGGTAACAGGCAGCTCACAGGAGGAACGAACGACGAGTTTACAGACGGCTGTGGCATGGTCATTGGTCAGTAGTGTACTATTTTAAGTATAAAGACTCAACAATATAGGCTCATTGTTACATACATTCTACATTTGATTACTTTTACCACCTACCTTTTATCCATTCACATTTGGTATTTCCTTTCCCAAAGCTAATTTTGCAAAGCTAATTAAAATAAAATGCTTATTTATAGGTATATCCAAACTGATATTTTGGGCTTGGTCTTAGACCTTGTTTGCTGCTAAACATTCCAATAAATTACAAAATGGTGTACTAACAAAAGGAGATTTTACCAAATTCTAAATATTTGTAAAAACTAGATAATGTTATTGACCCAAAGCATTGAGCGATGGCAGACCTAACTCAGAGTGATGAAATGTTGAAACTAGACGTAAGTTCATTGTGTTGTTAGTTGAGCGTGCAGGACTCATATGTTGGAACCATGTACTTGATGTTGATGAACGCATCCGGACCTCCGTAACGCTCCAACGTCTCGAGTGTCTCTTGAATCAAGTCCCCGACGTTCTTCCGATGCAGCTGGCTGTAGTCGATTCCGTCACCGCAGTTCACTGGAAATTCATTTAGTATTATTAGAAGTAATGATTCGAAATGTAACAAATAACATATTGTGGTTAACATTGACAGAACAACACAAAACCGGACCGGGTACTGACTGGCTATTCAAAAAACCTTTTCAAATTATAAATTCAAAATGTTAACGTCAAACTGGAAAATCTTATCTCCTTTAGCTGCTGTGTCATGACACATGAACCAAGCAGTTTAATAAATTAGTGCAAGAACTGTCAATACTTTCACTTCTCCATACGAGTAGAAGCTGGAAATATGTGTTTATGAGTGAATGAACTATGAATCGACAAATTGCCTGTGGAGTTATTTTTGAGTTGGGAAGACCTGAAGATATATACACACACACAAAAATCACATAAAATTAAAATAATGAAAAATACAATTATCTTAAAAAAAGAACAGAAAAGAAAATCACAAAAATTCTAAATACATATCTAGGTAGGTACTAGGTACAGTGGGCTGTAGGTGAAATGTTATCCCTCCGTTCACTCCCCAGTCCCCACCACATTCAAACAACTTTTCCCGTGTTACCGGTCGAGGGGGAGGAGCCTAAACTAACGTAAATGATGGAAAGGGAGGACGGAGGGTAGAAGCTAGTCTTAGAGCAGGGTGTACATACCTTTGACTTCTAAAAATCGAAAACTAAGGAATCTTAAATTAATATTATGTATTGATTTCTTCTAAAAATCTAAAATAAAAATCTCCAGGTATAAAAAACAGCTGTGATGTTTGAACTGTTGGTAAGTAAGTTGAGTTGCTAATTTTATTGATTATTTTGTTTTACTTACCATTTTTATTTTTGAAGAGGTTCAATATTGGCAGTATTTGCCTGTAATATGGGACGAGGGCTTCACCAATCATATCAGCAGACATCACCATTTGCTGCAGCACTTTCAGCGTTGTGCAGACCACATCTGCATTGCGCGTGTTTAATGCATCTAGACAAATGAAGTACCTAAGTTACAAAACTTGATACTCCTGTGAATTGTATTTGAAAAAATATGTGCAATGACTGAACGAAGCATCAATCATCCGTATCGAGGATGAAAACTTACTCAATAAATATTGAAATCTCATAATTTCGATCATAATATTTTAACGAAGGCCATAATTTGAGTGTCCAATCATCTTAGTTGTGCCATTTAGAGACATCATAATAATAATCAGTCGGCTGGTTCCATCAATACACATCATTATGATTGAACAAATTATTTAAAGCCCAACTACCTATAGTGTTGGAAGTATCAATTTATGAATAAAATACATTTTAAGAAACGAACCTATTGGGTTAGGTATATAGAAAACTCTTACACTCAAGTCAAAATTATAGGAAGCGACATGCAAAGTAAAATATACTCGGTTAAAACGAAGCTCGAACCATGGACCTCTCTCACTTGGTGGGTGAGCACCTAACATTCAGCCAGATATTCATCACTTCGCAAATCCCTTCAAAGTGTTGTCCGATTGAAGTTGGGTGAAGCAACTTACTCTTGATTGGAATGATGAGCTGTGGGATGACAGGCAGGATTTTGTTTCCTCCGTTGGTCAACATGTCATCGATGCCTTGGCGAGCGAAGAACTTGCACGGATATTCAGTCTCGCAGAGTCCATCGAAGAACAAGGGCAGGTAGTGGTGGAAGTCCAGCTTTTCAATCTCAACCTGCAGCAAAGAGTTAATATTTTAAACACTTTTTGTGTTAGTCACTTTAATTAATTAAAATTGAGGAGGAACCAACTGAAGATTAGGTGCAGTGCACACTCTGAAGAAATGGATTTTAAAAGTGTATTACACCTTATTATTATAAAATAGGAAATTAAATACAAAAATTACATAAAATAAAAAAAAATCATGTAAATGAAATCTAAAGGCACACAAAATTTAAAAATATTTTTTTAACATCCTAAAATGTCTAAACATACAAAACAAAAATTATCAAAAATATTTAAGTGGATACAAGTATTTGGCAAAAAATTGTGTCTTGAGTAACTATAGAATGACTTTCCAAGGATACAGAGTAGAGTATTGAACAACATTTAAAATACAGTGAGATTAAAGTTAAGAAATAGAAGACGTAGGAAAAATTGGGTCACTACATTTTTCAGAGCAACTTGCAAGATCACCAAGAATACAAACGATTAGTGCCTTTGTAAGTTACAGCTCATAAAAACATTCTTGACAAATTGAAACTTTCATTAATAATTTCCTTGTAGGTGGGTATATAAATTGGGATTTCCTTCAAAATATACAACTTTTCAAGCCACAAAAAAAATAAATTGGTACCTTCCACGCAATCCTATTCCCATTTGCTTCGAATTCCATTGCGATGGGGAAGTCGCCTCGCATGTAGAAGCGTCTGAACGAAGTCGGCAACGTCTGTGACTTGCGCATGACTGGAGGTTTCATCAGCGCCGGTGGCTCGACGACCACATCTTTCTGTAGAGTCTGGATCGAGAATGCGGGCACCGTTCTCTGCTTCGGTCGAGGCTTGCGCAAGGTCAGTCGAAATTCCTTTCCGCTTACCATCCTCTCATTAATCTATCACTATCATTCATTAGTATGATTTTAAAAAGTGTGTGGTGAATTCTTTAATTGATTAGATATTCTTACAAAATGTTGGGGTTATTTATAAAATTTACTATAAGTTTATTCATCTTTTACCTTGTAGGTACTTATTAAACAAAAATAAACTATTAATTTTTAAATAAATATATTGATTAAATTATTAATAAAATTTCAATTACATCTGTCTGTCACTCATAATCAATAATTTCTGAAAACAATGTAACAATAGGTAACTGTCACTCACCTAATTGTTAATCAATAATCACAATCACAAGTGAGCAGCAACAGCAACAACTGAAATCTGATTGAAATGATGGTTTCTGATTTCATAGGTTGCTAGGGAAGAAAGTAGGTGCTGCTAGGTACCATGCTCAGGTTGCCTAGCAGCCAAAATAAACAACATTATTTATGTTGTTTTCACATGCATTTTTGACAAATCTTGTATCGACTATAAATTATTATGATATATTGGTTGTGGTAAAATGTTTTTATAAATAAACATAGAATTTTCCAAACAAAGGGAAGTTATGTCAAGCTTTCCGTTTCAAAATATGGCAAAGCAAAATCCAGGTTCACCAAATAACAGTAACTCTTCTTTATCGGAAAAACGGTAGGTGGATTTTAATTGATAATTTACTGCTTAGGAATCTACTTCTTCTATTTCACTATAAAAGTTACATAATAACAAAATAAAATAATCATATTTATTATTTAGTGAAAACTTTGAGCAAACTTGGTTGACCGATCTCCCGCATTCCGCGGAACGCATAAACAAATCTCGACCTCAGGCACGATCAAGTCTACCGTCCCTGAAAGATGTTAATATTCTTGACCGATACGAAGCTCAACGCACTTTTCACAAGCAGACCAACAAAAACCTTTCAATGAAAAATAATTGTGAGTTGATTGGAAAATTTTACCAAATGGTCAACTAGCCTCAGATAAAAATGCTTTAATCTTGTCAACCTAATATTTTTCAGGCAAACAGGATGAAGATATTTTATTATTAATGACTAAAAGGCTGCAAGAAGTTGAAAGTCAGAATCGTATGTCAAAATTAAAGCTGCAAGATGCTCTTTTGCAAATTGAACAAAAAGACAAGACGATAAAAGAGTTGCAAAATAAGGTAGGTAGATTTAATTAACAGTTGACACTTTCTCTACCAAAATGGTAAATCAATTCAAAAATTGCAATTATTTTGGCACCTGGTAAACAATCACTATACTATTAAATGATTCTGTGAGAGTGTTCAATTTCACAGCATTCATTTGCCAACAAATGTGTTAATTGTTTATGCACAAAAAGCAACAATTAACATGGTCATTGTTAACTGAATGTTGTATAATTGAAATTCTCAATTATTTAATTTTTTGAAGATGTCGAAGAGAGAAATAACCCAATCAACTGAAAACGTAAAGCGGCGACCTTCACTTCTCATGCCCCCTGCCTCTAAATGCTGGGTGGAAAGAGCTGAACGAGATGCATTGCTGCATAGATGTGCAATTCTTGAGAAGCAACTCGATGAGATGAATGTAAGCATTATCATGGGACATTTAATATTAAACTATTACTTTTATTTGGCCTTTACAGAATTTCATTATGAATCCCTAAAGTCGAGAGTCCAAACAAAGTTGCTATCATTTCCATTTTAAATTTTTTTAGATCTAAATAGTTATCACCTAAAGAGTGTTTACAAAATATAATTAAAAAATTCCATTGCATCAAAACTGAATTTTGAATACAGGATTTCTTTGCTGACTACGGGTTGACTTTCATTGGTGACAACTCAACAAGGCCAAAGAATGTGCAACAAGCAAAAGATGCTCATGCCACGTTTGACTTCTCAAAGTTGGTGCACTGCATTGAAGATCTCAACTTGTGTGCCAGGGAGGGGGAGAGTCGTATTGTTGCCACCAATCAGGGAGCTACGTTCAGGGTACTAAATGCATTTGTAATAGCTTTTTACGTAGTAGCTTAAAAAGTTATTTGGACAAACTGAAAAATTTGTTTATTTCCAGACACCTGACTCTGTACCGTTAATTCTCTACGCTAATGGACTAATCCTCTTCTCTGGACCATTCCGTGATTATGAAGATCCGAGCACTCGAGCGTTTGTGCAGGACATTCTGGATGGGTTCTTCCCAACAGAGCTGCAGAGGGCTTATCCTGACGGCGTACCGTTCAAGGTACATTTCACATGACACATTTTTTTAGATTTTGCGTTAAGACGGCACAGTAGTAGTGAGTTCGACCTTGAAGAGTTTTTAATCGATTTTTATCAAAATCTTTTGCCAATGTAATTGTTAACAAAAAAGAGGGCTTTGTACGAGTATTCAGAACAGTTCAATGAAAATAATACCATAGCTTGTATTGGTTTATTAGATTTACTTTGTCCTACAGATGTTTAGTGCCCGAAAATTAGTAAAATTATGGTACCTACTAAACATCTGTTGGACAAAATAAAGCTAATAACTTATTCCAAACTATGAAATTATTTTCATTGAACTGTTCTGAATACTCGTACAAAGCCCTATTTTGTTAACAATTACATTGGTAAAAGATATTGATAAATATCGATTAAAAAACTCTTCAAAACCACGCTCACTACTCAGCCCTCTTAAGACGCGATATTGTGTGACATTTATTCAATGAATCTAAAGAAACCTTATTAATTTGATCCAATAAAAATGAGTTAATATATCACTTTCACTAGGTTGTCGATAAGAGGGAAAAAGTATTCCACAATCAACGATTGCGTTGCAAAGTGTTCGGCGGTACTGGACAGCGATTGGGCCACAAAATTACGCCACAGTGTTTGAACGCTGACCAAATCGAATCGCAATCAGTCTTTTCTCATCATGCAGAGAAGAAATCTGAAAAATTAGCTGAAGGAGATGACTCAATTAACTTCAAAAGCAAGGAAAATGTCATTAAAACACGTAGAAAGTTGACCGAATCTGAGGACTATTTTGTAAACAGAGGCAACCCTGATAGTCAACATGTTCACAAGAAGAGAATATCAAGCGATGAATTCTTAAGTAAACTTCCATCCGTTGTCATCAGAAATGGAAATCTTGTGAGCATTCGAGACAATCTTTCGGAGATCTTTAAGGTAAAATAAGTTCAGCAATCTGAGCTAGAGGTATTTCCTAAATTAATCTTGACATAAAATAGCAAACTTATGGTCTATAATATTTTGTCTGACAGATTCCAGGTATGAAAGCAACAAATATTGTGCATATTAAAAGTGGTGACGAAAAAGCTGAGAATCAAATTATTTTGAAAATTCGATCACATGACGGTAAGTTGTTGTTTGGTATCTCCAATCAGATAACTAGCTAACTACTACCTGTAGTACTAGTAGGTACACTAGGCAGAGTGATAAGAGCATTCCACATTTTTTGTCATAAAATGTTGTCACATGACAAGCTTCTCATTTCACCCGAGAATAGCCGTAGTAAATAATAGGTACCTTAGATGAGAATAATATTGTCTCGCGAGAACCATTTTTAATCCCAAAAACCCATGGTGTGGCTTTTTTTATATTTGTATCTTTGATAACAATAGAGTACTAGAGTGCCACGCCCACTAGGTACTTCCGGAGTCTTTTTCAAAACCCTCTTATGGAAAATAACATGGGGACTTACTTTGATTGCTGGTCATTTGTAAACGAAACAGAGTTAAGAAAATTCCAATACACCACCATTAACTTCAATCTTTCATTTATAACATTATGTCGACACATCTCTTCAAATATATACCAAATTAAAACTGTTTAAGTTATTAAACAGCTCCAAAGTGCGACGTTGCAATCTACATCAATAATATATTGTCACACGAAGCAGCACGATGTCCTGGGAAGCGAGTTGGCAACTGCGACTTTACAAAAATGAAAAACAAATGAAACAATTTTCAACAATGATGCCAGACCTTGCACGTCAATTTTCGATCGTTGACGAAAAGTAAACAAAACTGAAGTATTTCTGTGCTCCTCGAGTTTATACACTGAATCAAGTTCATATTATAGTTATTTTAATTTCAGGATACCATAATACGAGATGTAATGAGCTGTTGAAATGTAGACTGACAGTTCATTGAAGTTACATCTTGCACCGGTGTACACTTTCGTGACGTCATACGCTGTGTAGTGTGTTGTTTAACTTGTAACAGTTTATATTTTGTATATATTTGAAGAGATGTGTCGACATAATGTTATAAATGAAAGATTGAAGTTAATGGTGGTGTATTGGGATTTTCTTAACTCTGTTTCGTTTACAAATGACCAGCAATCAAAGTAAGTCCCCATGTTATTTTCCATAAGAGGGTTTTGAAAAAGACTCCGGAAGTACCTAGTGGGCGTGGCACTCTAGTACTCTATTGAAAAAACATGCATTAAAAGTTTAAAACAAGGTGTAGTCCTGCTAAACAAAATGTGGAATAGACCAATTCAGAAAATATCTGGGTGGCTCTGGTTTCTAGATAAATTCACATGCAGTTTGGTTTTCCATTCTATTAGTGTTTTACAACAATGGGTTACAATATGAATACACACTTGGAAAATCATACTGCATGTGAAATTCATTAGAATTCAGAGCCATCCAGATAATTTCTGAATTGGTCTATTGAATGCCACCTTCAATAGTACATGATTTTGTTGGTCAACACTCAGCTTACTATCCATCCATGTATTGACTTCTTCCAGGAAATACAATCTACAACATCAGTGTGTCCCCACTGAGGAGTATCAAAGAAGTACGAGCACTCTTAGAGGATGCAATTACTGATGGATCGAGCTACGAGATATTCTACCGACAACCATCAAGATTCATCTCTCTACGACACTCAAACCACAGCCTCTTGGATTATGACATTACAAATAACTCGGTTCTCATTATGTTGTCTAAACTTCCGGCTTAAAATAATTGTTATGGTTTGGAAAATGTTTATATCTACAGATCTAAAAGTCATTTTGTGATTTTCCCTTTAACTTTTTATTAAACAATCCATTTTATAATTTGAAAAACAGCAGAACTCATTTCCTAAGTTGTTTCTGTGGTGCGGAACAAAATCTGATTTTCGTAAACTAAGCAATCTCTCAGCAAGGTTTTCCATTACAGCACCCGTACACAATATGATTTTATCTTTTGCAAGAAACCTGATTGTTACAGCCGTCTTCGTAAGACATTCCTCAGAGAGGAATGGAGGATCAGCAATTACGATGTCGTAACTTCCTGCCAGGTTCGAGGGAATGTCCAATGGAGATTTGTAATCGTAAGTAATGAAATCGCTCCCATATGCGGCAAAACGTTGGTCATATTCAAACAGGGTGACTGCAAATGGAAAAATTAAGATAATGAAAAATATACGACCTAGGTACCTAGGTAGTGTAGGTACCTACCTACCTAATTGATCAAACCTACGATCACCACACTTTACAGGGAAAACGGTCCGAATAGCTGGCCATGGGTCTGGTCCCATTGAACAAAACAATCTGAGAACAAGCGGCTGTGATGTCGCTCTCGTGACACATGTCTTTATCTCCCGCCAGAACAGAATTCAAAACGGTCGACAATGCGCCATAACTAGCAGCATCAAGTTTGAGAAGCATTCCTGGAGAAGCTTTCCTGGCAAACCTGGCGGCAATTGTGTCAATCAAATTTGAACGCTCCAAAAGCGTACTTTTGAAATTTCGCGGGTCACCGGCCGGAAGTAAGCGGGTGCAGGAAGTCATCAGGTGCAAATCGCACCTGAGGTGCGAACCAGACTCTGGGCCGCCTTCATTTAGCATTGGTCTTATGGAAGTGACGGCACAATGCGCAGACAGTTTCCAATCCCTGTCAAGTGTGGTGATCGTAGATCAAACCTAAAATTAATTGTTGGATAAAATTACAAACAGCCAATTGACACTTAGTCTACAGTGTTACCAACCTAAATTTTAATGTTCCTTCGTCCCTTCAAGAAGGAGGAATATCATTCTAGATTGGCTGATCGTAATTTTACCGATATTATGATGTAAAAGGCGTTAGTATTCATACCATTGCAATTTCTTGAGCTTGTCTTTAGGACGCGATATAATGATGGGCAGGAAATAAGTGCGATCTGTCCTGCAGCTCCAGCTGCCTTCAGTGCTTCTTGAGACAATTTATCTGCTGTTTCTTCATCATACCAAAATTGGCTGAGTTGCTACAAACAAAAAATGTAAACGAATACGAATTTATATTAAAAGCGGTCTGTTCGTTTGCCAAAATCCAGTGCAACTTCGAGCAGTAGCATGTTCAGAGCAGAGCAACATTGGATGACGTCATTTTTAGGCCCGAGCAACTTCGAGCTGCTGCTCTTTTTGGTAGCTGGCGAATGGCCATTTCTTGTTTTTAGCACCATTGTAAATACATGATTACGGACATATTAATAATTACGTAAATTCTGACAGAATATCAAAGATATAATTATTAACATTATTGCTTCATGGTGTTGAACAAAACTAGTAGGTAGGTAGTACTAAAAACACGTTGCCACATTAGGTACTATCTTTGAAATAATATTTTGTAATTCAAATCAAAATCTTCGTACTTCCCGCGCGTGCAGAACTCACTCGGTCTTGCTCGGTCCAAAAAGTCCGAGCAGAAATATCTGCTCGAACTTGCTCGACCTGCTCTGATCTGACCCTGCTCGATGGCAGCCGAACGGCCACGAGCAGGCTGCTCAAAGTTGCTCGAAAACAGACGAACGGCCATCGCGTGATAGGAGCTGCTCCAAGCAGGTTCGAGCAGGGCAAACGAACACACCTATTATAATATGAGTGAACAGTGACTGGAATGCATAGGTACCTACCCAGTTTTCATCAAAAGTAAGGTTATCTCCCGGTTCCATTTGCTCCAAATTTTTAAGTTTTTCATCTTTCAAGGCCTGTTCAGCATAAAATTCCTGAAGAGCAGACAGTGATTCAGATGATAACTGTGGTATATCACTTTCACTATCAGACATTACAATGTTATTAAATTCTTAAGTTCACAAAGAAACTGTCAAAACTTAACATGCGCTCACCGTACGTACGTCCGTATTGCGTCCGTAGATCGTAGAAAATCGATTAGCAGAAAGTCCAAAAATGTCTAGTATTCAAAAGTTCAAACATCCAAAGTGGCGAACGAACCATGTACCGCCTTCTAAAACGTCAGACAGATTTTCAGATTGTCGTCAACAAAAAGAGAAGGCGGTGGCATTACAGATTGGAAAATGTCAGGCGATGAGGGTCAAGATGTAGAATTGCGCGAATTAGTTGCTCAAACATTAGAAAACAATGGTGTATTACCTAAAATTCGTGTAAGTATACGTGTAATTACTCTTAATATTGTTACATACATCGGTGCTAAACCTCAAGTCAACGATAATGGCAAAATATTTGTCGCACCATAACCCCACATTTGTTTGTTTTGTTTTCCAGGCGGAACTTCGCGCAAGTGTTTTCCTTGCTCTCGAAGATCAGGATGGGGCTACGGTTAGTTCTATTTGTGTATATATAACAAAATTGCTTACTGTTTTGATAGCGGTCTCTCAACACACTATATTAGGAAACTCTGGTTAAAATATGCATTTTCTTCCAGAAATCTCAGTTTGCCAACAAACCACTAAAAGAGTTTGTCTCTACAGTTGAAGGATCACTTATATTGTCATTGGTCAAAGAACTTCTAGAGTATTTTGAACTTGACAACACGCTCTCTGTCTTCGATCCCGAAACGAAGCATGGAAGCGATTATGTTTTCCGAGAGAGAGAACAGCTGATAAAAGATCTGAAAATAAACAATCTGAATGGTAGAAAAGGTCCACTTCTTGCTCAGATATTACAACTTGCTCAAAGCCATAATGCAGATGAAGCATCAGCTTCAAATACCTTACAGAATCAATTTGAAAACAATAGTGAGATGATCAAACAACGGTCGACAAATAAAGAAAAGCCAACAGTACAAAAGTCCACGATAATTCCAAACTATACTCAAGAAGACGGCAAGAATAGTATCATAAGGAATGGTAACATATTGGGCATCTTGGAGAGAGATCAGATCCCACCCAAGTTGGAACCAATTAAATTATCCAGTGGCAGTTCTTCCTTGCTCGGTGATCTACCACCATTGTCTAAAGCTGCAGTTATACGCCCAGTTCAACAGGCCAAAGAACAAGACTTGCAAGAACTGTCGAAAGATATGCTGGACTTGGAATTGCGTAAGTACCTACTTTTTATGTAGGTAAAATAGTACCTAGGAACTAACTATTTAGTAACTATTTAGTAGGAATAGTTAACACTATGCGCATGTTGCTGCCAAACTATATTTTTGAATAGCTTTATATTCTGTATGTCCTCCCCCCATGTCCAATGATGCAAATTATTATATTTCATGATTAGGTCATCCTAGACCACATAACGTAGTAGGTAGGTATTGCCATTTGCCCATAGGTCATGTTCAACTTTTAATTCGTTCAATACTACGTTATCTACAAATTTCCTATGATATTTACAGATAGTGCAGTCTTGCACCAGAATTATACAGAAACCTGGCGTCACAAACTAGATCCATTAAACTTTATTTGCAGATAGTGATTGCTCTAGATTTACCAAAACCATGTTAATTCTGTCTTTATAAATTAAACTTGAGAAGAATGTTACTAGTTCAATACTGCACTATCTGCAAATAACTCTGTATTAACTCTGATATTAACTCTGTATTAACTCTGAAGTACAGAGAGAAAATTATTATACCTCCTTATGATATAGGTTTCCGTTCCGTTATTATCCTTCTTAATATACCAACTGCATGGCACGCGGCTACATAAGTTGATGATATTGATGTTTCAGATTCACCTGAGAACTACGACGAGGATTTCCACTCATCCGGCAGCGGGAGTCCACAAGACGAGCCATCAAAAGCGACTCCCAGCGAGATTGAAGAAGTTGTGTCCACAGTTGACGACCCTCTCAGTAGCCATCAATCGGATGTAAGTTAATATACTTGCATTTTACACAAACATTGTCGTCCGAATTTTTGGCGTATTTATTAAGATCGATTCACACGCCCTTTCTATAAAAAGCCTTGTTGAAAGTACCTACCAAGTTTAGAATTTAATCTTCCAGTTCAATTGTTTTTTTTAGAGATGGGACGATTCCAATATTTCACGATTCCAATTATTTGAAACGATTTGCAATTCCGATTCTTTATTAAATGAAAATTTAAAAAATAAATCACTATCTAGTACTTGTTAAAAGAGTACGCATGATGTCGCAGCTGACCAATGTCTCACTAGTGAACAGATGCATTCAGGATATAAATAACAAACAAGTAATCAATATCTTTCTAGATACAGGTTACATATTTCCTTAATTTCTTTGATCTAACGTTTCTATATGCTTTTTCATACACACACACCAAGACACACTTACACAACAAGCTTATTTAAAATATGATTAAACTGTCGAAAAATTGCCTGGGAACCAATGAAAATATAGCAAGAAATTGGCGCGAAAATTAAGAATCGGAATCGCGAAAATAGCTTCAACCTTAAGAATCGCGATTCCTCCGATTCTCTACTAATCGGAGGAATTGGAATCGTCCTATCCCTAGTTTTTTAGTTCACATGGAAGTTTTTGAAACGGCGATTCAGAACTTTGGCAAACTTAAGAAGTTTGAATGGCTGTGTGAATCGGCCTTTCAAGTTTAGGAGCAAAGATCAATACATATTTACTTCGATGTGTACATACATGAGGCGAGAGCAGGGGCAGATTACCCCTTAGGCTACTTAGGCTCTTAGGCTATAGCCTAGGGGCACCATCTTTCAGGGGGCGCCGCAGCATCAAATAAATGCCAAATTATGATAAAAAATATGAAATCCAAAACAAGAAGTAGGCATTATGAAACAGAAAATGTAGTCTAACTTGTGTCGGACAATGTGTCAGACTACATAGTATTTTTAATATAATGGGGGGGATAAAGATTTTCCCCCACGCAAGAGGAAGGGTTCCTAACTTGAGGTATATTACAATGATTTAGATAGAAAAAGGCGCTATTTCCTCGCCCCAGATTCAATCAAAAAGTTTAAAAATTTAAAAAAAAAGGGGCGTCTTAACGCCTTCATTCTTGCGGGTTAGACATACCCATTTTAGGAAGTTTCTGTGATTATACAGCGTCGTTCAGTGATCTTTAGAGAAAAGATTACAGAAATAGACGGGGTGCAATTGTTTCCTATGGGGGGGGGGGGGGGGGGGCTCATGTGAATTAGCCTAGAGGCGCCGAACAGTTTAACTCGCCCCTGGGCGAGAGAGCGGCTGCGGTCGTTTGGCCACATAAAGACAATGCAGAGGAATAGAATACCACGTCGTGAGTTGGGTTGGAAGTAGTGATAGGAGAGTGGGAAGGCTGCGGGAGAAGTGGAGAGAGTTGGTAGCAGTGGATGTACAAGAGAGACACGGAGAAGTGGAAAAGCTGGTGGAGAAGATAAATGATGAGGAAGAGTCAAGCTTGGCTAGCTTGCTCAAAGTCCGAGGCCCTAGCAAATAGTGGCTTTCGCCGCCCCAATTCTTGGAACCGGGAGAAGGATTATTATTATGTGTCCATCATGGAGAAGTACTAAAGTCAATATTTATATCATCACATTCACTGTAGTTATTATGTAGTTGGGTTCAGGTCGGATGCGAAGTTTCTTAGATTCCGTGTGCCTTGTGGATGGCCACTCCCACTTCCCCAAAACACTTTTTGATAATTGCAATTGGACATGGTTACTCACAACCTGTCCAATATCATGGGTCCAATATCAGATTATACACGTGATGTGAATAGTGATTTAAGCTTGGAATATGAATATTGAATAAGTAATTTACAAAAATTGGTAACAAAATGAAAAACAGCCGCCAAACTCTCTTGGAATTCCAAAAATTGAAGAGGTGGCAAGGAACTAAAAAAAATTGAAATCGCCTTTGGAAAATAATACCTTTGCAATATGCATGAAAAAAATTTAATACCTATGAACACGCAACGCATTTGCATACTAATATCTAAATTTTCGAATATCGTAAATTATTAGGCATTAGCCTCGCTGCAGAACAGTGCGACGTTAAGGGGGGAAGAGCGTAACCCCTACTTCGATATAATTCGCTGTAACTTTGCATTCTTATAGACAATTTCATTCTACACCAGAACATGGCCCAAAAAAACTAGCATCGTAAACTAGTTTTTGAGATAAACCCCAATGTTAGCTTATGGCGGCCAAGAAAAATCGTGCAATTTTTACGCTCAAATGAAGATCTAATTTTTTTGTGTCTATAGATTTCAACAAAAAACTTATTTTATAGTAGACATATGGATACATTATCAGGAAAAAAATTAAAAACGATACCAACCTTAACTATTTTAAAAGTTAGACAGAAAAAACTAAATCATTTTCCTATACCTCCTGTGTTAAAAATTTCCTCATCTTCTGAAGGCATCAAATTGAAAACTTAATATAGGTCATGGGTTGCAAGTTCCATGACATTTTATGAATCAATTATACTTAAATATAGTTGAAATGTTGGAAAAGTTAATAAACATTGTTAATTTCAGTAAAAAATATTTTCGGGGTGTGGCATTCGAAGTCCCCACCTTAAGCCCCAGACCAGATTGTAAATATTTTGTAACAATCCAACATTATCAGATTAATAATTTTACTTTTCTCTACCATGGCCTGAGGATGTTCTTTGATTTTGTTTGCAGCTGGAGGAGGGAGCCGTGGATCCCTCTTCATCCCACAGTCACGGGATGAACCAAGCCAATCACATCGATGATATTTAGCTGCCATCTTAAGATTGATTCCCGTAAGCACTTTGCTCATACATTTCAACGGTGAACTCTTGCAATGACCCTAGACATGCTGTGTTAGGGGATCAATCTTACAATTTTAACAAATTTGCATTTTGTGTTGCACTAACAACTATTTATTTTACGACACTTTAAATCACTTTTAACACCAATTTATTGTAATAATGTTAATAATAATTGTAATTATAATCTTTCAACTTGTTAAACGAGTGCCTTTTGGAACAGATATTACTGATGTGTGAATTCAATCAAATGAATGTAATTTAAATAATGCTTTATAATTATTTAATAATTCCTTGGAGCATGTGAATTCATTCTGTAAGCTTTTGAAGCTGGTCACATAATTAGGTACCTAATTAATGTACAGTTTTTCACAATCGTTTTGTTACTGAATTATATTTTGTAAGATACATAGTTCTCGAATAAACTGACTGGCAAATTCAGTCAATTAGATAACATAGACAATATGATTATGAACAATGTTTTCCTTACACCCAATTCACAGTTCTAACTTCTTTCACGGTAAATGCTCATGACATGGCTAATCATATGAACTATGATTTGAGACATGATTGACCTACAATGAAGGCATCAATATGAACTTGTGTGTTACTTTCCTTTCGGCCTCGACACACTGTTCCATCTATAAAAACCACTACTCGGCTAACACATTCTCGCTAAATCTATGTCCTATGATGTTCACGTTGCAGTCTACTAGCATACGCTCTTGAGACTAGATTCCATGCATCCATGTAGCGATCCATGCACATTGCGATGCACTTCTGTTCGGAGCTGTCTAGGGAGGTACCAGGCTTGTTGATGCATTTCTTAAAACATTTTTCTGTCATTTTCTGAAAATAAATGGGTAAGGATTAATGCCATTTACTAGCAGCAGGTTTTCAACTAGATATGTTTACAGCTCGGTGTAGAGCTCGGCGCTGAAAGATGAACATCGTAAATGTTTTGCCTTTAATGCCGGCAGTAGAGCCTCCTGATTGGCCAATGGTTCAACACCAGTGCCGAGCGCTACACCAAACTGTTATAGCTTTATTGTTCTCAATTATTTTAACAAATTAATAGTCCAGTCATTACTGCAAATATTGACCAAACCCAAAACAAATTGATACATTTGGTTTTTTGGTGTCATTCTCTTCAGAAAAATGCCCTCTACAACATATCCAAAATCCTCCAAAATCCGCGCACCGGAAGTACTTTTCATTCACTTTTTAAGTTCATTTCACATGTTAATTCCGTCTTCTAAAAAAAATTGTTTTCATGTAACTCCGATTTTGACGAAACTTGGCAGAATTGTTCACCATCTTAAATGAACACAAATAGCTCTTCAGGGTGTTTCTCTAAATCTTATTGTTTGGGAAATATGGCCCATTGAAAAGTCATATTTTAGTCGCATTGAGTGTAATTTGACGTTTTGCAAGACCCATAATTTCCCAAACGAAAAGATTTAGAGAAACACGCTAAAGAGCTATTTGTGTTCATTTAGGATGTTGAACAATTCTGCCAAGTTTCGTCAAAATCGGAGTTATATGAAAAAATTTGTTTTTTGGAAGATGGAATTAACATGGGAAATTAACTTAAAAAGTGAATAAAAAGTACTTCCGGTGCGCGGATTTTTGGGGACTTTTGATATGTTATAGAGGGCATTTTTCTGAAGAGAATGACACCAAAAAACCAAATGTATCAATTTGTTTCGGGTCAAACCCTATTATTCCTGGACTATAATGGACTCGCAGAAATAGTCTCAAGTCAAAACTTATTCAGTAAATAAAGCTCAAGAATTTGTGGGCTCAAATCTCAATTAAAAGTTCATGATTTTTTTTAGGAAAAAATTACTTAAGAACGTACATTAGGTTCACAGTTCTACAGGTAGTATGTGCGAATTGTGCCATTATTATGTCTAAAGTTGCTCAGCTTAATTTATGAACAGAAACCAACCCCTCAGTGAACACAGGTTCTATACCTATTATTAATTTTATATAAGTTCTAATATATTTACAACATATAACATAAGTTGTAATCACAATTAAACGTAGTGTCAATCAATTGACTGTTGACACTCCCTAACACACTCTCACTATCCCTGATTAGCTCTCATAGTGATAGAAGACTCCCAAGATTTGTTTTTAGAATATTCCGAGAATATTCACCTCAATATGCAAAGAATATTACAAAATGTGTGCAATTTACCCATAATACATTAAAATTATAACTTTACCAATAACACTTATTACCGACAACATTGAATAAACAGACCCTAAAGGTGAAAGCAAGTAATTGAAGCAGACTAATAGAGGAAGGCCACGAGAGGATGGAAGAGAAGAAAATGACATTGTGGCCCTGGTTAGATGGGAATACACACCCCTGATCAAATCATACCTACCTAGGTACCTAAACTGGATTTCATAATTATTAATTTGTGAAGTTATACAATCAATTTCAGCAATTAATTGGCATCGACAACTAAAATCCAATTACCTGAGCACAGTTAAAATATTCATTTAGCTGATACAAATTGTTCATTAAGTTCATTTCATACCTAAGTCCTGGAACCAAAACTAAGATGACACAATTGCTCAAATAACAAAAATAAAATGTGAAGAAAACTTGCAACCTTATTTTAAATGTAAAAAAGAAAAACTGGTGTCATCTTATAGGTGGTTCCAGTTTGTATTTGTAATCTCCCTGTGGTGTATCATGATCATCATCATAGCAATGATGTGCTAATGTGATGCAACTCTTCATCATTGATTTGATTTTAGCCTATATCAACAGAGCCAGGCTCCACTAGTGAGAAAGTTATAGAGAAGAGAGGAAACCCTGTACCGGCATGTATAACATTGTATAACATTTAATTATAATGTTAATAAATTGTTTCCTAATAGTTTAGTGTATGCCTATAGATTGCTGGATGACAATCAAATAAGGGGCTTGACTTTATGTTTCAATGTCGATCATTCAAGTACATCTAGCGGTACGTTTTACATCTTACAGTTAACGGAACTTATTGACGTCGAGAGTGTTTGCGTTCTGAAAGCGTAAGTTTCAAGACTTGGCCTCCTGGTTAAAACAATCGCATCTCAGCTAGCCACAACACTCAAACCGTTACGCTTTGACAACAGTGTAGCTACCTAGGTAGGTACCTACTACCAGCCTCATGCTCAAAAGAATTTCCAGATTTATCGACGCAAGTGACCAGAGTCTACTGGATTTGGTCCGTAAGATTATGAGCTCACGGTCTTGTGGTGTTGAGGACTGACACCCGCAAATATCTACTTGCGGACGCAACTTTTTTTGAGCGTGAGGCTGTACAACAGTAAGTAGGTACCTATAGTACAATAGATCGGCAAGAGCTATAATTGTAAGTGTACCTACCTAGGCTACCTACCTAAATCATTCTCAACTAAGTGGGTCTACCGAACTGCTCTCAAATGTGTTTTCAATCATGTAAATGTACATTTATATTTTAGCCATGTATGTATTTCAGACAATCAAATGTATTTTAAAACGATTAATTACTCAAAACATTGAAGTAGGTAGTACCTACACCTAGTAAAAGCCATTAAGTTTAAATGTTGTACCTATTTTAATGCAAGCGGCAAAAAGGAACATAACCTCACTTCCGAGCAACACGTTTGTTGCTGATAAGTTCAAATTCACTTTTCTTACCGTAAGTAATTCCTGAGCATTAGCAACAGCAATTTGCTGCTTCACCTGATCCATTAATTCATCCTTCTGAGGGCCTGATAGTTGTCCTGTTTGTAACGCGTCCATAATTGTTTAATTTTAAATTGTTAATCCCAATCAAAACGTCACTCGGTCAACCTTGCAATCCAGATTCCAGGAAAACAGCTGATGGCGCTGCGCTGCTGATGCAACATTCTGGTTGACCTTGAAAGTGGCGCGTTCATTTAAAAGTTTTTTAAAGTATTTACAATCGACTTCAAAAGAGACAATATTCTTAATTTAAATATAAGAATTCTTAAGAATGTTATTATATTATGGAATATATCTTTCAATACCAGACGAAGAAAATCTCAAAATATTTCGATTTAAAGCTTCTTCAGGAGCAAACAGCAAGTAGTTAGATAACAGCCAAAACAGCTAAAAAAAAAATAGTTCAAAGTCCGGGACTAAAATATATTTAGTATTTTAATTGAGATCTAGAAGATCTGGTTATTGGAATTTTTCAATTTTGAAAATGATTTTTCAGCTAGGTACAATTTGTATTTTTTCCACATCAGACGTACTCCTAATCAACTGTTTAAATTTAACAAAGCATTGAAAACCTGCCCTTAGATCAATAAATAGTTTGTGAAAATATATTAGCTTAATATATTGAATAGTTAAATTGTATAGCCCACCTCTAATATAATATGATTCATTATAATATTAAAAAATTGATTTATTTAAAATAAATATTATTCTCTATACTAGAAGGGGTTGACAGGCGCGCGCAACCATCTGTTTATTTTAAAAAAAAATTAAATTTTAACCAATGAATGGGTTTAAAAAAATTAGGGTCTGCAAACACAAAAGGTTGTATCTACAATATGTGTGCAAAAATTCAGATCGATCGGTGAAACGGTGCAACTTCTATTGATCCAGATAGCAGCCAAAAAAAAAGAGGTCCGTGTCAAAAGATTTTAAAGGCTTCGAAAAAAGGTATCCTTTTTT
The DNA here is from genome assembly GCA_934045905.1 of Leuctra nigra. Lineage (NCBI taxonomy): Eukaryota > Metazoa > Arthropoda > Insecta > Plecoptera > Leuctridae > Leuctra > Leuctra nigra. The sequence goes on from OW203771.1 coordinate 25,210,893, forward strand.
GTTTTTCTCCTTTTTAGTCTCCTTATTACACTCCATGGTTCAGGATTGATTTTAAAATTCTTGTAAAGGTATGTGGAAGTGGAAATGAAGGAAATCTTACATCATTAAGATCATCTAACTTTATTATGTTACTAAGTGTTGTACAATATAGTTTAATATACGAAGTCAAAATGGCAAACAATTCTTCATGCCATGCTCGAATACACTTTCAAAAATGTCTAAGTAAAACATTAAATTCTTTAAAAAATAACAATACTCTCTTTTCGTCAAGATTAATCATTTTTTTATCATCATATTTCATTTCCTAAAAATTACTACTCTGCAACACATTATTTCAGCAGTCAACGCTTATATTAGATACCATCGAATAATTCATAATCTTTGCATTAAAACATTGTTAAGCATGAAGCTAATATGTAGTGACACGTGACTTTTTTTTAATATATTTTCGAATAAATTTGGGGGAATTACTATACATTCGTTCATGAACATAAATTACACCTAATCATAGACTTATACTAAGTAAGTAATGTAATCATTTATTACATAATGCTTATTAAAAAGCGCTTTTTTGGAACAAAAGCACATTTTTTGGCAATAAACACAGAAAGGATTACAATAACGTTTGGAGGGGTGTATTTTCCACCCTTTATGTGATAATTTCGACCAAAAAACTATCACATAAAAGACAGTATTTTTTTCTCATTAATAAATTAAGTACAATGCATTATCCCCTTTAACATGGTAACTACATTAGGTATAATATGTTTTATATTGTGTATAGAGCAATATTAGGTAGCAATATGCAACTACGCATAATAAATAAATATAATGATGAATTTTAAAGATAATTAAACTTGATCTCTTCAAGATTCGATTCTTGACTTCTTATATAAGTATAATAAATTGACTACATAAAACAAAGAAGGCCTGACAAAAATTGCTGGCTAGAAGCTTTGGTTTGATTTTACCACATTTTGTGTAGGTTTCATTTTTTAATATTATAGGCATTAGTAGTATTATTATTGTAAACGTTATATGTTATCTTCACATTCACTAGCGAAACAATGAAACGTTTATCACTTTTTCTTAAATATTTAGACGTTTTATTATCTTGCGTTATCAAACGATGACATAAGTCCAAACTTTGACCTTCCAGTATAATAAGTAAGTAACGATTTAAAGTTAGATCTGACAATTATTCGGTGAATTCAGACAGCAAAAACCATGGTTGACATCTTTACGACTATTGATATTAAATGGTTTTTACTCTCTGAAACGATCGAATTTATTTATTGTATTAAAAACGTTTATTAATATAATTATCGAGAAATATGGTGAGGCTACTTTTTGATTTTAATATGGATGATAAAAATTTCACAGCTTACTAAATATCTATGTAGAATTATTGAAATATCTGGCAGATTTCTCCCGCTGGGCGTAAGCTTGCCGTGAAGCGAATTTAACCATTTTCATTATTATTGAAATTTGTAGATTTTATATATTTTTTAATTTATTCTGGGTTTCATATCTTTTCTTTGGTTAGATCTTTGCTTTTTCTTTGGTATTATCAATTTTTTTGTATCTCTTCTGAATTTTAAGATAAATCTTTTGATCGTATTATTTTCATAGCGACTGTGTTCAGTTTTCAAAAAATGAACGACCAAATTCATCTGTTGTAAACTTAAACACCGCTATGAAATAATTTTTTTTGCGTTTAACACATCAATCTCTGGTTTAGGGGTTTTGAGTATTTACACTCATCTATATTCTACATGTTGTTGGTAGTTGATTGTGAATAATGACGATGTTCTTGACCAAGTAGTGTGATATCTCCGGATTGCGATGCTCTTAGTTTCTTGACAGTTTACTTGCGAGCTTCGGCCGCGAGCTTCGCGAGGAGTTCCTGCATCTCTTCGGATCCTTCGGTGACGCTGCACAGACAAGACAAATTGCAGCATTTCTCACAAGAAATATACGACAGTGTATCATCTCAACGCCCTGCAACTCTAGTCTATAGACTGATTATGATGATGATATGTAGTTGATGATGAAGAATGGGAAGGAGGCGGTCGTGAACCTGGCTGGGAGCCTCCGCAGTATTGCCTATCAGGGACGGCGCCAAGGGCGGGCGCAGGTGGGCGCGAGCCCACCCAAAATTGTCTACTGGCCACCCCCTGCCCACCCAAATTTAATCGAATATATTTTTATTGTTGTCTTTGAATTTTGATTTTTGGTTCAAATAACACAGATTGAATAATTTTCTAAAATCACACCGCATTTAAGTTGTAGGCTGTTATAGTGTAATCCCTTAATTTTTGGTAACTTTACAAGCCACTCCTATTTTATATGACATTCCAATCATATTTTACTCCAAAAGAAGTATTTCAGCATCCCATAAATTAGTTTCTATTGATTTAAAAATCTGAAAAACGCCCTGCGAGGCATGTTTTTTTTATACCTAACACCTATACTTTCAATGGAAAAATGATGTGCCCACCCTAAATAATTGTCCGCCACTCACTGCCCCCCCTATCAAAAATTCCTGTCGCCGTCCCTGTTGCCTATACTGAGGGAAACGCGAATGAATCTCAGTCAGGCCGCGGGAATCGAACCCGGGACGTCTAGAGTCCGAAGGAAAGTCCGAAGCTTTAAGTTGGGTCCGCAGACCGTTTTACGTTTTGCGTTTTTTTTCATTCCAATCACAAGTCCACTGGGTGAGGATTTTATTTTCACCGCGCTGCATAAATATCTTGGAAAGTGACACATACACGTTTGATAGTCCTAGCAATACCGGCGACATTTTATTATGAAAATAAAGCGAAACGATCTTTGTTGACCCAGCCTTACAATTTAATAATTCCACGACTAAAATAATTAACTGCTAAAATGTTCTTTGTATCATTGACAACCGCTAGTTCTATTCTATGTACCGCGAGATATGGGGGATATAAACTATTTATAATTTCAATGGATTTTACTTTTTGATGTATGAGTTATTCCTCTTTGTAGAGGAATAGGTACCTACTTACAGGTAACGTATTATTACTAATGAATGTAATTGATTCAATACTTTTTGACTTTTGTTTTTAATAAACGATTCCTTCGAAGAAAGTTCGAAACAATTTCAATTCGAAGTAGCAAGCGTGGATATAATGATAAAATGATTAATGCATACTGAAGAATGATGAACCAACCTGGTCTCTGTCTGCGTGACGGTGACTCCCCCTGCTGCGCCCTCTGACGACCCTCCTTCACCTCCTGAAACACAGAAGAGGACCTCAATCAGACCTCCTGAATCAACAACCACGTGGTCGCAGACAGTGAGCACATCCAGAATCACATCGAGGAGTTGAGAGTTAGAAGAGATTTCACATCGAGGAGTTGAGAGTTAGAAGAGATTTCACATCGAGGAGTTGAGAGTTAGAAGAGATATCACACCGATGGTTGAATGTTATAAGAGCACATCGAGGTATAGAGAATTAGAAGAAATTGAAACAAAAGCTACGAGACACATCAACTGACACAACAAACGTGGATCTTATTCAGTTACGAATCATTGCCGAAGTAGACTCACAAAGAGATCTCTTTCTTATTTTCATTGTTGCATTCATTGTTCACATCAAACTACAAAATGTTTGGAAATTCGTTTTAAACCAAGACTTTGGATCACGACATTTAAATTAAATAATTTTAACGACATTTTGATTGCAAACAAAATTGCTCGTTTCGTTGATTGTATAGTTAAAGTTGGATTCGCAAGACTTGATTTTAGTTTTGACGACCTTCATTCAAAGACTGATTTACATTTATAAATTCAAGCTTTACGAAGGTAAACAAAATTCGTGAAAAGTGCTGGAAGTTTCAATTTTAAAGTCAATATGTACAATATTTTCGTTAGAAGATGAGCTAAAATAATGTTTTGTGTTCGATGAAAGAAAATAATGTGTAGGTAAATCAACTATTTAGATGTTTCAAAATGATAAAATGCACTTTGACAACCGTAAAACTGATGAAACGGTTAATATACTTTTTTTATCAATTTGATTACAATTTAGTATTCAAACTGTGGCTGTTTGAACCAGGATGTATTTATTGTCACGGGAGTCGTAAATGAATAAGATTCCAAATAAATCAAAGGAAAATACAAGAATAAAATCCATTTAAAATAATTAGTAAATACGTAATTACAATATGTCGAATGATAGCTAAGTACCTACAAGAGTAAATACAAAACGAAACAAGAAATACAAAATCAAACGAGTGAGAGAAATACATGTTTTCATATTAAAGATTAGTATTGAGTATGTAGATGTATTTGTATTACGAGGATACACGAAGATCGCCGAATACGTGCAGAAATTCATGAGCAGTTTTCAGATAATGTGTGCACAAGAAGACAAGAGTGCTCTCATGACAATGGGAGATCGTGGTTCAAACTTGGTTCTAGCACCTTATCTTTCATTGGATCTTATTTAAATTATCAAATCAATATGGACTCCAGTTACTTTAAAGAGTAATTTAATAAAATAATCGTCATAAAAATGAAACTGTAGCCAAAAATGATATGACGGAATGTTCAACTATTTATAAAATTACGTTAATATTGCTACAATCCAAAATACTTCTATGAACTAATACTATCTGTATACCAAGAGATACAGAATATAGAATATGCTCCATTTCTTGTGGTGTATTGTTTCCCCAGATTTTAAGTTGCTTAAGTTCACTTAAGTTCACAGTTCAAGTTTGTTCAGGAACCTGAATTGTGGAACTGTTTTTCTAAGTTGATTTTAACAACATCAAAACTGATAAAATCTCTACACCAAGTAAATTTAACCCTTTTTGCAGATTCTATCCCATTCTTTCAGGGTACTACTCTAACATATTCTCTCAACGTTTACAATTACAAATGTAGGTGGAAAATCGTTGCAATCATTTTATTTTCTTATTATGTAATAAAATGTTATCAAAATAACGGTTTTTAATGAAATTAAAAATTAAAGTTATACTCAATAATATTAACTGGCACTTGATTGTCTGAACCACGATCATCAAAATACTTCTAAACTCTGATCAAAAACAGATGATAACGATGAATAGGGTGGTTGTGCGGCAGTGGGACTGACCCAGATGTTGGACATGGAACCTCCAATCATGTTCGGTGGCGTCAAACTCGGCTTCGTCGTCGACGCTTATGTCGTAGGGCAGCGGTGGCCGTCGTCCCGCTATAATGATGCACACAAGGTATTGCCAAGCACACAGACATTGGGCACATTCATGTTACACAGTCAAAGCAGAGGGAATACCAGCTAGTGGTCTGACAAGTGACATCTTTGCCGTTGACATTGGTACTGTTCTGTATCTTGTTGCTAAAAGCGACTGACGATCAAGAATAGGGATGGATTTATCCAGTATTTGGCTCTTGTCTGAGGGACATCACGACATAATCGTCAGTAACAAAGAACAGCTGCGGGAATCGAAACCGGGTCCTCAGATTGAAAGTCCAAAACTTTACTGCCTGAGGCAACTTGCTCCGTCCAAATCAAGTCTATTTAGTGTATACCTACACACGACCTTTCAATTTTTCGATTGTTGATTTTGTTATGTTTTTTAGTTTTATATTCTAGATTTTTTATTTATTTTTATGCAAATTTTATGTTTAATTTATTTTTTGTACTTTTTCGACTCGATTTTTTTCTTCAATTGTCGGTAAGCTGATCACGCTAGACTCTTGGAAATCCTTGCTTTGTAGTCATGTACAATTGTGTTCTAGCTATTTTGGGTCTAGGTATTTTCTTTACAAACCAACATTATAGCTCTGTACGTCCAACCCGAATTTATAATAATTTGATGACATTACTGATTGATGTCACTTGTTAGGTCACCAATAGTATCATGTTTATGCAGGGTTTATCATGTCCCATGTATAATGTTAATCTTGTTTGGCGTTCGAAAACGCTTTTCCAAAGTTTGAAGAATCGGAACCATTGCACTATTTCTTTTAATACTATAACATGCAACACGTTCGCTAAAATAAAAGTATATGGATGCGTGCCAATAAATTTTTACAAAATAAATAAATCTCTTTTCTACCAATTTTTCTAGCGTAATGTCGGAACTCAAGAAAAATAAAGAGCAATATTAACTAATTTTAGCTAATACAATTGAATATGATTTTGAAAATTCAAATATTCAGGTTTTCGAAAGTTTTGGGAATCAAGATTCATTTGAGTTTGAATCAGGCTGCGCACGCATCCGTACTCTCTTTTATATGAACACCATTCAATCTCATCCACAATCAAAACAACATGATTTCGTTGAAATCAAGAGTTGCTTGTACCAAAATATCCATACTTTGTTTCTTGGTTATTTGTTTTGATTGTAGAACGATTGCAGGTCACTTCAAAGTGACCTGCAATCGTATCTCAAATGGCATCTCAATTTTCAGTGAGGACTGAAATTCTTAAACTAAGTAAGCTATCATATGCAAACTAAAAAGCCATACCACTGATATCTTGATGCATTAAATCCAAATTCTGCCCAATAACTCAAAAAATAAAATTATTGGTTAGTATATGATACGCTTGACGTTCATTATTCTTGAATTGTAGATTAACGTGCCTATAAAGTACAAAATAATTTAGAAATAGTTGTCATTCATTTTGTTAGCAGCCGTTATGCAGTCAATTCTATCACAAAGATCAGACGAACACAGACATCTAGATGTTTATAGAGATTGTAGTGCATAATGACCTCTTATTGTAGTTGTGGTTGTAGTTGTAGTTGTAGATCGCATTTCTTGAGGTCCCCATTCAGCTGTAGCGTCTCCTAGAGAAGGTAAAGGGAAAAAGAAGAGCCGTCAAAATTTGATGTCTCTTCACTCAACACTGTCAAGAGATTCTAATTTCCAAGAATTTGAATTTGAAAGTCTATCATTTTACATTCTTTACAGATTTTTTAAATCAAGATTTTACTGTATGACATTGATTTTATGAAGTCAAAATAACTGTTCTTGGAAAGATTTGATTTAATAATTGAAATATTGATTTGATTAATTCAATTGAACATTTAAATTTGCCAATTCTTGATTTTTATAAATTTGTATGCCGATGTGTGCTAATACTTACACTATTGCACTATTGTAGATTAAAGTAATAGTTGAGTTTTGTTTCGATATTAATCGAGATGCATGCACATGCGTTCAGCTACGTCACAATTACACACATAACGAGATTAAAAACAATGAAACTCAGTACATGTCCTGGAACAGAATTTCAAACACAAGAGCATGCTAAGACAGAAAGACATAGCACAAAGAAAGAAGTTTCACGAGAAAGAAACGAAAATAACAGAGCCGAATATTGATTTCAGTTACAAATCATAGAAAATAAAGATTACATAGAACATAAAAGTAAAACCTTGCAAGCATTGTCAACTTGTTGATATAACAAAATCTGACAATACAATTCAGGTTTCTTACATCAAAATATAGACCTGTTTAACGTCAATTTGGAACTTTTTCTGTCCTAATTATCGTATTTTTGTTCTGTATCTTGATTAGTTACTAGAAGGTATATTATTTTAGTGGGGCTTTCTACCTGTGACAAAATGAGAGCCAATCCCATCAAGTCGGGAGGCACCGGGCATTAAGTCCCCCTGGGATCTTTGGGAGGAGTAACCGGGTGATATGGACGACATAAGGTGTTGATAATCGGCCTCCCCGATCTTTCCCCCCGAGTCCTTGCGCTCGAAATACTCCCTCATCTCCGCCTCCGTCATTTCCCTCTCGCCGATGTCCTCGGTGCGCACCACCATGCGCCGCTGCACGACCTTCTTGACGTGGACGTTGCCGTCGGCGTCGATCTCTTCTGTCTCCGTCACGTCCTCGCCAGGACCGAATGTTTCGACGTATTCCCGCAGAGCTCGCTCCGAGTCAGGACCTCTGAACGTCATCTTCCTCACTTCCGGCGGCATCTCCACAGTCCGTCTCACCGTCCTCGAGAAACCTTCCTCCCCACACGGCTCAACGACTTCCGTGACATAGGGCTTCCCCGTGCCGTCGTCAAACCAGACGCGCTGCGCCGCGACGGCGAGCTCCAGAGCGTCCAAACCGGCTGCCGAAGCTCCATTAGGATCTAAAGTGTCCGTGCTGGACACCATTGTGTTGGAACCTCCACTTGTGAAGCTTGACGACAACACCGAGTCGGTCTCGTAGTGATACGTGGCATGCGTTGCTGTGGAGCTGGTTGGGTCGAGAGAGTCCGTGCTGCCCAGCATGACGTCAGAGCGCGGCGGCATCACTTCTCGCCCCGACGAGCTCAGGTCCCCGTCACGGCCCGACGAACTGCTCTGGTCGTGAATCGACCCTCCGGCGCCGTGCAACACGGAAGTGTCCTCCTCCTCTATGCTGTCTGTCGCGATCAAGCCGCTGACGCCCAGCTCGAGGGAGTCGGATGACGTCAGCATCAACTCTCGTGCGAGCTCAATAGAGTCCGTCATCATGTCGCCGCCGCGGATTGGCTGAAGTTCCAGCGAATCAGCGCTGTGCGTCATGGACTGGATAGTCTTCAAGTCCAGCGAGTCCGTGCTGGCGTGAACGGAGACCTGAGTCTTGAGGTCCAGCGAGTCGGAGCTCGTCTGCATGATGTCGTCGCCAGCATCCCGCCAGCTCTGGTAGTGGATGATCTTTGTCGCGAGTGCCGGCGCCGCGCTGTACGGCTGATCGAGGTCGAGCTCGGGGACCTTGGCAACCTCCTCGAGTGAGTCCCCTCGGCCCACTGACTCCGTCGGCTCGTCGATCGGCGGCGCCACGAAGCGCTCGACGTTGGTCTGCGCTTGACGAATGATCTCGTCGATCTCGAACATGCGTTTCTCGTAGTCGTCGGATTCAACGGAGTCTTTGCCGGCGCGCGCTGAAGTGTCTGACTCGGACACTTGGCTCTCGTGACCCTCGTCAATCTCCGACAACATCGCCTCCTCCTCTCTCGCGCGCATCTCGATCTTTGCCGCTTCGTTGCAAGCGTGCTCCAAACCCTCGAAGTCTTTCAACGACGACAGAGACACGTCATCACCGGCTCCACTCTTGCTGGAGGAACCGTAACTCCGTTTGTTCCCGCTCGAGTCCTGGGAACCTTGCGACCTCTTCCTCGCCTGGTCCAGCGCGATCTGCGACTCAAGATGTTCAAACTCCTGCAGAGAGCTCATGGAGACATCGTCATGCTCCCCGGACCGCGTAAAGAACTTTCTCCCGGCAAGCACGTCGTACTCCGGCGTGCTGCTCAACGACTCCTTGGTGACGCTCCCCATGCTACCGACACTCTGATTGTAGCTGCCCATGCTCCCGACTTTGCTGGAGTGATCGAAGTCGTTGGCGTCTTCCTCTTTAATGTCCTCCAGAGGTCCGCGATCGTACTCCTCGTAAGCGTACCCGGCGGCCGCAGCGGCGGCGGCGTCGCCTTGGAACTGCATCTCGATCCACTTCTTGCCGTCCTCGACATCGCGGTTGTACGACTCCTGCTCGGCGCCGGTGGTCTTTGTCGGCGGACTGTCGGACTCGAACGGGAACTGTCCGAGGTCATCGCCAGGGAAGTACTTCGTCTCCGTCAAACGCGTTTCTGTCGGCTGCGGCGATTGAATCGGCTCTTCTTCATCGTCGTGTTTCTTCGGTGGTTTCTTCTTCTGGATCCTAACGCTCTTCCCTTCACTGTCTTGCTCGACCGCCTCCTTGCCCACCTCCTCGATGATGACGTAATCGTCCGTCAGGTCTGGCTTCTCGAGAAGCTCGAACGAGTCACTGCCCGGCGATTCCGAATGCTGTGAATCGCTCTCGGCTTTAGCTTGACCGTGACCTTGGCCCTCGATGACCGTCCTCTCCTCAGCTGCGGAGGCGTCAGACTGAGACACGATCGACTTCTCATCGAGCAGAGTTTCCAACTCTGGCTCCTCGGCGATGCAGTCGCCGACGCCCTCGTCTTCCTCCAGGACGTATTCCTTGCCCTGGTCCGTCTCCGACGAAGTGCAGCTCGATGATACGGGAGTCGCCGGCGTCGAGCGAGCCTCCACCTCCTCCAGTTCGAGGTCGGGGTAGTGGAAGTCTCGGTCCACCATGGGCAACATGTGCTGTGTGACCTTGATGTCTGGGATCGTGCCGCCGGGAGACACCGCCTCCGGGACGAACGGCTTAACCTCCTTGTATGCTACTTCCCTGGTCTCGGACTCGTGTTTCTCTCCGTGGTCCGCAACACGAATGGGACTCACGTGAGAGGCGTACTCGCCACTGCGGCTGAACGCCCCCGAGTACTCCTGCTCGAGTTCTGTCACGCTCGCTTGAGCTTCTGACGAGAACTCCGGCGTGTCGTCCTTGATTTCGCACTCGTCTCCGGGCTCGGGCGACGGCGGACGCTCGATCGGGTCTCCGCCGTCCGCGGAGGACTGCTTGGCGAGCTCAGCTAGCTCTGAATCAGGCCGGTCGTCGGAGAATCCCGAGGACATCGGTCTGTGACCCTCTGAGTCGGATTTGCTGACTTGTGACTGCGGCCGACTCATGTCCAACTCCCTGAGTTCATCATCTTCGACGACTTCATCCAATAAAACCCTTCCTTCGCGAAGATCTCTATGAAAACCCTGGTCTGCTTCAGTTTGGTACGACTCCTCTCGCTCCGCCTCATCGACATCCTTCTTCTCGTCACTTCGAACCTCTTTGGGCGTCAACGGAGCCCTCTCCGCGTACTTGTCGCTCTCCGCCACGTCTTCATCACCATCCTTTGTCTTAGTCTTCGTCTTGACGGGGATGGCCGACGGCATAAACCCGCTGGTACTCTCATGACGCCGATGTCCCAGCTTCTTCGGTGTGTCGTCAAAGTCATCGTACTCCGGCACATACTCCACTTGCGTCGGTCCATTGCTTTGTTTCCCCACCGCACCCAAGACGGGCACCACTTCCTCATCTTCCTGTACCGGTGTGTGACACTGTGATGTCACCTGCGTACACACACTCTGCACACCTCCATCCTCCACCGATGTCGTCATCATCGTCACGGATGTGAGATTCAACTCACGTGTGGACTCTGACGGAGGATACGTGCAAGTGGCGTTGTCGACATACTGCGACTGTGTGGTAGCTTCGCCCTCCTCGAGACTCATCGACTGCTCCGAGGTCCCCGACAAAGTCATGCTGAGCTTCTCCGACGTCCCCGAGACGTCCATGCGCTCTGAATCTGTGCGCGACAACTCGATGACTGTGCGGAGGTTTCCGGCGTCTGACGTGCTCGACAGACTTACGCTCAACACGCTACCCTCCTCCAGACTCCCGAACTTCTCCATCTGCTCGTCCTCAGACAGCGGACTGTCGGTGATCAACGGCCTCGGGTCCGGCTGGAAGATCATCTCGTGAGACCGCTTCATGCAGTGAGGGCGATCTTCATCATCGTCAATGGACAACGATGTCTTCGGTCCTGTGATCAACTCGTCTCCAGGATATTCCAGAACGGATTCGTCCAGAGAGCCGGGATACGACCTGGGTGGGAGTTCGCCTCGGATCACGTGAGCGGGAATGTCGGTGTCGTACGGCTCCATGACGACGTCCTCGTCCATCGCTCCGGACGCACCGTCCATGTCTCTGTCCAGCTCCATGGCAGAAGGTACCAGGGTCTCAGAAGCCTCGCTAGATACTTCGTTGCTCGCCAGATGACCAGAGCTCTCAGAGTCTAGAGACTTCATCGATTCCCGAGAACTCACGGAACTCACGGCGGTGTGGTACTCATGTGACGTCAGAGACTGAGTGCTGAGTTCCTGTGACGTCAGAGCTGACTCGTACTCCGAGGAACCAACTCCAGTGAAATACTCAACGTCTGACGAGCACGGGCGACTCTTGCTCTCGGAATGCTCGAAGGAATGGTAGTGACTCTCGCCAGAGCTGGAGTCGAAGTCGACGCCCGAGCGTCGGTCGGCGCGAAGGTTGGCACTACCGGAACTCGACGTGTCACCCTCGAACTTCGGGGCTCGGGCGTGACGGCGCACGACCGCCGGCGCGTCAACGGTGCGCAGTGTCTCCGAGTCTCCCCGACGTCCAGCCGACGACGAAGACGATGTCTCGATGGGCGACCTCACGGACTCGTCTTGCGAAGAACGCTGAGAGTCTTCACTCTCTGTCCGACGCATTTCGTCTCGCAGAGATTTGAACGTGTCTTTCACCTCCATGCCCTCTGGGAGAGACTCGAATGCTTGGGTTTTAAAATCATCAAACCCCGACGTAAAATCACCGCCTGTGAAAATCGTTGTGGTCTTGCCCTCTTGCCGGTCTTTTACCTCCGTCTTCGTCGAGCTTGTAATCGTCTGGAATGACTCTTCAACTATGTGGGTCCCAAACCCCATCTCCTCGCTGATCTTCTTTGAGGTTCCCGACTCTTTAACCACCTCCTTACTCTCTTTTTCCTCCACCTGTGACTTGACATGTTGCTTCACCTCCTGCATGGCGCCATCTTTCACCTCCATCTTGCTGTGAAGCGTCACACTCTCGTCTGTCTTGCGAGCTCTGTCCTCGCGCTCCTCCGAGAGCCGCTTCGACCTGATCGAGTCTTTGGTTCGAGATTCCGACTCGCTGGTTGAACTGTGTATCGATCTATCGTCCTCGTCGGATATCGACGCAGACAATCGCTTCTCCGACAAAGAACTCTCGTCACGCTCGGAACGTACATCTTCGATCTTTGCTTCCACATGTTTTATATCTTTCTTATCAACGTCCCTAATAAGAGAATCTGTCACTGTTCTACTTCCTGCTTTGTCGAAGCTAATTTCCTCCCTCTGCACAGTTGATGTGTCACTTTTCACCCCGCCACGCTGCTTTAAGTCGAGATCGGTAACATGAGACACGGACTTTCCCTCCTCGTCAACGCCATGGTCCGAGGAGATGGAATAGTCCTCGTGAAGACATTCCTCGATACTCTCATCGATCTTCCTCTCCGATGTCAGGACCTTGAACTCGAACTCCGTCGGCGACGCTTTCTTCTGCACCATTGCCTCCTTCTTCGTCTGCTCTTCGATCAACGCCTCCTGCGCCGCGCCCAGCGACTCGCGTACTTCGGCGATTGTCTTCTCGAGGACGACCTCGTCGGTCGCATCGTCATGTTCGAGGTTGAGATCCTCTGACAGAGTCCTGTCCTCGGCGGCGACCTTGACCGCGTGACTCTCCAGCGGCGAGAGATCGGTCTCGACGCCGCTGCTGCGGAGGTCCTCGTCAGTGATCTCGACGCTGGAGGTTGTCGTGTCGTTGCGGGCGAGCTTGCGCATCTGCTCACGATGTTTACGTTCCAGGATTGACTCGACCAGCTCGATGTCTCCCGGCTCGAGATCGTCGCCGGTCAACTGACGGAGGTACTCGGCGACTTGCGACTGCGACTGCACCGGCGCGGGACCCACGTCCATCAGCTCCGCGCGCCGTGACACTTCCTCCTCGATCTCATCGACGACCTCCTCAGCCAGAGCACGAGCCTCCTCCTCGGAGATCGACACCCTCGCTCTCTCTGTGGGGATTTCTTGCACCTCCTCCTCAGCCTCTGGTTGCTGCTGAACGGGCACTTCCCACACTGTATCGGGGAACTGTTCTCGAGACTGATAAAGAGGATGTTCCTCACCACGGGCATCCTCGGGAGTGACGTCAGACTCCGAGGCAGTATCACTATCTCCGGGGCTTGTGCTCTCTGTCCTTTGCTTCCCCGACAAAGTCACAACAATTGACGGAATCGCCTCTTCTTCAGAGTCCCGCCGACTTCCAAGACGCCGTTCCATGTCTTTAATATCGTCATCGATGTCTTTCTCGGTCTGCTCAGTCTCGCTCTTGTCGACGTGGACCTCGAGGGAGTCCGACGGCTTCCCGATGCCCTCTGTCTTGTAGTGCATGACCTCGGCGAGTTGGTGACTCATCTCCTCTCGTGGCCCAAGGTCAAGGTCCATCTTACCTTCCTGGGACTCCAGACTGGTCTCTGATTCAGGTTTGGAATCCAGACTGACTGAAGAATGAAGCTGCTTCTCATGTGTCTCACTGTCAAACGAGCTCTGTGAGCCGCTCTTCACAGACGATGATTCCTTCGCGTCAATCCCTTTAGCAAGATCTTTCACAGAGACTCTCACTGTCTCCTCCCCGACCTTCTCCTCAACGCCTCCAGCCAGAATAGTCTTGACTGACTCCTTGGTCTCGATGCTCTTGGCCCTGTCTTTGACCGACGTCTTCACCTCATGCTCTGAAATGTCGGCGAACGTCTTCTCGGCGACGCCACTCAACAGGGACTTGACTGAGTCTCTCACGTCGATGCTCTTGGCTCGCTCTTTCACTGACGACTTGATCAACTGTTGATCCTCGAAGGAACGCACGTCGATGCTCTTGGAGCGATCTTTCACAGAAGTTTTTGTCACTTCTTTCTCGCTGCTCGTCAGTAGAGTTTTGACGGTCTCCTTGACGTCAATACTCTTTGCTCTCTCTTTGACAGTCGGCTTGACGACTTCCTCCTCGCTCTTGCCTTGTACAAGAGACTTCACTGAATCTTTCTTGACGGGCGGTTTGGGTTTGTCCTTCTTTTCTACCTCTACTGATTTCTTCATGATCGGGATCCCAGATTCTTTTCCAGTTGGTTTCTTCTCAACGGGCTTTTCTATTGGTCCACTCACCAGCGTTTTGACTGTCTCCTTCTTCTCAATACTTTGAGCTCTCTCTTTCACAGACATTTTCACAACCTCTTGTTCCACCTTCTCTTCAACTTTGCTTTCCTTGAACACTGTTTCACTCTCCATAACAAGTACTTTCGTTTTGGAATCTATTTTAGTTGGAATCTTTGATGGAGCTTTCGGACTTACTACTTTAGCTCCATCATCCTTGCCCTCTTGGGAGAAACTTTTAGCAAGATCTTTCACTGACTTTACTTCTTCTTTAGAATCTTTCCCTGCTTTAGCAGGAATAATATCTTCCATCTCCTTGCTGAGTTGCCTTGTCAACGCTCTGGGCGGCTCTGGCTCGTCTGGGAGAGACTTATGTTCCGGGGACGCTTCCTCGTCCATCTGCGTCATCAGCTGTTCGACGACCATCTCCTTCTTGATCTGCTCCTCGAAGTATCGCTTCTTGGCTCGCACGCTGGCGTCGACGGGCGCGAGATCTGCGGTCGGCAACGACGCCGACCTGCTTGTCCGCGTCGCCGGGACCGGGTACTTCCTCAGACTCCGCTCGAACTTGCTGCGGTTGTCCGGCAGACCGCTCTCGTCGAACGACTCTTCCGACTGGAGCGACTCCTCGTCACTGACGTAGGCGGTGTTCTCGTACGACACCGTGCCGTGTTGCTCGACGAACGCTCGCTCCGAATCAGTACTCTCTACCCTCTTCACATTGCCGGCCTCTTGGTCGGTGATTGACGCGGCTGCAGACTGAGCTGTAGTCGGAACACCGGACGCTGACGAGGCGCTTCCAATCAGGGCTTCCATGTCCGCACCAGAAGTGTCGGAGGAGCCCGTCGACAGTTTCCCCTTGAGAAGATGCGCGCGGATTGTCGAGTCACTCTGCGTGTCGGATTCGCTCTCCGTCTCCGAACTCTTGACGAATTCTTTCACCGTCATCCTCGGCTGTGGCACCGGAACGTCCTCCTTCGACTGAGACCCCATCGTCTCCCAGAACTTCTTTCTGTCCGTCACACTGACGTCATCCTCGGCGTCCAAGTCTCTGGATCGCCGAGGTTCATCGAGCAGCGCCTCCGACGGCGAGACGCCGACGCTGACTCTGTGGATGCTCGGGGGGACAAGGGGAGACAGATCTGCCGACAAGGGGCCGACGGGCTCGAGAGGGGAAAGGAGATCGCCGCGGGGGGAGTCGGAATGATGGCGAGGGATGGGACGGGGCGGGGGCACCTCCACCGGGGAATCACCGCGCACCTCGACCGTGTCCCCTGTTAGTAGCGAAGCGCCCTCTAGAAGAGAGGTTAACCTTGTTAGTAGGAGAACACACACTTTGACATGGTGAAGGTTCGTCATGCTGCTGAAATCAACTCCTAACTCATCACATTAGAAACACTGAACAAAAGTCATTAGTCAACTTTGCAAATGAGTAAATTATCATTACATTTTGTTTAAACTCTGCAAAGTGATCGCAAAATAAAACGTTGACAAAGTCTGAAAATAATTCAAAACAATATGATCTTATGCGTTGAAAACAAAAGCTCACATATATCGTAATCACGCAAATGAACAAAACATGAACAATTTCTCACTAAAGTTCTATTGAATGGCTTGTTAATGTTTACAACTAAAAGGTGTTGTGAAGGCCAACAGCTGGTTAGCTTCAGGTGTAGCTAACTGCAACTAACTAGGGGTTAAAACTGTGTACCAGTGTTTAGTGTGTTTGGGTAAGATGGCTGGGCAGTGAACGTGACCTTGAAGAGTTTTTAAGACCATCTTTTTCAAGATCTGTTATAAATCTAATTGTGAATGCAATAAGGTTTTGTACCTTGTTGAACCTGTTCAATCAAAGTCAGAAAGTATAATAGATTGGAATGTTTTGTTTAGGTTTTGTTCGTCCTACAGAATGTTAAAACATGATTGAGCGAGCGAAGCGAGCGTCTCCATTTGGCTCTTTTGGCACGGACCTCTGTTTTTTTTTTTTGTTTTTTTTTTTTTTTTTTCTGTTACTGACGATATACAGGTTAGAGTTTTTCTTCGATCGAGCTGAAATTTTGCACACATGTACGTAACATTTCTGATTGTTGCAGACCCTAATTTTTTTGAAATCCATTGATTGGTTCAAATTTAAAAAAAAATAACTTTCGATTGGTTGTTTTGATCAAATTGAAATTTTGACAAGTCATTACCCCCAACATTGTACCCAATCAAACAAAGTTTCAGCCAAATCCTCCCATTGGTTAAAATTTAAAACCATCTTTCCTGTGTTTTTAGAAATTTAAACTATAACCGATTGAACGATCAACTTATAACTTCGCATGATGGTTGGGACCAACATTATCTGCATTTTTGACAATTTTCATACTAATCTGTGTTTAAATCCAAACGTTATTGACATTTTACGGACTATTTGCGTGTTGGCTGTCAAATTCACGGCGACTTAGACTCTTCAGTTCAAGGCAAGGTAGTTAGAGCAGAAACTTTCAAACGCAAATGAAACTGATAATGACCGTTTAACAGTCGATCTGATATTGTGTAGACACACTTATATCATATGAGTGGTCTCAGGTATATTTTTTGAAGGAGATCCTGTGATTTTTGAAAATTAACACGGAACAGTTCAATCATAAAGGTTCAATCGATCAACTTAAAGCTTTGCATGGTTATTTGGACCAATATTTTAGGAATGTTTTGAGATTTCTATACAAATCTGTGGCGAAATTTTAGAATTATTGGCTTTTAATGACATTTTCGATAGACAGAATTTCGGTTCGAGGTGTTGCGCGTATCCGTGCTCGCTCATCAACGCGTTACTCAGATTCATTGGTTAAAATTTAAATAAATATCTCCTGATAGGCTGAAAAATGAAAACGGTCTTCGATAATTCTGATCAAACTCATATTTTGCATGATCATTAAGACCAATATTGTCTCTTATTTTACAAAATTTCATCCCAATCAGTTAAGAACGTATGAAGTTATTTACATTTTTAATATCTGTCAGTAATGAAGTATCGAAATGAATGTTTTCCAGTGCCAATTGAAAATTGATTCTGATTTGCTTTATGAACCAGGTGCTTAGATGCTATTTTAAAGTTTCGATGAAAAGCATACACTTTTAAGTTGATATCATAATCAATTCCATATGGATGTATATGTTTTCTGTGCGTTGTGTACGCATTTCCGGTTCGAGAATTTGCACGTACCCGTGCTCGCTCATCAACGCGTTACACTGAGCGTTTTCCTAGTACTTTTATCATTTCTCACGCGCCACCAAACAAAACGTTATAAACAATTTCAGTTTAAGGAATTATTGAAATTGAACAGTTTTTCTCACAAGTACGTAGCCATATTGCATCAACAATTAAATCTGTAGAAGATATTGATAAGAAATCCATAGCTAAACATTCTTCTATGACACTGTCATTACCCAACAATCGTAACTCCTACTTACCCGTGTTAACCATAGACCAACCATTAACAGATTGAAATATTTACCCATACTGAAAGATATAGTGTTCAATCCAGTTTCAATGAACGGGTGAACAAAACATTATAAATTACATTGGCTCTGTGAGGTAGAAATGTACATAATCCCAATTCCATATTGACAAATATCAGGCCATCAAATTATTGGTTCGCAACTTATTGCATGCAAAATGTATTCATTAGATATTTCCATTGTTTCTGGTCTAATACCTGACTTATGTTTACTATTTAATTGTTTGAAATATAAAAAGTTCGTAAAAATTAATGTAGATGAATCGTTTTCAATAGTCAGTCTCATTTACAAAGCCATTACTGTCACATTGCTTTCTACAACATCATTTGTTACAACCACGAACACGATTCAGCGTGGTTTGCAAACTGTTTTAAAATCAGTGTGATTCTCAAATGAAGAGTACAGGAAAAGAACGCTATGAGTCACATTCGGATGAAACTGAGATAAACGAAGTTTTATGTTGAAACTTGTATCTATCTTCCATACAAATCGATATATCAATTGCGTTTACAAGACTTTGTGGCAATATTTTCTAAAAACCGGGGGTATATTCTGAAAGCTCATAAAAACCAATGCAGGATTAAACTATTTTGTTTATATTAGCTTATAGCGTTCTTTCCCTACCCTTCATAATGAGTCTTTGTAAATGAGACGACGGCAAATAAATCATATGATAATCAATGCTGATGCAGAATGCAGCAAAGCGGATCATAGCATGGCAAACATCGTATTGTACTACTCTAGAACGAACATGGATCTAATTAAAAAATCGAGAATTGAATTCTAGTGTTTTGGTAACCTAACGTTTGTCTAGAATCTGTATTATTTAAATAACTAAACATGTTGAAACTCTGCAAAATCGTTAATTTAAAAATAATGTGTTATGGTATTTGAGACATGAGAAAATTATGCAAGGAATATATTTTTAAAATATATTCCTATTTATGACTATGGGTAAATTAGGTAATGTGTAGTAATTAATTAGTACCTAATTGATAAATTAGTCATTATATGGATGATGTATAATTGTGAAACGGCACATGTGTTATGTATGATATTGTGATTGTATGTAAGTATTGTATTATTCACCATAACAATACAAGACTAATCTTGTTAAAACAGTAAAACGATGCTGTTCTATTCTATAGGTATACAAACAGCACGGATGCTTTGGTTTCCAGTTTAGTCTACAAACTAAAGAAGTCAAGTCAGTCAAACGAAATTTGGGGAAAAAATGAAGGGACAGAAAACGTACCAAGTGGGCTTTCTTCCAAAGAACAAGGTGACCTAATAATACGAGACCTCGATAACCTTTCACCGTTTTTGGAAGAATTCTGTAGATTATCTAAATCAGTCACTTCTTCAATTTCTACGTCACTATCGCTGGACAGTTGAGACTGACTACTTTTGTCGTATTTCGGATTTGTGAAATCAATATAAACGACTTTGTTGTCTTGTTGAACTTCTTCTTCATCGGTTGTGACTAAACTGTAGTCATCAAAGTCATCGCTTCCCCGTCGACTATCGTCGGAATAGATCGACAAATCTGAAGCGGTCAGATCGAATCTCGGATCGAGTAGTTCTTCTTCGGACTCTTCGCTGTCGTAATTGTCGATTACTATTGTTGGAATGTTGGCCGAGTTATAAGATATCTTAGTGGGCAAGAAGCCCACCGTGGCTGTTAAAAGTAAAGAAAATTGCAAAGAAAATTGATGGTTTGGTGATAGGAGAATACAAGAAATTAAAGTTAAAGATAGTCGAAATAAGTAAACACGTGTTTTAAAGAAAGCGTCAGCAGTAAAATTAGTTGGTCTAAGATAAAAGAAATTTATAACTTCATCAAATACACGAAAGAATCAATTCCGGAAACTTAATATTTTCAGAATTAAAATCCTTTCGAATTGATTTGAAGTTTTTTCTTGAAACTCTTTGTTTAACATATTATTTTTCTTTCATATCTAAGTCAGGTCACTGAATTTTAAATCGTCGGCGTTTCTATTATTCAGTAAAAAACAAACACGGGTCTACATACTATAATTAAAATATTAGAAAATAAAATAAATCAGTATTAAATTCTAAAAAGAGGATAATGAATCTTATTTTCTTTCTTTATTAAATTTGAATTGATATAAATGTCAATTGAACTTGTTGGGTCAATCAGAGAGTTTCAAGTGAAAGAATATTAAAACGACTCAATCATAATCGTCGTCGTGAATATACAAAGCAGTTAGTCACGTGACAGTCATCTCGACAATGCGAGTGGAGTTACTACCTTGCGGTGAATCTTCGTCCAGCTCATTGCTGGGAGTCTCCGGCTCCCTGGACCCCGAGTCCCACTCCTCCGACGGCGTCATCGACGGGCCCCCCTCGTCCCAGAGCGCCGTGAAATCTTGCTGACTCTCGGCGACTTCCTCAGTCGAGAGCTGAGAGATCATGCGCTGGAACTCAGCCTCCCGTTGGGTCTCGGCTTCCGGCGCCGTCTCGACGCCGGCGAACGTTTCCGACGCCATCCGCTCGAAGCGTCGCTCAACTCGGCGTAGTTTCCTCTCCAACTTGTCGTTGCCTGTTTGCATTTCCTCGGCTAGCAAATCCTCGAACGCCCTTTCGTCGTCCTCCGTTGCAATCTCTTCGTCTAAGTCAGTGGTCATCACTTGGACCACCTCTCTAATTATTTTACCGTCCTCTACCTTCTCCGTCACTCTCTCGACGCCCTTCACCACTTCCCCCATCGGCCCGACCTTCATGAATCCCTTCACTACTTGTGGCTCCTCTTCCTCATCCTCCTCGTCGACATCGGTCACCCTGATCATCTGTCCCAAGTCCAGCTTCAAATCCCGATCCTCCGTTGAGAAGTCCACGATCAAGTCTGCCAGATCGTCCTCCTCGGACTCTATATGGAACATGGGCCGTCGTTTCGACGACTCCGGCGAGACGAATGGCATTTGCCTGGACGACGCCAATATGTCTGGCGACGAGTGAACTCGAGCCTCTTCAGAGAGTTTCTTCGCCTCCCCGTCAGTGGGTTCTGTGACGATGTAGTCGTCGTCGGACTCCTCAGAGTCCTCGTCGTCGACTGGCATGTGGGAGACGTCAAGAGGCGGCGGACGCTCGTCACGGGAGAGTCTCTGCGAACCGCCGTAGCCGAGGCCTCGTCGAGGAAGGGTGGGCGTCGTGACGTAAGAGGTATTATCGGCGACGTCATGAGGAGTGACCTCACGACTTCGCGGATTCACCTCGATGACGGTATCGCTCTTCTGGATGCCGGCGATGAATGAGACTCCTTTCTTCTCTTCTGGAATATGCACGACATCCTCTACGTCGGCCACGTCAAGGATGATGTCATGGCTGGTTGGCACAGCACCAACTAAGTGGCCGATAACCTCCAGCGCCTCTTCGATACTCTTCCTTCTTTCCTTTGTCTGCATCTCAACTGACAGATCATGGTGTATCGGTACAGTTCCAGCCAAACCTCCAACAATCCCCAAACCATCTCCGACTCCATGTTCTAGCCCCACGTCGGAACTTGGTCCGATGGGAATATCAGCATCTGAATGTGATCTTTCCTCTTCATGTTTAACCTCCTCCACAATGTCATGCGTAAGAGGAACAGTCCCGGCCATACTTCCAACAAGCCCCAAGCACTCCTGAATCCCATGCTCCTGGGGAGCATGACATGTCTGGACCTCCTCCCTGGACAGCTTCCTCCTGGTCGGCACGAGCCCAGCCAAGTCACCAAACATCTCTAGAGTATCGGCGACAACATGCTTCTCGGGCTGGCCATTAACCATTGCACCTCCATCCCTGACATGAACATCCTCGACGGGCAGCTCCTGCCTAATCGGAATGGAGCCCGCCATCTGCCCGACAACCTCTAACGCGGACGTGATGCCGCGCTGGGAGTTGTCGTCGTCGTCGCTGTCTTCGAGAAGGAGGTCGCGGGGCAACGGGACGGTCCCCGCTAGTTTGCCGACCACCTCCAGAGCCTCTGTGATGACACTCTTCGGCGGCGACGTTTCATGGAATTCTCTCGCTATTGGAACACTGCCTGCTACTTTCCCGGCGGCCTCCAGGGCCTCGACGACTCCTTTGTCCGTCTCTTCGACGTCTTCCTCAAAGTCGCGCGCTATTGGAACACTGCCTGCTACTTTCCCGGCGGCCTCCAGGGCCTCTACGACTCCTTTGTCCGTCTCTTCGACGTCTTCCTCAAAGTCGCGCGCTATTGGAACGCTTCCTGCTACCTTACCGGCGGCCTCCAGGGCCTCGACGACTCCTTTGTCCGTTTCTTCGACGTCTTCCTCAAAGTCGCGCGCTATTGGAACCGAACCAGCTAGTTTACCGGCTGATTCCAGAGCCTCTGTGACCACCGGTTTTGGTGCCTCGTCAGATAGAAGTGTCGTTACATCTTCCGATGAGAAATCTCTGCGGATTGGAACAGTTCCAGCTACTTTTCCAGCAACTTCAAGAGCTTTTGACACTCCTTTCTCTTTGAGATCCTTCGATTCCTCTACAATCTGCTCTTTAACGACAACTGCAGAATCTGTTATGATCTTCAACTGTTCCACAACAGTTTCCTCAACTTTTTGAGGCAAATCAACATGTTTCTCTAACATTTCCTTCGTCTCTGGGACTTTTTCTTCGACGACTTCTTTCCGGACATCTTCAACCGATTTCTGCACAGCAGCCAAGTTTGTATCAACAACATCAGTTAGTTGATCTAAGATGCCTTCGCCGATTTTCGCGACTGATTTTCCTGGAATGCATTTTTTCCTCGTATCATCAAAACAGCAACACTTTTTCCCCTCTAAATTAAGCAAAATGTTCCTTGGCAAATTTATACACGCTAGTTCCCCTAGTGCTAGACACAATTATCAATTTATAGTTATATCATGAATTGTATACAATTTATCTCGGACGATTAAATTCATGACTAGTTTCGAATTGTTTTACCATAATGTACTCTTATTTATATACCTACTCGTCTCTTTCATTATAACACGATCGATTACCATAGAACCGATCAGGACATTTTATAATATTGGGTTGGTATTAGTTAAGGATAATTGCAGTATAAATCACTAAACATCTTTCAAAGTAGGTAGGTACCTATTGTTATATACAATGTTATTTTCAATGCTCTATTTTGTTGTGTAACTTAAGTTTCAACGAACAAAGTGTTATTTTAAAAATTGCAAAACTCATGCTCTAACCGCCTATGAAACCCTTCAATCAATTGTTAGTGAAATCGCCACTCGTATTATTGACTACGAACAGTCTTTATGACGTCATCAAGCCGCCATCTTACCTCCTTGAGGCGTTGATTCGCGGGAATCAGATTGCGAGGACCAATTGCAGTACCCGGCGGTGGGGATGACGGGAGAGGGTCTGAATTGCTCCAGGATGGTCCTATCGGGAGAGGAGGAGGGCTGCTCCGAGGACGTCGTCATTAAGTTGTGATACGGATAGGCGGAGAAGAAGGAAGCGGCCGATGTGGACGACTTCATAAGAGATGACAGACTTCCTAGAGGCGGTATCCGTTGGAGGTTCGAAGAGGCGATGTTAAAGCCAGGTGAAGGCGAGTGAGAGTTATCGCTGGAGTCGTCGCTTCGTCGTGGCAAGATCGGCGTCACCGGCAGCGACGGCGGCGGCGTGATGTACGACCGGGCGACGGGGGACGTCGTGATGGGCGGCCCCGTCAACGGTATGGCCGGACTCACGATCTGCAGCGACGGGAACCGCAGTGGCGGCGAGGCGAAGTAGTCCGGCGACGAGCACGACGACGACGAGGACGACGTCGACGACGAGGAGGTGTTGCAGTCTGGCGAGGGCGTGTCTTCTTCACGCTGCTTGAGATGTTGCATCACCGGGATTGTCGAGGGCTTGGTCCTGGGTTCGTAGCCCGGCGAGCGCACGAAGAGACGTGATATGGGCTGTTCAGATGCGCTGGACAACCGCGTCACCCGTGGCAGAGTGTTCGAGTGCCGCGCAGGCGCAGCAGATGCTTGCTCCAGCTTCTTGGACAGAGTCGATGACGACGACGACGAAGATGAACCGGGATGATTTGCAAGAATATTTGCGATATTTCCGGATTCGAATCTGTCCTTCTTTTTAGGAGAATCTGTTCCCGTCAAAGAACCGCTTCTGTCCTTGACGCCCTCCTGATAGCTTCTTGGTCTGGCCAGAATCTTCTTGATGTTCCCGTCGTCGCCGCGATCTCGATGCCGAGTGGTTGGTAACGACGCCCACATCAACTGCTCGTCTCTGGCACTCGAGCTGGAGGAAGGCACTGAAGACGAAGAAGGGAAGTTTGCCAGGATCCTCGAGATATTCCCGTCGTCGTAGACTTGCTCGCGGTAATTCGCCGGACTGCTTCGAGTCCAATCTGCCTTCTCCGGAGTATTCGGCAAAGATCCAGGAGGCTTTGACCAGAAACTCTCTTCCTCCTTGGAGAAAATGTTAGAAAACCGAGGATCGTTTTTAATATCCTCGATCGACATATTAGAGTAGTCATCTGCTGTCGTTGGTGACATCGTTTTCGCCCTACTGGCAATCTCTCCAGATGCTAATCTTCTCTCGAAACTGTCTACCCTCCTTGGTAAGGTTGACCTTTTCGTCACGGGGGCTTCGGCCCTCTTTATAGCTGTCGCCGGTATCGTTATCGCTCCCCTCACGACGCCCTCCTCGAATCTCCTCGGCGACGTCGTCATACTGTCTCTGGCGGCGACGTGCTTGTCTCTCATCTTCGGACTTCCATAACTCATATTCTCTAGTCTGACGCTCTCCCAGTACTCGGTCTGTGAGCGAGGGAGAGGCATGTTTCTGTCGCGGTCCCACCACAGGTCGTCGCTCTCCTCCGACGAGAAGCGCACTCTGTCGGTCGTCGAGCTGCTCTCGCGACTCTGCGACGAGACCGTCTCGAACAGATCCAGACTCATCTCGTCGTCTTTGATGTCCGTGAGGAGTTTGTCGACAGTTGTTTCCAGCTTCTGAATAACATTCTCGTCATGAATTGGTTCTAACTTTTCTTCGTCCTCCTTTGTCGGGACATCAAACGAATTTCTTTTTGAATCATCGCTTAATTCTTTCTTGAGCTGCTTCCTTCTATTTAATCTTGCAGCAAGACTATCAGCAACGTCAGCTGTGGGTCTGTCTTCAACATTAGACATTGGAGACAAATCCACTACCTCAGTCTTTATACTAACGGCAACTTTGCCGGTTAGTTTATCTGTCTTTTCTATAAATGGTTTTGATGCCACTAGAAAGCTCAAATTTTCACTGATTAATTGAATATTTTCCTTTACAGGACTTTCCATGGGACTTACTTGAACTTTACCAAGTGATGAAGCAACAGAATGTCCTTCTTTCTTTTCACCGAGATTTGGTTCAACATTTGTTTCAGTTATAAATTGTCCCTTCTTACTTGCATCAATCCAACTCTCTTCAAAACTGAGACGAATCTTTCTTGCATCCAATTCATTGATTTCCTTTTCTTTAGTTTCAAACTCATGTGCTGATAATTTTAATAAATCCACCGTCTTATAATCAACGCCAACACTGTTCTTAGGATCTTCTGGATCGATTTCCGTTTCTCCCGGCAACATCACGACTTGCTCGCTCTTGAACGTCACCTCCTCGCCGTCGCCCAACTTCTTCCTGCGACTCCTGGGCAGGAGCTCGATGACAGTCGTCTCGTCCGGACGGAACTCCAACGTGTTCACATGTTTCACGTCACATCCGATATCCTCCGGCCTCGGTCCGTGGATCGCATCTTTCGGCGACAATCCGCCCGTATCTTGGAAGCTGTGATCCGGTTTCGCGAGAAGGTTTTCCTGTTGGGAGACTTCCGAGAGAATTCTCTCCACTGTCGCCTCGAGTTGCTGCAACTCCGCAACACCCTGCGATATGCTCTCAACGCCTCCGCCAATCACAGTGGGCTTATCACTTAGCAACGAGACAAAGAATCCTCTAGCTGGTACTTCATCCACTTCCGTTGGTGTGGTTACTTCAAGTTCCTTCTGGATGCGCGGTTTTATAAAAGTCGGCTTCGGCGGAATCTCCGGCTTAACTCTTGGTTTTTCATAAAACGCATTATCATCCACCGGTGATTTTTCTTTCACGTCTTTCTTCCTCCTCGTGATCATCGGACTCTCGAACTCCTCGTAAACGTCATCGCTCTGGAGACTGCTGCCTGCCGCTGGCTCTTTCGTCACGTCCGCGATATGCGTCATGGAGCCGAGAAGGTTCAGACCCTCGACTGCTTCACTTCTGTGCAGCGACGGCCCCGAGGGCAGTCCGATCAAGATGGTGTCTTGCTGGAGAGAGAAGTCCTGCTCTGGTAGGTCACTCATGTGCTGGACAACGAGGTTGTCGAAGTCAAACATGGCTGCTGCATCCCCAGGGTTCTTGTAGATACTAACTGGAGAGATCTCGACGTAGTCATCGTCTTCGACGAGAACGTCAGGAGTTGTCATCTCGACATCTTCTTTCATCTCAGGAAAGTAAGATAACAGATCATAATCTCCTGGTCCTGTTGCTTCGTTTTTCTCGAAATACTCTGTCATTTTCTGTGACAGACCTTCAAAGGTAGATTCCGGGTTCTCGAAGACCTCTTCCGTATCATTGGACAATGGTTTCAAATCAGGACTCTCGAATCTCTTCAAAGATTCTAAAACATTGACAGATCTCACTTCATCGTCGCTCTCGCCGTCCCGATTGGCCGATTGCTCCCGACTACCACGTGACATGTCCACGTAGATGAGAGTGCCTCGTAAGTGGCGCAAACTGTCGGCCACCGGAGGCCCGTCGTCCTTCGACGAGGTGTTGGGGAGGTGATAGGAGGTGACATGAGGGGCAGGAGGGACTTCGCTTGGCCTCGCAATCTGCGGTGAAATTATTCCGGCATTTACCACCGAATCTAAGATTTAATAAGTATTAATATATAATATTTTATTGTGAAATAAATTAGTTTATGAACCGTCCATGACAAAATAAAAAATTACTTAAATTGCCACTTTATCTATTCCTGAAATCCATTCTATTCTATTTCTGGAAATAATTCAATGTAAAGAATTGAAGGAGGTTGATCATGTTTTATATTTTATTCCGTCGTCTAAAAATACTGCACACTTAATTGAAAGAAGTACGGCTTGTGGCAATGAAAAAGTATAAAGTTTGTTGAAATAAATATTTCCTGACAAAACTATAAGATTATTTTATTATAATAATTTACCTTGTCACTCGGTCCAACAAAACATATATTAGCTATGCTTATTTAGGGCAGATTTAATGATTATTATTGTAAATGATTGGGCTGGCAAATGCTTCCATCATTGGATTCAAACGACAGGTTTTACGATCATTACGTCATCATGCAGGGTTCACGCAATTCAACAGGGTTTCATCGATATCAAATACGTTGAAGAAGTTGAAGACAAACCATCAAACATTTAGATAGTCTGTAAATGTACATGCACTCAGAGACAACCAGGAGATCAGAACGTTACAACGAAGAGGTATTCAAAACAACCCAACACCGAATATATTCTAGCGGTACTTTTGCATCAAGGAACATTTTTTTCTTACATGGAAACTAACCATTACCAATACAAAAGACTGGGCTAGCAGAGAGGGGTTCTAGCTATAGTAAATAATCAATAAATCACGATATGGGAATCATAATTTCACCCAATTATTTTTACATGATGCGGATCGTTTTTTACATTGAAAAAAATAATTACAGGCCGAAGTTCCGAAGTCAATGCATTTGAATTATACTTCTGGCAGAACAGGATATAGAGTCTATAGCTTATGGTATCTGATTGATTTTCTATCGGTTTCAAATTGTAGTAACTCGAAAAACATTGACTAAGTACAAAATTGGCACTCCAGTAATTATTGTGTCCAAGAGTTAAGAAGTAGAACTAAGATTTGTAGTCTACTTACAGATAAGTATGTATACCATTTATTTACCAGCAGTGCTTGTTCATGTTTCATGCAAGATATGGTTTACAGTTCATTCTACGGGGTAAGGTTCACCAATAAGAAGGTTAGAGAGAGAGAGAGGGGTGCAGATTTATGTTGTATTTACCCACCACAATAATAACAATTGCATGCAACGATGGGTGACTGCTTTATGCTAGCCCAATCATTTGCCATTTCACTTGAAATATAAACAAGGGTATCAACACTTAATACAATTAAATATGCATTCCTGAATTTTAAATACATTTGGTATTTTAATGTAACATCTTGTCGAAGGGGTTCAAACTTTAAACCAGGGATGAGGTCTACTAAATGTTAAAAGAAGAAAGCAGTTTTATTAGTTTCGGCAGAGTTTCCTTAGAAAGGAAAGGTTCTATAATTTAAAAAATACAGCCTTTTTAGAAAGGCTATTATTTACACTGCAGTGAAATTACTTCTGCAAGGCATTCCTGACTACCAAAGAGCTTGCGTTTTTCTACATTATTCAAGAGCTAGCCCGAAACAAAGCAAAATTAAAAATTCGGTTTTCAAAAGTAAATGATACAGCATAATTTGTTAACATAAAATAAAATACATTTCATTTATAACTAAAAGTATTATACTTTGAGGACAGCTGATCATCAACTAATTTGTTTTTAATTCAATACAAGGTTTGATTTATCTTGTTTTGCTATTAAAAGTGCTGCATTTTGCTGTCAAAGGTGAATAGTGCCTAAGAGCGTGTAAAAAGCAAACAATAGTAAAAACTAATTGCGTAAATGTGAATAAATTGTTTATAGAAGGAAAGAAAATAAGACAATTGCATTTGTGAGCGTGAATCTGGCGTGATATAAATCTGCTAGCAGTGATTTTGTCAGTATAATTGCAGCAAGTGCCATTCTTTTTTCAAGTATGGAGCAAGTATTTTTGTTTTAATACTGGTTGGGTTTTCGCATTATTTCATCTGTATTGTACAACGAGTGATCTATAGCTAACTCACACATTTCGAATTACTTAATTATCAAAAATCTTGATAGCGTTTCAGTAATTTTATAACACTCAAACAAGAACCGCGTACATGTGTGCTTTTGGTGTCATAGATTTGTATAACTTCTATTAACAATTTTACATGTTCTGACCTCTACGTCTATAGAGGTTTGAACTTGCAAAATTCAGTAATGTCTACAAAAGTCTAACTAAGTATGAGTGTAGTTTAATAAGTAATAAGATCCTGAGATCCTGGTAGTTGAGTGAACTGAGTGTCAGGGAAGATATGTGGTTTTGTTCATTTGATGCTCCATTTAGTTTTACATATGTTTGCCCTGAAAAGGGCTGATTGTTTCGACTTTGCGTCAAATTTGTTTCTGCCATCCTCATGAGTAACATAAATGTGGCATTATCAAGTCTGCCGAAAATATATGTAAAATGTCAAAAAAAAACTGTATGGACCATCAACAACAAAAATGTATAATCCAAGTCCTTTTACATCGAAATGTTCGTTGTTTTCAACAAATTAAAGTTAATTATTTTAATACTTTCTCCAAATAGTTTGGTTTTTCTGCTTTTAGTATTCTAGCATTCAAGCGTTTTCTATCTACATAGAAGATATATTAATTAATGTTAAATAAGAAACTTAAGAGTGTGTTAATAAATACTAATTAGTCATCTCTGGCTTAAGTTATGATTTTAAATGGGGTGATGGCACTTAATTTCAAAATACCAAATCCTGACACATATTATCGCTTAAAAACACACTAAAATAAAATCAAAAACGACATTTTTTTATGACAATTTGCCCGTCTCTTTGAGACAATGAGTAGTATTGCTGTATGAAAAAAGACATAATTATGGTGATCTAAAAATTGTAAATTGCATCGCTAAATAGCAGCGAATTGCGCGATGCACAGCCAATCTCAGCAACGAGAAAATAGGATGTGCAATTTCGAAGACAAATCAATTAATTTGTCATTAAAGAACTAATAAAACGAACCAAAGGAAGGACAGGTTTGATTGGTGGTAGATAAGTTAATTATTTTCAGTCTTACCTGTTGCAATGTCTCTAGCTTGTTCTTTGACGCTCCAGTCTGTAATAAAAGATCACGCAGAATTGTTAGATACGCGTAACACAACTTGAAATTGCAATAATATTAACAAATCCCTTAGTGAAAGTTATCTACATACATTATTAAAGTAACGTGAAACAGTTCAATGTATTTGGTATAGTTCGTTTGAACAATCTGTAGGGTAAGGTTTCCGATGATCAGTGCCTTAACAGGGCGGGCAATTAAATTCATGTCCTTTCCATATAAGGCACCCATATCGACAACCTTACTCTTCTTACTGTTTTGAAACCATGGCTTCTCGTATGCAATTTTTTTTTCTATGCCATAGTATATCCCCCAAAATCAAATATATTTTCTATTCTAATTTAGCTCTTCAAAAGACCTACAAGCAAAGACACCTCAGAAGCAAACTACAGACACAGATAATAAATTAATAATTCGAGCGATACTTACACCACTGTCACCAGCCCATAGATTACAGGAAATAAGTGCCATTATAAAATATCGTGGACGTAATGGTACATTTATTTGTGACTTTTGCTTGTATGCGTTACAATTCTAGGTGATTTGATTATGTTAATGAAACTAATCAAAGCGGTCCTCAACAATTTTCGAACATAATTACTTTATTTGTACCTTTACGTCTCACGAATATATCAATTCAAGTCTCAATGCAATTCTGCATATCACTTGAAATTGATTGGTGCATTAACATATTTCAAATTATGGAAAATTACTAGAGGTTAGAACAATAGTACCAGGACACACCATACTATCTATAGTATAATCTATTGGGTTAATTAAGTAAGGCGAAGTAGTTATCGAAGTATGAATGACCCGCCACCAGAATCTACGACGAGAGAACCATTTTCCACCATCAACCCACCACCGTCAACACCGCCTCCACCAGTCTTCGCCGGTTACCTAGCGCCCTCGTCCTCCACTTCTTCATGCCGGCGTTGATCCTCACGGTGTTCTCGAACAGCTCCTCGAAGACTCTGACGCGGTCACGCAGGGAATGACTCCGTCGAAGAAGTTCGAGCGGAGGCCGCTCCGAGCCGCTCCGCGTCCCCAGAAGACTGAGCGAGAAGGTTTTGTACGCAGAGGATTCTTGAATCGGAGCAGGATCAAGACGTCCAGGACTAATACTACGATCTTTCAAGGACACGATGTT
Organism: Leuctra nigra; assembly: GCA_934045905.1. Lineage (NCBI taxonomy): Eukaryota > Metazoa > Arthropoda > Insecta > Plecoptera > Leuctridae > Leuctra > Leuctra nigra. Next base: position 25,242,243 of record OW203771.1, read on the forward strand.
GATCACGGGCTTGAAATGCTCGTCAGGACAGTTGACTATCTTCTCAACTTCCTTATCAACCTCCTTTGTCTCCTCAAATGAGTCTGGGTGTGATTCTGAATCACAAAGATCACTAGAAATAACTTCCGACACGTCTTTCAAACTCTCGAACTTTGAGATGAGCTTCGAGACGCTCCCCCATTCGCCGCGAACGAACGGCGAAGTGAAGTAGACCCCGTTGTAGTGGAATATGACGTCATTTCGATCAAGCAGCACGTCACTGGACACAGAGCGGGTTTGGACTGGTTGCGGACGTCGGCGAGGTTTAGGGTCAACGAGCTCGAACTTCCAAACAGTTTGAAAATGTTGATTGAATAGATTGAGCTCGATGCAGTACGGGAAATGGAGGTGGAATATGACTACGTATTGACTGTGTGGATTTAGTGTTGTGATGTTTCTTGTGGTTAGGAAGTTTGAAAAGACGTTGCGACGTTGCAGAGAAGCGATTACACGTCGATGTTTGGTGTTTGCGATGATGATTGACGCTGAATTATTCAACTGTCCTACAGCTAGCTCTACTCGACGGGGAGGGTCTAGAGGGTTGCTCCTGATACTCGGGTTTCCCAGCCTACCTTCTCCCGACGTCGTCGTCGCGTTGTTCCCCCGCTTCCACGTGACCGTCAGCTCCCCGCGCGGTTTCCCGACGCACACGCACGTCTCGTCCACGCACACGCAGACCTTGTCGTCGGAGTCCTCCACGTGGAGGCGCTCGTCGACGAGAGGTTCGTCGTCGTCGTCGACGCATTCCTCGACGTCGGTGTGGTACTCGCGTGTCATCGGCTTCCGGTTGGCCATCTCCTCGGGGGTGTCGAAGTTGAGTTTGCGAGTGTGCTTGACGTGCACGACGGTGGAGCTGCTGGTGTCGAGGACATCGGGAGTGGCAGTGTCTGCGCGGGAGTACGGCGCGTCTTCATCCGCAGAGGTTTGCATCTCCTCGGTGTCGGTGTGGCCGATGTCGGGGGTAGACGATGTCATCCGTATGCTCGGGACATTCCGAGAAGAGACTTGTTTACGGACTTTGCCTGAAAATGGACCGTCACCCTCTTTAAACGTCGTCGTCGTGTAGTCCATGTTCTTCATTGCGTCGGGTGTGACAGATATGGGGCGGCGTTTTACATCCTCGTAGTCCTCGTCAACGGAAAAATCCTCCACGTCTGTCTTGCCGTCGCCAGCCGCCGCGATCGTGATCGTCGGACGCCGCACGACGGCGATTCCCTCAGCCGCCATCGCCTCCACGTCGCTGACGTCCAGCTCCTCGACGTCTGTCCCGCCACCTCGATGATCGACTACTCTCGGACTCAGCGTCTTCGCCTTCCTCGTCTTCTTCCTACGGTTTGGTTCGCCCTCGAAGTAGATGTCCTCGGTGTCCGTCAGAGGCGCGTGACTCACACTCAGAACTCTCAACTTCTTCTTCTCGTACTTCAACGCCTCCGACGCGTCGATGATCCCGAAGTCCATCTCAATCTCCGGGGTTGGCGCTCTCAAGTAGTCCTCCTCGACTTCCTCACCTTCCTCGACGAAATCTTCAACGTCGGTGACGGCGTGGGTGTCTTCTACCGGCGCCGACAGACCGACGCGATGGTCGTCGCCGAGAGGCAGCGTGACCGCCACTGGACGGCCGTCGTGCTGGTATTGCACGAGCGTCAACTCACGCACGGCTTCAGGTAGCACGTGATCAACCACGTGGTCTGACTCCTCAGACTTATCGTCGTCAATTTCATCTTCAAAGTCCTCTTGATCTGTGACACTTCCACGTCGTGCTTTGTTCACATCGAGGAAGGTCTTCGGTTCATCCTCCTCACCTTCACTAGAAGATGGTTCTACATCCTCCACGTCAGTCAATCCTCCTTCAGCCGCCAAGACCTCCAAGAACTGCGTCCCTTTGGCCTTGACCGGGATTTTCCCCCCGGGCGCCACGATCACCGGCCTCGCCTCACCCTCCACCTCCATGAACCTGATCTCGAACACGTCTTGATGCACGTGAGAGTCATCGCCTCGATCTCCCCGACGGAACTCACCGTCACTTCCTTCAACGTCGTCCTCGTCGGTGCTGATCTGACGAGACTTCTTCTTCAACATCCTCGCCACGGCTCTCCGACGCTTCTGCGCTGTGATGACGTCGTCGTCGGCGTCCCCAGTGAATTCCTCGTGATCGGTGATGCCATGATCGGACTCAACGGAGTCACGTTGACGCTCCTTCGTCGAATACGACACCGTCACTGATCCGTAGTGAGTTTCCATCTCTTCGAGCGGGAAGACAAGTGGCGAGGGTGACCTCTCAACGACGTCATCATCATCGGACTGATCATCAGCGTCGTCCATATCCTCGACATCAGTGAGGGCGTCTTGCCCGGCGTCTGGAACAGTCAGTCCAGTGGACTTGGGCTTATAATGAGCACGACGAACCGGCAGCGGTTTGGCTTCGTCCCTCTCCGACAGTTTCATATCATCCTCGTCAGTCTCCTCGTCGGGTTCCACACGACGCAAGACGCTGTCGGAGATGTGCACCACCGAGCGGTACGGCTTCTTCAGGCCGGGGATCGTGTTGACCTCTCTGATGACGTAGCTTTCATCTCCAGACATCTCCAGGTCTTCGACGTCGGTGACGCCAGCCTCCGCACTCTTGACGGGATTTCCTCGTCGCCGCCGACGCACGGAGCGCTTCTCTCGGTCCTCGTCGTCGGAGTCGGACTCGAGTATCTCGGTGTCGGTGACGTCATACAACGGTTCAGCTTCTGGTTTTGGTGACAGAAACTGTGGTTTTGTTTTCCTTTTAGTTTGAACGGTTTTACGATTCCCAGAAAATGTCTTACTTTTGCCGGCCTTCGGTTTTAAAAACACTTCTGGAGAGAATGTGCTGATGTGCTTGGGCTGCATGGCACCCGGCTCCGGGGTCACCGAGGGCGATGGATTGGCAAATGACGTCTTCACCCTCTCGGCAATGTCCACATGGCCATCATCAGGGAGATGATCCTCTAAGTCAACGTCATCGTCCAAGACTAGATCCTCCTCCACCCAATCATCATCGGTCAACCCGAAGTCCTCGAGATCTGTCAGACCCTCTCGCATGTCGTCGCCCAGACCTAGGAAGTTTCCACTTGACTGCGCCGACGCCGTGCTCATGCGTCCAGGAGTCCTGTAGTCGCTGGTCACTTGGAGCAACTCCTCGAATGTACCCTCGAACTCCGGCAGATTGTCCAGCGGTGTCGGCGTCCTGGGACGGTAATCTTCCTCGCCATCTGAACCCTCCACGTCTGTCAGGACAATGCCGTCGCCGCCCAAGCCGGCGAACAAGAGCGAAGATCTCTTGGTGTCCGGCGACACACCGCCGCGGTCCCCATCGCTGTCTAGTGACTCGATATCTGTTAAAACATCCGCCAACGACAAGACAGGCCCATTGCCAACCGTCTCGACGTCGTCCTCCTCCAACGTGATAGCAATTCGTGGCACTGACGTCATCTCTTTAAGATCTCCTTCGCAGTCAATCGGAATAGCCTCCTGATCGTCGTCTGTCCCGGCCTCCTCGGCAATCACCGACAGTGTGGACGCTTCAACTATCGCGAAGTCAAGATCTGACCCGGACGTCGAGAGCAAATCGTCCTCTACAAGAACTTCGTCGTAGTCGTCGTCGTCCTCAAGCTGATAGTCAACGGTGTCTCTGAACGCGACGCGAGGATGGTTGACAGTCACAGTGACGTCGTTGTGGCTTGAGCTGCTGGACGTGGAGTCGTCGCCTATTGACGTCGAAATCTGAGGAGCAACACCATAAAACATTGCCGGCGGTACGTCACCCCCACGGGGGCGAAACTCTCTCTGAGGGGTAGTTGGCGTGACGTCATCACTGCTCTCTACAAGAACTCCTTCCACGTCATAAGTTGACTTACCTTCATTCACGTTCACAGGTAAATTGATCTCATCTACTAGAATTTTAGTTTTGAATTGTAATGTTTCGACCCTGTCTAGAACTTGCGAGCCCCAGTGTGTTTGTGCGATGACTTGATCGTGCACCTCGTCGAGAAGTTGCCGCAACTCGTCGGCCATGCCATGCACGTCGGGGGAATTACCTGTCGACGGTCCGGACGTCGCCTCGTCCTCGTCGTCGGGCACGTAGTGGAACTTGTGCTTGACGCGCGTCGGTGTCACGGCGCGGACGTCGAGAATCGGGGAGAGACGCTCCTCCGAGTTCTGCGACGACGAGAACCGGATGGACTTGTGCGGGGAGAGGCGAGGGCCGGAGTCGCGGCGCGGTGACTCCTCCCACTTGCGGACGGTGAGGTCCTCGACCTCCAGCGACTCGACCGATGTCGCCGCGAATCCGATGGAACTCGTTTTAGGATAAGCACCGAGAGTGTGGACGGCCACACCGGCTACGACGGCGGAACTAAGCAAAGGCTCGGATGGATCATCCTGGGAAAGCTCTGGCTTGGAAGCGAGATCAGGGACGGTAATATCATGATCCTCTGACGACATCTCTAGGACGGTGATTTCGTCAGGATCGTCAGAGGTAAATGGCATGAGGGCGTCGTCGACCGAAGGCAAGGTTGACGTGCCCTCAACCGAGGAAGACTCCGGTTCTGCCTCAGAATCCGGTTTAGAGACGGGAGTTAGTTTAGGAGAGACGGATTGCATAGCGGAAGCAGCGGCCTCTAATAAAGTAGCTGGGACGGTAACATATTCTAGCACCAAAGCGTTATCAATAGATTTCATTTTCGTGTCCGGAATCAAATCAAGCGAACGCCGAGTCGGTTTCGGCGATGTGACCCGAGCTAGACTAATATCATGATCAGACGACGAAGAGGGTAGAGCGACCGAGTCAGACAGCGACGAATCCGTCGTGTCGATCAACGACATCTCCCCCTCGACGCCGCCCTCGGTACGAGCTGCACGACGCAGCGTCTCCGGCGGTTGTCGGTAGATGACCTCGATCGAGCCGGTCGCGTCGACGGTTCGCGTGAACACCTCCGAGGTGAGCAGCTGCGTCGCGCCGTTGGCGGTTATGGCGCCCTTGCGCGGGCTCGACGGCAGCGACGGCGGCGTCTGCGAGCGAACGCGGACCGGCGACGGTGATTTACGACGCTCGGCGGCGAACACCGAGGACTTGTCGAGTATGGATTTGATAGAGGATGTCTGATCGGGACTGATGGGATGAGGAGTGATGGAGCGGTCACGCTGGAATGTGGAGGTCGGCGCGGAGCTCACATGGATCTTGGGAGAAGAGTGAGCAACTACTTGAGGCTCCTCAACCTCTTCTTTCTTTGGAACTACCTCCTTCTTCGTCACCTTCTTCTCTTCTTTCACTTCTGCTGATTTCTTAGCACGTGGCACTTCCTGTTTGCGTGTTGGAATCATCGACTTGGCAGGGATCTCATCGCGCTTGCGCCGACGACCTCGTTCTTCCATGGTGTCTGACTTACTTGTAGTGTATAATCTAGACTGCCTTGCGCTTGCGCTAGACTCTACATGAGAAGTAGTTTTGGTGGATGTCGTTTTGGTTGTCGTTGTTTTGCCTGTTGTCGACACTCGGTCACCCTTGACAATTGAACGCGTTGTAGTCTGCGTCGTTGCTCGGCTCTCATCCGCGTCTGCAGGCTTCTTCAGCGTCCTCATTGGCGACCGCGGCAATGAGACCGTTCCCTCCGAGAGCTTCTTCTTGTAAAGTTTGACGGGAGAACTCGTCGCAGAGTCAAATTCAAAGCTCCTTGACTCCTTCTTGACCACTGCCGTCGATGGGTCGACCTTCATATCTCGTGAGAGTGTCGATGCCATGTAGCCTCTGTATCGACTCTCCGTGGTCTTCGTGACCGTCTTGATTGCGATCGGTTCGACGACTGGTTTGTCCACTTTGACCTTGCGAGTCCGTGTCATGCGGTCGTCGATACGCTTTGTCGCCGTGACCTTGTAAGGCTCTTGGATGATCTGACGAGAACCTTCACTAGCGCTCTTCACGACCCGCTTCCTCTTCGTCCTCTCCTGACTCCCTACATCTCCGCCCTCCTTTTGCTTTGTCTCGGCTGTCGTTTCTTTTGTAATTCGTCTTCGATAAAGTTTCTCTTTGGATCCGCTGGCTTCTTGAGACTTTGTTTTCCGCACTGTTGCTTTCTTCGTCGGAGTTGACGCTTGCGTGAACGAGACTGTCTCACTGGAGACGACCTCGTCGCAGACGCATATCGACTTCTTCGCGCCCTTCTGCAACTCCACGTAAGACGTGCCTGACTTCGTCGTCAAGATCCTGCCTTGAGCCAGCGACTCCGCGTGTTCGGCTTCCTCCTCTGTCACTGCAACTTGTAAGTAGTCGTCCTTCATCACAATATCCTCTGACGATGTCGTGAACACGGATTTCAGTTTCTTCTCACGCAGTTGTTCAGCCATGCTAAGAGGCGTCTCGAATTGCCTCGGGGAAACTTCCGATTCCGTCTGTGAGTCTTCTGTCGTCACTTGTCCAGAGCCTTCTGTCTCTCCGCTCTGAGGCGAAGCAACGTCGCGCTCGCTCTCGGGATACTCGACGACTGGCTCGACGTCCTCCACGTGCTCGTCGCTGTCGCGCTGAGACACGACTGAAGGGTGGTCTTCAGACTGCGACGAGTGCTCGATGGAGGATTCGACTTGTTGAGATGATTCATCTGTTTGAGGGGATTGAACGTCAAGCTCGCCGCTTCTAGCTTTGGTCAAGACTGCTGCATTCTCAAATACCTCGGCAACGGTTTGTATTCCTTCTTCAAGACACGATTCTCCAATAATGACTTCCTTATCTTCGTCACGATCGTCTTCAGCTTGCACAATTAATTCCTTCTTTTCATCAACATCCTCTCCTTCACATTTTTCTTTCTCGTCATCTCTCATTCCCTTCTCAACATCATCATCTCCATCAGTTAATTTCTTCTTTTCATCATCAATCTCTCTTTCACTACTAATTTTTTTTGCGTCATCTCTCATCCCCTTCTCCACATCATCCTCATCTTTAGCAAGTATTGCATCCTCTCCGGCATCGACCTCTACTTTATCTTCCATACCGGCCTCAATATCTTCCACCATCATCTTCACTGCTTCTTCAACTCGATCCCTCTCTACCACTACTTCTACATCCTGCAACTGACCTTCTACGAGTTTTGTCACGTCATCTGATGTCGACTCCCGTAACTTTTGATCGTCAACTTCGGATACAATTGTTGAGATATCTCCTGTTATTATATCTGAAGGAGAAGTAGTTGGCTTTACACATATTTCACCACGCGACGAATCAACCTCTGCAGCGCCTAGCGAATCGTGTTCGTCTTTCGCTACGACGTGAGAAGTTTCTTGGATTATTTCACTCTTAGTAGTCTTCTCTGACTTACTACCAGCTACTTCATCTACAACTATTGCCTCTTGGACAGAAGTTGATTCTTCTAAAGTAAGATTTCTAGCCATAGCCCCATCTTCTTTTATTGTCACTGCCTCAAAAACTTCTTCTAATATTTCATGAACAGTACTTGCTACTTCTTCACTTTCCGACCTCTCAACAACACTGCTTTCTTCTTTCTCTATCTCTTCCTGTTTGTGAGATGAAATAATTGTTGCTCTGACAATTTCTTCTCGTTTTTCAACTGTCAATTCATCTGTGATATCATGAGTTGTGACTTTTTTGATACCATCCGAGACATCTACTGCCCCTTCCAACTTCTCAGAGACTTGTGATTCTATTTGTGATTCAACGTCTACGTAAGTAGAGGAGTCTCCAGTTTCTACGTATTTATGTTTCTTCATCGACTCCTCACCACCGTCTGCACCGTCAACTTCAACAACAGGTTCGATCGCTCCATCACCATCTTTTTTCTCTTCGACGTCGTCCGTTGTTTCGTCGATGCTGATGGACTCCGACGGGCCGAGATGTTTCAAGATGCACTTCTGCTCGCACACCGGCTCGACCACCTCCAGAGTTCCAGTAGTGACGATCTTCAGTACTTTGAACACTCCGGCGGCGATGCCGTACGGTTGACTTGTCACCTCCTCGGGCGCCTCCACGACGTGACGCTGTGGAAGAGTGACGTCAGACTTGGGAACGACAGACTCCGTGGGAGGTTGGTCAAGGGCGACGGTGTGCTCGGTAATGATCTGCTTCTCGAGCTCAAGTGCAATCTTTTCGAGGTTCTCGTCAAGGATTTGTTCAGTGGTCAGGCGCTCGTCGGCAACCTCATGTGACGTAGCAGCCTCAGCTAAGGGACTTTCTTCTTTCTTCACATCATCAGAGAGAGAATCATCCTCAAACTCATTGTCGTCTTTGATTTCAACGACTTTCCCCTCATCCTCTCCCAATGAGTCTTCTTCGAATTGATCTCTGCCGTCATCAGGTGTAACGAAAGGTTCGGAGTCTCCTCCGACCGCAAGGCTGTCTTTCACAACGGCGTCCTCCGCTAACGAATCCGCGTCAGGCGATGCAGTACCAACTCGAACTTCTACTTTACCGCCGTCGTCGCCCAGCGAGTCTTCATCGAACTGCTCTTCAACTTGAACCTCCTTCTCTACAATCAGGCTGTCTCTCATGATGCTGCCTGCTAGAGAGTCCTCGTCGAACTCCTCGACCCGTGAGCCTGTCATGAGCTTGACGGCGTCATCGGCAAGTGAGTCGTCGTCGAACTGACTTCCTACGGATGTCTCCATGATATTGGTCCGGATGTCTCGAACAACTACATGAGCTTCCCGTGAAGCTGAAAGGTCACTCGGCTCGTCGTGGATCTCAGACGAAGAGCCTGTCTCAATGACACTCAGTTCCTTGTCAGTCACCTCCTTCGCCTCTTCCACAAAGTCTGTTTTGTCATTAACTTGTACCTCTTCGACTTGAGTCATTGCTTCCTTGTCGCCAATATCATCCTCATCATCGGCCTTATCTTTCTCAGACATCAACGTCTCTTCCACTTCTTCCTGTTTGTCCCGAACTTGTACCTCTTCGTCTGTAGTTATTTTTACTTCGCTGTCGTCAATAACTTCCTCAACATCCCTCTCATCTTTCTCAAGCTCATCATCTCTATGTGTTGACGTAATTCCTTCAATCTCCTCTTCAACAACGAACTCTCCAGCCTCATGATCAAATTCAGCCTCCACGTCTTGCTCAAAATGCTCCATTATTCTTCTTGCCTCAACCACATCGATCACCATGCACTGTCCTTTCACCACTTCCTCTTCTTCGTCATCTACTACGTGCTTATCTTCCTGGACTCCTGATATCACCGCCTCCTCGACGGCAATCTCCTCTGGTGACTCGTCGGGTTGGTCCATGGAAGGTTCTGTCAACATCAGGCTCGGCACATGTTTGGCAACAAACTTCTCTTCGGTTCTATGTACAAAGTCTCCGAGTGTTTCAACGACGGTCTCCTTGATAGAGGTGAATGTCGACGAAAGTTTTCCTTCGCGCTTGACGACCGGCTCCTCGTCAACTTCCTCGACCGACGGTTCTTGTTCCATAGTCTTCTTGTAGCTTGCTTTCATAGCTTCAAATACGCCGGTTATCAAACTAAACGGTTTCACTTCAGCCTCTGGCAAGTCACTATCAATCTCAACTTCCTCTTGTGTCGAGGTACAAGGCTGGATATCAGAATGTATTACGAATTCTTCGTCTTTTCCAGATAAAATTGCTTGATCTTCTTCCTTCTTCTCTTCGGTCTCAACATCGTCAACAGATTTCATCTCATGTTGGACCTCGGATTCTCCTCTTGTTATCTCTCCTTCCTGTGATTGTTCCTTCTCCTTTGACTCATCTTCCTTCTCTTCTGCTAATATGAAGTCACCGCCAGTTGCTTGATCACCTTCTTCGTCTCCGCTCACATCTTCAATCTTGCTGTATGAATCTATTTTTTCAACGTCTATTTTAGTACTTATGGTTTCCACAAGAGATTCAATTTGCTCAAATTCGGGCTCGATTTCCTGACGATCTTTTACTACAGTTTCATCATCTTGCGTCAGTCCTTCTGTGTCTTGTAAATCTATTTCCCCTCGCTCTTGAGCTGCAGTGGGCAGTTGTTCCTTATCCTCATCGTCTACTGTAGTGCGGGGCAGAGACTGCGTATCTTTTGTCGATGGTTCAACCTTAGTCTGTTTCGACCGATCTTCTTCATATTCAATAGATGTTGGTTCTGTAGACGCCGCAGACAGGTTGTCTTTCTTAAGTTCAGTGTGTGTTCTAGTTCCGCCAATAATTTTCTTCTTTTCTCCTTTCTTCTTCTCTTGCTTAGGTGACAATTGAGCATTTACTTCTTCAACTGTAACTATTTCTTTTTCGAGTTTACACATAATCTTCTTTAGCTCTTCTTCAGATATGGGATCAATATCTGGCTCGACTACTTTCTTCGATGTATCGACTTTAACGTCAAGGCTCTCGTCTATTAGCTTCTTTAACTCATCTGTCAACTTTCCGGCCTCTTGTAATGGAGTCTTTACTTTGTGAACTATTTCTGTGAACTTCGTATCTATGTCTTTGGTAACGTCTAAAACCAAGCTCTTCTTTGGCACCGCGTCTTTCTCTTCGAAGCTTTCTAATTTCTCGACACCATCGTCGGGGATCGTTTCTGAGACTTTGACATCCCCTTCAGTTACGTCAGGAACGGCAGAAGATTCCGCCACGAAACTACTCTTTTCCCCATCACCTCTCGTCTCTTTCTCTGATATTGAATTATCTTCAATTTGCTTCTCTGTTTCATCTGTAGTTTCGTCTCCCGTTTCGGATGTTTTCATTACTTTCACAGCCTGCTTCGAGACCTTTACAAACTCAACTGCGCTTTCAACGGTACTTTCGACCTCGATCTCGCTCTGCACGTGATCTGATATTGAACTATCCCTAATTTGTTCTTCAACCTCAACAGGTGTTTCATCCATTGTTTCTGAAGTCTCTTTTAAAATTTCCACAGCCTTCTTTGATACTTTTGCAAATTCAACTGTGACGTCTATCATACTTTCTGTGTCATCCTCACTCTTCACTTGCTCCGATAATGAACTGCCTTCAGTCTGCTTCACCGTTTCCTCATAAGCTTCCTCCTGGGTTATTGATGTCACTTTCATCACTTCCATCGCCTTCTTTGAAACTTTAGAAAATTCAAAAACATCAGTTTCCGCAATATGGCTGGCCACTTCAACAGCTGACGCTTCACGCAGTTCTTTGATTTTGTCAGACATGTCTCTCACCGATTCGTATGCCTCTTTAGTATCCTCAAGACTTTCAACTAGCATCTCCTGAGTTTCCTTTATCTCCTCAGAGATCTCTTTGATAACTTCCGCCATGTCTTTGCTTATATCCGGACTCTCCTCGACCTCATCTGTCTTGACTTCAGACTCGTCAGACTTCAACTCATCGGCGATATGTTCACCGAGCGTCTCTTTAAACTCTACAATCGACTCCTTGATCTCTTCTCGAATCTCTTTGATCTCTTTGTACATCTCCTTCACCTCCTCTGACAAACTCTTGGCAATGTCAATGACGGAAGTTTCTTTAGTTTCTTTCGTTTCAACCGAATGCTCTTCGGTAGAGAGTCCTTCAAACTCGGCTGAAGATGATTCTTTTATGCCAGAGAAAGACGGCATCGTTCCGTCTTCTTGGCTCTCTGAATGAGTGTCGGTTGTGAAGTCTTTCGTTGTTTCTGAAACCTCTGATTTGTCATCCAGAAGAGATTTCAATTCAGTTGTGTCACGTGAGAGTGTCATAACGTCAGTGATAGATGATCCTCCATCCACGTCGTCTGTCAAATTTCTAGGTACACTCTCGCGCAAAGCTTTTGTTGTGTCGTCTGCACTCTCCATTTCATCCTTTCCAATCGACACATCATCTCTGACGGAATAGTCTTCTTGGTCACGTTCAGTGGTCAGCAATCCGACTCGTCTAGCAACCAACATTGACTCCTCAACACCTTCACTACTCCAGGTCTTGTCGCTCATCACTACCCTCTGTTCCTCTGCCTTGACAACCATCTCTTGGATCATGTCGTCCGTCACAATCTGCTTCTCAACTTCCTTGGAAATCCTCGCCAACGCTTTCAGCTCCATCCTCTCGTCCTCAAGATCCTCCTTGGAGGCCTCCTCCACAACTCTTGTCTCCAGTGAGACGTCCTTCTCTACTTCCAACACTGGAGACTCCCTCGCTGGGACAAATGTCATGATGCACTCCGGTTCAATCACTGGCAATTCTAACTGAGGTCCGCCAATCTCAAGGGTCCCCCGGGAAAGGTCGCGGATGGAATCGAAAGCATCAGTAAGAGTTCCCGAGGGTTCGTGCGTCGGGGAATGGCTGGAAGATCCCGAGGGAGTGACATGCCCTGACACATGAACTTCTTCCTTGTGGATGCGACCTTTAACTATGGCCGAAGTTTCAACTGATCCAGTGGCACTGTCATCGAACACTATCTGGCGCTCGATCTCCATTAGAATTCTTTGCAGCTCATCTTCATCGACCTCCTCGTCTTCCATTCTTACACTGTCTACTTCATCTGAACCCTCCCCAAACAACTGTTTCTCTTCCGTAATTACCACAACCTCTTCTGTAACAACATCCTCTACTTTATCGCTTTCAATCTTGACGGATTTAATGGCGACCATTACTTCTTCCTCCACTTCTGTTTCATCAAATGTCCTTTCTTTGACATGTTCACCAGCTCCACGAACGAAACTCTCGTCAATTGATTCTTTTCTACATTCAGACGTCACTGATTGAACACCAGATACATCAAATTCATCATCATCTACAACGCCCTCATCTCGTGTTAATCCCACGACAGATGTTTTCTCGGCAGACCTATAGTCCAATCCTGTTACTACTTTCGCAACATCCTGAACACTTTCACCTTTCACAAGATCTTCATGAGACGACGAAACATCAACTTCGTCATCATCATCATCGTCTCCTTCAAGTTCCACATACTCAATCGAATCTTCAGGAATTCTCAATTTCACTTTTGGAATTCTCTTTTTCTTCTCCGGAGTTTGGGGTTCAATTATTTCAATGACCCTCAGACCCTCAGTATCACCGACATCTTCCCCAAACACTGGTGATACAGGCGGCGTAACCCCAGGTTCTACTTGCGTAAAAGGCACTGCGTATGGTGTGTCGTCGTCCAATTCAAGAGTTAACTGAGATATCAACGACGCAACGGCTTCTGTGGTCGGCTCGGTTTCTAAACTCTCTTCCAATTTCTTAGCAATTACAGCGACGTGCTCTTCTGTCAACTCGTCGACGTGATCATCACTCTCCTCATGAACTACAGAGACAGCAGTGTCCAAGTGGGGAGAAACAAGTACGATGTCAGCTTCATGAAGATCGTGTTCACAAACAACAAGTGATTCAAGCTTTCCTATTATTTCGTCGTCAAAATCAGAAGAGGAAGATTTCTCCAACACACCAGAACCGTGCGGAGTTGAAGCATGTTTGGAAACAAGAACAACATCGTCAACTGCAATCTCCAAAATTATGGACTTTACATCTTCATCAGCTAGTTTCAGAGTCGACTTCTCCTCCGCATCAGAAGGCTCAGGTGTTACAAACTTTGCTACATCAGTTGTAGGCTCAGATGTAACAGACTTTGCTTCTTCAGCTGTAGGTTCAGGTGTTACAGAATTTACTTCATCAGCTGTAGGCTCAGGTGTTACAGACTTTACTTCATCAGCTGTGGGTACAGGTGTAACAGACTTTACTTCATCAGCTGTAGGCTCAGGTGTTACAGACTTTACTTCATCAGCTGTAGGCTCAGGTGTTACAGACTTGGCTTCATCAGCTGTAGGGTCAGGTGTTACAGACTGATCTTCATCAGCTGTGGGTCCAGGTGTTACAGACTTATCTTCATCAGCTGTGGGTCCAGGTGTTACAGACTTTGCTTCTTCAGCTGTAGGTTCAGGTGTTACAGAATTTACTTCGTCAGCTGTAGGCTCAGGTGTTACAGACTTTACTTCATCAGCAGTGGGTACAGGTGTAACAGACTTTACTTCAACAGCTGTAGGCTCAGGTGTTACAGACTTTAACTCATCAGCTGTAGGCTCAGGTGTTACAGACTTAACTTCATCAGCTGAAGGCTCAGGTGTTACAGACTTTACTTCATAAGCTGTAGCTTCAGGTGTTACAGACTTGGCTTCATCAGCTGTGGGTTCAGGTGTTACAGACTTTACTTCATCAGCTGTGGGTTCAGGTGTTACAGACTTGGCTCCATTAGCTGTGTGTTCAGGTGTTACAGACTTAACTTCATCAAAAGTGGGTTCAAGTGTTACAGACTTTACTTCATCAGCTGTGGGTTCAGGTGTTACAGACTTGGCTTCATCAGCTGTAGGCTCAGGTGTTACATATTTGGCTTCATCAGCTGTGGGTTCAGGTGTTACAGACTTTACTTCATCAACTGTGGGCTCAGGTGTTACAGACTTAACTTCATCAGCTGTAGGCTCAGGTGTTACAGACTTGGCTCCATCAGCTGTGGGTTCAGGTGTTACAGACTTGGCTTCATCAGTTGAAGGTTCAGGTGTAACAGACTTTACTTCATCAGCCGTGGGTTCAAGTGTTACAGACTTGGCTTCATCAGCCGTGGGATCAGGTGTTACAGACTTTACTTCATCAGCTGTAGGCTCAGGTGTTACAGACTTGGCTTCATTAGCTGTAGGCTCAGGCGTTACAGACTTTACTTCATCAGCTGTAGGCTCAGGAGTTACAAACTTTTCTTCATAAGCTGTGTGTTCAGATGTTACAGACTTAACTTCATCAAAAGTGGGTTCAGGTGTTACAGACTTTACTTCATCAGCTGTGGCTTCAGGTGTTACAGACTTTGCTTCATCAGCTGTAGGCTCAGGTGTTACAAACTTTTCTTCATAAACTGTGTGTTCAGATGTTACAGACTTAACTTCATCAAAAGTGGGTTCAGGTGTTACAGACTTTACTTCATCAGCTGTGGCTTCAGGTGTTACAGACTTTGCTTCATCAGCTGTAGGCTCAGGTGTTACAGACTTGGCTTCATCAACTGTAGTATCTGGTCTTACAGACTTTACTTCATCAACTGTGGGTTCAGGTGTTACAGACTTGGCTTCATCAGCTGAAGGTTTAGGTGTTACAGACTTTACTTCATCAACTGTGGGTTCAGGTGTTACAGACTTAACTTCATCAGCTGAAGGCTCAGGTGTTACAGACTTTACTTCATCAACTGTAGTATCTGGTCTTAAAGACTTTACTTCATCAACTGTGGGTTCAGGTGTTACAGACTTGGCTTCATCAGCTGTAGGCTCAGGTGTTACAGACTTTACTTCATCAACTGTGGGTTCAGGTGTTACAGACTTGGCTTCATCAGCTGTAGGCTCAGGTGTTACAGACTTAGCTTCATCAGCTGTGGGTTCATGTGTTACAGACTTTACTTCATCAACTGTAGGCTCAGGTGTTACAGACTTTACTTCATCAGCTGAAGGTTCAGGTGTTACAGATTTTACTTCATCAACTGTGGGCTCAGGTGTTACAGACTTGACTTCATCAGCTGTAGGTTCAAGTGTTACAGACTTGGCTCCATCAGCTGTGGGTTCAGGTGTTACAGACTTAACTTCATCAGCTTTAGGTTCAGGTGTTACAGACTTGGCTTCATCAGCTGTAGGTTCAGGTGTATCAGACTTTACTTCATCAGCTGTAGGTTCAGGTGTTACAGACTTGGCTTCATCAGCTGTAGGTTCAGGTGTAACAGACTTTACTTCATCAACTGTGGGTTCAGGTGTTACAGACTTTACTTCATCAGCTGTAGGCTCAGGTGTTATAGACTTGGCTTCATCAGCTGTAGGCTCAGGTGTTATAGACTTGGCTTCATCAGCTGTAGGTTCAGGTGTAACAGACTTTACTTCATCAACTGTGGGTTCAGGTGTTACAGACTTTACTTCATCAGCTGTAGGCTCAGGTGTTACAGACTTGGCTTCATCAGCTGTAGGTTCAGGTGTAACAGACTTTACTTCATCAACTGTGGGTTCAGGTGTAACAGACTTTACTTCATCAGCTGTGGGCTCAGGTGTTACAGACTTAGCTTCATCAGCTGTAGGTTCAGGTGTAATAGACTTTACTTCATCAGCTGTAGGCTCAGGTGTTACAGACTTTACTTCATTAACTGTAGTATCTGGTCTTACAGACTTTACTTCATCAGCTGTGGTTTCAGGTGTTACAGACTTTACTTCATCAGCTGTGGGCTCAGGTGTTACAGACTTAGCTTCATCAGCTGTGGGCTCAGGTGTTACAGACTTTACTTCATTAACTGTAGTATCTGGTCTTACAGACTTTACTTCATCAGCTGTGGTTTCAGGTGTTACAGACTTTACTTCATCAGCTGTGGGTTCAGGTGTTACAGACTTTACTTCATCAGCTGTAGGCTCAGGTGTTATAGACTTGGCTTCATCAGCTCTGGGTTCAGGTGTTACAAACTTCGCATTATCAGCTGTGGGTTCAGGTGTTACAGACTTTACTTCATCAGCTGTAGGCTCAGGTGTTACAGACTTTACTTCATCAACTGTAGTATCTGGTCTTACAGACTTTACTTCATCAGCTGTGGGTTCAGGTGTTACAGACTTTACTTCATCAGCTGTAGGCTCAGGTGTTACAGACTTGGCTTCATCAGCTGTATGTTCAGGTGTTACAGACTTTACTTCATCAGCTGTGGGTTCAAGTGTTACAGACTTGGCTTCATAAGCTGTGGGTTTAGGTGTTACAGACTTAACTTCATCAGCTGTAGGCTCAGGTGTTACAGACTTAGCTTCATCAGCTGTAGGCTCAGGTGTTACAGACTTTACTTCATCAACTGTGGGTTCAGGTGTTACAGACTTTACTTCATCAGCTGTGGGTTCAGGTGTTACAGACTTGGCTTCATTAGCTGTGGGTTCAGGTGTTACAGACTTTATTTCATCAGCTGGGGCTTCAAGTGTTACAGACTTGGCTTCATCAGCTGTAGGCTCAGGTGTTACAGACTTGGCTTCATCAGCTGTGGGTTCAGGTGTTACAGACTTTACTTCATCAACTGTAGGCTCAGGTGTTACAGACTTTACTTCATCACCTGAAGGTTCAGGTGTTACAGATTTTACTTCATCAACTGTGGGCTCAGGTGTTACAGACTTGACTTCATCAGCTGTAGGCTCAGGTGTTACAGACTTGGCTTCATCAGTTGTAGGTTCAGGTGTTACAGACTTTACTTCATCAACTGTGGGTTCAGGTGTTACAGACTTGGCTTCATCAGCTGTAGGTTCAGGTGTTACAGACTTAACTTCATCAGCTATTGGTTCAGGTGTTACAGACTTGGCTTCATCAGCTAGAGGTTTAGGTGTTACAGACTTGGCTTCATCAGCTGTGGGCTCAGGTGTTACAGACTTAGCATCATCAGCTGTTGGTTCAGGTGTAACAGACTTTACTTCATCAACGGTGGGTTCAGGTGTTACAGACTTTACTTCATCAGTTGTGGGTTCAGGTGTTACAGACTTGGCTTCATCAGCTGTGGGTTCAGGTGTTACAGACTTTACTTCATCAGCTGTAGGTTCAGGTGTTACAGACTTGGCTTCATCAGCTGTGGGTTCAGGTGTTACAGACTTTACTTCATCAGCTGTGGGTTTAAGTGTTACAGACTTCGCTTCATCAGCTGTGGATTCAGGTGTTACAGACTTAACTTCACCAGCTGTAGGCTCAGGTGTTACAGACTTGGCTTCATCAGCTGTAGGCTCAGGTGTTACAGACTCTACTTCATCAACTGTGGGTTTAGGTGTTACAGACTTTACTTCATCAGCTGTGGGTTCAGGTGTTACAGACTTGGCTTCATCAGCTGTAGGCTCAGGTGTTACAGACTTGGCTTCATCAGCTGTGGGTTTAGGTGTTACGGACTTTACTTCATCAACTGTAGGCTCAGGTGTTACAGACTTTAATACATCAGCTGTGGGTTCAGGTGTTACAGACTTTACTTCATCAGCTGTAGGCTCAGGTGTTACAGACTTGGCTCCATCAGCTGTAGGCTCAGGTGTTACAGACTTGGCTTCATCAGCTGTGGGTTTAGGTGTTACAGACTTAACTTCAACAACTGTAGGCTCAGGTGTTACAGACTTTACTTCATTAGCTGTGGGTTCAGGTGTTACAAACTTTACTTCATCAGCCGTGTGTTCAGGTGTTAAAGACTTAACTGCATCAACTGTGGGTTCAGGTGTTATAGACTTTACTTCTTCAGCTGTGGGTTCAGGTTTTACAGACTTGGCTTCATCAGCTGTAGGCTCAGGTGTTACAGACTTGGCTCCATCAGCTGTGGGTTCAGGAGTTACAGACTTTACTTCATCAACTGTGGGTTCAGGTGTTACAGACTTGGCTTCATTAGCTGTAGATTCATGTTTTACAGACTTGGCTTCATCAGCGGTAGGCTCAGGTGTTACAGACTTGGCTTCTTCAGCTGTAGGCTCAGGTGTTACAGACTTTACTTCATCAGCTTTAGGCTCAGATGTTACAGCCATTACTTTATCAGCTATAGGCTCAGGTGTTACCGACTTTACTTCATCAGCTGTAGGTTCAGGGGTTACAGACTTGGCTTCATCAGTTGTGGGTTCAGGTGTTACAGACTTTACTTCATCAGCTGTGGGTTCAGGCGTTACAGACTTGGCTTCATCAGCTGTGGGCTCAGGTGTTACAGACTTGGCTTCATCAGCTGTAGGTTCAGGTGTTACAGACTTTACTTCATCAACTGTGTGTTCAGGTGTTACAGACTTAACTTCACCAGCTGTAGGCTCAGGTGTTACAGACTTGGCTTCATCAGCTGTAGGCTCAGGTGTTACAGAATCTACTTCATCAACTGTGGGTTCAGGTGTTACAGACTTTACTTCATCAACTGTGTGTTCAGGTGTTACAGACTTGGCTCCATCAGCTGTAGGTTCAGGTGTTACAGACTTGGCTTCATCAGCTGTAGGCTCAGGTGTTACAGACTTGGCTTCATCAGCTGTGGGTTTAGGTGTTACAGACTTGGCTTCATCAGCTGTAGGTTCAGGTGTTACAGACTTTACTTCATCAACTGTGGGTTCAGGTGTTACAGACTTGGCTTCATTAGCTGTAGATTCATGTTTTACAGACTTGGCTTCATCAGCTGTGGGTTCAGGTGTTACAGACTTGGCTTCATCAGCTGTAGGCTCAGGTGTTACAGACTTGGCTTCATCAGCTGTAGGCTCAGGTGTTACAGACTTGGCTTCATCAGCTGTGGGTTCAGGTGTTACAGACTTTACTTCATCAACTGTAGGCTCAGGTGTTACAGACTTTACTTCATCAGCTGTGGGTTCAGGTGTTACAGACTTTACTTCATCAGCTGTAGGCTCAGGTGTTACAGATTTTACTTCATCAACTGTGGGTTCAGGTGTTACAGACTTTACTTCATCAGCTGTAGGTTCAGGTGTTACAGATTTTACTTCATCAACTGTGGGTTCAGGTGTTACAGACTTGGCTTCATCAGCTGTAGATTCATGTTTTACAGACTTGGCTTCATCAGCTGTGGGTTCAGGTGTTACAGACTTGGCTTCATTAGCTGTGGGTTCAGGTGTTACAGACTTGGCTTCATCAGCTGTAGGTTCAGGTGTTACAGACTTTACTTCATCAACTGTGGGTTCAGGTGTTACAGACTTGGCTTCATTAGCTGTAGATTCATGTTTTACAGACTTGGCTTCATCAGCTGTGGGTTCAGGTATTACAGATTTTACTTCATCAGCTGTGGGTTTAGGTGTTACAGACTTGGCTTCATCAGCTGTAGGCTCAGGTGTTACAGACTTGGCTTCATCAGCTGTAGGCTCAGGTGTTACAGACTTTACTTCATCAGCTTTAGGCTCAGATGTTACAGCCTTTACTTCATCAGCTATAGGCTCAGGTGTTACCGACTTTACTTCATCAGCTGTAGGTTCAGGGGTTACAGACTTGGCTTCATCAGTTGTGGGTTCAGGTGTTACAGACTTTACTTCATCAGCTGTGGGTTCAGGCGTTACAGACTTGGCTTCATCAGCTGTGGGCTCAGGTGTTACAGACTTGGCTTCATCAGCTGTAGGCTCAAGTGTTACAGACTCTACCTTATCAACTGTGGGTTCAGGTGTTACAGACTTTACTTCATCAGCTGTGGGTTCAGGTGTTACAGACTTGGCTTCATCAGCTGTAGGCTCAGGTGTTACAGACTTGGCTTCATCAGCTGTGGGTTTAGGTGTTACAGACTTGGCTTCATCAGCTGTAGGTTCAGGTGTTACAGACTTTACTTCATCAACTGTGGGTTCAGGTGTTACAGACTTGGCTTCATTAGCTGTAGATTCATGTTTTACAGACTTGGCTTTATCAGCTGTGGGTTCAGGTGTTACAGACTTGGCTTCATCAGCTGTGGGTTCAGGTATTACAGACTTTACTTCATCAGCTGTAGGCTCAGGTGTTACAGACTTGGCTTCATCAGCTGTAGGCTCAGGTGTTACAGACTTTACTTCATCAGCTTTAGGCTTAGATGTTACAGCCTTTACTTCATCAGCTATAGGCTCAGGTGTTACAGACTTTACTTCATCAGCTGTAGGTTCAGGGGTTACAGACTTGGCTTCATCAGTTGTGGGTTCAGGTGTTACAGACTTTACTTCATCAGCTGTGGGTTCAGGCGTTACAGACTTGGCTTCATCAGCTGTGGGCTCAGTTGTTACAGACTTGGCTTCATCAGCTGTAGGTTCAGGTGTTACAGACTTTACTTCATCAACTGTGTGTTCAGGTGTTACAGACTTAGGTTCATCAGCTGTAGGCTCAGGTGTTACAGACTTGGCTTCATCATCTGTGGGTTCAGGTGTTATAGACTTAACTTCATCAGCTGTAGGCTCAGGTGTTAAAGACTTTACTTCATCAACTGTGGGTTCAGGTGTTAAAGACTTTACTTCATCAACTGTGGGTTCAGGTGTTACAGACTTTACTTCATTAACTGTGGGTTCAGGTGTTAAAGACTTTACTTCATCAACTGTGGGTTCAGGTGTTACAGACTTGGCTTCATCATCTGTGGGTTCAGGTTTTACAGACTTTGCTTCATCAGCTGTAGGCTCAGATGTTACAGACTCGGCTTCATCAGCTGTGGGTTCAGGTGTTACAGACTTGGCTTCATCAGCTTTAGGCTCAGGTGTTACAGACTTTACTTCATCAACTGTAGTATCTGGTGTTACAGTCTTTACTTTATCAACTGTGGGTTCATGTGTTACAGACTTAACTTCTTCAGCTGAAAGCTCAAGTGTTACAGAGTTTACTTCATCAACTATAGGCTCAAGTGTTACAGACTTTAGTTCATCTGCTGTAGGTTCAGGTGTTACAGACTTTACTTCATCAACTGTTTGTTCAGGTGTTACAAATTTTGCTTCTTCTTCTGAATCATGATCATGTGTTTCTATATCATCACCTATAGTTATTATTTCTTCAACTGCATTAGTTGGTTCCTCCAATTTAGTTAGAGTTTCCGTAAAATTCTTGGCTGCAACAGATCTAGCTTCTTCTGTGGGTTCAGTTGTAGTCTCGTTAATGTCCTCATCATCTGCCTCATGCTCCAGGGTATCAATAGATATTGGCAAATTCATTGCTTCGACGACTGGTTGATCGTCTTGAGATTCAAAGGTTGATACATCAGTACCTTCAAAATCATTATCCCTTTTTTCAGCCAAAGTAGTAGTATTTTGCATTAAGCAAGTATCCTTAGTTTTAACAATATCGCCCGCTATATCAGCTTTAATTATTGTCACATCCTTAGCTACAACAACTTCTTCAACTACTTCGACCTCTTTTCTAGTCAGTTGTTTAGCTTCTTCTACAGAAGGCTCAAGTATTACAGCATTAACCTCTTCTACAGTTGGCTCAGATGTTACAACCTTCACTTCATTTACTGTTGGTTCAGGTGTCACAACCTTGTTTTCATCAACAGTTGGCTCAGGTGTTACTGATTTCATTTCTTCAACAGTTGGCTCAGGTGCTCCAGCCTTGACTTCATCAACAGTTGGCTCAGGTGTAACTGATTTGATTTCTTCAACAGTTGGCTCAGGAGTATCAGCCTTGATTTCAGCAACAGTTGGCACAGGGGTTACTGATTTGATTTCTACAACAGTTGGCTCAGGTGTTACTGCCTTGACCTCTTCTACAGTTGGCTCAGGTGTTACAGCCTTTTTTTCTTCAACAGTTGGCTCAGGTGTTTCTGATTCGATTTCTTCAACAGTTGGCTCATGTGTAACTGATTTGACTTCTTCAACAGTTGACTCAGGAGTTACAGCCCTGATTTCTGCAACAGTTGGCTCAGGTGTTACTGATTTCATTACTTCAACAATTGGCTCAGGTGTAACAACCTTGCCTTCATCAACAGTTAGCTCAGGTGTTACAGATTTTATTTCTTTAACAGTTGGCTCAGGTGTTACTGCCTCGACTTCTTCAACAGTTAGCTCAGGTGTTACAGATTTCATTACGTCAACAGTTGGCTTAGGTGTGACGGCCATGACCGATTCAACAGTTGGCTCAGTTGTTACAACCTTGCCTTCATCAACAGATGGCTCAGGTGTTACTGATTTCATTTCTTCAAAAGTTGGCTCAGGTGTTACAGATTTCATTACTTTAACAGTTGGCTCAGGTGTTACTGATTTGATTTCTCCAACAGTTGGCTCAGGTGTAACAGCCTTGACCTTTTCAACAGTTGGCTCAGGTGTAACAACCTTGATTACATCAACAGTTGGCTCAGGTGTAACTGTTTCGATTTCTTCAACAGTTGGCTCAGGTGTAACAACCTTGATTACATCAACAGTTGGCTCAGATGTAACTGTTTTGATCTCTTCTACAGTTTGCTCAGGTGTTAAAGCCTTTACCTCTTCTACAATTGGCTCAGGTGTTACAGCCGTGACCTTATCAACAGTTGGCTCATGAGTAACAACCTTGATTATATCAACAGTTGGCTCAGGTGTAACTGTTTTGATTTCTTCTACAGTTGGCTCAGGTGTTACAGCCTTGACCTTATCAACAGTTGGCTCAGGTGTAACAACCTTGATTACATCAACAGTTGGCTCAGGTGTAACTGTTTTGATTTCATCAACAGTTGGCTCAGGTGTTACAGCTTTGACCTCTTCAACAGCTGGCTCAGGTGTTACTGATTTCATTTCTTCAACAGTTGGCTCAGGTGTTAAAGATTTCATTTCTTTAACAGTTGGCTCAGGTGTAACTGCCTTGACATTTTCTACAGTTGGCTCAGGTGTTTCAGCCTTGGTCTTTTCAACAGTTGGCTCAGGTGTAACAATCTTGATTTCATCAACAGTTGGCTCAGGTGTTACTGATTTGATTTCTTCAACAGTTGGCTCAGGTGTTACAAACTTTACCTCTTCTACAGTTGGCTCAGGCGTTACTGATTTAATTTCTTTAACAGTTGGCTCAGGTGTTAAAACCTTGTCATCATCAACAGTTGGCTCAGGTGTTACAGCCTTGATTTCTTCAACAGTTGGCTCAGATGTTACAACCTTGCCTTCATCAACAGTTGGCTCAGGTGTTACTGATTTCATTTCTTCAACAGTTGGCTCAGGTTTTTTAGATTTCATTACTTCAACAATTGGCTCAGGTGTCACTGATATCATTTCTTCAACAGTTGGCTCTGGTGTTACAGCCTTGACTTCACGGACAGTTGGCTCAGGTGTAACAGATTTTATTTCTTCAACAGTTGTCTCAGGTGTTACTGCCTTGACCTCTTCTACAGTTAACTCAGGTGCTTCAGTCTTTACCTCTTCTACAGTTGGCTCAGGTATTACAGCCTTGATCTTATCAACAGTTGGCTCAGGTGTTACAACCTTGATTTCATCAACTGTTAGCTCAGGTGTTACTGATTTGATTTCTTTAACAGTTGGCTCAGGTGTTACCGCCTTGGCCTCTTCTACAGTTGGCTCAGGTGTTACTGATTTCGTTACTTCAACAATTGGCTCAGGTGAAACAACCATGCCTTCATCAACAGTTGTCTCAGGTGTTACAGATTTCATAACTTTAACAGTTGGCCCAGGTGTTACTGCCTTGACTTCTTCAACAGTTGGCTCAGGTGTCACAACCTTGCCTTCATCAAATGTTGGCTCAGGAATTACTGATTTCATTTCTTCAACAGTTAGCTCAGGTGTTATAGATTTCATCACTTCAACAGTTGGCTTAGGTGTGACAGCCATGACCTCTTCAACAGTTGGCTCAGGTGTTACAACCTTGCCTTCATCTACAGTTGGCTCAGGTGTTACAGATTTCATTACTTTAATAGTTGGCTTAGGAGTGACAGCCATGACCTCTTCAACAGTTGGCTCAGGTGTTACAACCTTGCTTTCATCAACAGTTGGCTCAGGTGTTACTGATTTTATTTCTTCAACAGTTGGCTCAGGTGTCACAACCTTGCCTTCATCAAATGTTGGCTCAGGTGTTAATGATTTTATTTCTTCAACAGTTGGCTCAGGTGTTACAGATTTCATTACTTCAACAGTTGGCTTAGGTGTGACGGCCATGACCGCTTCAACAGTTGGTTCAGTTGATACAACCTTGCCTTCTTCAACAGTTGGCTCAGGTGTTACTGATTTCATTTCTTCAAAAGTTGGCTCAGGTGTTACAGATTTCATTACTTCAACAGTTGGCTCAGGCGTTACAGTCTTGACCTTTTCAACAGTTGGCTCAGGTGTTACAACCTTGATTACATCAACAGTTGGCTCAGGTGTAAGTGTTTTGATTTCATCAATAGTTGGCTCAGGTGTTACAGCCTTGATCTCTTCTACAGTTGGCTCAGGTGTTACAGCTTTGACCTCTTCAACAGTTGGCTCAGGTGTTACTGATTTGATTTCTCCAACAGTTGGCTTAGGTGCTACAGCCTTGACCTTGTCAACAGTTGGCTCAGGTGTTACAACCTTGATTACATCAACAGTTGGCTCAGGTGTTACTGTTTTGATTTCATCAACAGTTGGCTCAGGTGTTACAGCCTTGCCTTCATCAACAGTTGGCTCAGGTGTTACTGATTTTATTTCTTCAACAGTTGGCTCAGGTGTTACAGATTTCATTACTTCAACAGTTGGCTTAGGTGTGACGGCCATGACCGCTTCAACAGTTGGTTCAGTTGATACAACCTTGCCTTCTTCAACAGTTGGCTCAGGTGTTACTGATTTCATTTCTTCAAAAGTTGGCTCAGGTGTTACAGATTTCATTACTTCAACAGTTGGCTCAGGCGTTACAGTCTTGACCTTTTCAACAGTTGGCTCAGGTGTTACAACCTTGATTACATCAACAGTTGGCTCAGGTGTAAGTGTTTTGATTTTATCAATAGTTGGCTCAGGTGTTACAGCCTTCATCTCTTCTACAGTTGGCTCAGGTGTTACAGCTTTGACCTCTTCAACAGTTGGCTCAGGTGTTACTGATTTGATTTCTCCAACAGTTGGCTTAGGTGTTACAGCCTTGGCCTTTTCAACAGTTGGCTCAGGTGTTACAACCTTGATTACCTCAACAGTTGGCTCAGGTGTTACTGTTTTGATTTCATCAACAGTTGGCTCAGGTGTTACAGCCTTGCCTTCATCAACAGTTGGCTCAGGTGTTACTGATTTTATTTCTTCAACAGTTGGCTCAGGTGTCACAACCTTGCTTTCATCAAATGTTGGCTCAGGTGATACTGATTTCATTTCTTTAACAGTTGGCTCAGGTGTTACAGATTTCATTACTTTAAGAGTTAACTTAGGTGTGACGGCCATGACCACTTCAACAGTTGGCTCAGTTGATACAATATTGCCTTCATCAACAGTTGTCTCAGGTGCTACTGATTTTATTTCTTCAACAGTTGGCTCAGGTGTCACAACCTTGCCTTCATCAAATGTTGGCTCAGGTGTTACTGATTTCATTTCTTCAACAGTTGGCTCAGTTGTTACAGATTTCATTACTTCAACAGTTGGCTTAGGTGTGACGGCCATGACCGCTTCAACAGTTGGCTCAGTTGATACAACCTTGCCTTCATCAACAGTTGGCTCAGGTGTTACTGATTTCATTTCTTCAAAAGTTGGCTCAGGTGTAACAGATTTCATTACTTCAACAGTTGGCTCAGGTGTTACAGCCTTGACCTTTTCAACAGTTGGCTCAGGTGTTACTGATTTGATTTCTCCAACAGTTGGCTCAGGTGTTACAGCCTTGACCTTTCCAACAGTTGGCTCAGGTGTAACAACCTTGATTACATCAACAGTTGGCTCAGGTGTAACTGTTTTGATTTCATCAAAAGTTGGCTCAGGTGTTACAGATTTCATTTCTTCAACAGTTGGCTCAGGTGTAACTGTTTTGATTTCATCAACAGTTGGCTCATGTGTTACAGCCTTGCCTTCATCAACAGTTGGCTCAGGTGTTACTGATTTTATTTCTTTAACAGTTGGCTCAGCTGTCACAACCTTGCCTTCATCAAATGTTGGCTCAGGTGTTACTGATTTCATTTCTTCAACAGTTGGCTCAGGTGTTACAAATTTCATTACTTCAACAGTTGGCTTAGGTGTGACGGCCATGACCGCTTCAACAGTTGGCTCAGTTGATACAACCTTGCCTTCATCAACAGTTGGCTCAGGTGTTACTGATTTTATTTCTTTAACAGTTTGCTCAGGTGTCACAACCTTGCCTTCATCAAATGTGGGCTCAGGTGTTACTGATTTCATTTCTTCAACAGTTGGCTCAGGTGTAAATGTTTTGATTTCATCAACAGTTGGCTCATGTGTTACAGCCTTGCTTTCATCAACAGTTGGCTCAGGTGTTACTGATTTTATTTCTTTAACAGTTGGCTCAGGTGTCACAACCTTGCCTTCATCAAATGTTGGCTCAGGTGTTACTGATTTCATTTCTTCAACAGTTGGCTCAGGTGTTACAGATTTCATTACTTCAACAGTTGGCTTAGGTGTGACGGCCATGACCGCTTCAACAGTTGGCTCAGTTGATACAACCTTGCCTTCATCAACAGTTGGCTCAGGTGTTACTGATTTTATTTCTTCAACAGTTGGCTCTGGTGTTAACGATTTTATTTCTGTAACAGTTGGCTTAGGTGTTACAGCCTCAACCTCTTCTAAAGTTAGCTCAGATGTTACAGCCTTGATTTCTACAACAGTTGGCTCAGGTATTTCAACCTTGCCTTCATCAACAGTTGGCTCAAATGTTACTGATTTCATTACTTCAACAGTTGGCTCAGGTGTTACTGCCTTGACCTCTTCAACAGTTGGCTCAGGTGTTACAACCTTGCCTTCATCAACAGTTGGCTCTGGTGTTACTGATTTCATTTCTTCAACAGTTGGCTCAGGTGTTACAACCTTGCCTTCATCAACAGTTGGCTCAGGTGTTACTGATTTCATTATTTTAACAGTTGGCTCAGGTGTTACTGCCTTGACTTCTTCAACAGTTGGCTCAGGTGTTACAGATTTCATTACTTCACTATTTGGCTCAGGTGTTATTGCCTTGACTTCATGAACAGTTGGCTCAGGTGTAACTGATTTGATTTCTTCAACAGTTGGCTCAGGATTTACAGCCTTGATTTCTACAATAATCGGCTCAGGTGGTACAGCTTTGATCTCTTCTACAGTCGGCTCCGGTGTTACTGATTTAATTTCTTCAACAGTTGGCTCAGGTGATTCAGCCATGACCTGTTCTACAGTTGGCTCAGGTGTAACAGCCTTGATTTCTTCTACAGTTGACTCAGGTGTTATAGCCTTGACTGCTTCTACAGTTGGCTCAGGTGAACCTGATTTGACTTCGTCTACAGTTGGCTCAGGTGTTAGGGATTTGATTTTTTCTACAGTTGATTCAGTTGTAACTGATTTGACTTCTTCTACAGTTGGCTCAGGTGTAACAACCTTGATTTCATCCACTGTTGGTTCAGGTGTAACTGATTTGATTTCTTCAACAGGTCGCTCATGTGTTACTGCCTTGACTTCTTCTACTGTTTGTTCAGGTGTAACAACCTTGATTTCGTCTACAGTTGATTTCGGTGTTACTGATTTGATTTCTTCTACAGTTGGCTCTGGTGTAACTGATTTGATTTCTTCTACAGTCGGCTCAGGTGTAACTGATTTCATTTTTTCTGCAGTTGGCTCAGGTCTAACCGATTTAATTTCTTCTACAGTTGGTCCAGGTCTATCAGCTTTCACTTTATCTTCTGTAGGCTCAGGTGTTACCGATTTGATTTCTTCTTCAGTTGGCTCTGGTGTGACTGTTATGACTTCTTCTACAGTTGTTTCAGGTGTTACAGCCTTGACCTCTTCTACAGTTGGCTCTGGTGTAACTGATTTGATTTCTTTTACAGTTGGCTCAGGTGTAACTGATTTCATTTTTTCTGCAGTTGGCTCAGGTGTAACCGATTTAATTTCTTCTACAGTTGGTCCAGGTCTATCAGCTTTCACTTTATCTACTGTAGGCTCAGGTGTTACCGATTTGATTTCTTCTTCAGTTGGCTCTGGTGTGACTGTTATGACTTCTTTTACAGTTGTTTCAGGTGTTACAGCCATGACCTCTTCTACAGTTGATTCAGTTGTAACTGATTTGAATTCTTCTACAGTTGGCTCAGGTGAAACTGATTTCATTTTTTCTGCAGTTGGCCCAGGTGTAACCGATTTGATTTCTTCTACAGTTGGGTCAGGTGTATAAACTTTCACTTTATCTACAGTTGGCTCAGGTGTAACCGATTTGACTTCTTCTACAGTTGGCTCAGTTGTTACAGCCGTGACTTCTTCTACAGTTGGCTCAGGTGTTACAGCCTTGACTTCTTCTACAGTTTGCTCAGTTGTTACAGCCGTGACTTCTTCTACTGTCTGCTCGGGAGTTACGTACTTGACTTCTTTTCTTTCGTCTAGCAAGTTATATTTCACATCTTTAATCTCTTCTTCTATATTTTCACTCTCTTTTTCTTCTTCAACATCTTCAATGCCTTCATCTTCTGAAACATAATCATTCTCTTGAATAAATTCTTTCTCATCAAAACTTCTGTCTTCTACTTTAGTCTCTTCCATTTTCGACCCTTCTATGACATCTTTGTCAAGTAATTTCTTGTCTTCATCACTAACTCCCTCTTGTTGCCGATCGTCAACGACTTCCTCGCATATCGGCATCATCTCCGCCAGTCCCGTAAATTCCCGGGACGCTGACAAGGGAATGATCGACTCATGACCCTCCGGCGTCGGCGTCAGATCCGGTTTCAGCTCCCTGACCTCGGCCTTGATCATTCGCGTCACCTCCTGTACTTCGCTGATTAAGTCGTTCATTTCAGTCTCGGTGACGTATTTCTTAGTTTCGAAAACAAGCTGAGCCTTGCGGGATTTGTTGAGGAAGGGTTCTCTGGAAGGTGGGTGATGCGATGACGAATCAGTTTTTACGTGGTCTTCGGATTCGCCACTTAGCCGTGTTTTGCCGATTGCGATTTGTTGGGAGAATTCACTGGCGATGTCCGTTGGTCGTTGATGAACAGTTGACTCATGTGAAATTTCATCTTCGGCAGAAATTGTGTCCACGGTCGCGGAAATATACAGATGAGGTTCATACACTGTTGATGCTACAGCATCTTTCTCATCTTCAACTTCAGGTTCCTCTTCTTCAGTTTCAATTGTTGTAACATCCTTATCTTCAACAGTAGGCACCTCAAATTCAGCTTCTGTAGTTATTACTTTCGTGACTTTAACAATGGAATCAGTTACCGAAACTATCTCATCTTCATCTTCTTGTAACTCCTTTTCAGTTTCAATTGTTGTTATATCCTTAGCTTCACCAGTAGGCACCTCTACTTCAGCCTCTGTAGTTATTACTTTCGTGACTTTAACAATAGACTCCGTTACCGTTGCATTCTCATCTTCAACTTCAGGTTCCTCTTCTTCACTTTCGATTGTTGTAACATCCTTAGCTTCAACAGTGTGTTCCACACCTTCGACCTCTGTAGTTGTTACTTTCGTGACTCTAACAATGGACTCAGTTACCGTTGCTTTCTCATATTCAACTTCAGGTTCCTCTTCTTCAGTTTCAATTGTTGTTACATCCTTAGCATCAACAGTTTGCTCCACTACTATAGCTTCTGTAGTTGTTACTTTCGTGACTTTAACAATGGACTCAGTTACCGAAACTATCTCATCTTCATCTTCTTGTAACTCCTTTTCAGGTTCAATTGTTGTTATATCCTTAGCTTCACCAGTAGGCACCTCTACTTCAGCCTCTGTAGTTGTTACTTTCGTGACTTTAACAATGGACTCAGATACCGTTGCTTTCTCATCTTCAACTTCAGATTCCTCTTCTTCAGTTTCAATTGTTGTTACATCCTTAGCTTCAACAGTTGGCACCTCTACTTCAGCCTCTATAGTTGTTACTTTCGTGACTTTAACAATAGACTCCGTTACCGTTGCATTC
Organism: Leuctra nigra; assembly: GCA_934045905.1. NCBI lineage: Eukaryota > Metazoa > Arthropoda > Insecta > Plecoptera > Leuctridae > Leuctra > Leuctra nigra. The sequence goes on from OW203771.1 coordinate 25,272,610, forward strand.
TCATCTTCAACTTCTGGTTCCTCTTCTTCAGTTTCAATTGTTGTTACATCCTTAGCTTCAACAGTTTCCTCCTCTTCTAAAGCCTCTGTAGTTATTACTTTCGTGACTTTAACAATGGACTCAGTAACCGTTGCTTTCTCATCTTCAACTTCTGGTTCCTCTTCTTCAGACACAATTGTTGTTACATCCTTAGCTTCAACAGTTGGCACCTCTACTTCAGCCTCTATAGTTGTTACTTTCGTGACTTTAACAATAGAATCCGTTACCGTTGCATTCTCATCTTCAACTTCTGGTTCCTCTTCTTCAGTTTCAATTGTTGTTACATCCTTAGCTTCAACAGTTTCCTCCTCTTCTAAAGCCTCTGTAGTTGTTACTTTCGTGACTTTAACAATGGACTCAGTTACCGTTGCTTTCTCATCTTCAACTTCAGGTTCCTCATCTTCAGTTTTAATTGTTGTAACATCCTGAGCTTCAACAGTTGGCACCTCTACTTCAGCCTCTATAGTTGATACTTTCGTGACTTTAACAATGGACTCAGTTACCGTTGCTTTCTCATCTTCAACTTCTGGTTCCTCTTCTTCAGTTTCAATTGTTGTTACATCCTTAGCTTCAACAGTTGGCACCTCTAATTCAGCCTCTATAGTTGTTACTTTCGTGACTTTAACAATAGACTCCGTTACCGTTGCATTCTCATCTTCAACTTCTGGTTCCTCTTCTTCAGTTTCAATTGTTGTTACATCCTTAGCTTCAACAGTTTCCTCCTCTTCTAAAGCCTCTGTAGTTATTACTTTCGTGACTTTAACAATGGACTCAGTAACCGTTGCTTTCTCATCTTCAACTTCTGGTTCCTCTTCTTCAGACACAATTGTTGTTACATCCTTAGCTTCAACAGTTGGCACCTCTACTTCAGCCTCTATAGTTGTTACTTTCGTGACTTTAACAATAGAATCCGTTACCGTTGCATTCTCATCTTCAACTTCTGGTTCCTCTTCTTCAGTTTCAATTGTTGTTACATCCTTAGCTTCAACAGTTTCCTCCTCTTCTAAAGCCTCTGTAGTTGTTACTTTCGTGACTTTAACAATGGACTCAGTTACCGTTGCTTTCTCATCTTCAACTTCAGGTTCCTCATCTTCAGTTTTAATTGTTGTAACATCCTGAGCTTCAACAGTTGGCACCTCTACTTCAGCCTCTATAGTTGATACTTTCGTGACTTTAACAATGGACTCAGTTACCGTTGCTTTCTCATCTTCAACTTCTGGTTCCTCTTCTTCAGTTTCAATTGTTGTTACATCCTTAGCTTCAACAGTTGGCACCTCTACTTCAGCCTCTATAGTTGTTACTTTCGTGACTTTAACAATGGACTCAGTTACCGTTGCTTTCTCATCTTCAACTTCAGGTTCCTCTTCTTCAGTTTCAATTGTTGTTACATCCTTAGCTTCAACAGTTGGCACCTCTACTTCAGCCTCTATAGTTGTTACTTTCGTGACTTTAACAATAGACACAGTTACCGTTGCTTTCTCATCTTCAACTTCAGGTTCCTCTTCTTCAGTTTCAATTGTTGTTACATCCTTAGCTTCAACAGTTGGCACCTCTACTTCAGCCTCTATAGTTGTTACTTTCGTGACTTTAACAATGGACTCAGTTACCGTTGCTTTCTCATCTTCAACTTCTGGTTCCTCTTCTTCAGTTTCAATTGTTGTTACATCCTGAGCTTCAACAGTTGGCACCTCTACTTCAGCCTCTATAGTTGTTACTTTCGTGACTTTAACAATGGACTCAGTTACTGTTGCTTTATCATCTTCAACTTCAGGTTCCTCTTCTTCAGTTTCAATTGTTGTTACATCCTTAGCTTCAACAGTTTCCTCCTCTTCTATAGCCTCTATAGTTGTTACTTTCGTGACTTTAACAATGGACTCAGTTACCGTTGCTTTCTCATATTCAACTTCAGGTTCCTCTTCTTCAGTTTCAATTGTTGTTACATCCTTAGCATCAACAGTTGGCACCTCTTCTTCAGCCTCTATAGTTGTTACTTTCGTGACTTTAACAATGGACTCAGTTACCGTTGCTTTCTCATCTTCAACTTCAGGTTCCTCTTCTGTAGTTTCAATTGTTGTTACATCCTTAGCTTCAACAGTTGGCACCTCAACTTCAGCGTCTATAGTTGTTACTTTCGTGACTTTAACAATGGACTCAGTTACCGTTGCCTTCTCATCTTCTACTTCAGGTTCCTCTTCTTCAGTTTCAATTGTTGTTACATCCTTAGCTTCAACAGTTGACACCTCTACTACAGCCTCTATAGTTGTTACTTTCGTGACTTTAACAATGGACTCAGTTACCGTTGCTTTCTCATCTTCAACTTCAGGTTCCTCTACTTCAGTTTCAATTGTTGTTACATCCTTAGGTTCAACAGTTTCCTCCTCTACTATAGCCTCTGTAGTTGTTACTTTCGTGACTTTATCAATGGACTCAGTTCCCGGTGCTTTCTCATCTTCAACTTCAGGTTCCTCTTCCTCAGTTTCAATTGATGTAACATCCTGAGCTTCAACAGTCGGCACCTCTACTTCAGCCTCTATAGTTGTTACTTTCGTGACTTTAACAATGGACTCAGTTACCGTTGCATTCTCATCTTCAACTTCAGGTTCCTCTTCTGTAGTATCAATTGTTGTTACATCCTTAGCTTCAACAGTTGGCACCTCAACTTCAGCGTATATAGTTGTTACTTTCGTGACTTTAACAATGGACTCAGTTACCGTTGCTTTCTCATCTTCTACTTCAGGTTCCTCTTCTTCAGTTTCAATTGTTGTTACATCCTTAGCTTCAACAGTTGGCACCTCGACTTCAGCCTCTATAGTTGTTACTTTCGTGACTTTAACAATGGACTCAGTTACCGTTGCTTTCTCATCTTCAACTTCAGGTTCCTCTTCTTCAGTTTCAATTGTTGTTACATCCTTAGGTTCAACAGATTCCTCCTCTACTATAGCCTCTGTAGTTGTTACTTTCGTGACTTTAACAATGGACTCAGTTCCCGTTGCTTTCTCATCTTCAACTTCAGGTTCCTCTTCTTCAGTTTTAATTGTTGTTACATCCTTAGCTTCAACAGCTAGCACCTCAACTTCAGCGTCAATTGTTGTTACTTTCGTGACTTTAACAATGGACTCAGTTACAGTTGCTCTCTCATCTACTACTTCGGGTTCCTCTTCTTCAGTTTCAATTGTTGTTACATCCTTAGCTTCTACAGTTTCTTCTTCTACTAAAGCCTCTGTAGTTGTTACTTTCGTCACTTTAACAATGGACTCAGTTACCGTTGCTTTCTCATCTTCAACTTCAGGTTGTTCTCCTTCAGTTTCAATTGTTGTTACACCCTTAGCTTCAACAGTTGGCACATCTTCTTCAGCCTCTATAGTTGTTACTTTCGTGACTTTAACAAAAGACTCAGTAACCGTTGCTTTCTCATCTTCAACTTCTGGTTCCTCTTCTTCAGTTTCAATTGTTGTAACATCCTGAGCTTCAACGGTTGGCACCTCTACTTCAGCCTCTATAGTTGTTACATTCGTGACTTTAACAATGGACTCAGTTACCGTTGCTTTCTCATCTTCAACTTCAGGTTCCACTTCTTCAGTTTCAATTGTTGTAACATCCTGAGCTTCAACAGTTGGCACCTCTACTTTAGCCTCTATAGTTGTTACTTTTGTGACTTTAATAATGGACTCAGTTACCGTTGCTTTCTCATCTTCTACTTCTGGTTCCTCTTCTTCAGTTTCAAATGTTGTTACATCCTGAGCTTCAACAGTTGGCACCTCTACTTCAGCCTCTATAGTTGTTACTTTCGTGACTTTAACAATGGACTCAGTAACCGTTGCTTTCTCATCTTCTACTTCTGGTTCCTCTTCTTCAGTTTCAAATGTTGTTACATCCTTAGCTTTAACAGTTGGCACCTCTTCTTCAGCCTCTATAGTTGTTACTTTCGTGACTTTAACAATAGACTGAGTTGCCATTGCTTTCTCATCTTCCACTTCAGGTTCCTCTTCTTCAGTTTTAATTAATGTTACATCCTTAGCTTCAACAGTTGGCACCTCAACTTCAGCCTCTATAGTTGTTATTTTCTTGACTTTAACAATGGACTCAGTTACTGTTGCTTTCTCATCTTCAACTTCAGGTTCCTCTTCTTCAGTTGTAATTGTTGTTACATCCTTAGCTTCAACAGTTGGCACCTCAACTTCAGCGTCTATAGTTGTTACTTTCGTGACTTTAACAAGGGACTCAGTTACCGTTGCTTTCTCATCTTCTACTGCAGGTTCCTCCTCTTCAGTTTCAATTGTTGTTACATCCTTAGCTTCAACAGTTACCTCCTCTACTAAAGCCTCTGTAGTTGTTACTTTCGTGACTTTAACAATGTACTCAGTTACCGTTGCTTTCTCATCTTCAACTTCTGGTTCCTCTTCTTTAGTTTCAATTGTTGTCACATCCTTAGCTTCAACAGTTGGCACATCTTCTTCAGCCTGTATAGTTGTTACTTCTATGACTTTAACAATAGACTGAGTTACCGTTGCTTTCTTATCTTCAACTTCAGGTTCCTCTTTTTCAGTTTCAATTGTTGTTACATCCTTAGCTTCAACAGTTGGCACCTCAACTTCAGCCTCTATAGTTGTTACTTTCGTGACTTTAACAATGGACTCAGTAACCGTTGCTTTCTCATCTTCAAGTTCAGGTTCCTCTTCTTCAGTTTTAATTGTTGTTACATCCTTAGCTTCAACAGTTGGCACCTCTACTTCAGCCTCTATAGTTGTTACTTTCGTGACTTTAACAATGGACTCAGTTACCGTTGCTTTCTCATCTTCAACTACTGGTTCCTCTTCTTCTGTTTCAATTGTTGTTACATCCTTAGCTTCAATAGTTGGCACATCTTCTTCAGCCTGTATGGTTGTTACTTTCGTGACTTTAACAATGGACTCAGTTACCGTTGCTTTCTCATCTTCAAGTTCAGGTTCCTCTTCTTTAGTTTCAATTGCTGTTACATCCTTAGCTTCAACAGTTGGCACCTCTACTTCAGCCTCTATAGTTGTTACTTTTGTGTCTTTAACAATGGACTCAGTTACTGTTGCTTTCTTATCTTTAATTTCAGGTTCCTCTTCTTCAGTTTCAATTGTTGTAACATCCTTAGCTATAACAGTTGGCACCTCTACTTCAGCCTCTATAGTTGTTACTTTCGTGACTTTAACAATGGACTCAGTTACCGTTGCTTTCTCATCTTCAACTTCAGGTTCCTCATCTTCAGTTTCAATTGTTGTTACATCCTTAGCTTCAACAGTTGGCACCTCTACTTCAGCCTCTATAGTTGTTACTTTCGTAACTTTAACAATGGACTCAGTTACCGATGCTTTCTCATCTTCAACTTCAGGTTCCTCTTCTTCAGTTTCAATTGTTGTTACATCCTTAGCTTCAACAGTTGGCACCTCTACTTCAGCCTCTGTAGTTATTACTTTCGTGACTTTAACAATGGACTCAGTTTCCGTTGCTTTCTCATCTTCAAGTTCAGGTTCCTCATCTTTAGTTTCAATTGTTGTTACATCCTTAGCTTCAACAGTTTCCTCCTCTACTATAGCCTCAATAGTTGTTACTTTCGTGACTTTAACAATGGACTCAGTTACCGTTGCTTTCTCATCTTCAACTTCAGGTTCCTCTTCTTCAGTTTCAATTGTTGTTACATCCTTAGCTTCAACAGTTGGCACCTCTACTTCAGCCTTTATAGTTGTTACTTTCGTGACTTTAGCAATGGACTCAGTTACCGTTGCTTTCTCATCTTCAACTTCAGGTTCCTCTTCAGTAGTTTCAATTGTTGTTACAATCTTAGCTTCAACAGTTGGCACATCATCTTCAGCGTCTATAGTTGTTACTTTCGTGACTTTAACAATGGACTCAGTTACTGTTGCTTTCTCATCCTCTACTTCAGGTTCCTCTCCTTCAGTTTCAACTGTTGTTACACCCTTAGTTTCAACAGTTGGCACATCTACTTCAGCCTGTATAATTGTTACTTTCGTGACTTTAACAATGGACTCAGTTACCGCTGCTTTCTCATCTTCAACTTCAGGTTCCTCTTCTTCAGTTTCAATTGTTGTAACATCCTGAGCTTCAACAGTTGGCACCTCTACTTCAGCCTCTATAGTTGTTACATTCGTGACTTCAACAATAGACTCGGTTACCGTTGCTTTCTCATCTTCAACTTCAGGTTCCACTTCTTCAGTTTCAATTGTTGTAACATCCTGAGTTTCAACAGTTGGCACCTCTACTTCAGCCTCTATAGTTGTTACTTTCGTGACTTTAACAATGGACTCAGTTACCGTTGCTTTCTCATCTTCAACTTCTGGTTCCTCTTCTTCAGTTTCAATTGTTGTGAAATCCTGAGCTTCAACAGTTGGCACCTCTACTTCAGCCTCTATAGTTGTTACTTTCGTGACTTTAACAATGGACTTAGTAACCGTTGCTTTCTCATCTTCAACTTCAAGTTCCTCTTCCATAGTTTCAATTGTTGTTACATCCTTAGCTTCAACAGTTGGCACCTCTTCTTCAGCCTCTATAGTTGTTACTTTCGTGACTTTAACAATAGACTGAGTTGCCATTGCTTTCAAATCTTCAACTTCAGGTTCCTCTTCCTCAGTTTCAATTGATGTAACATCCTGAGCTTCAACAGTCGGCACCTCAACTTTAGCCTCTATAGTTGTAACTTTCGTGACTTTAACAATGGACTCAGTTACCGTTGCTTTCTCATCTTCAACTTCAGGTTCCTCTTCCTTAGTTTCAATTGTTATTACATCCTTTGCTTCAACAGTTGGCACCTCTTCTTCAGCCTCTATAGTTGTTACTTTCGTGACTTTAACAATTGACTCAGTAACCGTTGCTTTCTCATCTTCAAGTTCAGGTTCCTCTTCTTCAGTTTCAATTGTTGTAACATCCTGAGCTTTAACAGTTGGCACCTCTACTTCAGCGTCTCTAGTTGTTACTTTCGTGACTTTAACAATGGACTCAGTTACCGTTGCTTCCTCATCTTCAACTTCAGGTTCCTCTTCTTCAGTTTCAATTGTTGTTACATACTTAGCTTCAACAGTTTGTTCCTCACCTTTAGCCTCTGTAGTTGTTACTTTCGTGACTTTAACAATGGACTCAGTTACCGTTGCTTTCACATCTTCAACTTCAAGTACCTCCTCTTCTCTTTCAATTGTTGTAACATCCTTAGCTTCAACAGTTGGCAGCATTCCTTCAGCCTCTAGTGTTGTTAATTTTGTGACTTTCACAATGGACTCAGTTACCGTTGCTTTCTTATCTTCAACTTCAGGTTCCTCTTCTTCAGTTTCAAATGTTGTTACATACTTAGCTTCAACAGTTGGCACCTCTACTTCAGACTCTATTGTTGTTACTTTCGTGACTTTAACAATGGACTCAGTTATCGTTGCTTTCTCATCTTCAACTTCAGGTACCTCTTCTTCTCTTTTAATTGTTGTAACATCCTTAGCTTCAACAGTTGGCACCATTTCTTCAGCCTCTATAGTTGTTACTTTCGTGACTTTAACAATGGACTCAGTTGCCGTGGCTTTCTTATCTTCAACTTCAGGTTCCTCTTCTTCACTTTCAATTGTTGTTACATACTTAGCTTCAACAGTTTGTTCCTCACCTTTAGCCTCTGTAGTTGTTACTTTCGTGACTTTAACAATGGACTCAGATACCGTTGCTTTCACATCTTCAACTTCAGGTACCTCTTCTTCTCTTTCAATTGTTGTAACATCCTTAGCTTCAACAGTTGGCACCATTTCTTCAGCCTCTAAAGTTATTTCTTTCGTGACTTTAACAATGGACTCAGTTACCGTTGCTTTCTCATCTTCTACTTCATGTTTCCTTTCTTCAGTATCAATTTTTGTGACATTCTTAGCTTCAACAGCTTGTTCCTCACTTTCAGCCTCTGTAGTTGTTACTTTTGTGACTTTAACTATGGACTCAGTTACCGTTGCTTTCTCATCTTCAATTTCAGGTTCTTCTCCAACAGTTTCAATTGTTGTTACATCCTTAGTTTTAACAGTTGGCACTTCTACCTCAGCCTCTGTAGTTGTTACTTTAATGATTTTAACAATGGACTCAGTTGCCGTTGCTTTCTCATCTTGAAACTCAGGTTCTACTTCTTCAGTTTCAATTGTTGTTACACCCTTAGCTTCAACAGTTGGCACCTCTACTTTAGCCTCTGTAGTTGATACTTTCGTGACTTTAACAATGGACTCAGTTACCGTTGTTTTATCATTTTCAACTTCAGGTTCCATTTCTTCAATTTCAATTGTTGTTATATCCTTAGCTGCAACAGATTGTTTTGCAACTTCAGCCTCTGTATTTAATACTTTCGTGACTTTATCTATGGACTCAGAGTGCGTTGCTTTCTCATCATGAACTTCAGGTTTTTTTTCTTCACTTTTAATGGTTGTTGTTACATCCTTAGCTTCAACTGTTGGCACCTGTTCTTCAGCCTCTGTAGTTGTTACTTTCGTGACTTTTACATTGGACTCTGTTTTTAAATCTTCCTTTTCTTCAACTTCTGGTTCCTCTGCTTCAGCTTCTGATGTTGTTACTTCCTTTTCTTCTGCAGTTGCTTTTTCTACTTCACTCTCTTTAGCTGATACTTGCGTGAGTTTCGCAATTGACTTAGTTATTGTTACTTTCTTTTCTTCGATTTCCTTTTCCTCCACTTTAGCCTGAGTTTTCGTTAATTTCTTATCTTCAACATCGGCTTCAGAAGATAATTTATCTTCTTTTGCTGCAGTAATTTTTTCTCCTTCTGCTCCTGCGGTTGCAACCTCTACTTTTTCTTCAGTAGTTGATATTTCTTTTGCTTTAACATATGTCTCAGTTTTTGTTACGCCCTTTGCTTTAATAGTTGGTTTTTCCACTTCTTTTTCAGTTTTTGTCACACTTGTTATTTCAACAGTTGGTATTTCTGCTTCAGCCTCAGTTTTTGTTTTCGTTATTTTAGTCAACATTTCCTCTACAGCTGGTTCAGGAGTTACTGCTTTGACTGTTTCAACAGCTGGTGTTATTGATTGAACAACATCCTCTTGAACCTCTGCATCTGGAGTTTGTGTGTCTGGTTTACTTATTTTCTTTTGTTCTAACTTTGGCACGTCCACTTCGGCTTCGGCTGTAGTTTCAATCTTTGATGCAATTATTTCCTCATGCACTGCAATTTCCTTCAAAATCTTTTTCTCCTCGTTTTCTGGCACTTCCACTTTCCCCTCAATTGTAGATATTGTCTCCGATACGATTATTTCCTCTTGTACTGTAATTTCCTTTGTTACTATTTTCTTTACAACAATTGGCACCTCCACTTTGGCCTCTGTTGTAGTTATTTTCTGTGTAACAAATTCTTCTTTTACGACTTTCTCTTCAGAAGAAACCTTCTTCAATTCTTCTGTTCCTGCTGTCACGGTTTGAGATTCTGACGTCACACGAACCTGTTCATGATCGTATTCTATCACAGTTTCCTCCTCAATTGATGAATCAGGATCAGACACTGGTTGAGCTGCTTCTTCTTTCAGTTTCTCCACAGCGTCCAGAACTACTGCTTCCTTGATCTCTATGCTGCTCCCTACTTCTTTACTGGCATCTGCTTCTGTCTCATTTAAGATTTTGTCGCTATCTACTTCAGAAGCTATATCTTTTATGGAAGACTTCGTATCAGTAAGAACACTTTCAATAACTGATTTTTCAACCTCACTTTGTATTTTCGTAACTTCTGCGAACTCCACTTTCGAAACAATTTCTTTGACGACGTGTTCAACCAGTTGAGGAGATTTCTCGACAGACTTCAGAGTTGTCATGACTACAACCTCCTCAACCACTTCCTGTGGTTCTGACTCCGAGTCAGTGACAGATCTCTTAGATCTTCGTTTAGGAGGTTCTGATAACTTAATCGATGGTGACTCGATCATGGGTTCTACAGCCTCAATAACTCCCGTCGGCACTTCTTTCAGTTGGTATAAAGACTCCTCGATGCCTAGTTCTTCGGAAACTGGCGGGGATTCAAGATCAGACTCAGTTAATTTGCCACCGGATTTTCTTCTTTCATCGACTACTTTCTTTTGAGTATCCACCACTGTCACTTTACCACTTTCTGATTCAATCTCAAATACTTCTTCGATAATACCTTCAGTCTTGGTATCCACATCTTGTTGAACTACAGTTATTTTTTCCTTAGATGCCAATATTTCTCCAATGATCTCCTTTTTAGTTATTTTCTCCGATGTCGCAGTGACTCTACTTTCGATTTGACTCGATTCATCAATAAGTGCCTTTTTCTTGACAACATGTTCTTCTATTGCATGAGAAGCAAGTTTCTTGGAATGTGCCTCCACACTTGTTGATACCGTCTCAACAAATGTTGTTATAGGAACTGACGTAGGTTTTTCAGCGTCTTGGAAGACTTTGCTTGGAATGTCTTTGGCGGGCTTCGAATCGGCGACATCAAATACCCGCTCTGACTCAAGGAATCTGGACGTCACGCTGATCTTATCCTCTTGAATGTCTACGATTTGGAATTCTTTATCGGGTATCTCCGATTGTAAATCGGCTTCTGGAATGTTCTCATCAGGAATGTCCGAAATTTCGGAACTTTTTTCAGGAACTTCAATTACCTTTCCAAACTTAACATGATCACTATCTTCAGCACCACGATGTGTAGATTCGCCTACAAAATATATAACTTCCTCAATCCTCTTAAGCACCTGTTCCTCGGCCTTGACGAGTTCTGTGAGCTTCTCCTCGACCAGCGAGGGTTTCTTTCTCACCTCCACAGACTCCGTCATCTTGCTCGTCGCGATCCGCATCTCGATGTTCTGTATCACTTCCGAAATCGGCGGATATGTCTCAGGGACTTCGACCTCGATCGGTTCCTCTGACGGAGACATCTCTTCCTCCTCTGCCCTTGGCGCCTCCTTCGCCTCCTCGTTTAGCTTCTTCCTCATCTGGATCACTGCCTCCACCTCGCGGTCCCGATCCTCGGCGGATTCGGGTCGAGGTGAAGAAACTCGACGTTCTTGACCAATAAACTCATCGCTGTCTTCAAACTCACTTTGAGTAAAGATCTTTTGTAATTGTTTAATTTTGGGACCAATATGTTTTGGTGTTGTCGGTACTGACGGTATTTTTGCTACTTTAGGCTCGACGACTACTTCAGTCTCAACTTCCTCCTCCTTCTTGACTGCCTGCATCTCTTCCCACAACGAAATCCCTCCCTTTGATACCTCTTCAACGACCTCCTCCTTCTTGATGGTCCTCTGGGACCCTTCTTCAAGCATCCTGATCATCGCCTTCACGTCTCCAGAATCCCTCCTACTCGCAACGATATCGTCCTCCATCTGGAACTTGTCTTTGACGTCGATGGCCGCAGTTTGTCCGATGCCTTCAACGCTATCAACTCTAATCGGACTGATGCTTGCGTCACGAGTTGATACTCGATCAGTCGACATTCCGGTCTCGGAAGTCTCAACTTGCACCGGGGAGAGTCCGATCGACGCCGACTCGGAGCGGAACTCCATCGGGCTGCACGCCACGTCGGAGAACTGCGTCAACACGATCTCCTCCTCCATGAAGATCATGTCCGCAGTCGGGAACCCGAGTCCGAACTCGTCAGCTTGGATCGGACTCAAACCAGCGTCCGTCAACTCCGCCTCCTCGCCGCCGGTCTCGTACAGAGTGTCGGAGAAGATGTTTCTGTCGTCCACGTCGACAGCAGTGTCCGAGAAGATCGTGCGGTCTTGGAAGTAGCCTCCGTGCGGCTTCCTCAACGGACTCGTCATGGTGTCTGTCGTGCCTCGCGTCAGACTTATCCCCGTGTCGGAGATATGATGCGAGGCGCTGTCGTCGGTCATCGGCGAATCAAACGCCGGCGAGCCAGCGGTCTCCATGCTCTCATATCTGTAGACACTCTTCTTGCCGCTGAACGCGACAGTGTCTTTGCGCGACGAGATCTCGGTGGTGCCGGTCTCCTGGTCGGCCTGCGGCAACGGGATGATGTACTCATCGCCATCGTCATCATCGTCAGCAGGTGACTTCTCGTCATCCTGCGGGCCTGATCCCGTGCCTGCTCGCGTCTTCGTCCCGACATCGACGCGCTCCGACGTCTCTTTCCCGCTCGACTCTCTACGCGTCGTCGTCACGCTGATGTGCGACTGAGACCTGATCGAGATCTCCACGTCGCGCGAGCCGTACAACGTGAGTCGACTCTCCGCGGTGGCGCTCGCTTCGCGCGTGCGCACCTCCTTGCGTCCGATGACGAGCTCGAGCGTGGGCGGTGGCGCGGCGCTGCGCGTCGACCCCGGCGCGCCAGGCGGACTCTGCAGAGCGTCGCGCGGCTCCAGCGGACTCGTGCCGCGGTTCACGTGAGTCCCGTCCGACGACGACGTCTGCTCGCTGACGCCGCCGCGCACGTTGCTCGGTCCAGTCCCGGTGTCCTTCACGTCCTTATTCTTCCCTTCACTGTTGTCCTTCTCATCGGCGTTGTCCTTTTCATCTGCCTTGTCCTTCTCACCCGCCATGTCCATCTCCATCAACATCTGATCCTTCTCCTCACGCTTATCCACGCCTCCATTCAACCTCTCCACCTGTTGGAATGAAATCTTCCTCTTCCGCAACTCCTCCTCCTGATGTTTGACATTTTCCTTATGCTTGGAGTCCTTGGCTCCCTTCTCTTCAGGAGACTTGACCCCCAGGATCCTCAACTCCCCCGGTCTCTCCTGTTCCTTGTCTTCCACCTCACCTTCCGCGCTCGGATCGTCGGCAGATGGCTCTTGGACATCTTCCTCGGACACTGTACGTCCGAGCCAAAGCAACAACGAGAAGAGGTAACAGAGAAAACAGACATTAGTTCTTGTCGTCCACGATCCTGCCACCTCCGTGTGCCCGACGTGGTGATGATGATGATGATTGAGGGAGGAGGGGCCGGCGGGCGGTGATGGGTTCAATAATAAGAATAAGAAAAAACCAGTGAGAAAGAGTATGTATATATGTAACATCAGCCATATTTATAACAAGCGAGCATGGATCATCCAATCAGGGAGAAGCGTTCATCTACGTATTTGCGAAGATAATCGGCGATGCCATTGTACTAAATGACGCAATACGGCAATAATAATTGTGCAGACTAGAATAATCCGTTCTTTTGTTCGGCTCTAAGACGTCCGTGGCGGACTTTGCGATCATAATCGAGTAGTTTTGGTTCTAGTTTTTTAATTGTTCTAGAAACAATCTGATAGTTTACAAGGGTGCGTCAGAACCAAGGGGGGTTCGTCAGGCACTAACAAAAACTTTCTCACGTAATAACCAGAATTCGTGACAATGACAAAACGTCAATATGGAAAATTGATGATATTTTGAATTATATTTATGTATTGTTATGTTTTGAGTGTGATTGCAAAGTGTGAAAGTTTTTGTTGTAAAATTTCCAAATACTCATGCAATGTTACCAACCTTAACGACACCACCCCAGGAGAAAGGCTGCTGAAATACATGGCCCAGCATTGTGGCAAACCAAACCTTGTCCACTCAGAAATTCTAAAAAGATGTGTCAAAATCTTCTGCATTTTAGTGCATTGTGCACTAAATTAATAAATTTGTACACTTGTCAAATTTTAAAACTTTAATATGTTTCCAAGAGTGATAAGCTCGAATTACAGGAGACAATTTCTTTGATTGCTTATGTGACAAGTTTCTGTTTTCAATCGATGTAGCATTTGTGCCGGACCTTGATCTATCTTTTTGTTCAGGTTACTTAATTTCGAACATATTCTAAATTCCATCAAGAAGTGTAGCACAGAAGTAGATAAGAAATTGTCTCTGTAAATCGGGCTTCATGTAGTTTGGTTTACCAAATTGACGGCATTATACCATTTTGACGCCTTGACTAAATATGACTGTTGTTCAATATTATTTCATGCTAGGGTCGCAAATCATCTTTCACATCGAGATAAAGCTTGCGCAAAGAAAAGAAAATAGTTTTAAAACATTATACAAATCTTGAATTGGAATAATATCCTTCTGATTTAGATTTTTTATGCTTAAAACTTTGTTTTAATACATTTAAAAAAAACTTTCGAAACAATTTGCGCAAACTGAATCTTGTGGATTGACATGCAGAACTTTGGTGACAGCGATAACGACAACAATAGTGCAAGATATCGGAAAAGATCAACAAAATTTTAACTATTTATTGGTGTATTTTTGTTTACTTATATCTGCAATATTCCGTTTTAGATAATTATTATTAGTTTCGAAATATTTTATTTTTTCAACATTTTTTGACAATAACATTTTCAATTGAATTTTCCGAATCTTTCTTTTCGCGTGATTGTATGGTTTCTACAAGCTTATTAAAGCTAGTACTCCGGATGGCCAGGTTTAGAGTTCTAATGCTATTATTGGTTATTGACTTTATTTCTGTGAGAAAAACCCTTAAAATGCATGCAAATTCCATCCACTAGAACCAAGCAAAATTATAAGAACGTTAGTAACATTTCTGCTGTTTAAACTAAAAAGAAATTACCTAAAGTACAGCCAACATTACATAAAATGCAACATACCATCAAAAGCATAGACAAGCAAGTTGAAAGGTTCAATTTGTCAGTGATTTTATGGAAAAAGCTTTTCTGCGTTTTGCAATATATTTGAATTCTTTACGTGACGTATAATAGACTTTAAATTGACTAATTTGATTATTATAGATAAAAGCTTTTACATTATTTATTTAGATTTTGCATTCTATCTGTGCGTATTTTGAATATTTTATAATTGTTTACCCGTAAAAAGTAATTAAAATGCTAGATTACGTAACATTCGAATATTTTGATCTTTAACGAATAATATGTTGCTGATAGAACTTGATTGCTTTAAATATTCGATTGTCCAAAACTGCTTTATACTTCATTAATAATAATTGCTAACATCATGATTGTCGCATAGATCAAAAATTATAAAATTCAATAATTATTATTATTGACAAGATTTGATATTTTCTTCAGTATTAGCAATTAATTGACCCAACAAAACTTCATGTTTTTATATCAAAAAGAACCTTCCAAATTACTCACCTTGGCCACAATAACAAAGTGCAGAAGATGAGAAAACAACTGAGAAAGGAATGAAGGAAAATTAAATATGGCGGGAGAAAGATCGGGAAAATGGAAAATCAGAGGGAAATTCTGAATGAAACTTCCCCTGCAAACATAACAAGTTTTCAAACGACATAAAAAATAACAATAAAAAATTATGTTACTTTTTAACTGGACAAGTACTGACATAAATTATTATTTTGTAAAATTTTACATCTCATGTTATTTATTTGGATTTTAGGATCAGTACTTATCTAGTTCGATGAAGAATTAATAATTATCATAAAACAATGTTATTCTATATGATTAGCTAATTAACTGAACTTTTTGGCTTGGCAAAATATCAAATTTTAATATGTCAAAATAAATTTATATTTTGTCAAGTCTAAAAAGGATTAAGTATGTAATAATAACAACAGATTATTAAAATTATTCATGAATTATATAAAGTACTCAAGCATAAATAGATTTTAATTAAATTATAAATCAATTAAATACAATTAACTTAAAATTTGTTCGAAAGGAACCCTTGCAGGTGAAGTAGTCACACAGAATGAACGCTCACGCACACTCACGCACACTCACACACAGAAGGGCGTATGTACACGCAGGGCACACTTTGGTGACAACGCAGAATTACGACAGAGAAAATAATACAAATAAAAACAAGGAATAGATTCAACAACATTTAAGTGATACCAATTTTAAAGAGATCTTATTTTTTAATTCGTTTCGCAAAATTGACTTACCTTGATTGCTAAATTTATAAAAATACAAAATATTTATCAAAATAATTATGAATTGAAAAATACAAAAATTCGTTGGAAAAAACTTTTAACCCCATTAAAAAAATAATGAAATCTTTTTAAATTTGGTATCACAACATCAATATAGGAAGTAGAGATTTGAAGCCATCATGAATTAAAATTATTAAACATTCCCAAATATTGAAATAATATTTGGTAAGTATTTCATGACTGCTTCCATGATTAGAAGACAACTTTTTATACAGATAGGAAGTTACCATTCCAGTTCTTCATTACAAATCTTGTATCAAATTTTACAAGAGAGATGCAATATTATTAATTATATAGTATACTTATTGTATATTTTTGAATAATTAAACTGGAATGTAATTTGGTTAAGCGATAGACTTACAGGCAACAATCTCAGCAGCGCATGCGTAGAAGGAAGAAATCAAAATAATTGTGATTGGTAAACTTTTGTGAAACATGTCGATGCGAAGCACTATCGATACGAACGTCTACAGCTTAGGTGAAACATTTTTATTTCACTCAATAATTTGTCAATTTATAAATATTTACAAATTTAACAGTTTATTTACAAAGAAAATCCGGAAATATAAATATAAAAATTATTTTAATATGTTACGAGAATCGAAACCATAACATAAATAGATATCTAGTTTCAAGATGTTTGAAAGAATCGACTTCAATATTATTTATTGCATTTTAAACTAGTTATGATTTTATATCCATAGGTTCAAAACTAAAATAGTTGTCTTGAGCAAATGTGACCTCTTATGACCTGATTTGACCCGAAGTGCTTCCCAGGACACATGTCAACGCCAACTGATCAAATCCATGCTTGGAACATTGTGTTGTAAGCAGAAACAACGGTTGGTGAAAACATTGCTACTAATCCCAAATAATTGCGAAGCCATGGGAGAGCTTAAAGATGGCAACTATGGCTGCAAAGCTACACATCACATGCGTGGTAGAGAATTCGATGCAAGGATTGATTTTATTGGATCATTTACAGAGTTTTTTATTCACACAATCTAGCAGGTAACACAGTGGTGTTGGTTGGGTTCTCAGAAATTGAAAAGAATTAAGAAGAATGATTCCGTTAGAAAACTTCGCTATTTGTAAAATGTTTAAAATTAATTGTGAATAAATAATATTTAAACGTTTAAACGTAATTAAATTAAACGTAATTTTAACGTTGTATAAAATAATTTAAATATAGTTCGTATTCCTTATTATTAAAGTGTAATTCAAAAATATTTTGTTAAAAAACATAATTTTGATACGAACTATTTATTTTTTACATACAAAAAAAATCGAATCTAGCCTCATGAATTTCTACCCCAATGAAATATATACACTGCTCCCTCGTACGTATGCTACTTTCTTTCTTGCTTTCTATTATGATGACTAAAATTGATAAAATCAATTACAAATACAGTTGCCTACATCATCAGGCAGGACCTTGATTCTTGGACGCCTCGGGCAAAGCATATCCCAGATACAACGGCATTGCAGTGATTCATTTTAAGATAATAGTGTTACTTGAAGCACTTTTTCCTGACGAAATCATTGTGTAGTCAAACCACGCATGCGTGAAGGCAAAGTATCACATGTGTAGGGAAGAAAAGGAATAAGAATTGGTGTTATAAAACTTGTGCTGGTTGTTTTCTGGCTTAATCTTTCTCCATAAAATAGCTAACATGTTAAAAAATATATAAAACACTTTCTATAGAAACATCTTCTATCATATGAAACATAAAAATGTGCAAATACTTATTGCAATTTTTAAAAAGTACAGCTTTCTAAATAATTAATGCAATTATTGTTGTCATTATGGTCGTTGGTGTTGCAACCTAATCAGATATTTATATCACGCAGTAAAGTCTCTTTCTTTACACATTTAATGTGTAAACGCCGTTCTACCCCTCAGAGAAAGTTTCGTCATAGATATACAAATATAAAATCCAGAACGGTGGAAAAAATCAATTTTCATATAAAATTGTATAACTTACCCCAATAATTTGACGGTTTGAGTGAATGGGTATACACAAATACACAGTAAAACTATACGTAGCTTAAACCAATATTAATTATAGGAAAATTTCAATTATACGAAATATATGTATAATTAAAATACCGAAATGAAAAACTTTTTCCCTGAAACCCCGAATATAGCGACACCTCGAAAGTAAAGATACCCGAATACTGAATAAGATATAAAACACCAGCTAGTGTCTTGCTGTGTAATTTAATCTTATTACTTGGTGGCGGGTGCGGGAGGGGGAAGCCATACCTCCGTCAATGTCCGTACCGTGACTTTATCAGGTTTCATAGCCCGCTGTGTGAGGAATTGGAACAAGGTCGCTCAAACCACCGTGAAAGACGTTGGGGTTTGAAGAAAAGTTGCCCCCCTACCCCTCAAATAGTTCACCTAAACAACTAGATAATAAGCGACTACTATTGCTTGGGATCAAAATAATATGGCCAAGACCATTCGTTCGAATCCACTATTATAAATATATATTAGCAGTGTGTTTTTATTTATGAACTGAACAGTCTTCAATGCCAATTATACCCCACAATTGAGAACAAAATTGAATTTTGAAAATATATACGATATGTCCTCCCTCCCATAGTTTTTCCATTGAAGTAGGCATACCAAAAACAGTTTACAAATGATTTTAAAAAATGTACAATATTTTAATAATGATAAAATGTGACTTTTTTACGAACAGTCACATTCTTTTGAAAACAAAATTAATGCATTTTGACTTGATCTGAGAACCCCATATTCAGTTGCAACACCAACTCCATACCAGGTTCTAGCTAGAGCTACACCAGTGGCGTGTGGTCCAATCAATAGACACTCCATCCCGTATGTCTACCCTGCACGGCACGCCACTGCACTACGTGGGCTAAGCGGTATCTACAATCATAAGCTCAATAGAACCCATACAATCACCCGAGATCGACAGACGGGGGTCACAAAACACAAGTAATGAACGTGTGTTCGCATAAATGTCATGTACAAGGCAGTGGTGATCCTACCTTGGCTGGAGGCCTTGAGTTCGGTGCTAGACGGTGCGCCACTGGACCATGCTGTATGACCGCTTGGCGCTGGAATACAAAGCAAACGGGGCAATTACAATCGAAGTTGATTGATTGAAAGATCGGAATAAATTATTAGGAGTGTTATGAAAATGATGCTTGCCACTTTGATCTCGGTTGAATTCGGCTGGGCTCGGCGGCGGGGTCTTCGCTACTTTTGGAGACAGAATTCCTGAAACAATGGAGGAAAAATTCCACTGTCAAAACTATTATAATTTTGTATAGCGACTACATTATACCGGGTGGCGCAAAAAAAATCCCCCTGATTGAGAGGTCACTATATCGAAACTATTATAGATAGGATTCTGAAATTTGTACACATATTAGAAAACATACCAAAATTTAATATGTGCAAGTTTCAAAAACATTACTATTGTAGGAAAAAAGTTACAGCTGTTCAAATTTGGTTGTCAAAAAATTGATTATACGGAGCTCAAATAGCGCGCGTCGAGAAAACTTCCAATGGCCGGGACGCTGTTCCTTCAAAACTACGTACGATATCAAGCTGAAAATTTCAAATTATATTGAAAATAGATTAAGGTCGATTGTGTAAAAATTTCAATCAATTTAAATGAAAGGAACGAAAATTATGGAATCTTGAAGTTGAGCTTGAAAACAGAATAGTGGGAAAAGAATCACATTTATAACGCGTGTAATAAAAGTTTAGAAATAATCTTCGTTTTCTGATTTTACGCTCAACTTCAAGATACCATAATTTTCGTTCCATTAATTCAAATTGACTGAAATTTTTACACAATCGATCTTAATATATTTTCAATATAATTTGAAATTTTCAGCTTGTAAGTAGTTTTGAAGAAACAGCGTCCCGGCCATTGGAAATTTTCTCGACGCGCGCTATTTGAGCTCCGTTTAATCAATTTTTTGACAACCAAATTTGATCGCCTGTAACTTTTTTCCTACAATAGTAATGTTTTTGAAACTTGCACATATTACATTTTGGTATGTTTTCTTATATGTGTACAAATTTCAGAATCCTATCTATAATAGTTTCGATATAGTGACCTCTTAATCAGGGGGATTTTTTTTTGCGCCACCCGGTATTACGTGGATGAGTCACCAATTGTTACAATTTACTATTCATGTAGTAGATTCTGAGGAAATTCGAAAAATATTTCACTCTCCGATCGATTGAAATTTTCTATCACCCCCTACTCTTCTACCTCTCGTTTCTCCAAAACATCCCCGAGTAAGGAAGTAGTGTGAACTCACCATCCTCAACTGGCACGACCTTGAAAGTGGTCTCCAGACGTCCCAGCTCCTCGCTGACTCCCTGGAACAGCTCGGAATCCCTCCTCTGGTCGGCCGCGATCTTCACCGCCTCCTCCTCGACGGTCGTCTTCTTCCCGGAGCTGCTCTCCGTCACGGTCTTCACGGTCTTGGTCGTGACCGGAATACCCGACTTCGTGGTTACAGTCACTTCGGAGACGGACTTCGACACCACTTCGGCTTCCTTCGGGGTGATCACTGTAGTTTTGGTCGAAACCACAGGGATCGCTGACTTCGGAGTAATGTCTGCCTCCTTCTTCGAAACAATCTCGTCTTTCTTGGAAGAAACTTCACTGTATGTCGTTGTCACCGGTATTCCGGAAGTCGTCTTCGTAACCTTAGTCACGGTCGTGATCGTTTCCGGTTGCGACGCCGAGAACTTCTGTCGTATCTCTTCCAAAGTCAACGGCTCTGCTTCCGTCTCCTCGACGACGCGTTCCACGACCTCTGACCTTGGTCGCTGGTCAGTTGTCGTGGTTGTCGTCGTCGTCCTCCTCTCGATCATCGAGACGGGTCTGCTGATGACGGGCTCCTCGGTGACGCTGCCGACGCTGCCGACGGACGGCTGACGCTCGTATTGTCGATCGCGCTTGTCGGCGGCAAAGATTTCCTTCAGTTCGGAGACGGAACGCTGCTCTTCGACGACGACCTTCTCCTCGCCGATGTACTTGCTCTCGCCTTCGTCGGAGTCCCCAGGGGCGCGTTCGGCGAGGACGAGTTCTTCCACAGACTCGGAGTCCTGTGAAGAAATCAGGAAGACGTTAGGAGTTGTAGGAGGTTTGAGTGGACAGCCACCTCTAAATGTTGTGATAAAAGCCAGAGATAGAACAAGTCTTGCAAATCACCCCTCTGCATACCAATATCTATATTTTAGGCAACTTATACTACGTCTGTGTACGACTGGTAGTCGCGATAGGGGGTAAGTTTTATCAGGGCATATAGAGGTGACTATACAGAGTTCGATTGTGTGACCAGTAAGGTATACTATTTGAAAAACCACCAACTCTTGGAATTCTGGTATTAGATTTAAAAACACATTAAAACAAATTTTACGACGACGTCTTCAAACATCTTCATTAGGCAATCCACCAGAACGGCGTCATTATTTTTACAGATATCCTGAATAAGCAAATCAACATCAAAGAAAACCTCTATGAAAGAAATTGTGTTGTGCTGTAGGTAATTACCCCATAAAAAAACACTCCGTGTAAAAATACCAGCCAAGTCTCTTCAACTATAAAAAAATAGAAGAAATCTAAAAATTCAGCACTGAAAAGTAGTGATATCAAAAAATGAGCCAAGTCAAAACTTAATTTTAAAAACCAAAATATACTTGGCGCATCGTGTATATAAATAGTATAGAAGCATATGCCAAAAATCAAATGTACCTAAATATATATAATATACCTATAATGCCCTTAAAAACGATGCGCCAAGTATATTTTGGTTTTTAAAATTAAGTTTTGACTTGGCTCATTTTTTGATATCACTACTTTTCAGTGCTGAATTTTTAGATTTCTTCTATTTTTTTTATAGTTGAAGAGACTTGGCTGGTATTTTTACACGGAGTGTTTTTTTTATGGGGATATCACTTATTTTTTTAGTTTATTTACACAACTTGTAACACACATCGGAGCAACAATGACTAAATACTTTTAAAAAATACGCCATTTCCGAATTGGTTAATACGAAAAATTGTGTTTGGTGCTCAATATACCTAAGCTTAAAGTGATATTCCATGAAGAATTGCGAAAGCTTCGTTCCAATCAGTCCAGCCGTTTTCGAGATATGGTATCACTTCCGGTTTTCAAAATGGCGACTGAAATAACTGCCACCTAGAATTTATTTCTATAAATGTTATGTATCATTATAAGCATCATTATATTATATATTACTATATTATAATATATATTACTATATATTATTATATTACATTATATTATAAGTATCATTATAAGCCATTATAAGGCTATCATTATAAGAGGTCATTAAAATCTAGTTCTTCATTTTCATGACGTCATTTCCGGTTTTGGTAATAGAACATCTCTACTTTAACTATTGATATTCCATATAGACGACCGTCTGAATCATTTGGCGCTAGTTTCATTCCGATCGGTTGAGCCGTTTTCGAGATATGACGTCACTTCCGGTTTCAAAATGGCGACTACCGGATGGTTTTATAAAAAGGCACCTCAGACGCCAAAAGTGCACATGTGGTAAAAATTTCAGATCGATCGGCTAAGCCGTTTAGGCTGTGGCGGTGATAGTGGTGTTTCCTGATATCATCATCATCAGATAGGTTTTAAAAGGGGTGTAATTTCACTGTTTTCACGGCCCTCTAGCACGCAAATGGCATAACCTATTGTTCCCAAATTTAGTATATGGAGTGGGGTGGGCCATAGCTCGAAATTAAGATATTTCATAACAATGTGAGATTTTCCAATTTTATGATCCAGTAGGCCGAAAATGCCATGTTGTTGCTTATACAGTAAAAGTGGTTGGTCTGCTCCTCAGTTTATTAGGCATTTACGGTATGTTGAGTGAGTGTGAGTGTACGGTACGACTTGGCTGGGTGGAGCGACCGCTCCACTAGATATGCGAGCACTAAGCAAGGAGAACAATGTCAAACAATTTTGAAAGTAATGCTATTTCATGGAGACACCTTGGTTTTCACAGGACAACAGACTCAGTGAACCGCTTCAACTTTTCTAAAATGATTTTCCTTGATTTGGAAGTCTTGATTTCTCTGTAGATTCTGACTGGTCTTCCTACCTTCATAATGTCCTGCTCCTCGAACGCCGCATCCAGACTGATGTTCCTGCGGATGGCGGTGTCTCTGGAAGCGCCTCGGTCTTGCTTGGCAGTTCCTCGTTGCACTCTCTCCACGTCCACGTTGAAGATGCATTGCTCGACGATGTCGTCTCGCCCGATCTTCCGCAGCGCGGTTTCAAGCGTGTTTCCTACAAGTGGCAGATTCTGCTTGAGAAATCAAGTTCACACAGAAATTGCACGATAGAGCAGTGGATTCGAGAAAAGAAATAAAAAATTATGTCCAAACATTAAATTATTTACTTAAAAAATTAATTTCTAACAATAAAAAAAATAAAGTGGGTAAGTTTTAAATTGTTGTGAATGAGATAATAGATGTGTGCAAAATTTCAGATCGATGGGTGGAACTGTGCGACTTGCATTATCTCCAGGTAACAGACAGAAACAACAGAGATCCGTGTCAAAAGAGTCAAAAGGAGTCGCTTCGCTCGCTTAAAAATCTATGGCTAATTCTCGTTCATCACAAATCCGGGAGAAGATTCTTCGTCCCATTCATTCTTTTAAATCTATTAAATTTTCATATGTGTTCTATAATATGTGAAAGTTTTTTATTGCGCCACCCGGTATTTTATGCTGCCTTCAAACAAGGAAAGTGTTCAACATAGAAAGATCAAGTCTCTTTACATTGGTCTCTCCCAAACCTCATTGAATCAATGACTGTGCAATTTTCTGTTGTTAACCAATCACAGGACAACGTTTAAAAATAATATTTTGTGATTCTGGAATGATATCTATATTGCAATGCAAATTCATCTTGATAAGAGGAACGATCCGCCAACACAGGATAAAAACAACCCAGCTACATTTACTATGGTTTTACTTTGATTTTACTATGGGACCGAGAGTTATTTTGACTCAATGTATCAGGAGTACATAAGTGAAAAAGGTATTAAATCTATAATATTTTACAATGTCCGGAAGAAGTAAGTGGCAGAATTTATTGGTTGATGAAACCTTGGGGGGTAAAAGCCAATTAGTATAGCACAGCCAGATCTAGAACCGGTCCATTTTAGCCTAATTTATCTCACGTAATCGTTGAACAATTGCGATTAAGTGAGAAGTAGGATTTATCGGTGGTAATAGGCTGCAGTCAATGAAACAGCTCTCTAAACCGTTTAAGTCCTTACGAGTCCTTACACAATATAATATACAATATTATATCAAGTGATTGTTCATCACTCACCATTAGCTTTGTTACCGGCCTGCTGAAGCCAAAGCCTGAGCATCGTCATCGCCTGTTGCGCCGTCGATCCTTGGCACTCTGTCTTGATATCGTTCACTTCAGAAGGTGTGATGTCCAGCTCGCTGGCTAGAGGAACCCAGTCCTGACCCAGCAGGTTGCTGATGTCGGACAGCCGGAGGTCAGTGCGTTGGTACGACTCCAGTCGGCCTGTGAGGTCAACAAGGTCAGACAATGTCCCGAAATGAAGTCACCAGTGCAACGTGGCGTACCTTCAGATTTCGCCCCCCCCCCCCCCCCTTCCCCCCGATAGGAAATTGTTCAGGGCCTCCCTACATTTTTTATTGCATAAAAATCTTGAAAAATATTTGCATATTTTTGTGTTGATTTTTATATACTTTATGACACTTTTCAATTATTGTAATCCAGTTGTATGCTCTGGATTTTTGTAGAATAGGTTATAGTACCCCCCCCCCCCCCCACCCCGCGACTGCGGGAGCTGCAACATCGAAATTACGCATGTGCACCAGTGAAAGGAAGTACTCTGACAACGGAAGAAAGAGATAAAGTGGCATGTACCTAGCCCGCCGTCCCTGAGGAAGCTGTACTTCTTGCTGAGCGCCTGCAGGTCCGCCTCCAACGCGACCGCCTCCGGCACGATGTCCTCGGGCAGCACGATGTTGAGGATGCAGATGGGCTGTTGCGGGGGCTCGCCCTTGGCCACCCTCGCCTCCCGCATGAAGAGCACGCGCCCGACGGTGTCCGCGTGCGGGTCCTTCACGCGCACCGTGAAGGGGAGACGGTTCTCGCGGAACGCCCGGAAACCGAGCTGGAGTTGGTCGCCCGACTTGGTGACCGGCACGAGGTTGCCGGAGAACTCCACGTACTGGGATTTACCCTCGAGCACCTGCAAATCACGAAATTACCTTGACCTCTCCTCATTCACTCATCTACTACCCAACCTGTAATTTATTTCATGTCAGTAGAGCTAGCCCTCTTCAAACGTCCCTAAAGCTGGGTTCTCAAACTTCGCATCGAATTCGCTTCCGGTTCACTTCGCTTTCGCAAAATGGCTACCTTTTAACAAAGGAAATCGTCCGTGTTTACATTCGCATGTTCACTTGTTTCGGTTTCGTGTCGGTCTTGTCAAAGTTAAAATTGGCTCAACTTTAACGAAACCGAAACACGGGAACATGCGAATGTAAACATGGACGATTTCCCTTGTTAAAAGGTAGCCATTTTGCGAAAGCGAAGCGAACCGGAAGCGAATTCGATGTGAAGTATGGGAACCCAGCTTTAGACCTACCCAAGATCATTTTTCTGTGTTGCATCCTTCCGCAAAAAGAAGTGGAAATGACAAGTGACAAATCTATCCTCTATCTCACTTTTGAAAAATGCTTGGCTATTTCTTATAAAATGTACAACGAATGAAACTTACCTCCACGTCCCTGCTCTTGGCTACTTCTGTGAAATGCTCCTGATGTTCGAGTGTCTTATCTTCCTTGTCGTCAGTCATACAGAACACTCTCAGCCGCGCCTCCAGCACGTCCGTCCTCTTGGCGAACACTACAAACCTGAATAAAGAAGGAGGTATTCACGTTACCACTCGCTCCTGATCCTCCATGTCAGTCATCCAGAAGACACACAGGAGATGAAAGAGAACGTGGTCAACTTGACAAATTGTCGATTTGTACCTAGACTTCGGATATCACATATCAGGTGTAAGTACCCAATATTTCGAAAGATACAAGTTGTTTATGCTTTACTATAACCTGCTATAACCGTTGCTATAACCTTCTATAACTCATAGCTTTCACGAGTTTCTTTGTTTTACAGAATGCTAAAAGGTGAATTTTGCTGTCCGTTTCTGAAGTGTAGCAAATATACGACGTACAAAATATGGAAGATTTGGCAAATATATAAATTTAGATGTCAAAAACTCAATTAAATTCTGGATTTCCTCAAAATTATAAAGGAATTAAAATAGTGTAGTCTCCATAACCAAAGAGGTTATGCATCATTATGCATACATGCACATTATATCAGCATCATTATAAACCATTTGCAATCTTTGAAACTTCCGCTAGCACGGAGCAGTTTCACTTTTCATACAATCTTAATATTGGGATTTTGTTTGAAAATTATGGAAGTGATAGAAATTCGTGTTTCCATCTGTGCCAAGTTTCAGTTCGATCAGAGGAACTGTCTTATCGATATCGAAGCAGAAGACGACCAAAGTGATCAGAAACTACACAATACTACTGAAAACTACTGGGAAGTACTAGTAGTAGTCGAAAACCAACAGCCGAAGTATCAGGAAATCATAAAGCGAAGTAGGTAGTATAGTAATAAATATCTGAAATTAACAATGTTATGTATTTTTCAACTTGATATCCATAGATGTATACATACATATCGGTTGGGCCACATCGGGTCCTGTCCCCCCCCCCCCCCCCCCTTCCTGAAATTTTACAAAATCAAAATGTTGCGTTGGTTTATGCATAGTTAACAAAACTCTGTCCACGCGACTGCCTGGTACATTTGGATTTTTTAAACATGAAAATCGAATTTCTTCTGAAAGAAATAAACAGAAGAAATTCGATTTTCAAGTTTAAAAAATCTAAGTGTCCCCAGGCAGTCGCATGGACAGAGTTTTGTTAGTAACCTTCTTTTCTCATCATACAGTTTCCGTTTCGGTTACTTCGAGTACTATTTTTTTAGCACTGATATTTGAGACTTATAATATTATCAAATTACCATAGCATCAAAATATATGCATGATAATTGATAAGAAATGCATGATTATATGATTGTCAAAGTTCAGTGTGTTCAGAGAAACGGTCTGATCTGTAGACAGTATTGAAGCTAAATACAGACAAGCTTAGTGTCGGCGTCGGTAGCAAACACCACTACGCCCAGTGAGTACAATCGGGAATCGAAGCATCAGGCGATCATAAAGCAAAAGAGTAACTTTATATAAAATAAATTTTGTTAATGGCTGTTTAGAGCTTTAAAAAATTGAAAGAAACTTCGTAAGCTTGCTGCACTGATATTGCGGAAAAGGGACGGACCATAGATAAATAAATCATAACTTCTATAGATGAAAAACTAACAGCCAAAACAGCGGGAATGAAATAGAGATCCGAAATGGCTAAAGTGTATTTTGTTGGGGTATATTTTTTGCAAGAATCCATCATATAATAGGGGATATTTTGTATGTTTATATAAAATAACGATTATTACAGTTCAATAAATATTTAGCCAGTCACATTAATAAAATCGTTTGCAAGTCCCTTTTTAGAAGTAGATTCATTAAAATACTATAAAAAATAATATGATGAAAGAGAATAATTATGTAATTTAGACACGTGTTTGTATGATATATTATACTGCCATACAGGCAAAGGAGTAGTATTCAGGGGGGGGGAGTGGTGGCCGCCCCCCCCCCCCCCCTTAAATCCGGGCTTGGTCTAAAAAAAATACGCATAAAACGCCCATAAAAATTATACAAATTACCGATCATGTCTAAAATTGAGTTAAAATTTCAAAAATTTCCGGGGCGACGCCCCAAAAATAGTGAACTGTAGCTTCACTGCTATTCAAAATTGAACCAAAACGAATGATCTTGACCGAAAATTTTCTCGGGGGCTGTGCTCCCGAATCCCCATGTTTTCCTTTGTCATTTTTCAAAATAATAATAATAATAATAATGTCCTGCCCCTCCCGAAATTTCATCCTGAATACGCCCTTACATACAGGCGTAAAAAAGGATCACTATGAAACAAGGATCAACTTACTTAGCCATAAAGGGCACGTGGATGGCCTCGCGGTAGAGCTCCGTCGCCATCTTGGTCGCGTCGGCGATGTTCCTACAGTCCATCAGCCAGAACCTCGCCGAGACGGTGGTGGTGAAGCTGACGCAGTCGTTGACGAACGTGAGCGGAGTCGATCCCGTCACGTCCTCCCACTGCGCCCGCGTCGTGCCGCCTAAACGTGACGTGACGTGACGTTAGCGTTACAGTAGACGTGACACGGTCACTACGATACCGCACTTGTACACTCGTGAACGTAATCGTCCTTAGAGCAGGTACACCGTAAGGGTGAATTTGTAATGTTATTTTTATTAGAAAATCGACCTTATAGCGTAGTGGTTATAAAGGTGAAATCAATCAGGATATATTACAACGTTGATGCGTTGGTGTTGACGTAGAATTGGCCGATAGGTGCAGCGATGTGTATCTTTCGTCAAAACCGATCGACAACCCTTAGAAGAATTTACAACTCATTGTAAATCGACTTCAATGAGACGTTGTCGATAGGCTGTCGACAAAAGTTTCATATTTTGTACGTAAATTTTGTTTAAAGTCAACAACCAATCCAGAAGGTATGTACACTCGGCCAAACATAAATTGATCGTTGATCAAATTTGATTAACTGATAAATGTTAGATTGCACCATCCGAAGTCAGTCCAAGCGATCTCCTTGTCTCACTCTAGTAGGTGAGCTCACATTTCAATGATATAACAAGCTTTGATTGATATGGGACATGACCAGCAGTCATTCAAATTTGTTCAACGATCAATTTATGTTTGGCCGAGTGTACATAAATATATTTTTTTTAAATCGCGGTGTCAACCAACTATTTGTTAGGAGCAAGAGAGCAAAATCGTTTGATTTCTTTTCAATATCGTAAGAATACTGTAATTTTGATTTTCGACGTTCCATTTCCTGCGCTATAAAGAAAGAATACGTTCGAGAGTGTACACAGACAATGTTTTTATGTACTCTGCAGAATGCTAACACCAGAAAGATACCAATTCAATTAAGAGATATTGATCAGCGTTTTACATGAAGGTTTTTGGTAGATGATAGTAATAAAACGTTTAATTCTTTTACTGCAAAACGACGAATCATCAAAATACACGTTCTCATTGAATTGGGCTTTCCACAACCAAATTGCGAGTTTTCTTTTGCGTTATTATGAAGGATTGGCAATGTGAAGAAATACTGGGGGGGACCCAGGATCGAGCATGGACTCGAAGTTTCCCACTCAATAATTTAATTTAATTTCGTATTCAATGATCCAAACAAATAATTACACATAAATAATAAATTAAATGACTTTCTACACTTCTCTAGTATGAAAATACATTTATTATTTATACATCTATTATACATTTATCACTTTTTTCATATTTTATTCAATACTCTCATTCTCTTCAGTAATTTTGATGATGTTTATTTATGTGGCACATCCAACATATAAAATTCATTATTTTAAAAACTCATACAATTTGCACCTGATGTCAGTTCTATCAATTAAAGTTATTAATAAGACACATTATACTTACTGTGTTTACATCAGCATAAATTATATCACAAAAACTAATTAAATATAAAATATCTACTTTTTCGTGCCATGACATTTTGCTCAAAAGTAATTAATTAGATTCACTACGGCATAAAGTTTCAAAATCTACCCAAAATCAAGACAATTAAAATTTGTTTTTCTAGAAAGCAAGAGAGGGGAATTGACTTATATAATTTCTCATTCATTGTAAGCCAAGGCAATTTCGATTTAGGAATAGCGAAGCAAAACTCAAAATAATAGGTTCTTTCGCAAATAAAGTGATAGGTGGTAGATAAGTCTTAAAGCAAATCATAGTTGTGTTTTTGTTGGATTGAGAAAGATGTATTTTATGTGTCCTCTTGATTTTGGAATTATGACAATTTTAATTAATTCAATCGAGCTTTGCAAATATACTTCAAAGTTAATAATTATTAGGAACAAACTGTAGAGAAACAATTGAATACAATTCACTTCAGTAAGATTATTTTATGAACAAAAATAAAAAATGTGCCATTAATTGTAGTGAAATGAAGTTGTTGGCATTCTTCATACAATTGCTACGACCATCTACTTTTGTGTTACCTTGATAGTATACTTCTGTCTCGTATACCTGATAATGTACATTACTTTATAGGTTATTTATGTTGATTTTTGGATTTTCTACTTTTTCCACTCGCTTTTCTACCAGTTTTAATTTAGTGATTTTGACAAGTGATTTTTTTTTAAATTCAATATTGATTTTTGTAATATGGTGCAATCTTTTTGTTGTTTAATATATTATTTGTGTGCATTTTCCCATGTGAACAATGATCAGTATAGTGCTATCTCGAGTGAGATTTTATTCCAGAGTTACACAATTTTAAGAATTATTTTGTGTACCTACATTTTATTGCGTAACTTTTTTAAAAACTGTGAATTATTTTGTATCTTACCGTTTGATCTGTATTTAAAACATTAAAAATACAAAGCATTAATCAACCACCTCATTAATTAAAAATTGTCAATTGTTCCGCAAACGCCTTAAACATTATGTGAAGTATTGTAAGTTTGCAGACATGCCAACCTCCATGCGCCAAGAGCCAGTACTAATTGAGGACACAGAAATTGCATTTTCCGCCTCAACCTTGACTGTATGTGTGTGTAAGTGTGCGGCTTTTCTTTGGCAAGGGGGTGGGGGGCTGGTGGGGTTGCAGTGGTGGGGTTCTTTTAGGTGTGGAAGCAGCAATGGTTTCAGAAAAGACCCTTTATGGGCATCAATGGTGAATAAAGTTTTAATTTGGATTGTGGATTTGAAAATAATTAAAATCAAACTTTTTGATAATATTTAGGCCAAATATCTTAAATTATAATAAAATGGCTTCTTCTGATATAAAATTTGTGTACAGAGACTCGCTCTCCCTACATTTCTCGGGATGATTAATTTTGTTTCTAAATGCAAATTATAAACGTCTAACGTTTTATGCACAAAAATAATAAACTTAAATTGGGTGGGAGATGAGATTCGAGTGTTCCGTTTAATACGCTTAGGTGAACAATAAACTACTTGTGCTTTCATTTTATAGAAATGTAAAATAGAAACGAGACTTCTGTTTGCATAGTTGAGCAAGTGTCGAGAGTTCTTCGGGACTCGTATGAAACTTTCTATGTATTTTTTTCTGTGTTTTTGTAGGCAAAGCCCAGTTCTCGTTGTTCAATCAATCGATCTGAAATTTTGTACACACACTAATGTAATAAGAGATGTTACCGGTATAGTTATCGAACGGGATCATGTGATTGGCTGAAAATTAAACATGAAGCCGTTTGAGATCAACTTAACATTTTGAAAATGTTATATGTTTTTGACAATTTTCATAAACAAATCTGCCAAGACTTCAAGAGTTACTGATATTTTTCGGACATTTTATACTCATTTTGATATATTTGGTAATTTTATTCAAAGAAATTCAAACATAAAATTATCACTGCTCCTGGTTCCTCTATTTCCAAGGTCCGTTACAGAGCAGCAACTTTCACACGAACATTAATTCGGATTCAATACGAAGTCTCGCTCATCAACGCGTCACACAGAATGTTTTCAAGTAATTAAATTCATGTTTAGCAATTAGGTCTTTAATGATTGGTCAATGATTGTTGTTTGTGTGACTTTAGCCCTGGATCAGGCATCTGTTTATTGAACCAAAAGTAACTCACTCTATTATGGAACTAGTGGTTACTCAAGTTCGGTGTCAAAAAAAGGTATTATTTCCTTGAGACTATAAAAATACGGAACACTCTTCATCGCTTATTATTTTATAATAATCATGTTTCTAATGTAAGAGCCAATAACCGTCAAACAAAACAAAATTTGGATGGTATGCAGCATTATTAGAGTTCTAACGGTGAGATGGTGATAGAATGCTGAAAGTTTTAAAATAATTGTGATCAATTTTTATGGTATTGTTTATTGTCAAGTCATAAAATTCAAGACAAAATGAAGCAAAATTTGTCATAGCTCGAAGCTGTTTTTTGTTTGTTTTTTCAAAGATTCGTTGCAATATTGATGTTATTTGATTGAAGAAACGGCTAGAAAAACAATTGTATTCAAGAGAAGTCAACTCATTTTATACTCATATTTGATATAATGGTTTGATGTTTTATTTAAATAAAGTATTATTTACAGTGATATTTCATATGGACGGATATCACTGAAATCAATTAGTATCCATTGAAGTATTCCAGTGTTAATTCCTTGTTTGGACTGAGGAATGGAATTTGATAAACACAGACATATGTCAATAAAAACAATTATTTTATCCATCCAGCTAAATTAATTTGTTCTAGCACGATATTAGATTAAAAATAAAAATAACAAGTATTTCCTAGTTTTCCAATAACTAGTATTTCTTTAAAATATAAATACTAAAACATTTTTGTTGCTCCCAATCGATATTTCGGTGCATCAAAAATTAACACAGAATAATATTGGATAGGAGATTCTTCATCAAATAAATGTTTATCAGTTATGATCATAAACACAAGTATTTAAAGCGACCCTTGAATTAATATATTACTAATCGTTCTTCAGTCAAGAAACATTCAATATTTTAGACTCATTCCCTCCTATACTTCTGTAACATAACATTTCTTCCCAAAGTTCTACAATTTAAACCGTTTACCAACTCTTACTATGTTAATTATCCCATATTTTGAAAATGATCGAACAAATTATTAACAGAAGTCTTGTTTTATTGATTCGACATCCTGCGACTAGACGTCGACATCTAAAAACAAGAAGGAAATGGCCTCTACGAATATCTGAGATTTCAACTTAAAAGTCGTCGAACGAAACAAAGAATAGGAAATTAACGGTGGAAGAAGAAAGAGAAGAGAGAATAAGAGTAATAGAGAAAGAGAGAGAATAAAGAGAGATAGAGAGAGAGAGATGCCTAATACGATACCTTTAAGTGATCTTTTCCGAAATACGCCTGAGTGCAGCAAATGTAGGGGGAGCAAAAGTGAGGGCGCAAAACGTCAGAATTAGTCCAAGAAGTAGTGGAGAAAAAAATCTTTGATTTTGAATATGATTTTATTGATTTTATGCTATTTCAAGGCACCGAATTTTGGGGGCCAGCAACCATGACAACATTTGAACGTTAAGTACTGAAAAAAATCGAAAGATAGTTTGGGGATAGTTTTTTAATTGAAACTTTTATTATTCAGTTAATTCAAATGATAATTGTACGAAAGTAACTATAAATTCAAAAGGAAATACTGATAAAACCATTTTTGTGTTGGCTCCATTCATGAAGTTTCGTATTAATTTTATACCAAACTTGACAGTAAGAAATAAAAAGTTAAATAATTTTTTCTTATTTACATTTATAAAGTGACCATTTTTTATCAGTGATGATTACTAGAAACAAAACGCCGTGTGTACTTGAGAAACAAAGTGAAGGAAAGTTACCGAAGAGCAAAAACAAATAGGGTAATTTGTACAGAAATCTTGCTAATAGGGGCCAGGATGGGGAGAACATGACATACAAAAAGTATAAGTTATAATTTTTCAGGACTTTCAGAAAAAAAACTGACGGGGAAAGAAAATATTTAACGGTGAAAAATTCCTTAACTGTTCTCGTACTATACATTGGCTTTCTTTCAAATTATAACAAAATATTATCACCCTCAATTACAACCACAAATATTTATTCCCACCTAATTATGTGCACGGGCAGGATCACCATAAATTATATAAAAAATAAGACCCCCACCCTCGTCCCACCCCTCATTAATCCCAAGTTGAAATCAATTTTCCCAAAATAGAGTGGCAAATCAACAAAATCTCTAAATCGGCGAGTCGCTAATTCAAGGAAAGGGGTTGCTAACCCCCCAACGATGTCACAAGAATCAAGTAAATCCAATCGGTTCAAATTACTGCACACGCACAAAACACTTTCCGATCAAATACAACATCAAAAAAGTAATTTCACAGACTAGCCACTATGCAGTTATACCAATCCAATCATACAACTCAAAAGCAATCAGTGAAAAGAAACTACATGAACTTGAATAAAGTATATCGCTGAATCGGTAGGCATTAGCAGCGCAGCGTAGTGGTAGAGTTCCGCACAACTTATTAGGTATTTATACTATCTCTTACATTTACTGGACCAATGTTTTGAGTCCAGATTCAAGATAATGACATAATTGTATAACTTAAAACGCAGCTACAGGACAATTATAACCAATAGTATATCAAAATATTGAACAGTTTAATTAAAGATTTCAGTCTTTGAAACGGTTTTGAAGTGCTGTCAAGAATCAAGAAAATTCGACGATTCATAAATTTAATTCATACATTAACAGAATTTACTAAAAGTATTTTTTCCGGTCTTAAATAAATATCAATTTTGAGATTTGTAAGATACTTTTGAATTATGGTATTTGGATGGGCTTATAGAACGAAATGAAAAATAGTGCAATTGTATTTGTTGTATGATTAGACACGGATGACTGCATTGTGTTCTAAACATAAGATTACGATCAACCCTTTACTGTCATTACCTACATTACTTGGACGTTACGAAATACTATCACAATATTATAAATCTAATCAAGAATCATGTTTATTACATTCTAATATTCTCATTTCATTATGGAAATAAGAGCTAAGTCAATTAGGTAGAGTAGTTTGCCTAATTTGCCAAGTTAAGTTCGATTTGCCGACGTAATTCCGTGACCACCAGGAGAGCTCTTTGATCATTGATCAATTTTATTATTAATCTTAGATAATATTGGTAAGTAATCCATTAAAAGACTTCGAATAGAGTATTATTAGCCGTATTGACGATAATCATCTTATTCTTTGAACGCATTTCCAAATTACGATAAATTTTAATTTGTAGGAATTACTGTGAGCAATGATTAATTTATTTATTCATTTTCTCT
Source organism: Leuctra nigra (assembly GCA_934045905.1). Lineage (NCBI taxonomy): Eukaryota > Metazoa > Arthropoda > Insecta > Plecoptera > Leuctridae > Leuctra > Leuctra nigra. The sequence continues at coordinate 25,307,692 of OW203771.1, forward strand.
TCATTCAATTAATTTACCGTCATTCTGAATTAATCTTAATATTTTTTTTCGAAAAACGCGAAATATTTTAAAATATAATCTGACAATGTCATACATTCTACTGAGAATCTAAATTGTTGATTTGAAAAATATTTTCATTCTCGCATGATTTCAAGATAAATACTTCCAAGCCCTCCATCGGTCCCCGAACCACGTGAGCCTAAATGCACAAATACCACCTCCCCTCTATATCGACTAACCCCCCAGTCACCCCCCACGAGACTTACCTGTGATGCTGCAGAGCAACCTAAGGGTGGGGGCGTCGCCGGAGTACTGGTTGATCATGCCCTTGTTCGCCGCTTGAGGCACTGGTATCGTCAACGTGATGGGTTTGTGGAACTTCCTTCGCCGAGGTTCGACGGTTACTATGGGCGACACGGCGACGCGGTTGCCAAGGAGTTTGGCGGCTAGCTCAGCGGCGATAGGTTGGGCCTGGTGGATGGGCAAGAAGGCTGTGACACTCTATTTATCAAGAAAACAATACTAATAAGACCGAAAAAGACAACAACATCGTGAAATGGACCGGAAGAAATATGTCACTTATCTGGATTTGTTATCCTGATTGCAAATATTCGTATAATTTTGTAATAAAGTGCCAAAAAAGTTCGCCTTATTCCAAAAGTGAAATTAAAATTTCAGAATGCTAGTTTCCTACAACTGTGTGTCACATTTAGCTGTCCGGTAAGATATTTTGAATACCCCTTGTCCGAGAGAGAGGGATGATCTCGGACTAAGTCTCGGAAGACCGCGCGATCGCAGACAGCGACTGAGGGATGGACAAAAGCCGGTTATTTGCAACATTAGGGGCCACGTCTGGCGGACAGCTAAATGTGAAACGCAAAGGTAGTAGGGTCGATTTTGTTGAATTTAAAATATAACATACAACATTATTCCGGTCCGTGCTTTAAATGTTGTTTTCAAAATATGTAATGGCCCTGGATCCAATTTCTCTCCAATTACAAAAATATGTTTTCAAATACATAAATAAAATTAAGCTATTCTCAAAGTAAGAGAAAAATAGTATATTATTATTGTTTATAGTAGTTTTTCTAGAATATGTATTTCGCCTAAAATGCATAATAAACTTTAGGTCCCAAAATGATTGACAGTTCCAAAAATGTACCTCCTTTAATTTTTATCACTGCTGCGCAGATATAGTTTTATAAATAAAAATAATTATATTTGCCTAGTAGTATTATCCCAAGTTGTGTAAAAAGTATTAATATGAATTCATGCAGAATCTATATGTTAAAACATTCGTTTATTGCCTTGTACCTAAAATAAATATTATGGTATTTCTCGTGAGCCATACCGTTCAATAGTCCCTTTCTGTCTAATTTGTTAAACCAAATGGCATGCAGAGCTTCTCGCATTTCAAATACTTCAGCTCGTTATCCGTGTATTATCGACTAAATAAGCATCACTCTCCAAATACTCCTTGTACTTAGAGCAAATCTATTTTTGGTTTCATCAAATCATTTTATGATAAAAATTCACTTGTACGAGTACATCTCAATCAAATCTAAATTATTAGAACTATTTCAGTATTTCAGTTAATTTTATGAGCGTCAGACTCTTTGCAACAGTCCACAATCTAGAAGGTAAAGGGTAAAACCTGATACCTGTCAGCATAAAGTTACACTAAAAATGCACTTTTTGATAACACAACATCATTGTTCTACTAAATTCTTTTTTATTCGGAAGTTAGTCAACTTCTGTTTTACTTAGGTGTCTATTTATGTTGGCACCAGTGTTACATTAAATGTTTTACTCGTTGAAAATATAGATTTCAATTATTTGTTGGCTAAAAGTTTTGGTTCAAACCGCTGCTTAAGTCGTAGGACTCTCAAGCTTTCGAAACCTGTTTAACTCAGGGATACCTGTGATGGGGGGGGGGGGGGGGGGGGGGTAGAGCAATGCTTACCCGAAACAAGTTCTCGGTCCTTACTTTCTTAAGCGCTACAAATGTGAATTTATAAATTATCAAAAAATTTAAATAAATTGTTCATAAATGACATATTTTCATAACAACTTTGTAAGATGTTCTCTTGTAGGTGAATTGCCGAAGAATTAACTGAGTTCGTGTTAAAAACTGGATTTTACCAATCAACTTCATTTCTTCTATGCAGATCATTCCTTCGATTAGGTATGAAACGAAAAGTCATTTTTTTCATTTCGAAAAGCATAAGATGCACACACATACCATATGTAATGTGTGAGGACATTTTCCTCGATCGTCTTCTGGTCTGGCCATGGTTTTCATCCCGGAAATTTCGATAGTCTCCCTCTCAAGAAAGTTCATATGAATTCAAAAATGTTTCATAATAAGTGATGCAACGTGTTTAACAAAAAAAATATAGTCAGCTGTACGTCGACGTAAATTCTGTAGTTAATTTTCCATAGACCCAAATGCCATAACTTTGAACCTTCACTTTATTTTTAGAGTGTATATAACAATTTCTAAGCTCCTTGGATTTAACCCAAGAAATATAACACCAAATTTCAACGCAAAGTAAAATCTGCATAAAATTCCACTTTAAAACTGAAAATAAGTTGAATTACGAGTTTGAATAATTCGAAATTTGTAACTGTATTTCCATTTCTTATTTGTTACACATTAAGAAATATTATCCCACTAATTATCCTAAGGGAGTAACTAAAACACGAGAAAATAATTATTTTGAAATATTACAAATGGTGGCAGATGTAGGATTTGTTTTGTAGTGTTAATGCAAGGAGTCCAGTTTAATTCCATTGACCATTATATTTTAGCTTACAAACTACAAAATATACCTTTGGCGTTTATGGCAGTTGTCAAAACAATCTCTCCATTCCTCAAAAACTATAACTGAATCAAAGCATAGCAGAGAACACAATATGCATGCTTAACTCTATCCTGTCCGGAAGATTGAAGTAGAACATGTATGAAGCCAACACCTACTAATGATGTAAGTTGAATGCACAAGCGAGTCATGCAAGGAGAGATGGTAGATGAGTGAACTTACCTCGTGAGTTAAGTGATTGTTAGTTCAACAGCAAACAGCAAGCAGTGGTCTTCTAGCTCAGAGTTTGACATCAATAACAGTTCAATTTCTATCAATCCATCCAATTTTATTCTGGTCAACACTTTCTGTGTTGTTAGTTAAACTGTGTCTCCACGATTATTCCACCACCTGAATGTTATGACTGATTTACAAAAGCTTTAAAATTATCCGAATGTTCATTTCCTTCGTTTTTGTAAACTTGACACTGCAAAAGATTTTCCATTCCCAAATCTTCTTGAATATTGAAAATTTGTATGAACAGAAGTAAATTGTTTGAAATACTATCACTGATATTCTTGAATAACATGAACTTTAATTCAGAAAAAGATTCAGTTTCAACATTTTTATCAAGTTTTAACTACTTCAAACTCCTACCTAAAATTTTCATATTGATACACACTTTTTCTATCTCCAATTGAACTATATGAACAGAATTGCATAATTCTATTTCGTCATAATATAATTGGCATTATAAAAATGATCCACTGTACTATCCCCATGTCCTTGAACATGCTACTAAAGTAGGGATAGAACCTGATCCTCAGTCATCAGTTTTTCTATGTGGGAGTGTGTGTTTTGTATGGGATGTATGGAGAGTTAGCAGGATATGACAGCACATAAGCCAGGCTCAACGGCATTCCCTTGCAACACAGAACCAAATCTTCAGCCAAGGTGAGCAAGCAACATTCGAAGCAACACCGAGAAGTATGAACAATGATTCAACGTGATAATAATGATACAAGATTCATGATAGTGGAGCTTTTGCGATTTTTTTACTCGAAATTATCTTTAAAATTATTTTGTTCCTGCTTCTTCCTTGTACATAATGTATTAATTTAATATGAAATCTTCAAAATGGCATTAAAAATAGTTCAAATATCCATCAATGAGCTTGGATTCATTTAGATTTAACCTAAAGTCACAGACAAATCTTTGGTAATCGATGTAAGACATTTTGACGTTGCAATTTATTGCGAGTGAATTATATTTTTTGTTTTTTTCAATTTTTTCAAAATAAATTCTTATGAAGGCAAGAAATATATTACTATCAGTTTATAACGTAAATGTAAACAAATATCTCAACATCAAATATCAAAATTTACTTATACTTTGTTTCAGTTTATTTATACAAAATTTTTGTGTTTAAACAAAATCTAACGCATTTTTTCAGCTCAAACACAGTACTAAGATGGATGGTGGTTATGATATTTAAAAAGTCTCCACACATGAAATCTTCGATCATTATTGCTCATTATGAGTGGTCGGAATAATTTCAGAAAACTATATTTCCTTCTATTTTATCGATTTCATTAATCAATTTTACCACTAAACCGTATTTCTTTACACCATTTGAATTCTACGCAAATTATTTTGAGTTCGTTCAGTTTAATCGTCAGAATATCATGTAAATCGATTAATTACGAAATAATCTGAGGATAAAAGTGATCAACTAATACTTTGCTTGCAGATACGTGGCTGAGTAAAGAGAACCGGACGGCCAATATAGTAATCAGAGTAAAAATAGAAGTTAATATTTTTTACTGAATTTTAAAACAGACAGAAATATCGGATTGTATTATTTAAAAATTGTACTCAGGATCTTGTATTTCACAAACCTTTTAGTTACTTTCCGATTTATCAATAATTGAGTACGATCTTTTGAGTACAATTTCTAAAACGCAATCCCATACAATGATTACTCTAGAGGAAATCTAAAGAAACAGTCCATTTGTGTGATCATGCAAATAGGAAAAGAGTGCTTGCGAAACGACGACGAAATATTATGGAACAAACATTTAGATTTGTTCACTGAAAACATAAATCACTGTTATGTATTCAATTTATGATTATAAGTATTTTAAAACACCACCAAACTATAATACTGTAGCATTGTTTTTTATTTCTTATTTATGATGTGAATGTTTATAAATGAAAAAAGTGATTTAGTAGGATATTTTATAAAATTAATTTCTTCAAATTTTCCAAAGATTTCCTCTGTTCCACCATTGTTTCTTTTCGAGATTTCCGCCCAATAAAATTAGTTAAACGACTCACGCAGTGACTTCCGCTTATTTTAGTACTTCCTGTCTGCAAATCAGCCAATCAGAACCGTGCTTTGGTGCTCGTCTAAATGAGTATAGGTCAATGTAAAAAGATGTTTTCAATTTCTACTCACAAAATTAATTCAATAAACAACAGAATTTTTCATAGAGTTTAACTAAGTTTATTGGGCAATTAATTAAGTTATTTGGAGTACATTAATAATGAACATGAAAAGTGCAAATAGCAAACCAGTGAGATATACTGTTTACAAACAGTTTTAATCAAATGTAGCTTTTTATGATTGGTGCAATGAAAGTACCTAAAGAGTTTATTTTTTAATTCGAAGTTCAGGGCTGCGATCGTGTAAAATGACAACTTCCTTGTCGAAGCGAGAAGGCCGTGAATAACATTGAGATGAGAAGCTTGTCGCTTCGACAAGGGAGTTGTCATTTTACACGATCGCAGCCCAGATTTGGAAATGACATTTTCCCAATATTACGAGATACTAAGTATACTTAAAAATGTTTGAACTGAATAGGTAAACTAATGTTGCACCACACATAAATCTAAGTATGTGTAAAGTTATTTCTACCCTCATGCAATTAGGTTAGTAGGTCCATAAGTAACATAAGTTTCCATAGCCCACAGATTCTAACATTGAACTAACTGTAACTAAATATTAGTAAAACCCATAACCAAGAGTTAGATAATGAGTATTATTATTACTATTATTAATTAAGTAAAGAATGGAAGGTATATGTTAATTAAGACAAACATGGTGGAAACAAATATTTCGCAATAGAGGAAACATGACCAGTTTGTCAAAGAAGTTCTGGAAGAAAAGTAGAATTTCTTAAGCTTCAGCATAAGAAATAAGCTTTTATAAGTTTACTAAATACCTAACATCTATGATTGGCACACTAATACTAAGCCATTGTTGAGTATTATTATTGGTCTAAGCTAGAAGTGTTTGTAGGCCATTTTTGTAGAGAAAACTAATTATTTTAAGAAGAGACTTGAAAGGCTGAATTTCTAAGATAATCTACCTTCTACCTCATCACGGTTTGCCAATCTAGATTAAATCACGTAACTTCTCAGTAAACATTTTACCATATTCCTCCTCTTTTCTATACATTCCTTCAATGGACCCAAGGCAGATTCCCGATTATGTAAAAAATACTATTCTGGGGCGCAATATTATTTTTATAGGTATTATATAATAGCATAATTATTTGTTGTCTGAATTGCCAAAATGACGACTACAACTTTGCACAGATAGCTACATATCTATGAAACTTATGTTCCACTAACAATATATTTTAATAAGAATTTCACGGTTTTCGGACGAGATTTTTTTACGCTCTATTCCTTTTCTTACTATTCCACAGTCGCCTCCACATTTTCCGCCATCTTGATTCCTTCAATAAATAGATAAATAGTGTAAATAGAGAGAATCAAAATTACTTTGGGTAAATCGAAATACGGTATGATATGAGCAACTACAATGATAGGTACTAGAATGAGTCCTAGCGTCCGAAATTAAAAGATCTCCCAAACAATAAATTAATAGACTACTTGAAGCACAAATCTAATAGTTCAAAGAACCTAACATGAAACTTAAAACATGTATAATAACCGCAATAAACAAAATATGCAAAATGACTAAATGGAATTCCCAAATTCTTAGTGAATTGATAAAAAAAAATCAGCGGGAAGAGAACCTTAAATTTGTAAAATCTAAACGCTTAATTCTGCTGTTTTCCCTACTTGTTATCTTTCTCTTCCCAACCACTACCAAACCAACGAAAACCTTTTCTTCTTCGGAATATGATTGACGGTAATCTTTTTCAACATCCCGGCAGACGCTAATCCCTTTCTCGGCTTGAACAGATTTACCTGAAGTCCGACTTTGATCTTCTTCGTGAGGGCTCCCTGCGGGAAGACGGCTTGCACCTGGGGGACAACACTGGAGGAGACCATGCCGCCCTCGGGTCCGATGGCGTGGACCTCTTGGCGGATCCGCGAGACCACGGCGAAGTACTGCGGGAAGTCGGTGGTGAGGATGCGCGTCGTGCGTCCGGAGCTCGGCTCTTCCAGTGCGTTGATCTCTGTCATAAAAGGCATTGGCGATTAGATCATTAAAAGTGAGATCTTTCTAAAAATGTAATCTTTACTGGCAACATCTGTATATATCAGACGCTTAGCTACAAATCTACATCCTCTTCGAGAATAGCTATTTCGGAGTCTCAGAGGTAAACTGCGAAATAAAAACGCGCACCCGACTGGGGAGCAAACCCAGGTCCTTTGGGTTTTAACCCTTAAGCCATCGGGGTAAATTCTTAATCAGTAGGTTGGGTTGCCATACAACTCTTGCGAGTCCGAGTATCTGACGTATATTATACGAAGACTGAAGAACTTCGACTTCTTTTGTCAACGTTTGAATACATCTCTCTCGAATGGCTATGCTCAAACTTCTGAGCTACGAGTGGATTGTTTGATAATGATGGAAATTTAGTGAATCTCTCACTTAGGGATGGTGTCATATTTCAATACTCATATTTCGGAGTCACTCAGTGTCTTTGTAAGTGCTAGGAAAGTGAGACAGTATTTGGAAAATGGTGAAGAAAGTGGTTGGTTTCCATTTCTAAGGATCTATACAGCATTGCGCTTTCCACTGATGAATGTTACCGAAATCCTCCGTCAGACTGGACGTAAACTGGCCAAAAGTCACTCGATCACTCGAACTTTTCTGCACGTCAACCAACGAACCCGTTTGAATATGGTGAAGATGAAATGAGAGTTTACCTTTCACTGCATGTGACCGTACAACCTCCAAGGAATCTCATACTTTTACAGTGTTGCTATTGATGACCAATGGTTAAGACGGCTGAGTAGTGAGTTTGACCTTGAAGAGTTTTTTACTCGATTTTTATCAATATCTTTTACCAATGTAATTGTTAACAAAATATGGCTTAGTACGATTCAGAACTGTTCAATGAAAATAATTTCATAGCTTGTAATGGTTTGTTAGATTTACTTTGTCCTACAGATGTTTAGTGCCCGAAATTAGTAAAATTATGGCACTAAACATCTGTTATACAAAATAAAACTAATAACTTATTCTAAACTATGGAATTATTTTCATTGAACTGTTCTGAATACGCGTACAAAGCCCTATTTTCTTAACAATTACATTGGTAAAAGATATTGATAAAAATCGATTAAAAACCTATACAAGGCCACGCTCACTACTCAGCCGTCTTAAGGCTGCGCACTCACCGTCAGCCTCAAAGCTCTCGTTGAGCACGTCGTGCACGGCGTCCTCGCCGGCGTCCGTGGTGTGTTCCCGCCAGGTCTCGCCGTTGTCGGACCGGAGGATGACGATCTCGCGCTCGGTGCCGCGCAGGGAGCCGAAGTGCGGGACCTCGATGATCACGGGTCTGGGGTACAAGAACACATCGTCAGAATTGTACCTCGGTGGTCGACAGAGCTCTCATTCTGGCTCAACAGAACACCTCTATGTCAACATTCCACGAAAGTGTAAATGCAAACAGCTTGCAATTTGGCCGTATATAAGAGAGTCATGGACTTGCCAAACAAGCCCCATTTTATTTATAAGAAACAATTTCGTAGAGGTTTGTAAAGTTCCCCCCCCCCCCCCCCCCCCCCACTTTGAGCATTAATTTCCAAACTTGGACTATATTTAAAGCTCACTTAGTGCTCTAGGTACTAATGACTAATTTGTAATCGAAGTATCGTATAGGTAATCCAAATTAACAATCCTGTAGGGTGATTTCTTGTTTTCAATATCTTGTTTGAAATTATGACCTGAAAGTGTATTTTTTTATTTTGAGGAGCGGGGGAACGAGGGCTCGTATTTTATGGAATTCTCTGAATTTAAAAAATGGTTAGTATTTTATAGTGTTTTTTGGATTACTCTTTTAAGGTGATACTAGCGCTCGGCCGTTTTAGAAAATTGAGAGAGAGAAATTGTTTCATAAGTGATTGTAACTTTTACAGGATGTTCACATGATCAGTCTGATTGGATATTAGTAGCACTTTTTCATTTTTGCTTATTGCATCGTTAATTAGGCGCCGGTTATTCAACAAAACCGCACAAAACTCAGAAATTTGCGATACGATTGGAGACCAAACCCGTTAACCAATTGATCTCATATTTTAATCATGATTAGATGAAAGACAAACTTAGGGTTATCACTTGGCACATTTTTGAAATTTAATTTTATACGGCACCCAAGGAGACACGAAAATAGCTAATTTTTCACCAAAAATCCACTAATTATTACTAATTAACGAAACAAAAAATTAAAAATGTACCAAGGGATAACCCTAAGTTTGTCTTTTATCTAATCATGATTAAAATTTCAAATAATTTGGTCTACCCATTTCGTCTCCAATCGTATCGCAAAAAGTGTCTACAAATAGCAGCAAAATCGCTCGCGCTTGCAGCACCTTAATAGTTTCCTTTCCAGAGTAAATCTCCGGTAATCATGGTGTCCTATTCTCTGATTTCCCTTGACATATCACGTGACATCTCACTATACGACAACACAGGGAGAGTACTATAGTTACAGAATGGGGTCGCTCACCCGAGGAATTTCCCCCCGACGGGCCCCAGCTCCAGGATGCGACTGGCGAGCGCCTCGCCCTCCATCAGTGGCGGCGGATGGGCCAGCTTGTCGCGCTTGAGGTATCGACACGTGACTCGCATGGGCTGTGCTGCCTTGCGGGGCGGCACGATCACCCGCACGCCACTGTGACGACATCCGCGCATTGCGCCGCCGCGAGCGTCCACCAGGAAGCTCACCAGGAAGCTGAGGAAGAGATCAACGTGGCTTAGATCTTTCAACTTCATCGAGATGGGTCGGACCTGGATACTCGATTACCAAAATCACTACGGGAAATGTATTCCTACTGTACTCATTCCAACAAGAACAAAGCCAATGTTTAGATATGAGAAGTTTTATAAATCTACAACATAATGCTACATTTTAAAATGAAGGTATACAGATTGCAAATTGCAAAATATTCGTCACAAGTTGATACTCTATATAAGTTTCTACTGATTTGCGTATTTTTTTAAATGCCTGTGAACTACGATTTCACAAATTTACCCCCTTCAAAATCCTAGTTCTCATACATAGATTTGACATAAATTAACAAATACTCGAAGTCAGAAATGAACCTGTATACCAACAACTCTAAACCCAGTAAAAAAAACTAAAGCATATCATGCAGTTCATTATTGCTTCAAAATTCTTCCAAATCGTTGGGTGTGTGGAAAGTTCAAATACACCGTAACATACAAAGGTTCAAAGTCATTCCAAATACTAAAGAAGAATGAAATCCTCTATTACTACATTTGACTAAACTACAATGCATTTCATTCCACAGCTCGACTTACTTCTTCCAGTGCAGCTTTCTGTTTTTCCATCGTCAGTGTTAGCAGAAGCGAAGAGTAGAAAACACATCGTGTTAGTTATTAAACACTATTGGTCAGTCTTAACAGATCTTATATCATAACATGACATGAGAATGGGTCATGGTTAAAACTCAAACGTTCATATTACAGGACACATCTTCAATAAATATGAGATTCTTTCCAAAGATCTTCACAAATAGTTTATGCAATCAAATGTAATGGAGGGATAAGAAATCCTTAAGTCCATTTTTGTTGTTTTGAGATATTGACGTTAAATATTTTACAAGGTTGACTCACAGTGCTGATTTTTTAAAATATCAATATTAGTCTATTCAAAATAGAGCATTTGAAATTAGGTAAATTGCTCCTAACTCAAAATGACCAAAATGTGGCTTAGGGATTTTTGTACAATCGTCCCTGCCATCGTAACTAAATCTAATGTAATACCAATGATTAGTGATTTAGTAGAGATGAAACACGCTGGGTGCTAGGGGAGGACACTTACCCGACGTGCACTGGGTGGCGGCTGATGTCGATGTTATCGGCGGTGTAGTTGGCGGCGAACTGCGAGTAGCTCTCCTTGACATGTTGTGGACTGATCGTATCGTCGACCGCTTGCGGAGGTGCTGCTGCAAGCAATAGACTCGTCTGAACCATCGCACGGCCAACAGATATACTCCATGCAATATGGTCGGTATCTGAACTTAGGACCGTCTGTCTGTGGAAACTACAATGATACATCCATCCCATATCTTAAATTGTTAATTTGAGTGGTTCGATGGCTTGGTCTCAACTCTGAAGCAAAAGTATCAGATTTTATCGCAGCCGGAGTAATGTGAAGATCGTCTAGAGTTTTGAACAATCTATTAACAATAAGGAATAATATAACAATTAGGAAAAAGATACGAGGGTAGATTTTGAGGCTGCTCCATTCATGATCGTCTTCATGCTTCAACACTCCGCGCAAACCAAAGCGTAATAGAAAAATCTACTAGTTAATGAAGATATACTATATCCACTGGTTAATTATTTACCTATGTTGAAAAAACCTATGTTGAAGTTGGCACATTGACAACCTTGCATTTAACTACGAATTCACACACTATAAACATAAAGCCACACCAGCTTGCGGTCAACTAACTACAAGCTCCCCGTCGATAACTTGAGCGTATAGGTACTATATATTTCACAAACTGCACTTTAATTACAAATACATTTTGTTCGTTGCAAATGTGATAATTTGGCAAACATGAAAAAAAAAGTTTTATTCAATCTTGTGGACAATTTCTCGAGTAGAAAAAATAATATTAAATAATATTAAAATCTGGTCAAATTAATCACGTAATATTGCTTTTGTGTAAATTCGTTGATCAATAAATAAGTGACACACTAAACATCCCACTAGTCACTTTTGATTTGTCAACGAATAAGCATATTGTTAATTATACCGAACCCTACGCCAAAGACGCTAATTTATGAAATTGTTATTTCATGATAAACATTAGTTACAATTTTTCAATAAAACAATCGGTATCCTTCCACGAGAGAATGAGTGACGTAATCTATAAAAAGAGATCACCACGGACCTCGAAACGTCGGCACAAATAAAGTTGTTTCATACACGATAATAACCCATTTCATTTCAATAAAATACGCTCTATTATGTATTTATGACAGCTCCACTGGACACACCAGTGACAGGAACACTGGATTTTTCTTGACCGTAATGATGTTTCATAATGATGATAATGATGATCGATGTACAACATAAGTTCGCAAATGACCGCAAGCGCTACAGAGATATATCAAGCTTACCCATACACTCTCTGTTGGAATCCATACGTTCATCTCTTGTCACATCGATCGGCAGCGAATCATCGCCCAGAGATTTCATCTCGTCGACTGTCAAGTATCGATACGGCTGGTCGCTCAGCATCGCGTCTTCGCCTGGAATCACAGCGATGATTATCGACCGATATATCGATAGTCGTTCGACATAACAATAGCTTTACGACATAGCTTTGGACTTGTGAATGGTGAGTAGGGTTTTGATGCATGACAATCTGTATTTTATGATAAATAAATGTATTTATTTAACTGAGATTTAATTTGATTTGATAATTTAGATTTTAGAGCAATCATAATGTTTATACTACATGGAGAAGGTATTTGAAATCCATAGGTGAAATTAACTACTCATCTTCCTGAATGCCTGATACTGATTCTTGTAAACGTCTTAAAATTTAAGACGTTTATAAGTGTCTTAAAAATTAAAACGTTTTTACTTTTGAAGTGTGTGAAAACTAAACATCTCTTAGTATTTATTTATGAAAGTGTATCTGTTTAGTAATCATTGTTATTGATAGTCAACATTTTTACATTGTCGGTAATTTAATCATGTGTTTATCGTTAAACCAATTTGTATGTATATTTGCTAATGAAATGTATGAGATTTTATGATAACATGCGTAAAAAGCAGTTTAAATGTTACTCAGTCAACGTGCATGGTTGAGTTATTGAGAAAAAAGCTTTGCTAGAGGGGAAACAGAAAATAATCCATACTTTTGAGGAAAGCAAAATAACAAAATTTGTTTTCAGCCCTGCAATAGGTACAGATTTTCGAGAATGCCACTCGAAATAAAAGGCATCTCGTATTGTCTGAACATTTTGGCGAAAAGTTTCAAAGAAAGTGCCGGTTATACTTCCTTGGAAAATAACCTTCAAATACCGGTGAGTAGGTTTATTTGATTGATTTCCTTATTAGAAACTGTAGCCGTATCTAATCTAAAGTAAAATTACAGAAAAAACAATATCTATAAAAATTACAATTACAACACCAAACACGAGGGTACAGTTAGCAAAATAAACGTTAGTACATCAAAATAGTAGGTACACATCTAATGTTCTACCTTACACCACCTCTAGCAAAGCAAGGAGGGTATAGGAGGTCAATATCATTAGGGGATGGGGATGCTTTTGTGTTAAGAGACTTACGCATGTGCTGGGTTCGATTCTCGCCATCGTAATATGACAGGTAGACATGTTGTGCGTGCATTGGTTTCCCATAGGAGCCTATCTCCGTGAACAGCTCAAGGTCACCTTCAGGTCACGTGGTGGTGGGTGGTGGTGGGGGGAAAACCAACAATTATCATCCCGTAGTTGTTTGCCAGTTTAATACCTCCTTTAAGAGCGCTGTTGCGATTTTCACCAATAGGAAGACGATTTTCTTACGCTTGCCCCGCCCCAGCGAGGGAATCACGGCTTCGGATTGGTCAACGCGTCAACGCTTGAAAGGCGGCATTTATACGAATACGATTTTAGTTGTTACGTAGGGAGTCTGAAACGGTGTGGCTCTCATAGAATTAGTTTTATCTTCGAGTAAGGAGGTTGTATTATGTTGTAACTAAAATCGTACTTGTATATTATTAATTTGGGAAGTGACAAATTGATATGAAGTGTTTTAATAGATATTTGATTAAGTGCAATTGTGCTGTCACACCATGTGCCAACTATCTTTTCGAATTTTAGGTACGCGTTTATTACACAAACATATTGGTGCCAGACTACTTAATTATTTCACCTAAGTATAAAGTTCAGTTACTAATCAGAACTTATTGTAAAATAAATAAATATTCATGTGCATATTCAAATAGTATTATCTTCCTTACAATAATTTCAATCTAATTCTCTATTTATCACATGCTCATTTCTGTCTACTTGTCAATATGACATCTATAATTTTGAATCTCAATTCTGTATCAAGTACCTATCTACAAAGAAAAAATGTTTGAATGATTTTGAATTATTTTGACGTTATCTGCAGATTACAACAAATTATCCAAAAAATCCGATGCCACCAGCTACATGCCCAAGTCCCCACAATAGTGAGCTTCATGGTGTTAGTTGCAAAAGAAAACGATATTCCTTGCAAAAAAATATCAGTCATAAACAATACGCTGTTGTGTGCAACGAAAGAACGCTCTACTAAACTAGCACTAAGGTAATTGTTAGTGAACATTAAAGGAAGCTTTGGTAGAGTTAGTGGACAGCACATTACCTACCTGAACAAGAAAGTAGTCCTGTAATTCATCCGCGAAGAAACTTTTTTTAAAATTGTGTCGGGACAATGAAAAATAATTTTAGAACGAAAATTAATTTAAGGCTTAAAAACAATTTTAGAATATTGTTATCGTACTTATAATTTATTGGTTTTGAAAACTATTATTGATATTATATTGAAATTCTTCTGAATAGTTTATAAATCTTTTACAAACTATTTAACACACAATATCTAAAAACTCACAGAATGTCTGCAGTTTTACAAACAAATAACCAATACGTCGGTGAGCAAACATCCCAAATAGTTGGTAAAAAGGAAATTTAAACTACTACGTCTTTGGTCAAGGGACTTCCAAAAATATGAATAATATTTTTTGTTGTATAAATTTTAACGGTTGTAATAGGAATCTTCATGGCTTCCAAAATATAAAATCGGAAAAAATAAATTGAGATACATAATTGTGCATAATATGTAATTTCATTGAAATACCAATTCTATAACTACGACGATGGAAACGTATTTCCCACAACTACCTACAACACCAACACAACACGATGTCTGTTTACCTCCTTCATCCTCAGAGTCCGACATGAAAGTCTCCTGCATCGTCTCCGGCGCCACCACTTTGTACTTCTCATCCACTGGCGCCGTGGCGTTACTGATGGTCGGTTCAGTCACGCCCTTCAGCGTCTCCACGACGCTGATGTAGCCCAGCTTCTGAGCGATGGAGAGAGGAGTCTGCCCTTGCTGTAACAATCAAGTCAAGATAAGATCAGTTGACTGGTAGCAATTTACAGTTGATCTGTCCTGAGAGATAATGATGATGAAGAATACGATGGCTTCTTAGCATTGTCTCTCGACTGAGAGAAACTATGAAAAATCCACTGTCAAAAAGGGCCGAGGAAATTGAACCCGGGACATCCTATGGGTGCCAGTGTAGAGCGTTACTTGTCTGAGTCAACCTGGTCCGTAACATGTGAGAATTATTTCATCTTTGGAGCCATAGGCGAGGGCCGTCTTAAATTGCTGGAGATTCAAAACATAATTGAGCAGATTTTTTTAAATCGATATCTTTAGGTTAGTTTGATCTATGCTTATTCTCTCATCCAAGGTTTGACCATAGACATGTAAACTCTACATGTCTATGTAGATGTATCAATAGATATTGGCGAAAATGTCAAACCATACCCATGTAGGTCTACATGGGTATGGTTTGACATTTTCGACACTTATTTTGGAACTATATGTGGTCCAAATTCAATCCCAAAACACCCTACATGAAGCCGATTTTTCATGATTTTCTTTATAAAATTTTTACGTTTCAGCATTGTCTCAAATTCTTGATGTGCGTTTATGAATCGGAAACTGAATGAATGAATGAATGAATGTTACGATTCCGTGATATTATGTTGCTCTAAAAATTAGATATTTTTTTAACATTGACTAATTTTCTTCCGCTCACCATTTAGTATTTCTGAATAAAAAATAAAAAAAAAAAATTGGGGGCGTATTATTAAAATAAAATTCGGCCATAGCTTGTTGTGTTTCATGATTGCCTGATCCAACTAAAGGCAAATATTCCGTGGTTTGTCCGTCTGAAACCTTCGAAAACTAGTCCCGGGAGTATTCTACTTCACTTGGATCAGGAAATCAGGAAAATTAGAGTCATGCGAAATTATTAGGGGCTGTAAATAAAGGAAAGGACGTCAGGTTACGGGGTGGAAAGGCACCAATACTATATGACACAGTGTGACGGGGTCACGTTTTGATAAAGACATTTAAAAGCATTTTAAATTTCACGATGATTGTCACCTAAAATTTCTCTAAAAAAAAATATTATATTCTTATAAATTTCGATGTCCGACAAATTCTATTTGGTATGAGGGGGAGGTAGATATATAGTTTTGTGACGTTCTGTTAGGGCGGAGGGTTTCAAAAGTATGTCACATGTGACAAGGGTGAGAAGGGGTGTCAAAATAACACATTTTTAGTGTCACGTCCTTCATGCAAAGCCCCTTACGGAAACCGCTGCGGAAACTTAGTTACTTCAGCTTTTACAAACTGAATAAATGGTACAAAATATTTACCTCGGCCTTCCAAAATATAAATATATATATATATTAATTATAGACCATAATCCTTGCATATTACATCAATAAAATTTACATATTATTAGAAATTGGTTTCAAACACGAGAAAACAATCTATCAATCTAGCTAAACCATCGCTTTGAATGACTATCTTCATAACATGAGATAAATTAATTCAGAAAACGCATGTTTAACCTTTAAAACATAGTTTTATAATGTAATACGTGGAGAATAATACGATATGAGATGATGAGGATTTTTTTAATAAAGTTTTCGTAAATTAATTTTGTTAAGAATACAGCAGTGGTTTTGACTAGTTCAGTTCTCCCATGTTAAATGGCCATATATCAAGATTTTCAAACATTTAAATGCCATTATCTCAGAAATTAAGTCGGTGACACGAGTATTTTAAGTTTTCAATGCATTCAATATTAGTCGAAGAATAATTATTAGTTTTCTGTTGAAATTGTTGGTGCGGATTAAAAATAATTTAGAATAATGTAGTAAACTAATTTGTTCCCCCATATGAGCCATGTAAAAATCTCGAACTTTGGAAACGTTTTACACAAAAGTTAGGTCGGTAAGGTATATATATTTTGATCTTATATTGTAGATAATACTATTAGGAACAAAATAAAATGGTTTTGGAAAAAAATGTTGGTAGATAACCTGGCGCTGGTTCATCCTTAAGTAAGAAATCTGAAATATCATTGATTTCTGTCACTATTTGGTTGTAACAATAAGCTTCACTGAATAAATTGACGGTGGAACCTACTGCTCCACCTGTATGCCTGATAACTAGTCGCCCAAGTCGCCCAACTCATACCCAAGCAGACCGATTACGGTCGACTGCGTTGTCGACATCGTTCACCACACAACAACAACCAACCTAGCAACGCAACCACCGTTCATAGTCTTTCATAGTTCACCCGTCTTTCAACCTTTTTGCTTTTATCTCACTCATCAGACTTGTAAGAAGGGGTGGTTGTAAGAAGGGATGGTGACTGGAAGGGGGGGGGGGGGGGGGGACTCACCACGCCAGAATTTAAAACAATTTCATAATATGTTTCATCTTTATATGCGGTCTCAATCTTTTTGAAAATCCAAATTCGAAGTATTTTCTGAACTTTATTGTACAAAATGCTAAGACCTAAAGACCACCGATATTTTATTTATGCCTTCCTGTCCCAATGCCTGTCCCCCATTCCATTCAAAGATTAATTACGCAAGTAAAGTTATAGCAAGGATATTATTGAAACTCACATAACATCTTTGGTTATAGTGCAGAAGATTGGCAAAAGATTCACTTCTTAAAATTGTCAACCAGGACATCGTTCATAATGCAGCTGGATTCTCTCTCAGGTTCTACTTCTCTGAATTAATAAATTAACGAAAAACGCACGGTTCTTCAAAGCGTTCTAACTAACTAATCGACAAACTAACAGTGGTCGATAATATTTTTTTTTCTGTGATAAGACAAATCTAATGAAGAACTACGCAGTGACGTTATCTAACTGGTACGTTGTCTCGTTTTTCTAGTCAATATTCGCGTTTTATTTATTAATTCTTAATGCCGCAGAACTGGAAATTGAAATGAGCGCATCCTGTCATCTTGTCTCGAATATAACTCACGTTGGTCTGAGTGTTCGGTGGCGCCTTCTTCTCCAGCAGCAGGTTGACGATGGTCGTGTGCCCCTGCTGCGCCGCCTGGTGGAGCGGCGTGTAACCGACGCTGGTGGCCGCCGCGACGTCGGCGCCGTTGTGCACGAGGAAGCGGATCATGTTCAGCTGACCGAAGTGGCTGGCGACGTGAAGGGGTGTGTAGCCGGCCTGAGCAACAACATTCAAGAGTAAATACGGAGATCGAAGTCGGGAAACTTCAACTACAGTTTTTAAATCTTCGACAACTTTAAGGTCCCTGCTGAATAATATTAAACCAGTGGATGTGCAGCAGAATTCTAAAGAACATCGTGACAAGGTAAAGTATCATAAAGTATCTTCTTCTGTGGTAGCTGATCATGCATGGTCGAATATGCATAATTTTAATTGGGATTCTGCTGTGGCAATTTACAAAATGAGAAAAAGAAAATTTGTTGAACCTGCATTTATTTTGTGTAATGAAAACATTATCAGCCAACCGAGCTATTTCTTCGATGACTAATATGGCACAGTATTGTGCGGCCGGTTGTAAGAGATTTACTTATTCGCGGGATGAAAGGTGTTGTTTTAGCTGATTTAGTTTTAGTGTTGTCTTGACAGTCTCGCATGAGGAAGCAGACCCAACGTGTCGGCGAAATATCGTGGTCCATTTTATATAACTGTTAAATTAATGCCAGTGTTTTTATCCCAGATAAGTGTTCATTTTCTTACACCAGGGATGTAGCATGTAGGATTCTTCAGATGGTGGGTCATCTATCCGACTTCGGGGGAGGTTAGTGACTAGGTGATATGAAGAGATGTGAAACTGAGAATATACAACCGCGACTGGTCAGAGACAAAGATTTGGTATACAATGACGCTCAAACAACATCAATCGCTCCCTTTGCTCTTTGGATATGTGCTACGTACCTTGGTAGTGGAGTCGACTTGGGCACAGTTCTTCACCAGAATAGTAGCCACATTCACTCGGTCTTCTTGAGCGCACAGATGCAGAGGCGACAATCCGTTCTGTAAACAAAACAATCATGAGTCTGTCGAGCTTGAGTCTTCGCTACTTATTTGCAGTCACATGGGCTGGAGAGGATCATGGGTAAGTACGGATTGGGTAGGATTTGGGATATGTAACACCTCTCATCTCCCAACCAACCCTATCACCGACAAAAGCCCAATCGACAGTAGCAACTTTTGGTTGATCAGCTTGGTTATGATGTGCATTGTTACCAAAGTGACACTGCGCACGAGCAGAGCCAAGTGGAGTTGCTAAGATCCTGGCATTGATAATGGACACACCTAACTGAATGCTCTGTACCTTGGCCTTGTGGTTGGTGTCGGCTTGGTGCTCGATCAGCAGCGTCGACATGTCTGTGTGTCCTTCTTGCGCGCTGAGATGTAGCGGCGTGAAGCCCGCCTTGCTCTCGGCGTTCGCTTTGGCTCCGTATTCCAGCAGTGTGGTGGCGATGTCCATCTGCAGAGATCATCACAGTCAGAGTCGTTCAGACAACAACATTTACACGAGACCTGATAACAGCACAGCTCGCGTTGCAATTGCATAGTCATGGGTGACGGACAAAATGGACGTGGGGGCAAGGGGTCTCCAATCCCCTTCGCCTCCCACCCCCCAAAAAATAAAAATTTATGAAAATGTGTCGATGTACGCCCTTCTCAAAATTTAAAATAGGTAAAACACCATTTGTAAAACTGAAGAGGAACGTGAATTTAAAGATCGGCCCTAGAATTGGCAACTTTTTCACCAGAATCCCATTTTAGTGTCCCAAATAGTTCATATCTAGTTGAACAAATAGCAGTTTCTAGACAGCATTTCCCCCCTTCCATTAAATATTGTTTCAGAATTGTATCTTCGTAAAATTATATTTTTGGAGATTGGCCCCTCTCCTCACTCCCTGTGACCATGGACCTTTTTCGGTGCCATGGATTGGCAAGGATTTGCAACATGAGAAAATTCCCAATCCCAATAACTTCTAACGAAACTGCTTCGTATGTATCGTAGCACTACATTATTATGCTCATTAAATATTAGGTAATTATGAAAACACTTTTGACATACTTCAAAATTGTTACTCACACGTCATCATGCTAATTATATAGTACCTAATTATACAGTTGTCCACCAGTATGAATAATGTGACTCTTATACTTCAACATTTCTGCTTGCCTGATAGTCGAGAATTCATTTAAGACGCATATAAGCGTCTTAAATTCCAAACGTCTTAAAATAAATCACTTGAGACTATGCTTTTTTCGATGCACTGTACAAGTGAAGTTTTTGAACAAATATGAAGCATTGATGTGCTCAACCAACAAACCACAATCAACCAACCACGTTCAACGCATTTTGGGGAAAAATTCCCAACCAGAATTTTTAATATTTCCTATTTCCAGTAGGTAATTAGTAAGAATTTATTTCAAGATATTATTATCAATTCAATTTATTTCCATTATCGAAAATAAATTAACTAAGGTCAAATAATATTTAAATGTTGATGTAATTCGACGATTTTATCATCGTATCATTGCCATATTTTACTATAATTCCTGCAAATTATGAAATTTCAACTAAAGTAACACCAAAATGGACGCCCTTTCCCCTAATTATTTAAATTGTTCAAATCCCTTGGGAGTCTTATTTATCTGGGTTCAGACGTGCTCACCTGATTTTTGCGAGCTGCAATGTGCAGTGGCGTGTGTCCGTTCTTCGCAGTGGCGTGCGGTGAGGCGCCCTTGTCTAGCAGCAGCAGGGCCACATTCTGGTGATCGTAGTGGCTGGCCACATGCAATGGCGTAACACCATTCTGTAACAGAAAACAAAGTCAAATTCAATCCGGATTTCAATATAAAGCATTTCAAAGAGGTTCGTGACACTGGGCAGAATTATAACTCGGAAAGCAATCTCCAAGTATTGTCAGATAGGGCAATAAGATAAGTTCGTCTAGAGATATTGGACTTACCTTTCCCTGGGCATCTACTGGGGCTTCCTTCTGCAGGAGCAGTTTGGCCACTTTGATGTTGCCGTACTTGGCCGCGAGATGCAGGGGTGTGAAACCCTTCTTTGTTGTTGCCGTCAATGAAGCGCCGTGCTCCAACAATACAGACGCCACCTGCAACAATGGGATTGTCAACAGTCGAAACACATAGCCAGAGTCAAGTAAAATATACAACTGGATGACACAGTGTAAAAATCACACAGTAATGTGATGACCATTTTGAGTTAGGAGCTAATTTCCACTAGTTCAATGCACTCTTTTAAATGGAATTAATTTTGAAATTTTGAAAAATTATGTGCCAATTATTCCAGCTAAGCGCTGGAAATAATTAACATTGAGTAACTTCATGTTTCCAATAAAATGTAATATCGTACAAAAAGTTACTATGTGATTTCTTACACTTGGCTCTTCTGGCTGCTTCTTTTGTACAAAAAAATAAGTACCTAGGTAATTCATATTTTAACAATCAAAACGTATGTTTCAAAATATCAACGATTAAAAAATCCCCTCCAGGTCCTATAAAAAACACATTTCTTTGTAAAAAAAATAAAATAAAAAATAGCTGTTCAAAGTAAAAATATAAAACACAAACAACGAAAAAAATATCATTAACTAAAAGCCTATTTACACCTTCGAGCATACCAACTATAATATGCTCGAATAATTGAACAGATTTAAAATCGAAAAAAGACTTTGTACCTTGCATTTCTATTAAAACAATTCCAAATCATTCTTATCGTGATCACTCTGCACTCTTGTTAGTTTCAACTCGGATGTTGGAGAATTATATCCCTGTAATTGGATGCTTTTGTCCCGTGAAAGCTCCAGGGATTTCAAAGTTGGATGTTTGGGATCAGGAGTAAAAGCGTGCGCTTACCTGTTCAATTTTGCCAATTTGTCTTGACTCAAATCCTCTTCGCTCTATAATGACTTAGGAGAGCAAACTTTTGGTTAATTTTCATTGTAAAAAGTATCAGTACTCGAATTTATGATTATACGTTTTTTTAGTTCATACTGCAAAATAACTGTGAACGCACGCCGTAAGAATTGACATGGATAAGGATATGATGATCAGGAAGTAGTTTCAGGATTTATATAAATATTAAGACTGGGTTATTCTCAAAAATAAGAATGATTTGGATAATATTGTGTAGTTCAAAAATATTAAAAAATGTATACGAAGAAGAAAAGTAATTGAACATCTAGCATTCCCAAATCAAATAATTCTCAAATAAATATAATTGTACAGAAAATAAGAAACAATAAGATTAACAACACATTTATTGAAAAGAACAATAAAATGAACAGTCCATAAGTGTAATATCATTGTGTAAACAGATAAGACCAAGGCACAAAGAAAGATATAATTTTAGAGTAAGTGAAAGAGAAAATAAAATTTTATATAAAATTATACAAAATAATAACGGAAGACGCTAAAAACAATCAATAATTAACATTCCTTAGAACCAGATAATAGACACCCAATTCAATGAAGTAACATTTAAAAGCTTCTACAACATTATTTCAGACTGGAGGTAGGTAAATAAATTAATGTAGTACAGATATTTTTACTGCCTGCCTAAAAAAAATGCTTCATTAGAAGAAGTATTCAATAGTGGACTAATCATTAGGCTCAATTTGAATCTGATGTATTATGAAGTTTATGTTCTTAGTCACTTATGTGTTTCATAGTATAAGAAAACATGAGAAGAACAGAGGCCTAAAATGCAAGCCATATCTCAAATGCAGCCTCCTACCATTTGATACCTGAAGTTGGTCAATAAATTGTGTAGTAAATCAGTACATTCTATGAACTTACCCTGTATAAAACTCTAATTTAGTTCAACAACTCCATCCAACCCCCCATTCAAAGAACATCTCTCCAGTACAAGATCGACTAACATAACTAATGATGAACTCGTTCTCATATTTTGCTAATGAATTTCATTTTCCTTTGAACCCCACACGTCTAGGTTGCATAAACCCTAAGTCAATTACGTATTTCCTTAACAAACCCCACGAGCCCTCTACCTAAATATAATACTCCTTACGCTTATGCCAGAACCACTCCATGAGATACACCGTATCAATGTGATCCATGATCCTCCGACCGACCAAGTACTTTACCTCTTCTTGCCCCTCCTTGGCAGCGATGTGGAGAGCTGTGTACATATCCTTGGTCGTGGAGTCCACAGCTGCTCCGTGCTGAAGGAGAAGCATGACGATGTCGACGTTGCCGAGACGAGAGGCGATGTGCAGAGGAGTTTGTTGCTCCTGGGGAAGAAGATGTCGAGTCAGAGAGTGTTCGAACTGGTGCGCCCCAAGAAATTTTTAAAAACTTATAAATAATATGTCGAATATTCAAATTAAGAATTGGTAAAAATCATGTGTCAAAATGCCGAAATGTATAGATCAAATCGCTTAGAAATTGTCCAAATTCATTCCTGAAATGCACAATTTGCCGGGCCTGTGCGACATCTACAAATAGTTGAGGGGTATTTGTTTTCGAGGGCAAACGAGGTTTCTCCTATAAATGTTTTTCGACTCATTTTGTGAAGTCCGCCTCATATTTCGTCCGAAACTTGGTATCAAATTGGCCGTTCACTCTTGTGCACTGACTTGGTGCGCCGTGGAAAAATTCTTATACTCTAAGGGCTCCGCGTACCCAAAAAGTTTGGGAACCACTGATCTAGTAGTTAGAACCTTAAGCCCGCGACTACGGAATTATTTATAGTTAATTGTTCGGCCAAGAGTAGCAACTGACTCACCCTGGCCCTAGCATCGACCTGCGCCCCATTACGCAGCAGTATACGGATGATGTCCGTCTGATTAGCCCTGGCCGCTAGATGTAGTGGAGTTTCACCGCGCACAGTTGGTACGTCTGGACTGGCGTCGTTCTGGAGGAGGAAGATGACGATGTTCATGCAGCCCATGAAGCTGGCGACGTGCAGCGGTGTCAGGCCGGACTGTGGACAAGACAAGAAACACAGGTCAGATAACAGCATACAGATGACAATATGTCTAAATCATTTAGTACCCAGGAGGCCAATTCTTGAGTTCTCACGTTTTCATTGTTTAAACTTGAAAAAGTTAACAACGCCTTCAACTTGTTCATGTTTTATATAATGCAAACGTAAACGGTTTCTAAACGTGAAAAGTTTGAAGACTCAAGAATTAGCCCCAGTATGGAGGTAATCATAGTCTTCTTTAGAATGGGTATTCATTATTATTTATTATGTTTCGTTTTAGGTTGACACCTGAATGATCAGAAAATGCGCCATTGATGCTGTTATTTTGAACAATTTTCTTCGTGCTTACATATGTTGTAACGAAGTAAGAATTCTTGAACGAATTCTTGGGATTGCATGACATATTGTAACTGCAGTCCATGTCATCACCGCTAAGCTTATAGCTGCAATGTGAAATGCCTTGAGAGCTTGATGAGTTATGAGTTATGGTCAAGTTCTCACCTCGGTAGTAGCCTCAATAGATCCTCCATGCTTCAGCAGCAACTCCACCACTTTGATGCGATTCTTCTTGCAGGCAATATGCAGTGGGGTGAATCCGTTCAACGCCCTGGCATTCGGGTCCGCCTTGCGATCCAACAGCAGCTTGGCGACTCTGACGTGGCCGCAGTGGGCCGCCACGTGGAGGGCGGTCAAGTAGTCGACGGTGACCTCGTCCACGGGCGCGCGGTGGTACAGCAGGATCCGCGCCGCGTCGACGTGGTCCCCTTGCGCGGCCATGTGCAGTGGCGCCAGGCCATTCTGCGAAGAAGAATATGGGCATAGTGGCAGATTATATGGTCGACAGTCCCGATTTATTTCTGTGGAGCTGGGCATTGGTCGCTACTTGGATTGACGGTAGGTATTGGTGTCATCCATGGGGCCCTATTTTAGAACTTTTATATTCCCAATTCCACCGGAATTCGATTACATGCAATTAATCCTTATGTCCGTGACCGTATTCCATCAGTATGGAATTGGGGAAACTCTCTAGAATAAGCCTCCAGATCTCTGTTCGATGAGGGCGCAGAGGGCAGTTATTCAAATATGTTCTCTGTCCATGATGATGAAGGGTGATGACCAGATGATCGCCATGGAAATATGCTCGGCCTATTGGGTGCTACATTTAACTTTTAGGACTTTTAGGCCAGGTTGTACTATCATCTATGTACCGATTAAGTTAGCGGTAGGATTTATCGGTTGAAACCTTGGCAACAGCTAATGAAACACAGAAATCAAAACCGGTGAAGTCCACTTTAGGGTAATAAAGTGAACTTTATCTTACTTATCGGGACATGGAACAACTGGGCCTTAGACACGGATTGGAGGCTCTAAAACTGTCATGTTTTAGTTATTGAGTGGTTTGAAAATGTAATGTCATCTACTTCAAGGTAAACGTTTAAGAAATGCCCAAGAAATATAAGCGAATAGAGTCTGTAAACACATCTTTCCAATGTTTTAAATTTCAAGAGACATGGTTGATGCCGTCATGACTCCTACCCACCTTGGTCTTGCTGCTGATGGGCGCCTGCCTCTCCAACATCATGTCCACGACCTGCTCGTGGCCCGATCTGGCGGCACAATGCAGAGGGGTCAGACCGTCTCGCGTCTTCGACTCGATGGTGGCGCCCTTCTCGAGGAGCAGCGACACCAGATTGGTCTTGCCCCACTTGGCGGCGACGTGTAGAGGAGAGATGTTGTGCTGGAAGTACAAGAAGAAGAAGTGATGATTGTCCATCGTTACCTGCTGTGACGTGTATCTGACTTGTCAACAATCGTCGCTCCTTAGGGTAGTAGAAGTAGCACTGAATATTAAGATATTTGGTAGAAGGAAGAAGGTCTCTTTGGTAGAATAATGGTAGAAGCGTAGACAACAGTGCAAAGAATGTTAAATTTAGATATATAAACTAAATAAAAAAATACTATATATTTAGTTTTTGTGGTTTTTGTGGAGTTAAGTGAAGACTTAAAAATTATTTATTTTAGATCTGGAAGGAGTTAACGATTTTGCCAGACTAAAACTGAAAACTAGGGCTGTCACAAAATGTAATTTAGTGACATTTTGCAGAAAGTCCACAATATCTTGGTGATCTACTATGGATAAAGCGATAAAGACATTGTTAGTGCAAGTTGTTTTTATCGTCTAATCTAATAATTTTCGAGCTACGAAGCTTGTAACATGTGAAAATGCCCAGGGCTGTCCTGGACTTAATATAGATCACTCCGGCATCTCAATCCTTCCTGCCGGATCTACAAAGTGGGTTTGGAAGCCACCCGGGGTCTCCAGCTTCCGGCACGGAATTACGTGAGAGCTCCGGGAATCTTGACGGATTTTAGGCTCTGGAAGATGTGATTAATGGATGTTCAATAGCCTCTGTTGAAATACTTCTTCAGACGGACAAGAATATTGCCGCATAAATCCAGCATGAAAATATTTATAATTGAGGATAAATGTTTTTCAAAATATTGAATTTTCAAAATCAAATGTTTTTCTATGCAAGTGTACCTATGCACGAACAAATTAAAAATAAATTATGCATTACAATTACAACTACGTATTCTTACAATTTGCGCTACATTTTCATTGCAAAACTTGATTTTCAATGTCAAAGATAAAAACAATATTAACAATACCGAATTTTCGGCAGAGTCTGTTAATAAAGATTTATATATACAGTATAATGGATACGTCACTTTAATTTAAACTCAACTCATAAATGAATAGTGTGGTGCTTTTAATATATTTTTAATGATTATTGTTTTTTAATATGTTTTTGCCTGGCAGCTCGATCCAACACATTTTTACTTTTAATGCGTCTAATATTACTATAGAGAAATTGACGTAACTAAATAATTGATTGATTGATCGTATAGAGCTAATAAATTGAATATGACAGGTGGGAATGGAAGTGAATTAATAAATTGTCAATGGCAGATGACATCGAGTGACTGATATTCAATCATTCAAACTATTCATTCGAACACCGGGATTAGATTTTCTGTTCTGCTGTCGTACATTATTACCCCCAGGGTTTTGTATGATTTCCTTACAATAAATGCACTGAACAGTTCCAACTGATATGCCATATGCGTCTTCCCATAGATCTCATCACTCAAGGTCTCAATATAATAACCCTTTCAACAGGAAGGATGTCACTGAACATCCAGTTACAGCAAGTAGTTTCGCATTCTAAACTGGTTATAAATGTATGGTTCAATATTCTAATAATATATTGCGTGCTACATTTTCTACCTGTATTTTACGTTCCAGCGATTCCTGAACCAGAGTGTTTACTCCTATGACTCATGTAATCCTGATACAAAATCGCTCCTTTCAGAACCGATGTCCCTGTATTTTTCCACATACATGTGTTGTAAATTTACCAATACAATGTGTAGGTATTATTTTACACTGAATGTACAATTGGTGAAGCAGAATGTCTACTCCTTGATCTTCTAGATCCCTGATATTTCGTATTTCCTAACCTGCCCAACAACGAGAAAACCACATGACCAAACGAGAAACAAAACGTCTCACGCGCGGTTTCAAGCTCGGTTTCAAGTCTGTATTTCATGATTTTCCTGCCGGCGTTTCAATTATTTTACAATACAGAAAACGAATCATCCGCATCTTAGGCTAATAAACTATAACTTCTGGACGCCAAGGTTTTTTACCTCTCTGCCTGCCGCTCGCTATCAAGAATTTAATCTGAATATAGATGAGAACTACCTTGGCGGAATAGTTGACGTCGGCACCACGATTGAGCAGGAGATTTGCGATGCCCTCATTGCCGTAGTGAGCCGCGATGTGCAGAGGAGTGAACCCACTCTTGGATGTCACATCGGGATTGTGATCGTTCTGCAAAACAAAGTCAACACATTTCAGTACAACGAAGAATATTGAAATGAAAACTCTGAAATATGAGTAGTTAATCAATCGAAAACCCTTTTGGGGTTTGAATCGACATGTCTCAAATTGATTTACATTTTACTGTTTTATTTCTGCATACATTACATGAATCATACCCTGGTACCACTAAACATTTCACAAATATCGAATGCAGGGGGTTTTACCATAAATTATGTAAAATATATCGAACACATTTTGTATTGATATCAATTTGTTATGTTGTTATTTCATCACAGGCAATTCATAATATTTTTGTTTCACTGTACCTGTAGGAGCAGTGCCGCTGCTTTGCAATCGTCCTTCTTGGCAGCAATATGCAGAGCCGGTAGTCGCACCTTTCCCCTGGTATCATTCTCCAGCAATACTGCTACCACCTTATCGTGTCCTTGCTGCATTGCCACTGCCAGCGGTGTAAAGCCATCCTAAGAAGACACAGACATGTCAGACTCCTCTCCACACACTGTCCTGCACTGATGCAAGGGGCCTTCATGGAGGTTGCGAGTGTTTAATTGGGATGTGACGGTGATAGAGTGAATTGTGAGGATAACCCTTGCATTTCATAATGAAAGTCAAGGTAAATGATGTTGGAAGTTAAGTAGATTAGTGCACAAGGACTTCAAGGACCTTCAAAGTACTTTTAATTTTTAGTTGGCATCCTTATTATTTTATGACACATCACCATTTTAAATGAATTATTACACAAAAAGCTAGGACGGATAGGGAGATGGTAATGTAGAACTCGTAAGAATGGAATTTAGGAAGGAGCGGTCGTGGCCTTAGGAATCCTTCCCTACATTTGCCTATCGAATCCGGGAAAATACGACAACCTCAGTGAGGAACAGTCACGTGAATCGAACCATGGGCCTCCGGAGTGGAAGTTAGAGCGTTATCTCTAAGCATGCCCCTGAGCCAACTTGCCTCGTTTCTAAGGATACATCTAGATTCTAGAACTAGACATCTCCGGAGCATGTAATGATGTAATTTCCAGACTATAAATTTGATTTTCTATTGATCTCGCTATCTCTAGATTAGGAAAACCATGAAAATTTACCTCAGTTGCAAGACTTTGGTTAGCGCCGCTGGCAAGTAGGAATCGTACTACGTTGTCATGATTCTCTTGTGCAGCCATATAGAGTGGTGTGAAGCCATTCTGTGACTGCACATTGACAGCTGCGCCACTGGCGACTAGGAGCTTCACCACATCTTCTTGGCCAGCTGAAACCAAAACACATCCGTTAGTTGCGAGCGATCACAAAATAATTTCAATAATAGAAATAGTTTGTACACTCCTAATTCTGAAGAGGACGCAAATAATCAAAATCTACATTTTTTTCTGTGTCCGTGTGCCATTATTCTCGTCCTTCGTTTTGCTATTTAAAAACCGACTTGCAGTTTTAAGTCACCCAACTAAGACGTTTTGTGAGGTTTTCAACTATTATAATGAACTAAATTTATTGTGAAATCGTCTAAAGGGACCGACCTTATTAAATAGATCTCTATCTAGATGAATGTAAGTCCATACTAGTGAAAATATTGAAGAAAATGGTACTTCGCAAACGTCTTGTCACTTATGGTATCCTGATAGAAAAGTGTCGATTCGGAGTGTTCGTTTGTACCATCATTCTTGCACTGGATTTGCAGTGCAGGCGGGAAATTCAAAATGAAATCATTAATCTCAGCTCCAGAACGTTTTTTATGACATTTATTTCTAATAAATTACAATAAAATATCTAATTTCGAAATAAATAATCAGTAACCCACACTAATAAATTAAAACTTTGATGTACATCGATGAATAAATCAATTGAAAACTGTTGAAGCTATTGCCAGCCAAGTCGTGGTTCTAGCTATTTCTAGCTGTTTCTATCAAAGTTGCCCCACAGTACTCGATTTTACACCTCCAGGTACCAGGCGCACAGAGTCGATAGCAGCATACAAAATGTAGACATTACGTACGGATCGATTGACAGTGTTGAAAGGTTAATTTTCCCACCGGTATTGGTGGTAGCAAGGAATGAAAATTAAATATTTATATCAATTACGTCACCAACTCAAAAAACTCACATTGATGCTAATTTTACTTTAGTCCAATAATATTGTTATTTTTTATTGTCAAACTTTACATTGTTCTTCAAATAACAGGCTCCTTTTTCCCACAAATATTGACGAAAATTGACAGCACAGACAATGTGTGATATAGATTATCGGCTTAATTGTCAGTCTGCACCTAATCAGCAACAACGCACGGTGCGTGCTATGACGCACGTTTCAGCACTCATGCCAATTACGCACAACAATGCATCAGTGTCATTACTTATGCACCCTATGCACACTGAACCCCAAACCAACCCCGTGACACACAAAAACTACCCCACCGTGACTATCTCTTCATCGTCCTACATGTATAGGGTGACGGCAAGTTGATACTGGACTTCAACGTCAACTTACGACAATGCCTGGGTTGAATATGATACTGCATGGTTTAATGGAGAGCATTGTTGAGGGCAAGGACAACAATACACCTAGACTGCACAACTAGGTTCATAATTCAACAATGCAGTGTGTACCTATATGTAGTAACTGATAATGGGAGCTGATCATACTCTGTTTTGATAACTACTATTGCCGTTTGCCATTATAAATGCCATAATATTACATCGCACCATCAAAATGTGACACTATTTGAAAGTCCAGTAGAAGCCAAAAGAAAATTGGCATCTAGCAATGTTTTTCGGCTGATATCACAATATTATTGTTTTTCCAAATGAATGCTATAATTCTTGGTTTAATTCCCAACTTATTGAATACAAGTTATTTCGGTCAGGGTGTATTTTGGGTGTTGAATTGAGAAAGAGGGTCCCCTATTCAATGGGGCAACATGAAAGTCGACCCTATATTTTACACTTCATTATTTATGGGCAGATTGGGACAATTAGTCCGGCAAACTTTTGTGGGGAACTTCAGAAGTCCGCCTTTGTGCAGAGGGAATCATACTAATGAAAATTGTGTCTTTATGATTATAAATGTGTAAACTTTGGGTAACACAACATTCGAAATCCCTTGGTATTGGTACCTCAGAATAATTTTTAAAAAAATTACAAATTGCGCGAAGAAATATTGGGATGATTGAAAAATACTGGGCATCCTAGATTTTGGGGTTAGGTTGCTCCAGGTAACGATAGATGACGTCAGTTGTGTCCTCTGACGTAACAAGTTCTCATTTTGATCAGGCAAACATGAGCGTGAGGAGTACCGAACACACGCCAGTGGCAGGAAAGGAAGGTCAGGGTGGCGAATGACATTGACATCTACCTGAATTACTGTAATTCGAACGTACAAATTATTATCATTGGCTAGCTCGCTTTCATGGTTCTCATTTATTCGTCCATTTGTGATTGCTTCCACAACTTTCTAAAACTACATCAGACTACGGTTTTTTAATACCCGAGAAAAAATTTGGGAGGAGCGCGAATTGTAATGCAAGTCTGAAATTCAAATATTGATTGAGAATCTATTGAGTATCGAATGAATAATCGATTTATTACTGATTTGTGGAAGATTGATACTTCTCAAAGGCAGTTACATTGATAACAACGCATGCAAACAATAAAGTACAAAAATAGCCACGTGACCTCTAGATAACAATGAGTAGTAAAATGTAAGTACAAAAAAAATAGTAAATGATAAGAGAGGATACGAAAGGATACGAGTGGCAGTGGTTTCTGACGTCACTTCATTCATTTCACTTTGGTTGCATCAGCATCGTCGCTAGCTCGTCAGAAGTCCGGCGGGAGCGACTTGGGTATCAGGCGAGCAGAGAGTGGTAGGAGGTTAAGACGCTCAACCAATATCGAGGGATAGGGGTACCCGGAGCTAATTAACTCATAGCAACCAAAAGGATCGAATTTCTATATAATAACTCTCAATATTATCCTTTACTGACGGTATTTACAGCTTATCTAGGCGAGCGACCCGATATCTGGTGAAAACTTGTCACTCTTTTGTGATATGTATTATTTATTAGTTCCCTGCACCCACCACTCATGTAAATAATCGTAGTTTGCTGACATTGGATTACGACTTTTTGTGTCAAACAAAACTGTTAACTGTTCAAAAAAATAACTTCACCATCGATCCCTTATTTTAGACTGGAAGACACATACAAGACCAGCCATGAATTCTACGACAAACTTGTTTAATTAAAGCCAACTACGTGTACACTTTGTTATACTTTGGTAAACCACTAACTGCACAAATAAATGCTGAACTATCGTCCATCCATGGGCGCCCGCAGGGGGGGGCAAGGGGGGGCGCTTGCCCCCCCTGGATGTCAGGAAATCATAAAAATTGTATGGGGTTTAACGTATAGTATCATTTTGTAACCAAAAGAACTAAAATAAAATTGATTTCACAGTGTAATAAATCAAAAAAATGCCCTGCGGGGCAGTTTTGAACATGTCCCCCACTACCCCAAAGTGCAATAATTAAAAAATATTGAATATTTCAACAAAATACACCTCAAAACGTCTCAAAATTGATTTCAAAGTGTCCAAAAACCAAAAAGCGCCCTGCGGGGCAGGGTGGGGGGCGCGCCCCCCACACCCCCCTTAAACCCGTGAAATATTGTTTTCCTTGACCTGCCCCCACCTGGAAGAAATCCTGCGGGCGCCCATGCGTCCATCCCACCTTCCGACAAACCAAAATGCCTATAACTTAGATTAGTTGAACAAAACAGTATTTTACCCATTGCGATTCACTAAGGTCGAAGTTATAATGCTACGTTACGCCATTTCATGACTACTCACCTAACGAGGCAATGTGGAGGGCGGTGTTCCCCTTCTTAGTGGCCGAGTCGACCACAGCGCCCCGCTTGAGCAACTCAGTGACCACTGCCACATGACCATCTTTTGATGCCAGGTGAAGAGCATTCAATCCATTCTGAAATACAAAACAACACACATTCATTAGTCTCATATAATTGCATCGCCGGGGGTCCCGGGTTTGGTACCTTCATTACTGAAGTTGCCGTGACTCGTGACAAATGTTGCGAAGACAAATGTTGCTTCTTCCTTCCCACCTTCCGTCGTTACCTTTCCTTCATCATCATCGTAATCTTTTGTATTTTACATCCTATCAAACATTTATATCTCTGTACATCAGAGGTAGATGGGCGGAAGTCAATTGCAATGATTTCATTCATCATTGGTTCATCCAATCATATTTTATGGTAACATGAGTCATTGGTAAGCTAATACTTCAATCAATCTGTATTTGTTGACATCAGGTCCAAAACATCAGTAACGCAAATCGAGATGGACTTCTGGCCTTCTACCTCTGAGGTACAGATTTATATTTTCTCCTGAGGTACAAAAGCCAAAAAATAACAGGAGCAATATTGAGATTCCAATAATAATGAAAGTTTGTAAAACGTTCTAAGAAGTGTACAGGCGTAATAAGAAGATATTTTAATCAGAAATGCTGATAATAATGACCGTTTTATTGACCCTTTCTTGATACCTGAACAAAATAAACTACCCTTACTTTTTTTACATTCATCATTTTTTGTGCATTATAACGGCACAAATACTTTTTAATGTCAATAATCTTAAATTAATTATAATTTCTCCTTCCATGAAAAGAATTGTACAAAAAAACACACGCAAATTTATGTAAAATCACAATATTACCTGACATAATGTTTAAGATTTTAATGTTAGAATTGAAATAATTGTTATGTTCGGCAGAAAGTAAACTTGTACATTTTCTCGAAAACACTTCAAACATTCCCTTTTAGAACATTGAAAACACAACATATTTGTAACCTGGAGCCATCTTCAACCCCAAAACAACTCACGATTTAAAAACATCCCCGAGTTAGGTATAAAATATCATGTTTCACACGTTTTTGTGTCGACTCGAGGTCATGGAATGTGTTTTGTACATCTGTTACAAGTTGTTTCTAGACGACAAAAAGTGTATGTGGACCTCTTTTGCGGCATGAGCGCCTGATACTCATGAGAACTAGTGTGCCAGTTAGCGATCATACAAGCGATCATAGCCAGTAAGCAATCACCCCACACCATATGTAGAGAAAGAAGATAGAGATAAACGAAGGAAGAAAGGAGAGGGTAAATGGGGGTTATTTTGCAGTAGGTATCATGGTGATGATGTAGCCAAAATTAAAACGATGAATTGAAAAGTTACAATTAGTATAATCACTATGAAATAATGCAATTTTATAATGTTTCATTGGAGATGAAAGTTGAAAGTAGTGGGAAAACTATAAAAATGATATTGACGATGGTAATTTAAGTGACACATAATAAGAAGTTTTCATGCATTAAATGTGGATACAGTTTGATGAAATTATAGAGAAAATGGTGTAAAATGATATGGGCATT
The DNA here is from genome assembly GCA_934045905.1 of Leuctra nigra. NCBI lineage: Eukaryota > Metazoa > Arthropoda > Insecta > Plecoptera > Leuctridae > Leuctra > Leuctra nigra. The sequence goes on from OW203771.1 coordinate 25,342,388, forward strand.
TTAATAGACGATTTTATGATAATATTTCGGGCATTTTATAATAGACGATTTTATGAAAAATGGTACCTGTACTTTACTTTTATGTGAATTATCGTACATTTATGATTCAATTAAATAATAACTACACAATAAATGTTGGCTTGCTTACTTCTCTTCTAATTTTTTGCTGTTGTTCAAAGAAATGACTTTTAATTTTCTTTCAAAACTAACACACAAAATGTGGGGTCCAGTAAACGTAAGTCAATAACATAATAACATAACATTTCGCGGTCAAAAAATTTTGTGATAGAGAATGTTTCTGGACCATTTTGATCTCATGACATAAATAAAGTGATGATAATAATAAAATAATTTGTACAAGCGAAATAAAATACTCAAGCAAAATAGAATGAATTAAATTTGAAAAATTTAAGAAACCACATTTCATTGAGTACTGACTGAACTTATTAGTCCATTAAACGTTACGTTTGAATAGCACTTCTGGCAAGTTTGTAAAAGATTTCACCAGACATGTCTCTTATTAACCCATGACATAAGGCGTCGGTCTGACGCAATGCCAAGAAGATGACGTCACCGGACGTGGCCACGTGACCCAGGCAAGGCGTCGCGGCGCTGGGCCAAAAGTCGAGGGTTTTCTTGGCAACCATATACCGTCTGCATGCATCGCAAATGCACTGTATTTTTTCGTTGAAACTAGGTTGAATTGTCTTCCTACTCCTAAGCAGAGCGAATAGCAGAGAGAAAATAATGAGAATTTCGTTACATTTCTTTACGCTACACATCATTTGTGTATTATTATTTGTTATAGATTTTTACATATCACAAAATTTATGTGCCCATTTTTTCTCTACTTTTTTTGTAATCGAAGGGTTTGATAATTATGATCAATTGGTACTTGACCAGAACACTACACTTTAGGTTATATAGATCGTACCATATAATTTTTATTTCTGGATTTTCGTTCGTTCGTTCGTTTGGTATACGCGTATCGTATCAAGTTAAGAAATATAAAAATTGTTAATTTCTTTTTAATTATTACGCACAATCCAGCTATAAATTAGTGGTAATATTGAGAAAATATTATAATAATGTTTGTTATTTCTTTAATCCATTCATTACCTACGTACATTTTCTTGGCAATTCTCAACAAACATCATACTAAGCCAAACTCCCGGTGCATAATAACAAGTGTCCCGAATCACCCCACGACGTTTCGATGCATTTCCCATGTGTATCAGGGTAACATAAGAGAGAAGAGTAACTCCTCACCCCGATTCCATTGTAAGTCGTTAAAAAGGCAAGGAAAGGAATGATCGGCATTGTGTAAAATGTCAGCTAAGAATGCAGAAAGAATATACCTGATATAGATGGGAATTGAGGTGAAAATAAGTCTCACACTTCTACTTTGCAGGTAGATGAGGTATTCGTTACATCCTCGAGTTCAGTGGAGTGTGACGAAACTCCAAAGTAGCTTGGGTTCGGTTCCAGTTTGTGGAATGTAATGTGATTACTGATAGATATCAATTACACGTGTAGAAGGTAAATTGAGATACTTATATTTTATTAATAATCCAGAAACATGAAATAAATTTACGTGAAGTGTATGGACGGACCTATATTTTATTGGGGTTGTAAGTGCCTAATCAGCTACCATTATTTTTGAATTATTTTAATAATGCAGTTGTGATTAGGTGCATTATCGAACCAGAAATTGAAATATTAAATTACATAATTTGTATTTTCACGCGGTTTTTGCGTTCCAAAAACCATGCATTTCTGATCACACATTTGTGTGGATCTCTTACAATTAAAATATTATTGTAGCTATTATAACATGATATTCACACAATTTCCCTAATTAATAAAATGTTGGAACCAGCTGATATGCTTGAATAAAATAATAACGAGGGGAGAAAAACTAATAAATCAAGATACCTATACCTATAGAATTTTTTTAATAAGGGTGAGGCAGTATTTTAAAATCAAAGAGCATGGTAAAAAATAAAAAAAGTCAATAAAGACCGGAGTTAAATACACTGTATGTCTACTTGTGTTTTACCTCCTTCCCCATTACAATACTAGGACTCATTTTGTATTATCTTTAAATTTGAACTTGACTGTTCTAATTTTTAGTCATGTCCTGAAGGTCAAACAATAGGGTGCCATAAAATTGATAACACGAAAGCATAAGATATACGATTCTATATATTCTCTCTTATTTAAAATTTAACAACATCAGGAGCTATAATTTTTGTCCTTTATAATAAAATTTCTTTGTAATGAAATGAAATAAAAAAATATCCTAAATTTAATCTAGAACTATATTGAACCAAACGTCTCTCCAGAATGGCAGGTTCCTATAAACACGCTCAGTCTTGGTCCATTAAAATACCTCCACTTTTGTGCCAGGCCCCTGAACGTTCGGCAACACGCAATGCAGATTAACGGCGCACGCTATTCCTGCTGCCAAGTTCGCAGCCAATTACTGAATCAATTCAGAAAATGAGCAGTGAGTAAAACGCGTTAGCGAAGGAAATTATTGGTGATGATTAAACGTGAAATATCCATTAAATTATTAAATGTGTTCAAAATCTTGTAAGAAAGATTAAAAAGAGAAAACAAGTTTATTGATCATTTTGAGTTTCTTGAATGAATTTAATACTATCGCGTAGGGGTCAAATTGTTATTGAAATTTAGAAGAGAAATATATTTTATTTGTTGTGTGTTTAACGTCGCAATTATCTGCAACTAGGAGAGGACGATCAGTGCAATTAATTTGGGCGTTTAAGCCCGGGTTGAGCCCGGCTTACCCACCTTTCTTTGGAGGGTAAGCCGGGCTTACGCACCTTTTTATATAAATATTCACTTCATTATAAATAACACTGTTAAATACAACACATTTGGTCGCCCTCTACAAACTTATTTTTCGTGGAGATAAAAATTGGGTTCAAATAGTTTACAAAAAGCGCAGAAACGCACCAAATTCGTTCCAGAAATTCAAAAATTTTCCGGGGCTGCGCGGCGCCCTGGACCCGCGTTCTTCTGGGGGGCCCTCCCCCAGACCCCCCATTGATTCCGTACGGTAATGCGTTTCCCATGACAATTGTGGGGTGGGCTTACCCCACGATAGGTAGAATATCTAGTGGAGCGGTCGCTCCACCCAGCCAAGTCGTACTATACACTCACACTCACTCAACATACCGTAAATGCCTAATAAACTGAGGAGCAGACCAAACACTTTTACTGTAAGCAACAACATGGCATTTTCGGCCTACTGGATCTCAAAATTGGGAAATCTCACATTGTTGCGAAATAACTTAATTTCGAGCTATGGCCCACCTGACAACATATACTAAATTTGGGAACAATAGGTAATGCCATTTGTGGGCTAGAGGGCCGTGAAAACAGTGAAATTACACCCCTTTTAAAACCTATCTTCATCTGATGATGATATCACGAAACACCGCAATCACCGCCACAGCCTAAACGGCTTAACCGATCGACTTGAAATTTTTACCACATGTGCACTTTTGGCGTCCGAGGTGCCTTTATATAAAACCAACCGGAAGGCGCCATTTTGAAACCGGAAGTGACGTCATATCTCGAAAACGACTACACCGATCGGAATAAAACTATCGCCAAATGATTCAGACGGTCATCTTTATGGAATATCAATAGTCAAAATATCCATTTACTATTACCGAAACCGGAAATGACGTCATAAAAATGAAGAATCAGACTTGAATCACCTCTTACTACAATAACTACAAATTCAGAAGGCTTATAATGATACATAACATTTATAGAAATAAATTCTAGGTGGCTGTAATTTCAGCCGCCATTATGAAAACCGGAAGTGATGCCATATCTCGAAAACGGCTGGACCTATTGGAACAATGCTTTCGCAATTCTTCATGGAATATCAAAACAAGCTTATATTTAGCCCCAAACACATTTTTTCGTAGTAACCAATTCGGAAATGGCCTATTTTTTTAAAGGAATTAGTCATTGTTGCTCCGATATGTGTTAAAAGTTGTGTAAATAAACTAAAAAAACTAGTGATATCCCCATAAAAAAACACTCCGTGTAAAAATACCAGCCAAGTCTCTTCAACTTAAAAAAAAAATGAAATCTAAAAATTCTGCACTGAAAAGTAGTGATATCAAAAAATTTGCCAAGTCAAAACTTTATTTGAAAATCAAAAAATACTTGGCGCATCGGTTTTTTTAGGGCATTATAGGTATACTATGTATATGTATATTTCATGTATAATTTATAATTGGCTTATACTTCCAAGCTATTTATGTACACGATGCGCCAAGTATTTTTGATTTTCAAATAAAGTTTTGACTTGGCAAATTTTTTGATATCACTACTTTTCAGTGCAGAATTTTTAGATTTCATTTTTTTTTTAAGTTGAAGAGACTTGGCTGGTATTTTTACACGGAGTGTTTTTTTATGGGTATGGATTACTCTAGAGATCTTGGGCTTACCCACCTTTTCTATAATATAAATTAACCACTGACGACGATTGACAAATAATTATTGTTGATAATGAAGAACAGAAGGATGGACGGTATGGAAAGGAGGCGGTCGTGACCTATAGTAGGGAACCTTCCCAATATTTGCTCGACATGAGAGGATCGACGAGAAATGTCGATCGGGAAGGACGGCTTCCGGGTAGTGAACTCCGGACCCGGTGTGCAAAACCAAAGCATTACTGCCTGAGCCAACTTGCCCCGTGAACTTTAGATAATAAAAGGAAACTAAGACAAATTCTTCATTATTAAGGAGAGCATGACGGGTATCGAACCTGGGTATTTGAAGGACACTCTGTTCGCGGTTGCTGTTGTTTTTCATGTGGTTTACCTAAGACTCTGGAGCAATGTTTACTACAAAGGTTACTATTATACGAGCTTGAGCAAGAAGCCTGGGAATGCCAGATTGCCTTGATTGTGTTCCTAATGCACGCATGCAGAACTACAACACTGTACCAAAAGCTAATTTTAGTCAATTTATTTTCCCAACATCACTGTTATCCACTATTTCAAACGAATACTCAGAACCACAAAAAAAAAACTCTTTTAAGAAATAAGTCGTTTTCGCAAAGAAATTTTATCTCTTTTGTTCTGCTCCTCTGTTATCTGCAGTAGCACGATGATCCTGATATCTACAATCCTTACTTTATGCTACAATTATGTTATTCAATATTAGAGGTTTTCATGGAAGCCTCATATTGATCGTTTATGTAAAAGATTGCGTTCGTGTGCCTTTCAAATATTTAATTTAAAAGATATCCTTCCTCTATATCTACTAAGAACAGTGTACTATGCTTTAGCTGAATCTGTAATATCTTATGGTATTCTGACTTATGGAAACGCATCAGACGTTCATTTAAAGAAAGTTGCAAATTTGCAGAGCAGAATTGTAAGGAGCATAACACTGGAGAGTGAGATTCTTCATGAAGGCATTAACACTCATTTTCAACAAGCCCAGATATTACCTTTTGAATATTTAAGACGTTATAGATTTGTATTACAATATTATTTTGATAATGATAATAAAGTGTGCTTAAAAAGAAATCGAGAGACAAGGGACGCTATTCAAAATTTAAATCAGTTTCAGGTGCCACTTTTTAATAATAAACATGGTAAGAGAACGCTAGCTTATGAAACTCCAATTATATTTAAGAACATTCCGTTTAATATGAGACAATATACAAAGTTTAGTGAAGTAAAAGTAAATATTAAAAAACATTTTCTATCCTTGCTGCAATTATAGTTTGAAAGTTAAAAATATAACAAAATTTATCGATCTCTCTCATCTCTCTCGATCGCTGCGATCTCTCTCATTGTTGTGCTCTTGCACAACTTGCTCTTGTTGTTCAGTTCAATTCAATTTATTACATCTTGCAAATAATATTATAGGTACTACCTTCTCTCTCTGTGCATTTTATTTGTATTTATATTTATATTTATTTATATGTAACTAAAGTGTATATCAATGTGTTAATTATATATGTGTTATTTGCCACATTCAAGTCTCAATGGGGCTTTGTGGCTGCGACCAATTTTGTAATTATTTGTATTTGTATGTTATTTTTGTAAAATAAAAAAAATAAAAAAAAATAAAAAAATAAAATAAAAAAAAAAAAAAATAGATACATGAATGTACATCGAATTTCTGAAATTGCGCTATAAGAATTGTATTAGCATAGAAAAAAACTCCTTGAGAAAAACTTAGTTCATGAGAATCTCCAGCCTCTACTTAGGTTACATTAGTTTAAGGTTCTGTTAATTTAAGCTCCACTTGGGAAATGTGGTGCATACCTTTGGATATACACTGTAAGGTATATATTCGTAAGGATTTAATCGTAAGGATTTAATATTCAGGGTATTACCATTAGACTGCGGGATATCTTAAATAAACTACTGTCAATGTAGCCTGACCTGAGGTTAATTTAAACTGAGGAAATAATCTACGGAATTAAGCTGCAGTATATAATGGTAATACACCACATTTCCCAAGTGGAGCTTAAACTAACTGTAGCTTAAACTAATTGTAATGGCCCCTTACTCTAGTGTGTATCAAAGATTCTTCGTAGAATTGTGAGAAAATCAGTTACTGTTGCCTGTAAAGTACATGGTTGACAATTGAGTTTTTTTTAATTTCCCTCTTTCTTGGTATTCCACCTTTCAAGACTACGTGTAGTATATGTAAGTAGGAAGCGGTCGTGGCCTATATAATGTAGGTTTTCCCAGCATTTGCATGTAGCCTGGAGGAATATCATGAAAAAAGTTCGCAGTCACGGCCATAGTAATCGAACCCTGGACCTACGGAATACAAGTTCAGAGCGTAACCTCTGAGCCACAAAATACAGCAGGGGGGGGGGGGGGGGGGTCAATGAATGCACTTACCGTGTTCGAAGTGTTGATATCAATGTTGGCTTTCAGGTGCTCCAGAACCTTGTCCAGGTGGCCGGCTCTGGCAGCGCGAAGAAATGCCGTGTTGCCATCCGACTAGAACAAACAAACAAACATCTTAATATCGAGCTAGTTTACACAAGACATTGTTTACTTGAAAACGAGCATCAGAGGAGCGAGGATGTGTACTAGAAAGAAGTTTTGCACAAAAGGAAACCTGAATATTGTACTTTTAAATCTGGTAAGGAAAGGATAAACCCAATTTTCACAACCATAATTATGTTTCTTTTCATTGTGGAGAGACTATGTCAGAATAAGTCACATCTAATCCCAAATTACATTTTTTACATTTATCTTTTTATCGAATCTTGAATTCAAGTTTCTTTACCTTTGGATCTTTGTGACAACAAAGCTTCATTCTGTAGATTCTTAATTTCTTTGCCGTTTTTTTATTTTATAGTAGTTATTAACGTATCCTTAAATTCTGTATATATTTATTTATAAAATTTATATCCATTTTATTGTTAAGTTATATAATATATGTTTATATAAAAAGTCATAAAAATATACGTCCTTTAGTAAAGCACATTTATTTTTCACAAAAACTTTTAACTTGTATTTAATTGTCATGTTATTTTGCACATTCTACTTTCACTTGACTTCTTTTGGTCTTGCATGATGCATTTCTCTTGGAATGAATTTGATAATGTTCCAGTCACGCTTGGTGTAATTATGGCGACTTTACCCTACACTATTTAACATGCAATTCGTTCATTAAACGTCAGAATTTGCAGCCACACTGCACGTTTCATGTGAATTTCTTATCGATTCTAAGATTATCATCGGAATACTGTTGTTTGGTTGGTTGAGGTTTTCAATGGCTTCGCAAAAACAAGACGTATCTATGCAATTCAATACTTCAGCATATGTTCAGCGAAATTCTGTTTTCAAAGAAAATTTTACGTAAGGACTTCATTTTTTCGGTACACAATGTCACGTTACCTTTTCAATTACGATCTACCTAAGTATGATAAAGGATATGAAATTCATTGAATTTGATTAAGTTCCAAAAATAGATTATATTTAAAAATTAGAAATTGAATAATTATAGTATTTGTTTTGTGTTAAGTAAATATTTCTATATGAAGTTATTACAATTACGAGTTTTAAATTTGGTAAAGTGTTATTTCCATTTTCATACTTAAATCATCGGAAAAATCCCAAAATGTAAGTGTTATTCATCGATTCCAACATAAAAGCTTGAATCATCAAGCTATGATTCACCAAATATTTCGCAAAACAAAAACCCACCCCTAGGTGCCTTAACCTTCAAGCTTCCATACGAAAGAAAATGGCGGCCACGTCAAAACCAAACAACCAATCAAAAAACCACCACCACAAACCGCAAAACAGCCCTCATCACGCACATATATACATAATCCCTACGCTAGCTCAGTTTCATGTAAAACCCAAACACAAACACGACAATTCAACACTAAAGTTTCACAAACTCAAGAGCGTCGGGACGCGCCACTCTCATGGGCGACGCCTTGTGTCACGCAAACCGGCGTCGACTAGATCTCAACCGACGTCGACGTCGACATCGTATTGATTATCTGAAGCCAGGCGGGCGGTATATATAGAGTGTTGTATAACATTCCAAACCATCCGAGCCTATGTGAATGAATCATGCAGTTCCTCTTCTACCCTTAGTTTTGGAACTTTAGTCCCCCCTCTTTTCATCCCCATGAGTGACATTAGGACGGTGTAATACCACCCCCAATTTCATTCACTGAGAGGGTCTTTTCAAGGGTGAAAGTGACAATTGTGAATTGTTACACAAGACACATGCATATAGTTTTCCATGCACGATTTGACTCAAAGATCACAACTATCAACGTGTCTTCAGACATCACGCAGCTAGAACACAAGACACAATACACTGCTAGCAAGCGACGTCCAATAGTGTTCTATATGCATGGATGATTTGACTCAATAAGATCACAAGTATCAACGTGTCTTCAGACATCACGCAGCTAGAACACAAGACACTATACACTGCTATGATAGCAAGCGACGTCCAATAGTGTTCTATGTTCATGGACGATTTGGCTCAATAAGATCACAACTTTTCAATGGTGTCTTCTTAAAATAAATGGATTAAGAGAGGAAAACTGGCGTTCAAATCCTTTATATCTGAATGACTCTTTTGTCTCCGTTTCTCTGGGAGAGTTCCAAAATGATTGGTTATGACCACCTCCATTATTTCATCCTCATTCTTATAATCATCTTCCGATCACCCTTATAATAATTCACAGTCGCATAATGACCTAGCTATCAAAACTCCCACAAGGCCATTATAAGTAGACAAAAAATTCCTTGACCATAACCAATGACCCCTTCCTATTTTTCAAGTCGAACGTAGAATAAAATATTGTTTTGACTAGACACGAAAGATTCTACCAACCCATGAAAGAAAAAAATACTCAGACAGATCAATACGCTAGGAATCGAATGAGAACATGTATAAATAATTAATTGTTCTTCGAAAAGTGAGGAGGTGAACCTTGCATGTCAGGAAGTCAAGTCACGGTGGTATATTGATCACTTGGCTTCCACTTGCTAATTTGCTCAATCATCGATTGTAGTATATGGATTTCTATAATGCTTAGATAGTTCCAATACATCTCAAATTCTTCCTAGTGCTCTCTTCTCTGTTTAAACTTGGGAAAAAGCTAAGTTTAATGTGGAATATTTAGAAATAATTCCATAATATGTTTTTAATACAAATATTTTATGTATAACAACATTTTAGTTGATTTTAAAAAAGAGTATCGCTTGCATGACGTTCATGTATGATGTTTATACTTTGTGGAGTACATTGGGGGGGGCGGGGGGGGGAGGCATTTGGAATAAAAGAATAAAATTGAGGTTGGAATAAAAGGATTGTAAAATGAGATTATAGCATAACATTTCTATTTCTAAAGTTCATCCATGGATAAGCCACTACCCTCGGAAGCTCAAACCCATTATTGTAGTTAGAATATCACTCAGACGACAAAAAAGTATGCAATTTCAACTTTAATTTATTTTTTCTCCACTCTAAAATAAGCCCCCCCCCCCCCCCCCTCCTTGTGAACATTGCTAAATTCAGCACTTGGTAAGTCTTGAGGTTAAAACACTATTAGCACACAAAACAACATGTACCTACAGCCCTATCATTGTCAAAATCTGACATGTCAGCAATTTAGTGACTTGGGAAGTATAATTCCCTTTTTATGAATTTTGTTATGGATTAAAAATTCTGCACAATTGTCGTGGTTTAAGACAAATTATACTTTCGCATGTACCTTTCCCAAATGTATGGATAGGGGTTAAATACATCTGAAATACGTGTAAAATGAAAACGCTCGCTTTATCGTTATAGTTGCTGAGCAGTGCGCCATTAAACCTCAACGACTATTCGAGAGATATCATCTGAATTTGCATATTGGATTTTGAGTAAGTTTTGCTTGTCATGTTAGACCAATAGTCTCAGGTTTCGATCAAATGTAGAGGTTGCGTGAATGCACAAAACAGTCCACAATGGAGAGGAAACTCAAAGAGAAGCTTTTAGATCAAGTTTACTGTGTCAAAGAAGTCATGTGGTGACATGATATTTCATTCTGTTGTCGTTTGCACCGAGAGTCAACCTTGAAACCATGTTTTCTAATGCCACTATTATTTCTCATGGTTATTAATTGCTTTATTAGATATAATAGTAAATGGGATATGATATAGTTTAAATTGTCCATGTGCCCTCCTTTAAATCCATAGTGTGCAACATATAACCATATATCTTTACATAATAAACATAGCAATCCGAGAAATCTTTGACTTTAATATCTGGTGGCCATGAAAGTTTACGTATATAATATATATACCTTCTTTTATAAAAGACACATCTTTGTGTTGTGAATAATGATAAGTTAAGTTTAATTGTAAATGCTCATCATACTCATTTTAATTTTTTATATGGCAGATATAGATTTGTATAAAAGTTTTCATTGCAAATCCTTTCATATATCATCCCCGAGTACAATGGAAGGTTTTCATAAAGCTCGTATGTAACCATAGCTTTTATTATTCCTCCTACCTAGTAGAATAAAATCTCATTAAAAATTAATTAATTTTTCATTTCGTATCTTTCAACCATAGCCGAGTTGAACTCGAGAATGTCACTGAAGCTCTATTTCCATACCAGTAGATGGAATTTCATAGAATTATTTCTATTATTATGATATTGACAAACTTTTTACAAAAAATGTGTTCATGCAAAAACTCATTCCGAACTCAATTAAAACTTTTCTCAATATTTTATAATTTGAAAAGTGGCAGCCACTACAGCTTAAATTTATTCCAAAATTTAGTCGGAGGGTGGGGGTTTGACGTATCACACTAAAAATACATGGCAGGGCAGGTGTATAAAGTAGGGTAGGTACTACTTTCCATTCGGCTGTAAAAAAATCTGGTGTAATTTCTTTAATTTGTACGTAATTCAAAGAGTCATGAATATTACGTGTCTATTCTTAACTTATTATTACGAACTATGCAAACCGCATTATGTCGTGTACATTAAAATTCCTCAATCCTGGATTCATGATTCCTCTATTCCTAAATTCCTAGCACGAACAGTGCCTCTATGTTAATTTAGAGAATTTGCCAGAGGTTTTGCATTCCAACGAAATTACCTGTTATATGTAAACTGAATATTAAATCTCTAGGACTGTTGGATTCAAATCGAATCTTAGGTAGTTTGTTGGTAGAGACGGTTTCTATACACATCCTGAATTTCAAATTAGATTACTTTAATTAATGAGGTTATGGTTTGGTTTGTATGTTTAGTAAGCATTGCCACCGGCAAGGAAGGGGCAAATTTGAAATTAGGTTCCGCCTGGAATTCAATAGTTAAAAAAATGTCTTCATATCATTAATAAAAATGTAATATTCGTCACTGCATCGACAGTTCCACCCAAAATACGAGTCCCCCCCCCCCCCCCCGACCCAAATTACAGGCGAATAGGTCTTGATTTGGGTCAGCACCTTCGCCCTTCAATGATACAATTTTCGTTTCGTTTCAGAACGTCTAAAAAATATTTTGTAAATGACCACCACCCCCACACCCTGGCCCCCCCCCCCCCCCCCCATGCATCTTGTACAAACGTATAAGACAATTCCTTCGACAATTTTTTTATTGAGACGATGATTTTGACCTGTTTAATCCTAATGCAAGAGAGTGGAATTTTTCATGAAGTAGGTAATACTAAAAAAAAAATGGCCAAGATGAGTAAAGTAACTATATATAATTATAAAAAAATATTCATGCTAAATGTAATGGATTAAAATGACCGATAAACTGAATTATAAGGAATTCTAATATCAGGATGCGATGGTGAACCGGGGCTCGAACCTAGGAAACTTGCATAACATTATTTTGTCGAGCTATACCAACGGAGCTAGACCCTGTGGACTAATAAACAAGTGTAAATTAAATATACCAAGGTATGTATATTTTACAGTAGTGTATCAGTTCTTCAAGGTTACATAAATGTTTATTAGTCTAATGAAAGATTAAATAAAATTCAAAGAATGTGTTAACATTGAATTGAAAACTATGAAAAGGTTCGTTGCTATGATCGGAATGATCACTACAGATTATCTGCATACCTCTTCCTAATAAGGACTCGGTATTTCCATATAGGCATAATGTCATCAAAATTTCTCTTGATCTTAGCTTTAGAATTTTTGACATTCTTATTTGCACGTCAGCCATATAACCTCCTATTCAATATATCGTTGTTTGTGTACCCTGATAGGTCACTTGAATGTATCATATTTACATATCATATGTGTTTGTTTGTGTTACGCCAAGCGATATCCTGGCAATATAAAAATTACCATTTGTAACCTCCTATATTTCATACCATCCTGATACGCGTGTGAAGAAAAATTGAACATCACCATGGCTTGAAACGTGAGTTACTTTTTTTCTTCACACGATAATGTTGTAAAGAAAAATTACGTTGACAGAGGCGTATTTTGGGGATGAGGGGGCCCCCTACCCCTCTCAGCCGACAAATCAAAATAAACAAATCAATAACATATTATCAAAAAGGCAACATTTTTAGAGAAATTGACACTGAGTTCAAGCATAAGAATCGATTATAACCTATAGAACCTATAAAAAAAGTGTTCAAAGATTTACTCAAAAGTGTATATGTACAATTCAAATTTGCACCAAATCGTATGATGTTCACTCAAATTTCTCTCAATTTGTGAAACTCAAACGGTGACTAAACCATTGAATATTTCATCCTTATTCAAAGACTAAACCCTTTTATAACCAAGGCTACCCCCCCCCCCCCCCCCCCCCCCCCAACCACCCAACCATCCAACCGCCCACACACAAATTTGATATGCTATCCTGGACACCGCTAGACGTTGAAATGTGATATAATTTTTTTCATAGGTTCCGAAATCTAAAAGAAATTATGATTGATATGGATTTGTAGTTCAATAAAAGTGGGGCTAGATTGTGTAACAAAAAATTCCAACTATTGGCAAAACATTTCTACTCCCATGAGTTCTAAAACGTCTATTTCTGAAGCAATAATCTTTGGTGGATGATATGAAGTTATCGGTCTGGACCAGATTTCCCTCTGGCACAAAGCTGTCTTCCCTAACACCAATAAAACCCGGCGACTATTCCCAAAGCTGGGACTTGAACTCGGCACTCACAATTACTTTTCATGTGCTGAAGCGAGGGACGCCGTTAAAGGAATAGTTCAGTTTACCTTCTAGCAAGTCTTAATAGATAACTACATTCAATTCTAATTCATATAAAAAAATTAAAAAAATCCATCTCCCATGGATCATGAGCATTGCGCGATTTCCTGACTGGCTACTAGTCCGAGCTGTGACGTGCTAAGAGGGTAGCTCGCCTGCACAGGTAGACGCGTCCAGCTGTCTAGGCGGGGGAGTTCAACGGGCCGTACGGGGGGAGTATTTGTTATGATTTGATATTTCCCATTCAATAATTCAAAAATCAGTTCAATAATGGTTTATATAAATATCTATAAATATCGTTCAATACTGTAATTGCAACGTTTCCCTGTAGTTGGCGGTAAGTTTGCCCAAGTGTTTTTACGTGCGATACAAATAGTGTAACCAATACTTATTTTTACTGTCTGGAAATCATCCGTATAGATATGAACCAAAGTACACCAGTGAAGAAAATCATGAAATTGCCGAATTAAAATTCGCACAAATTATTCTCGTTTTCAATTGTGCATCCATTTCTTGTAAAGCTGGAGATATTTGTCTTTATAGGAAACTTCGCGATATACTTGTGACACCATTGAATTGTAATCTCTTCTTACAATTCGACAATTACAATTACCCTTGTCACAAGAATAACAAATAAAAGCGAGTACTTTACACACACGATCTTAAAATCTGAAGAGAAACTGATAATCGCGAATATCAGGAATAAAGCTACATAATAAGCATGTCGGTGTGCTAAGAATCTCTGAACACAAGACAAATAAATAATAATTAACAAACCTTCTGCTTAATATGAAAGATAAGAACTGAACATTTTGTACAAGTACTACGTTGACAAAAAGCAAGAGATATTTACAGATTTCTGAGAATAATTAATTTCCCCGGAATACGAGCCTGTGCAGGTAGCGAGTTGCCCTACCCCCAATGAAGTGCGGTTGACTGGTCCCCTCTTAAGACGTCACGAAAGGGTCGGTTTACTCGCAGTAAAAGTGAGATAGAATGGTACACATGAGATCCAACATTTTTCAAAACATATGTCCATATCAGAAACTGTATGAAACACCCAACACAGAAAATTTTTAGAAACCCGAACTATTACTTTAATAAATAATAGAGGGTAGTTTCATCTTTGCTGAAAGGCTTAAAAGTGTCTCTTAAATTGGATTTAGTATGTCTCTTTACGAAAGGTGGGCTTCAGTATGGTGGTCCCTAATTTTGCTCAATTAGCAATACTTATTGCTTGATGTTTGTAGCTCGCTGCTAACTTTTACGTTCCTGATACTTTTAAACAAATTATATTATAATATATTATAATAAATTTAGTGTTATGGTTTGTTCATAAATGTTCAGAACATCTAAGCACGCAAAGTTACATTTGTTTAAAAGTTCGTTCATTTCCTATAAGTTTCTTTGATGACGTGTCTAGTATACCATAAATTATTAGTTTTATTGACAAGTGACGTAATCGATCAAATAAAATGTCGATATCTGTTCATGCAGATAACAAGAATATTGTAGTAACATCGTAAAGCTATAAATAGTTTAAAATTGAAGATAGTTTTCCAATTTCGTCGAAAGTGGAGTAGTTTCCGTTCCGTGATGTGAATTTCAAATCGAACAACAAAATGTGTGTGTATTGTTTGTTGGTGGATAACAATAGATTACTGCACTTAACATACAGTAGGTAATGTAAGTAACAATTTATTTGTTGTGCGTTCAGAGATTTTGAGGAAGCGTTTTGTCAGTTTTACTTCCTGTGGAGCCCCCTATCTTATTGTAACAACTTACTATGAAACACAATTTCACAACAGTAAAGTTAGTGATGCATTTGTGGAAATGCATTAGTGCATCACTATTTATTTTAAACCATCTAGTAATTCCCATAGCTAATCGAAATGACAGCAAAGAATAACTTCTACTTCATTCAAAAAATTAGCCAAGCAGACTCATTATTTCAGCGTATTTCTAGTAATTGACAGAAATCTATCAGGCGCGCATGTAACAGAGGAATTATCGAAGTCATCTTTTTGTTAAAATCCTGTGTTTTGTGTTGATAAAAATGCATATTTGAATCAGGTTTGTACCAGGGATTCATGAGAGCTAGAGGGTTGTTAAAGGAACACAGGGGTAAGTGGTTGTTTTTCTCCCCCTACTCTAACACCGGGGTTTTATCCCCTAGCTAAGGGTATAGAAGGTCGTTTTTTTGTGGGACGGGATAATGGTTAGCACCGAACAAAGACAAACCTGTGTTAAATTATATACAATTTCCTTGAAGCGATTAGTTTTTTTTGTATAACTTCCTATTACATTTAAATAAAATGTATTTTGTTCATTTAGATGATTTTACTGTGTGCTATAAAATCACACCGTATACTTGACAAATTTATTTAAAATGAAATTAGAGCCCCTCAAAAATAACTAATGTCACATAATTAGGTACCTACATGTATGTATGTAGTGTGTGCTTCATTGAAGAAATAAAAACAATTTCACCATATCTTTACCTCGAGCACGATGTAGTATCTCGACGAGAGAAGAGGAAGTTTCCACATAAAAAGGCTCTTCATTAATTGGTTGAGTTGATGTAATAAAATCTTGATAAAGTCATAAACATACCAAGTATGACGCCTTTTGTTTAGATTCTATTCCCCTTCTCTCTCTTGCTCTCTTTACAACCTCTACATCCCTGCAGTTATCATAAAAGTTGAACAGTCGAACAAAACCAGTGGTATTTTGTTTCAACGATTCTGACCAAACATTTTGATGTCAAGTAGATTTTCTCCAGAATTAGTTCAAAATATATCGCCATTTAAAACTGTAAATATTTAATTTCTCTTGGTTTCAGAAAAAATGCAAAATGGTTCTAATAAAGCCTAAAACAAACAAAACAGTCTCTGTTTGAAGGAACAGATTGAGTTCGAAGACTGTTTCAAGGTAAGCTGTCAAACATCGATAAACAATCTCCTGGATTTCTAATTATATATTACCATTTCCTCCCCACTCCTTACTTTTCCTTGTGACGTCATATATTCATGGCATTAGTATTTATAATGATGAAAGAAAACTTGGTATATTTTAGCTCCACGATGATACGAAGGAAAATTACACGAAAATAATCAAATGTTGAAAACAGCTGATTTTCTCTCTCATAGTCATAAATGTAGAGCGATTGTGTGTGGGTTTCCTAATTATTTAGTTAATTACCAATACAAATCGTTTTTTATTCCACTAGAGTATAAATGCAATTGCTGCTCAATATTTTAAAATATCAAATATCAAATATAATATTGTATATAATTTACAAAACATTCAATTACTAGAATACTTATTTTTATTTTGAATACTTAAACGAATTTGGGGTGGTGATATAATTGCCACTTTGCTGAGAAAACATGGCAAACATAGTTTAGGGTTGTCATTTTTTAAGCTATGATATTAAAAAATACCTAAGTCCTCTCATCTAAAAATTCAAAGTTCCATTAATAACCCCTTGCCCCCCTCCCACCTCCAATCGGTGCCCATGCTTGCTACTCGGTGGCTGACAAATTGTTTCATATCCAGCCTTGATTTGGTAAAAATAATTCTTAGTAAGCTTTTAAATGTACTTTTTGTTATGCGGGCGAAACATTGTTCTAGAAAAGCATTTTTTCCTAAAATATGATTCCTCCTAAAAAAAAAAACAATAATTGGTTACCTAAATAGAAGTGTGCCGCATCTAAAAGAATCGATTCTCCTCAGACATATTATTGATCACATGATTACTATATTCAAATGAAAACAGGGAAACTCCATTTCCTTTCATTAACTAAATAAATAGAAAGAACGAGCACTACTTTCCCTGCGTGGAAAATCCCCCCGCTGGCAAGCAAAGTGACTTTCCCGGACGCCATTTTGATTTACCACTCACTTTTCCGACTTGAAGGGGAAAAACGGAGTAGAAGACTGATTATTAAAAGAAAACTTATTTTGTGTACTTTGTTGTGATCTTTTTGCCAAGTAGTTGACATCTTCGTCATTGGTCAATTTCGAAACGAAGTGGATTAAAGGAAATGTAGGCCAGATGGTTTTGACATGACCCAACCCTCAAATTCACTTGTTGACTTGACGAATTTCAATAGAAAATCATATCAGACTCAGTAGTTTTGATTAAAAAAAATCTAAATGCCCTACGAAATGAATAAAATTGTGTACTAAATTTCGATACAAAAAGATTCAATTGATTGATTTTAAATGAAAATAATAAAATAATTTTACCTGTCCAGTGGTTTCAGTAACCATCGTAAAACCTCCCCTTCCACCCCTAATTTAAAACACTTCACCTAGTCTACCTAAACTTGCTAAATACACGACGGAAAACTTGATAATCGAGTGATGATCGAATACCACCCTAAAGCTAACTCGACGCCGACTGTGCAGCCCGGTAGACGTCGCGGCGCTGTCGCAAAACGCATAGCGACGTCGTTTCTCAGCGCTGCCAACGTGATAGAGTGAAATGTTACTAGACAGTTTGATGTTATTTTTATATGAGTTGACGCATGGTAATCATGATCTCATTAATGGATATAGGAATTAGGTCAGGTAAAGGCGGATGGATTTATGAGATAATGAAGGTTGATGTCTTGTATAAGAGGAGGTTAGATGCAAAATCAAGACATCTTCACTGAGCTTAGTTAGGAGAAAATTAAGAAAAACAAGTCTTAAGATTTTTCTCTTATTATTTTACTTGTTCTTGCTACTTCTTACCAAACCTTATTTTTAGTATTTTAGATTATTTTAGGCATCCGCAGCCCCATCGCTAAATAGAGCTGCATTTACATAACGTCCTCAAATTTTGGAAAACATTGTTTTTTAAAAGGATTACATAATATACAAGCAACTATGTAAATTAATGGAAATAAAACAGATCAATCAAATAAATCAATCAATCTTTACAAATAGCCGGCGGAGTCAGTTCTCAAAACAGTTTTAAAAGAAAATATATTTTATTTGCACTTCCCATTGTATTTAAGAGATAGAGAATTAAAAACTTTTTAATTTTTTTTGTTATGGTCAAGATTATTTTTGTGGAAGTGTCAAGTTAGGTGCATGGCTTTGTGATAAATTCGGTCTTCATATTTTTTTAGTTTTTTAAATTGATTTGTATTCAATAATGCAATTTGTGTAACCGGTGATGCGTTTTTTTTAGCAGTGTAAGCTAATTTATTTTAACCAAATCTTAAAGAAGTAAATTCTAAATTTTTTGTTTCTCGAATTTATTTTTTCTGATTGTTTTCTCCCGAAGAAGCCTACAGATAAACGGGTAAAATCTAATTGTGAAATATTATTTGTTTATTCATTAACTAATTTACACATGTATTATACTGAGCTGTGTAAGTGAGTGTAAATGATCACACCCAGAGGATCAATTGCGTTTGCTCGGTAGCTCATTCAATCCACTGTTCACTCATGCGAGGGTCCCAGGATCGAATCCCGTAATTGACTTGAATGTCTATAGGAACTCTACAGGTTCAATAATACTTGACGTCTCTTTTATTACTGTCTCTCTTTATTTTCTCGTCTGATATTCTCTTTTCTATGAAACAGTTACATTCTTTTTGGCACAATTTCTGACGCCATTGACTTTGTGAGGTCAGACTATACTAAGAATTAAAAGTTTGTGAATTGTTCAAGTCTTAAAGGCTATCTCATGTTCTAAGGGTCATAAAGGTGAAAATATAAAGTAAAATCGTTGAACAGAAAGCCATGGCCGCAAAATATCCATTTATATGGTATGGTCATATGAACACAAATGGATTTAAATGGTAGTATAAGAAATGTTAGTTTGTGACAACTTAATGAAGTTATGAACGTGTATAATAAGGCAAATTTAAATTCAATTTACGAATAAGATATGCACCTGTCAGAACCAAACAAGGTTAGTCACTTCAGACGTAACTGGAGTAATAAAGCGTTATATTAGATTTGAAATTGTACATTCATTGATTTATCATTAGAGTTTGTTTTATTGGTGTTTCATTGATGTAAATAAAACAAAAAACAAAATACAAATTAAACAAAATAACAGAAACAAATACCCAAAATTCTAAATAAATACAGAAATTTACTAATATATACTATTATAAAACACTTGATTAATCACACTATCTCTAAAGTGACTTGAAAACACTTTCAACACTTTCAACACATGAAAACACTTTTGGGCACTCCTCGGTCATCACGGGCAAAGGGTGGAAGAAATATCCTCTAATCAAATGTAATCACCCAGGTTTTAGGGTTGAATAAAACCGACCTGCACTAAAAATACTTCAGTCTCTTCATTCTTGGGAATGTGAGTTTACAGCTTTAAATTTGACGAAAGTTCAATTAAAGACAAACAAGCTTATAACCAATCCACAATAACATTTAAAATTACATACTTTCACAAACAAATAATCTAAATAAAGAAATATATAGTTTTTGAGTAAATTATTGATTTCATAATTTATTATCCATTTCCCCATCCAACTAATCATTTTAATAATCACTAATAATACAAAAAAATTAACCGATTCTGACTTTCAAGTTGACTGACGACAAATTAAAAGTTATGAAAACAAATACTTTTCCCTAAGTTATGGAGCACATTAATGTGAATCATGTCCCCATCTCTCTCGTGTACACTTCATTGTGAACCCAGTCAGTTTGTTTGTATTCCTATAAGATAAGCTTTCCAAGTAGGGCAATTTTGTCTCAAAGTTGGCAAGCCTCCACTGCGTATAATCCTCGTGTACATTCGGCAATGTTCGCATGCGGTATTGAACGAACTAGACCCACCCCCTACCCTCTTCCGGATCAATACGATCCCCCTACAGCCCCTCTTAACTATTGTGCGTGGGGGGAGGGGGGGGGGGGCGATAGGGAGTACCGGCGGGTACAGGTGGACTCTAATCGGTGTAAAATCCTCCCCAGGATAAACTATTAAATAAACTCATCAGGTGCTAATTTGTGTTCGCTTCGATGGTTTTCAATAGACCAAAACAGAAATGACTAGCGCTCTCGTTCGGTACTAAAACCGACCTCGCTGGCTCGGTCGGAATCCGTGTGAAACCGCCCCTCCTCCGTGTTCTTAGTAGCAGATTTAGGTATTTTGTACACTTATTTAATAAATATTAGGAGAAATGTTTTGGTATTACGTTTACACTCAAATAATCTGCACCTTTTGCAAGACAAATGACCACTATCAGCTTGTATTTCCAATAACCATATCTGTTGTTATTTCAAAACAAAACTTCGTAATTTAACAAGAGACAGCTGCCGGGAATGGTTCCCGCGTCGAGGTATCACACACTTGACCTTGCGGTAGCGCATGCGCAGACACATCTTACTTAGTTCATGTGGTGGCGCTGGCAACTTTCCGTTATGGTCTATTTGGTTTTTCATTTTCGATTTGTTTTATAATTGCAGTTCTGCAACGAGGCTAATGGCGCCGGGATAAATGATGATGTTGTATGGACGGTGGAAAGGAGGTGGTCTTGGCCTAGTAGGGAACCTTCCCGGCATTTGCCTCTCGACTACGAAAAAATCTCTATCAGGAATGAAAGTCGCGCGAATCAAACACGACAGCAAGTTTAGAACGTTGTTTAAAATTTTGGTAATTTTACAAGTAGTATTTCGGCACTACATTATGCATCATGCATCCCTAGAATATCCATAATAATATTAGGGGCCAAAATATGTAGCAGGAATATACAAGATTGTGGACCAGGAAGGACGTGAATTCGATGTTAAAAATAAAGTATGTCTGCACAAATAAAGTAGATTGAATTAAACTGACATTGACAGCTGTCATATTTCACACATAACATTAACTTTGGTTGAATCAATTCTATTTCGATGACACTGCATCACTCAGTATAGTTATGCAAACTCTATTCTAGTCACATCTGTGCCGTACAAATCAAATAGAAATATTGAAAATACGTGCGTAAAATAAAAAAGAATCAATGGCTGATGAAAACAAAATAATGCACAGATTGATGCAGTTATGGTTGAGATCAATTGTAACATTCAAGTATTTTTAGATTTTTGAAATGAAGTGTTAATTTGGCACATTTTTTGATCACTCTACTTTTCGGGTCTGAATTTTTAGATTTATTCTATATTTGTTCTTTTTGTTGTAGAGACTTGACTGGTATTTTTACACGGAGAGTTTCCTATGGTATTAAACTGGCATTGACAGCTGTCATATTTCACATATTACATTAACTTTGCTTGAATCAATTCTATTTTGATGACACTGCATCAGTACATAGTTACGCAAAATCTATTCTAGTCCTGGCGGTACAAAATCACATAGGTCATAACATAACTCCAAAGAGATTTATAGTTATGGATTATGTAGCATTGAATTCAAGTGGAATTAGCATTCCAGATTCACCAGGTCAAGATATTTTAATCACAATTAATTAGTATTATTTATGTTCAGGATAATCATAATTTGTTTCAAAATACACTGAGATAAATAATTACAAACATGTTACGTTGTGCCCCCCCCCCTTTTTATCTGATGGAATGGCTTCATGCTTTTAGTGGTGTTGAAAGTCGTACTGTTCTGCAACTGTTCTGTATATTGTAGGACAATATGATGATTGATGATGAATGTGTAAAGATGGACGGTAGGACGGAGGCGTTTAGGTATCCTTTCCAGGACCATTTTAATATGGAAAATTATAGGTACTCGGCCAAACAAAACTTGAACGTTGACCAAATTTGAATGACTGCTGGTCATGTCCCATAACCAATCAAAGCTTGTTATTATCATTGAAATGTGAGGTCACCTACTAGAGTGACACAATGAGATCGCTTAGACTGATTTCTGATATTTCGATCTTACATTTATCAGCCTATCAGATTTATTGCACGTTCAAGTTTTGTTTGGCCAAGTGTACGTATGTAATTGAAAAATGTGTTCATAAAAATACTGTAACATAATATCGTATTTATTAAATTATTGAACCCAAATGATTATTGTAATTTTGTATAATTCAGTTCAATTAAGTTCAAAAATTATAAATAATAAATTATGTTGTATGATTGATCACTCTTGAAAAATCAAATTCACGCGCAAAGTTATCAGTGTAGAAAAAGTTAACATGAATCCTGCGTTGCATTGGAAATATACACGCATTGCGTGGCCATTATAGAAAAACAACCGTGACATGGCCAGCTGTCGTGTATGGACTTAATAAAGATATTCTTAAAATATAATTAATTAATTAAAATATATATAGTCACATATCACGCCATTTTCACGCACGCGTTACTTTTAATTATTATTTAAGTGACATTTTCAATTTTATTAAAACTGAATGAATGATAACTGTTATAATTATGACAAAAACAATTACTGATAATAATAAATATTGGTTCAGCCCTGTGTGGTATCATTTCTTGTAGATTCAAAATTTAATTTTTCTAAGCAAATAGACTTTTATGCGGGCGTTTTTATAGGGATATAATTAATTTTTAATGTGATTTTCATTAAAGCGTCTAATTTCAGTGCTTTGACAAAATTGTTTACGAAAAGTATTCTAAGAATGGCTGTAAAACACTCTTGCAGCATTACTCATGATCCATTATTAATAAGCTATAAAATATGGATAATTTAATTTGGGGCTCTAAATTATATACCCCAGGGTGGTACAGAAGAAGAATTGTGACTATGTATACCACCACAGATGGGGACTAGAGTCTACAATCTACATAAATAAGTTACATTTCTTTGGTAAAAGTTAGAGTTAAGTGTGTTTACTTTTTTTAGCTCCTAAACAGTCAGAAGATCATTTTGAAGTAAGGAGAACTGAAAGGTGGAGTTTCCTTGACTCGAAGTGTATTAAAAATTAAAAATTAAATTATAAAAAATTAAAAAATTAAAAATTTGTTAAAAAGTAGAAATACTAAATAGCCACATTAAAAGAAAGATTCTGCTTATCTCGTGGTACAGAATAGTATACCGAATATCAACAAAGAGAAAATTAAGAAAACTCACCCCTAAGCTTGACAGCGACGGAAACTTTTTCTTGAACATTGTTTATATTTTAATCTATCACCACTTTTCGTCAATCGTTCGCAACAAATAAAAGCTATCACTTTATTTAAACCTTCTAGTTTGACATCACAGTTCGTTTTTCTGTCGCAATTTCGTGTTGAGACCGTTGTGCGCCGCCGAGTGCTCAAACAAAACTGAAAATTATAAATATTTATGTGACTGAAATTCTTCGTGTCTGAGATCAACTGGGGGTCTATTTTTATCTGGATCAGACTAACCGGTAAAAGCGCCCACGTGGGTAAAATATAGATATTTGAATATGTCAAAAAATACGTAAACACACCAAATTCAATTTAGAATTTGATAAATTTGCTAAATAAAAATTCATATTATGCTTTTTTTCTGTTTCAAAATTGAATTAATATGGATTAAAGTATATTAAATATACCTATCATATTTTTGCAAATACGTAACATAATAAATCACACAATGAATTCTAAAACGAAATAAAAATACTCTATTGGACCAAAAAGGCAGATTTATTTAGATCTTTGGGCAAAACCGGTACGAAAATATTTGTTCTTAATCAAGTAATACGAAATCAAAATATTATATTTTTTAAACAAACATACAGAAAAAAAATCCTCTAAGAAAAATTATGCTTTTAAGATTCCAAACTTAAAAAAAAAACACGCTGAATTTACACACAAAATATAACCTTTCAATAAACACGCGTGTTTCTTAGATCTCACCGGGTCTAGAACCTACACGATCTTCAAGGTACACTACTTCGAAAACTATTAAAAAAAAACTCTAACAAAAACCACTGTGACTATCAGTCTCAAGTCAAATGTACATGCTAGCAATGAGACTTGCCTAGAAGCTTACAGAGGTTCGCTCTGATTGGTCGAATTATAAATAGTGTTTATAGGAAGCTTATTATAGATTTAGGACGCGCGGCGAAAATTTTGGGCCGATAGCCAAATAGACGGAGAATGATGCTGGAATCACGAGGGGAAAGATTTTGATCATTTTGAGTTTTTAATTGAACGATACGAGCGTTTTCAACTGACTTTTTATTGTTTTTGTGGTGTTTAAAATGGCACTGTTTTATGTTAGGTAACTGGCGAAGGATGGATGGAATGATTATTGGGAGATGATGATGATGATGCATAGGTAAGGATGGAAGGAGGAAGGAGGCTATTTGGAGTTGGACTGAGTAGGGACCTTCCCGACATTTGTCTCTCGACTGAGAGAAAACACGACAAAAGCTCAGTCAAGACACAGTATACATGTTTTCATGTTTTATAGCTCACAGTAATTATTCTTGGGACATTTACAGTCATGTTTTAAACTTTATTGAAATTATTCATAAAGAAGAAGATTTCTACATAGAAATCGAAACTGTAGACATATTATAATTTTAATAAAGTTTAAAGCCCAAGAATTGTTAAAACGTTATTAAATCTTGCTTAGTTCAAAAACTAAGGTTAATGATTATTTTGTTTCCACTAATTGCGTTAGTAGAACTATTACGTTAAAGTTCTCTGCAGCTGAGTTAATTTGCGCCCACTTTCAATAAGAATGGTGTTACATATTTTATGTGTTGCAGAAACAATTAGAAAACACATTGTATAGAGCCAAACTCTTAGCGTATTTCTTTAAAATTAAATAGGTGGTATTGCCAATTATTATTCTTAGAATTTATTTAAACACAAAATTAAAAGTTTAAGAAAAATATTAATAATATAATTATAATAAAATAAAATGTGCCTATAGGCAATAATATTCAGATTATCACACTATCACATTAAAATTATAAGAAAAATATAAATAAATTTATTATAATTACAGATTATCACACTACAGATTATAATTTTATTTGTAGTGTGATAATATGAATACTATTGCCTAGGTACATTTTATTTAATTTCTTCTGATTCTGTCATACGCGGTTTCTCCTTCTTCAGTGAAAAAATACATCTTCTTACATTAATCATTTTCAATGTTATTTAAAAAAAATTAATTTTAAGTATTTTACTCCTATATTTAAATTCTATAAAAACTTCTATACGATTAGATTTGTTAGATTAGACGGTTTGTACTTTCAAATTTGCTTTTATTTCTGCACAAGACTCTAAAACTCGAAGTCAATATCTAATCAAGGTACCTAGCACCTTCAAGCTCGCATTATCTCCATTAAGCTATTTTCTATGTCTTCATTTTGATCGAACTAGAGGGGGGGGGGGGGGGGGTAGACAGTCTCCCTACAGACCCCACTAACCCCCACCCGTCAGATCGATGTGGACTCTTCGATAACTTGATCCTTGTGCCATCTACCGATGTGATCTTCAACCTTCCTTCCTATTCGCTGGCTCAGTTGGTGGCTCTCAGAGCAATAAACAGGGATTTAGCTTTGAAGGAAAGTCCGGAACGTTTTATATCATATGATGGGGAATAAAGTTACAGTTCCATTTTTTATGTACTCAGTCAGTACTATATACTTTGATAGACACGATATTACATGAATCTCGAGAGAAAATGTGAAGTAGAATGTGCTCAAAAACTCTATCTTTGGAAAAGTATGAAATTTTGGTTATCAAAAGTTCGTCTTATACTCAGAGATTCTATCGGCCACATGCTCTGTAGAAGTTGCGTCATCAAGTAGATATTTACGGATGTCAGTCCTCAACACCACAAGACCGTGTGCTAATAATCTTATGGACGGAATCCAGTAGACTCTGGGCACTTGCAGATATAAATCTGTACATTATTTTGATCCGAGACTGTATGACTTTCAAACTACCGATTCTTCTGGAATCCGATTCACAGCCATTTGGAGCCCTAAAATCGGATTCCATCATAATCGGAATTTTAAAGTTATATGGCAAATAAGTAAGCTTCTGCTAATATTTGGTTATTGGATAGTGGCAACACGTTCGGAAGATTGGTCCGATTGAATTAATTGATCCGCTTAAAAATTGAACAATAATTCATGGCGAAACAATGTTCTTATAAAGTCAGAAATGAATTAATTTACAAACGTGTGCACCAAGTATGACGACAGTGAGGCCATTTGCGTCGGCAGAGGGTTGGGGGAAGGGGTCTAGACATTCTGGAACCCAGACTTTTACAAATTGAAATAATTTGAGCAGATTTGTCTATCTTTCAATAAAGTTTCATAAAGATATTTTGGCTCACAAGCAGACAATCACCCAAATTAATAAGGCTTCTTTTTCGAAAGACCTTTATTTTACAGTTTTTCTAACAGCATGGAGGAAATTGTTAGCGTCTCAAATTCGTTCTTCAAGTCTGCATAGCCCAATAATCCCTGTGGGGCATGCAAGGGGGGCCCTGCCCCACCCCCATAACCCTCACAAACGAATGGATCGTGCTTATTTCTTCGTAGAATTTCCATTTCAGCATACTATTTTAAAAATGATGTGATAGTCTACTCTGAAAAAAAAATTGGTGAGGTACAACTAACAATGAATAAACGGTATTTGAAAGAAATGGATTGGCTGAAAAAAATGTAATGACATCATCCGATGAAGTCTATGCTAAATCGTCATTTACCTTTAGTAGTTGAGCTCTGATTTCATTGATAATAACAAGGATTGACTGTCAAGGAGCCTTACCAACCAACAGCCAATCCGTTTTGTTCAAATACCGTTTTATAAATTTTGTTATGTGTACATAATTTTCCTTTTTATATATTTTTGTAAAAGAAACGTTTTAATTTGAATACTCACTGCATTCGGGCTCAAGGACTCCATCTTGACGGCACCTATCGTCTTCCAATCAATAAATTAATTGTAAATCGTTAATGATTTGAGCAGATCGTTCGAACATTTTATAGACTTCGTATAACTGGATCATGTCCATAACAGTAATTAGTAATTAATTTATTAATTAATACTTTTTGTTAAGGTACAGTCAGTGAGGGCAAAATTTCCCTGATTTACGAAGGAGCTAAATTTGTATCACTTTTTATTTATGTGTGCAACGTATTTGTGCGTACAGTTCTCAACAACACTTCATATAATTTATCACTTCACAGCACAAATAGTTTTTACTAATACACTATTTATATATTTTTTTATTTTATTTTTGTAAATTTTTAATTTTTGACGAACGTTTTATTTTCGACACTACTTCGTCGCTCTAAATTTACTACATTAATAATGAGAGATATTTTTGATATTGATAACACATTTTAAGCCAATAACACCGAAACCGCTATCTATTCACAAGCCACATGGCCACAAATACATCGACAATACGCACGAGAAATATAGTCACTACATTCCCGCATCACTGTCAAAACTGCAATGCGTCTACTAACGTGGAAACACTCTAGTTTTATAGCCTTATCAGCAAAGTTCCCGCCCAACAAAGAAACCACACCCCCTTATTCCTGATTGGTTCGATATCAGTGACGTCACCGTTTCAGGTCACCTATGCAAGGTCAAAGGTAGACCGTCTGGATCCCCCCCAACATGTGTATTAAGGGTTGTTACATTTGGGGGTGTTTAATTTATACGGTGGCTTAATTTGAAATTCGGATTTAGGGTAGTGTTAACATTTCAATGGTCTCTAGGAATGTGATAACAGGGGGAGAAGGAATGAAAAATAATAGGTGATAAGGTTTTATGGAAGCGTAAACGCGTTTTGTATGATGGTTTAATGACAAACAATTGTCATTATTTCTTACGTCCTGACATTTCAGCTAAAAATGTCCCGTTTTGTGAAAATATTAGATTTTTAAAAATAGATCCGCAAAATTTGTTGGCGAGTATTTTATATATTATGACGCTGCCTTTATTCTAGACTCCATGCAGCTAGAACACAGGACACAATACACTATAGTAAGAGATGGTAATATGGTAATAATGTAGTCAACGTGTCTTCAGACATCTCGAACACAGACTTAATAGTGTTCTAAATGCATGGATGATTTGACTATCAAAGTGATAGCCTCTAGATCGGTAAAGGAGTGGTGGGTGGTGTAGTGGGTGGGTACAGCTGTGTTACCCCGGGTCTAGACTTGGTACCCGCCCGCAGCTTCGAACCTGGGACCTCATGGGGGTATTGATTCCTTGTTGCTTTTCACTTTCAATGCAGCATGCTATTTGACCTTCTCGCACCATAGCTTGTACTGCAGTACGGCTCGAGGGGCTATTAGTTTCAACTGGAGTCAAGTGTTACTGTAATCCTAGAGCTAATGCATGTTTTACTAATCTAGAGGACATAAAGTTTGTACATTAATAGTCCCTAATTTAACAATGTAATAGGGATTTGCACGTTTTGTGCATGTACCTATAGTTTATTTGCGAAACTATATTCGTGTATTAACTTTAATGAGCCCATGTGTTCAAAGAAAGAGGAGTTAAATGCGGATAATTTTTTAATAAGTATTATACCAATTTGAAGAAGGCTTTTGTTTTTGTTTGCTCCAGTGATCCATATTTTTATATTTTTCTGGGCCTGGCATTTGCCCAAACATTTTACAGATAGAAAGACTACATTTTAAGGACATACTTTTTATTTTTTTTTACTTTGGATCAGTTTTGTAGATCAGTTTAGTCATTGCTAAATTTAGTATAAAATGAAGAAGAAATAAGTAAATTATTTGCACTCATATTATTATCAATAATTCTTGATATGAAATTGAATTGGTAATTCTTTTTCAATAGTTTAATTCGAACTCATGTGAAATTGTTATTTTTTATTTCAAAGATAAGGTTACAATTTGTCAAATTTTCCTAACTCTACATTTTCAAATGTGCATTTGTCTCAAATCTTCAAAAGATCCGACCCAATATTCAGAAGAAAGATTTTCAAGAAGTTATTGCAATAAAAATGCCATTTGCCTGGTATAATAACTCTCGTTTATTACTTTGTATAGTGGCTGTATACAATTGAGAAACAAAAAAGAATTTAAGAGAGAAAATAGAAATACACACTATATAGATAGAATCCATAATCTCTTGAAACGGGGCATGGGATTCCAAATCCTTTGAGCTTTAGCCAATATAGGAAGGAATAACCCCAAAGTCTAGTATATAAAATAAACCGAAAAAAAATACTGAAACCTACGTGAACTCGATCAATACTATAATGGAATGATGGAATCGGAGGAAGATTCACAAACTAGGACGGAAGCGAAAAGTCAGCACTAGAGAGGATGTACATGCAATTTATATTCAATACGGCCAAACAATTTATTACACTGCAATTGTTGAAAATTACAGGAAACTAACTAACTAGGCTATTTCGAGACTTATACACTGACTTTGTATATAAATTTACTTGATTAATTTCTCTAAACTCTTTCATGAAAGTAGATTGATGTGCAATCACGTCCTGACCTGATAGTTTACCCTTATTGTGATTTGCCATAAGGTCGAAGTTTCCATACTAGATACTAAGAAATCACCCTTAGAGCGTATTTGCCAAAGGGTGAAGAATCTAGAAGATTACAGGGTTCAGATTGGAACGATTCTTTCTTTTTAGGGACATTTGACACAATGTGAAAAATATCGACAAAACTTTTATTTACAATCTTATATATGATGGAAATATTCCAAAGTCGGTAAATTTGAATAAATTGAATGAAAATCTTCAAAAGCCCGCATATTATATTATTTCTAAAGCATACTGTTGGCCATAACATCTTGCTTGTGTTTTTGGTTAAATCAGTTTCAACAGTTTATCTGAAATTAACTTCTTTAGTCCTTTTATCTTCTTCTTTCAGTAAACATTTTGATCTAATCTAAACTCTAATTATCTCATTTCATCCAATTATCATTCATCAAATCTCATAAAAACAATACGCACTAACTTATCTCCCTAACTACTTGTCTAAGCTCGACGAAAAAGATCCCTCCACCAACAGATCTTCCCGAATTCCCGTTACATCATCCCCTTCGCCTGTGGGAGGAGCCAAGTTGGGAGAGTGTCTGGAGCATGGGAACGTCAATGCGGGAACCATAGGGAGGCGTCTAAATAACGCCGTCTCGACGCCTAAGAAGGGGCGTCCATTTAGAACGAAGGGAAGAACATAATCCCTGTAGAGTTTATTGTCTAGTTTGTTACTAGAGATGGGTAATAGGATACTATTTCTTTCTTTTCTTGTAAAAGCTTTTAATTAAATTTCGGAAGGAAATAATTTTGGGGAAGACAAAATGAATTGTTGTTAATTTACATTTTCCGAAAAACCAATAATGGTGGTGCAAATGAGGTATTTAGTCATTGCTAGAGTTAAACATTGTTTGAATAGTTCCATTGACTCGTGTTCAATTTATTTTCATCGGGAAAACGTTTCAAAGCTTTGCGAGAAACGAGCTTTGCCACATTTGCAAATAATTTATTTGTTGACCGTGGATTAGATGGAAAAGAAAAGGCCCAATGATTTTAAAAGAGGGCATAAGAATCAAATTTTTGTTAAAGCTACGTTATTTTCATATCAATAAGTCATTATCGATTTGGTTTTAAACTATACAAATCTATACAACTCTGAAGGACACAAATAATGGCAAAACTTTTCTATATTATTTAATTTTTCATCAATAAAAGGATTTTGTACAAAAACCGTTTGTCGTTCTGGAATTAATTTTATTTGTAAAATTTTACCTTGATCAGAGCACTATATTTAACTTATGTCTACTAATATTTGTCTCTAAAGACAGGAAATCAAATGAAATTATTTTAAAATGAGAACTTACTCAACACTAAAATTTAAAAAATATTATTTATTATTTTATTTGTTCATAATCTGTCATGAAAGTCGTCCGTGCTCGTTTATCATTAAAGTATTGTGTTAGAGATGTAAACTGTGATAAATACGTCACATGTCAAGCTCTAAGCATTTCCTCGTTATAGTTTATGCACTTTATTTCACTGCAATTTTTAACTGCATTGGAGACGAAATATTTCTCCATTCATCGATCTTTTCAACGCTCAACTCATGCGATTTACTTGGCACAAATAGCATGCCAATAGGTTGTAACTATACTCCCAATGGCCTATATAATGCGGGCATTGTTTAGCATAGCGTGCAGGGCGGCTTGCCGACATCAAGGGGCCAGGAATAATGATTGTTTCTATACCAGTGGACAGACATCCACTGTCTGATGTGGAGGTGGAATCGATTATATTGGTACGGTATTGATTGGTGTTTTATAAAGTAAATATAAATGAATTGGTTGGTAATTTGTATTTGTCTTAATTGACGAAGAAGTAGCGTCACTTTTTTACATTTTATACGGTTCATAGAACTGAAAATATGTTTCTAATAGAGGAATGAAGGAATGAAGGAATTATCATTAATCATGGTTGACCATAAAATCCAGCTTATACTATTCAATAATAAAATAAAATAACATTGAAATTAAATAATAATTGGTATACAATGTGAATTAATTACAAAGTGCATAGCTCAGAAACTGGATTGGTGTAATAAAACATTATGTTAATGATGACTATGAAGAATATTTGAAAATTTAAAAACTATAATGGAACTAATGATGTGGCACTAATGTGTGAAATGTGCCATGTGTGATAGAAGAGGCCAAATGTGTATTGCGTTTTCGTAGTGTCTCAAATCCACTTATTTTCTAAGTTTTTAGATTTTTAGTTTGCAGAAAGTGTGTATCCATGGACGAAATGGCTTACTTTGTTTTGTTCATCACACATGATAATTAATTTTCTTACTTCTTCTACTTTCCAAAAATATATAAATCTTTATTGATGGCTGTCCTTTTTAAAAAGGGTTGACCTCTTGGATTCAGCGTACTAATACAATTAAAATTATTTATCTATTACACCTATGCTAATATAGAAATAATGAAAATTAACTATAGGCAAACGCTCAGTGTAACGCGTTGATGAGCGAGTCTTGTACTGCATCCGATTTGACATGCGTTTGCAAGTATCAGCTGCTCTACAGGCCTTGGAGCTGAAAATTGGAGCTGAAGGCAGGGTTGAAAATTTAGTAAACATTTTTCAAATATTTCAAGAAAATACAAAAAATAATAACTTTTGAAAATAAGGTCAGATTAGTATTCAAATTGGCAAAACATACCTAAAATGTTAGTCCCAATGACCTTGCGACGTTTTAACATGATCGGTCAATCGTTTCTAGTTTAAATTTCAAAAATCACAAGAAAGATGGTTTTAAATTTTAACCAATGTAATGAATTAGGTGAAACTTTGTAAGATTGGGGACAATGTTGGTTCCAATGACTTTGCAAAATTTCAAATTGATCGGACCAACCAATCGAAAGATATTTTTTTAAAATTTGAACCAATCACAGGACCCCGTTCAAAAACGATCCCAGAGACCGCTTAGATTAAGTTAGTATGTGTGCAAAATTTCAGATCTATTGGTTGTGCGGTTTGACCTGGGCAGTGCAGGCAAAAAAAAACAGATAGAGAAAGTGCCATAAGAGTACCGTGGTGACGCTCGCTCTCTCAAAAATTGTTTTGACTGAAAGAGAAACTACGAAATTGTGAAAGAACATTTTTAATGTTCCGGGATTAAACATAACGGTGATGTGTTTCATAATAAATCAACTCATAGTACAATATTCGTCATTTTGTTATATATTTTATGCGATCCCCAAGTTAAAAATATTAAACCATTTTAAACTTTCTGCATTCAAATTTTTACACCAAATTAAAAACTTTATTCTGCTGTGGAAAATTCACTTTAGATCAATCATATTCTGTCTGTGTTTATCTCCTCATTGATACTCCCATTTATTCCAAACGCGCGGTCTTGTCTGACATTCGAGACATATCGGTTACCTCTTCGATTCTCTGTGCGCCTGATACTAGAAATCAAGAAGTCGGCAAGACGTGGGGTAAAACGGAACGCCGCCTGCCAATAGAGGTTAGAAAATGTGAGATAAACTCAAATAATGCAACTTTCATCATTGACACATAAATCAATAATATTTCCAATACAATAAAATAACTATCAATAAACAATAAACGATTGGATGGAATTGTCTCATTATTTGATGATCTCTCAATCTATGCTTTCTTTCAAAGTACCAATAATACAAAACAATTCATTAGATATATTTGGCAGGTGAGAAAGCAGGACTTTTCATCCCCTTTCATCCCTTTTCAATTTTTACAAGTCATTCCTTAAAAATGTGATTAGAGAATTATTATAAAAGTTTGGAATTCCATCGGATTGGGCCCAGTTCTGATGTGCGAAATTCGAATTCCCACATAACTTTGCTTCGACCAACATCCCAGCCTGTCCCAAGGATCGCATTGCTGCTCCCGTCCTGTAATGGGACCACGACTGAGGATAACATCCGTGAGGATGCGGTACTTGCTACCAGGGGTCCCGGGACCTTCCTCAGGGTTGGTAAGCCACGAGAGCTTGTATGTTACCCCGTGAGTGAGAATCAACGGAACTCCGCTCGTCAAGGGTTCCTATTTGCTATATGTAGTGACGAAAATAACAATACGTAGTTGGAGTGTGAATGGAGTATAATGGTTTTAGAGAATTTTCAGTAGGAGTTAGAGAAAAATTTGTTTGAAATAAAATGTTGCTTTGGTCTTTTCACTACTGATTATGTATGTTGCCCAATATGTTTGTGTACTTCATGGGTAACTCGACAGTTGGTCACATGTGAAGAAATTGGAATGATAGAATGAATCATTCTATCAAGACCCTCATTCAAGAATCATTCAAGACCCTGAGAACCCAGTATTTTCCGAAATTGGCTAAGAAAACTTGATCCGGGACTGTAGGCAACGTCAACTTATCAAGAATCAGCATTCCCTGCAACCTTCCCAACATTTGCTACTTGACTGTGTGTGGGTAATCTCAGTGAAGAAGGACGTCTGCGGTAATCGATCCCGGGACCTGCGGAGTCCAGAGCTTTACTGCCTGAGCCATCTTGCTCCTTTAAGTCCCAGGGGTTCATCGCCTAGTTCTTTGTGCAAAATGAACATTATTTCATGTCCGATTGATTTGTCGTACCGAACATAGAATTGGACTGGGGAATTTTTCACTAGTGTTGCCAAAAAATCCCGAGATAGGGAAAATGTAGTGAGGGGAGGAACCAAGGGGTCTATGCGCCAGGAAGAAAAATGGGTCATTCAAGAGTCACCAACCAGGGGACAGTGAAAATAAAGCAGTGCAAAACACACCTTTGACAAAGTCGCAATGCGGAGACAAGTTGCAAAGTATTATAATGTTGAGACTTGCCTGGAGACGGGTCGATAGGTAATTAATGGCACGGGTTACGGAATAGTTTTAACTTTTAGGGGATTAATTCTTCATTATGGCAAGTTATTTGCCAAATATAAATGTTCCTAATTATTTGACAAAATTCGGAATAAAATTTTCAACAGATTAAATCTATGAGTTCCACTTTCACGGATCACCGTTTTCAAACAAGACTTTCAAAACAGAAATTAAAATATACACTCACCACTAACATTCGGTTATTTAGTATAAAATCATTATTGCGATTGAAGTTATTCATTTGAAATTGTCATAAAATGTATAAAGTCATGTAAAAAATTAAGAGAGTCCAGAGAAAAGTTACCTGTAACATTTCCTGTAATCGTAAGAGACTGAGATTAAAATTTTGATGAATTGAGAAACAAACCATTTACCTAGAGAGCTTACTAATACATTACATTACATACTATTTAGTATTTTCAAATGCCAAAATATAGGTACATGTTTTAAGAAATCGTATTTGCAGATATAAATACATTTTCTTATATTTTAATTTGTAGCAAAAACTTATATTGTATGTACAGTACAGTGGTGGAAAAGAAGATCGTTGTATAGTCAATGGTTGTATTCTGCCTCTCTCTGACCCATATCATAAACAAACACATGTTTATGATATGTGTGTTTTTATACACTTAATTATATTAAAGATATTTTATTCCTTGAACTTTGCATATACTTCAGTACAGAGTACACTCGACAATTCATAAAACGGTATTTGAAAGAAATTGATTGTCTGAAAAAAATGCGATGGCATCATCTGATAAAGTCTATACTTACTCGTCATCTACCTCTAGTAGGTGAGCTCTGATTTCATTGATAATAACAAGGATTGATTGTCAAGGAACCTGACCAGCAGCCAATCTGTTTCGTTCAAATACCGTTTTATGAATTGTCGAGTGTACAGTGTACAGTGTACACAGTACATTGATGGGGTCGGGGAAGTTAGCAACAGACACCCCGATCCTGCCTGTGGCATTTTAAGTAAGTTCCAACTTTCACCACCACGAACGCCACTTCATTAGACCCTAGCGGCGGAACAGCTAAACGTTCCAAAAGTGTTCACAACTTCCACAACAGATGGCAGCACATGTCGGAGCATTTCCCAGGATTTCCCAGACAACTTTGGACGCGCGGAAAATCACGGTCCATATTGATTACCACATAGACGAGATTTTTGGAGGTTGACCTAAATTCGATTGCATGCGGTGGAAGATTGGAAGTGTGAGGGAACAAATAGCATAATGAGGAAAGACATTAAAAACAAGTTAGTGTTTAATCAAAATAGCCAACGTGGGTTAAGTGGGGTATTAAATTTGATGCGTTACACTTTGATTGAGTCAGACATCAATTTTCTTTTCGTCAGACTGATGGTTTTATGACGGTTAAATTAAATTTTTGAGCGAGCGAAGCGAGCGACTCCATTTGGCTCTTTTAGCACGGACCTCTGTTTTTTTTTTTGTTTTTTTTTTTGTTTTTGTTTTTGTATGCTAAAGGAAGCAATGGAAGTCGCACCGTTTCACCGATCGACCTGAAATTTTGCACACATGTAAAGACAACCTTCTCTGTTTGCAGACCCAATTTTTTTTTGAAATCCATCCATTGGTTCATTGTTAAAATAAGTATCTCCTGATAGCCTAAAAAATGAAAATGGTCTTCGAGAAATGTGATCAAACTCATATTTAGCATGGTCAGTAAGACCAACAATGTCACTTATTTTACAAATTTTCAGCCGAATCTGTCAAGAAAGTATGCACTTATTGACATTTTTAATAGCTGTCAGAAATGAAACATTGAAAATGAATGTCTTTCCAATGCAACTGAATCTGATTTGCTTTAGGTACAAGAGTGTTTTGATGGTATGTACAGTTTTTTTGTGAAAAGCAGATATTTTTATGTTTATTGAGTTGATCAAATTTGAATAATTCAATTTGGATCATAGTTTCCAACAAATAATTTCGAGTTTTTAAGGACCTTGATTGTCTTTTCGTCAATTCGTAGTTCTAATGGCCGTGCCTCCCGTGTTTCTACTTGGCTGATTTTGCATCCAGGAGGGATTAGAAACATAAGCTCACATTTCAATAATATCATTGAGTGGCGTTTGTTCTCTTCTAGCGTTCACACGTCATTCCAAATCTCTCCTGCATTTTGCTTCTTTTCGTTGATAATTTTGGCAATTTGGTGTACTTTGTGAAGGTATTAGTAAAATTGAATCGCTTTTAAAGCATAGATATTAGGTATCTACAGT
This sequence comes from Leuctra nigra, assembly GCA_934045905.1. Lineage (NCBI taxonomy): Eukaryota > Metazoa > Arthropoda > Insecta > Plecoptera > Leuctridae > Leuctra > Leuctra nigra. Next base: position 25,379,677 of record OW203771.1, read on the forward strand.
TTTTGTCCAGGGGATTGATTATTTCAAATTATTTTCTTCTTGGAAACGTTGGATTTATTCCGTTTCTGAGCTTCTGTCTAGCCTGACATTTCCTTGAAGGTTGCTATTTTTTTTGAAAGTTTTGATTCATTCAGTTCAAAACATTAGGTACGTTGTCTTATTTTAATTGTGGAACGTTGGATTCATTCCGTTTCTAAACTAGGTAGTTACTATTTTACCTGATCCGTTTTTTGTGTGGAACTTTGATTCCTTTCGCTTATTAGTTGAAAGGTGATTACTTTATTTTCATATTTGCGAAGTTTTGTTCAAGATTCATTTCGTTACATTACGACATTGAATACATTACGTCTTTGAGCACACATTTCGTGCATTTCAAACATTGATCACACAAATATTATTGTACTTTAATTAGGTAGGTACTCTACTTCTTACTTTTTCATTACCTATCTTATCCCTATTTAAACATGCCGAAAAATGGAAAGACTTCTGCTAGAATGAAAGCCATAAAGGCGAAAAAGCGTCTGCGTGAAATTGAAGATCAAGAAACTGACGAAGCTAAATCTAAAAGGTTGAAACAAAATGTCGTTAATAATAAAGCATCAAGGAGCAAAGAGACCCCCGACCAGACTGCTGCAAGGAGATACTCAAACAATCAACGCAATACCCGCTCTCGTGCAGCGGGTATTGCCGATTGACCGACCAACTAAAAACTTCGCATGGTAATTGGTAGCAACATTTAAGGTATTTTTGCCAATTTTCAGTCTAATTTGTAGTTATTTTCAAAAGTTTTTGTAATTTTAGGGACATTTTGTGTGTTGGCTGTCAAATTCACGGCGACATCGAATCTTTAGTTCAAGGCAAGGTAGTTAGAGCAGAAAGTTTCAAACGAAATGAAACTAATAATGACCGTTTAACAGATTGATCTGATATTGTGTCCACAGTAATATCATATCATATGAGTGGTCCCAGGTATATTGTTTTGAAAGATATCCTGTGATTTTTGAAACTTAACAAGGAACCGTTCAATCAAAGGTTTAATCGATCAACTTAAAACTTAGCAAGGTTATTGGGACCAATATTTTTGGAAATTTTGGAGATATTTATACAAGTCTGTGACGAAATTCAAGAATTATTGGCTTTTAATGACATTTTCGATAAACATAATTTCGGTTCGAGGTGTTGCGTGTATCCGTGCTCGCTCATCAACGCGTTACTCAGAGCGTTTTCCTAGTTGAGCGAGCGAAGCGAGCGTCTCCTTTTGACTCGTTTGACACAGACCTCTGTTTTTTTTTTGTTTTTGTTTTTGGATGCTAAATGGAGCAATAGAAATCGCACCGTTTCACCGATCGACCTGAAATTTTGCACACATGTAAAGACAACCTTCTCTGTTTGCTGACTTAAATTTTTGTTGAAATCTATCAATTGGTTAAAATTTAAATAAACATCTCCTGATAGGCTGAAAAATGAAAATGGTCTTCGACAAATGTGATCAACCTTATATTTTGCATGGTCATTAAGACCAACATTGTCTCTTATTTTACAAATTTTCAGCCAAATCGTCTCATTGGTGAAAATTTAAAAAAATATTTCATGTGCTTTTTAAAATTTAAACCAGAACCGTTTGACCGATCAACTTAAAAATTTGCATGGTCATCGGGTCCAACATTATCTGTATTTTTGACAATTTTCAGACTAAACTGTGTTTAAATTCAACAGCTATTGACAGTTTACGGATATTTTGCGTGTTGGCTGTCATATTTCTCGAATTTCACATTTCACGGCATCTTCGAATCTTCACTTCAAGGTTGTTAGAGCAGAAGCTTTCAAACGTATATTATTATGAAACTGATATGACCGTTTAAATATTTTATGAACGAGATCCTGTGATTTTTGTTAATTAACAAGGAATCGTTCAATCATAAAGGTTCAATCGATCAACCTTAAAACTTTGCGTGGTTATTGGGACCAATATTTTAGGAATTGTTGGAGATTTTCATACAAGTCTGTGACGAAATTCAAGAATTATTGGCTTTTAAGGACATTTTCGATAAACAGAATTTCGGTTCGAGGTATTGCGCCGTATCCGTGCTCGCTCATCAACGCGTTACTCAGAGCGTTTTCCTAGTATTGATCATACATTTTATTGTCAATAGATTTAACTATTCTTCCAGAAAATCAGGACCTGATAATTATAACCCAATGTGCTAAAGAAGTTTAATACTTTAATGTAATAGTTAAGTTACTAGGAATAATAAAACATTAATGTTGTTAAATTTACGTTAATTCTCACTTTCAAGATGTGATATAATACCTACTTTTGCGCGAAGTTTTTTTTTAATTACGTAACTTTCTAACACGAAATAGCGGACTACAAAGAAAACAAACTTTTTGGATTTCCTTCCCTCTGAATCGAGATCTGGTGGTGTAGCAGCAACCCACAACAAGCAGCACAGTTTTTTCAAATCAGAAATCCTAAATTATAGGGCGTCACCGGTTGAGTGTCCCGACTCTAATTATATCGAATTTATTTTTATTATGGTCATTTACTCTAAGAATAACACCAGAGAGGCATTTTGTTTTCGCCTCTCATGGGGCTAAGAATCAGCAAGTTCAGATCATTGTCGAAGCTACATGCAAATGATCCTTGGCACGAATATTAGGACTTGCATCAGATTATGTCATAACCTTCTTGACCTCAGAGCGGTCGATTCTACCAACTAACTTTGTTGACTTTGTTATTTTTCTTATCTTTATAACTAATAAATATATCGACGTTGCTTGAAATTCAGGAGTTGCTACAGTTTTTATAGGCTATATTTATTTCTGCATTAAGAGCAGAGCACGCTAAATAAAAAAAGACGGATTCAGTTCCGAAACTCACAAATTTTGCTCTTTACATGGAATTTACCCCTTGTGGTAAAATTCATGAAAAACGGAGCTGAAATTCGTCTTTTTTATTTAGCGATGAGAGAGATATAAGAGATTTCGTAATTTGTATTCAAAAATATATGGCCGAAACTTTCATGGTATCTGTGGAGATTTTTTGCTAATTTAGACTCAGATATCCCGAAATATTAAAATCTCAAACGGAAAATTATAGAGTTAGAGGTAACTTTTTGCAACCAATCTAAAGATTTTCTAAATAAGATACCTAGTAAGGATATTGGAATTGATGCTTGTTTACAAAATTTCATCTTGATCAAAACTGTGGGAACTGTTTGACATTTTGTACCTAAAAGAAAGGTGAAATGTTCTATTATAAAACGAGGCTACGAGGGGTTTTATGGAAACTTGCACTAGATGATACTGAATGATATTATTCCCTTTGTACATCCTTTGACAAAATATTAACATTACATTTCGATATCAATTTAATTTGTCTGATATATTTATGACGACGATCACACTCTATCCATCGACCACTGTACATTGTTACATTGTAAATAGTTTGAATTTCACAAAACATCTAGGAAACTGAATGCATTCCATGAATGATTCAGTCACATGACAATAATAATCTGACACCATAGCCATTCCTCTAAGTATGATATTCTAGTGCCTTGTATTAAAACTTCGACATTATACCATAATTGAATGAGGGTATTTCTATCCGATGATTGTATGGGAGTATCCAACAAGCACTTTTCACACTCGAACTATTGTCATCGCTGATTATCCCTTTTTATCCACCCACGAGTCCTTGATCTGAAGCTCCCCTTCAAAGGGAGAGTAATATTGATTGTATATTATCAATATAGTAACAATTCATCGATCCAGATACGACATTTCTTGGAAATAGTATTTAAAAACAGATAACCAAAAATCAACGTCAATATTTCAATACATCATCGGATGATGAGACAAAATGAAGAACATCATTATTTAAGGTTTCGAAGCGTCCTTCAACTTCAGTTCTGGACATCAAAACCGAAACGTATAGTGGATGCTTACAGAGGGAATGCATTATAAAAGATGTTATGAAACATTGACAGACAGCACCTCAAAGTGATCCAGTCAAAATCCAACGATATTACAACGATATTATACAGACATTACAACGGGAACGGTGCATTTAAATTTTTGCTACCTTAATTAATAATTTTTAATACATTTAGGCCCGGTCTTTCAATACTCTGCTTAAGTCTCAATTAGCTCTTAACAGTTAGTTAGTGGTTATTCTAGGAATGTCATTGGTTGTTACCATGACAATACAGTCCTCAACAGTTTAAATGCTAGCAGAGTATTGAAATACTAGTATTGAATGCCTTGCTAACTATTAAACAGTTGATTAGGACTTTATTGTCCTGGCAACAGCCACTGTTAAATGCACTCTTAAATCCGTTGTTAAGTTTAACAGTTGATTAATGGTCGTTCTTGGAATAACATTGGTTGGTGCCATGGCAACTTGCTAATCTATTCTAATAATTGAGAAGACCATTGAAAAATCGTCCCTAAATAAGGTTCACGTTATCTTATATTAAAAATTTACATATTGTATAATGAAGTTAACAATCAATACATTTTGCTTTCATTTAATTAACACTTCTTTGTGGAAAGAACGGTGAATTTTTCTCTAAGGGCCTACTGGACATTAAATGTTTCAAAATGGTTTGAGACGCCCAAGAGAGGCGTCGATTATAGTGACGCTAAGCGTCGGCGTCGGCGTCCGGACGCCATTTGTGAGCTGAGCAGAACACTAAATAATGCAAGGAGGTCGGATGGGAGAGTTCGGCGACCGGAATTCAAGAAGACCTTGTTAGATAATCATGAATTGAAACACGTTGAAGGAAATTTCGTTTGATAAGGACCTTGTATAACCCAATACCCTTATAGGTAAGCTATTGATCTAAGTTATTATTAGGGGGTATCATTATGAATATTTTAATTTTTAGATGTTGAATCAACATTATATTACATAGCATTATTATCAACACATGTTGTCAAGGTGAAAATGATCAATGAAAACTACATACATTTTTCTGATTTTACCATTTGAACAAATTGAACAAAGCGACAATTGAGGAATAAATATTTTCTTTGTTTGACATTTTTTAAAGATTTTAATGTTGTTCTCCATGAAGCTTTTTTTGTTTTTTGTCTGGGGCTTAACGTCGCACTGTTCTGCAGCGAGGCTAATGGCGACGGATGATGATTATGATGATGATTGGGAGATGATGGTGAAGAGTGGGTAAGGATGGAAGGTGGGAAGGAGGCGGTCGTGGCCTATTAGTAGGGTACCTTCCCAGCATTTGCCTGTCGACTGAGGGAAAATCACGAAAAACCCCAGTCAGAAAGGACGGCCGCGGGAATCGAACCCGGGCCTCCGGAATACAAGCTAGAGATTATGTTTTGCATCAAAGTCAAATAAAAATTACGAAATGTCAAATCAACTCATACATTTATAAAATGTGGATAATGATGCACAACGAGCAATTGATTTCTACAATTTTTTCATTCAACATAGAATCTTCAAAGAGATTATCTCAATCTTAAAAATAAGACAATGCCTACTTTTACACTACGCATTTTGAAACTCGGGTGCCTATATATATCCTCGAATCGAAACCGCATGCGAAAATGTTCGTCTATGCGAAATCAAGTCACCCATGGTGTGAATTAATTGTAACAACAGATTTAGAATTAAGTAACTTTGAATGGCCTGTACCTATATCTTCGTTTGGTGTTAACGGTTGGGTCGAAAGATAACACGCCAACGATTATCTGGTTATCTCCGAGTTATTGATGTTGGCGTTGAAAGGTTGCGACCCCGACAGGACGCGAACCCCAGACTCCAAGTCTAGACTTGCGAGTTATTACATCTGTGAATATTGCTCTTTCACAGGTCATCGGTTTAATTCAAATATAATCAATTCGACGTTTCCGATGGGAGAACATTACGATGGCGAGGTTGAAATAGTATCTTTTCTGCGATCAGGGTTCTGAACCATTGTAAAAACATAATTTATGGTGGTGTAATAATTATTCTGAAAAACGTTCTGTGTAACGCGTTGATAAGCGAGCTATGTCTCTGAAGGTGAAACAAAGCAAAAAGAAAGTATTTATTTGAAGGGTACAACAGGGGAAGAAAGATACAAGTCAATTTGATAATTCCAAGATAACCCCAACTGAAAAATGTTTAAATGTTCATAAGTTTAAATGTTTACTTACTCAATAATTTCAACAACCAAGAACATATTTTGAAGACCACAAACCACTCATCTCCATTTCATTTTCTCCAAATATTGACTTGTTTTGTTCTTCCCCTGTTTACCATTCATTTACTTTATCACAGTATAGAATTATAATCCTAGCTTTATCGATGTACGTTTTGACAACTATTTAAAAATAAGCTGAAATGTCAATAAATATTTAACCGATTTCACAGAAGAAACAAAAATTGTGAAAATGTACATAATGTTTAAAAATATGTAAAATTTCAACTTCATTGGACAAACGGTCCATTTTCACGTGATGCAAAAAAACATCTTGTCCGTTGGTACGAAATAAGCTTCAGTTCAGCGTTTCAAATCGATTATTGGAATGATCTGTGTGACCCAACCCAAGGGTGAAAAAACAAACTGAGAAAGTGACGTGCACGTTATATTATAGTATCATAACTTTAGTTTAAGTTTGGTATAAGCTTTGAAATACCTTTTGTTTTAACTGCGAATACCTGTAAATTTGAAAGGTCGGCGTAGCGCAGTTGGTTAGCGCAATGTGATATCAACCCAAAGGTCAGTAGTTCGACTCAGCACGGTGTTTCACATTTGTAATTGCTATTTAATTATGAAGATGATTAAAGGAAGCGAAAGGATGGACCAACTAAAGGTCCAAAACCAAATACGATACCAAATGGACCAAGCTTTATCCAGGAAAACTCTTATTTCAGCCAGCTTGTTTATAAAAATTATCAACAGCCTATCATCCCTAAAAATAATTAAAAATTCCTTACATCCACAAAATGTTTAATTTGTATAGGTATACTAATCGTGCGGTGAGAGCTCTATATTCCCAAAGTTCTTACCTAAATTATTTCTTGAACTAAAATTATAGGATGTACTTTACCTACTTTATTTTCTGTTGGTGTCGAGCAATAGCTACACCTCTCACTTTAATTTAACTTAAATAGAAAAAAAATATATCTTCACTACGCTTCTTCAATTAATTATTCAGGAAGATTTCCCCTTGCAACAAAGTGATACCTTAATTCGTACTTATAACGTACGGGTTTCCTCTCCTCCCTTCTCTATATTACATTCTCACTAGTGGAGCCTGGCTCTGTTGAGAATATAGACTTAATAATAATTATAATAATAATAATAATAATAATAATAATAATAATAATAATAATAATAATAATAATAATAATAATAATAATAATAATAATAACTTAAATTTATTTGGACGACAAAAGAATAAGACATGTCTCTTGGCAATAAAGTCGACACTTAGTGAATTGGCTCAGTGGTACCACTCTGAATTCAACAAACCAGAGGCCCGGATTCGATTCCCTCGGCCAACCTTCCTGACTAAGTTTTGTAGTGGTTTTGAAAAAACATGGGACATAAAGAGGAAAACACATTTCTATGGGCTAAGGGGGGTGTGGCGTTTATTTTACACATTGAAATCAATTTTTAGACGTTTTTAGTTGTTTGTTTTTTTAGACTTATGGGGTGTGTGGGGTTTTCTTGCCCCGTAGTGAATTATTTGATTTTTTTACATTTTAAAATCAACTTTTTTACTTTATTGTTTACAAAATGCAACTATACGTAAAACACCACAAAGCTTAGTATTTCCCGAATCCCAGGGGGGGGGGCATCGGCCCCCCCGGTGCCCATTATCTCTTCATAATCATCTATATTACCCCATTTGCAGAACATTTTTATCTAAAAAGTCGAACTACCAGCAGAATCGCTCCCTCTTGATGACTAATCGTATTTTCTTGCATCTCAATAGCATTTTCCTGGCATAAATTTCATTGCCTGGATTTTACGTCTCCGTGTGGAAACCTCATTTCCACGGGTTTTGTCGGTTTCTACGACGACGCGAAATGCGATCGTAAACAGAGAAAGCAATAAAATTGCCACGATGAAACGATGGGTTTCAAAGATAGAGTTACATTGGCGGCGATAGATTTGTAATACCTCCTCGATAGGTGCTGAGGAGAATATAAACATCAGATATGAAGTTTGTACGTGGTTGATCAGGAATGAAAACCTTCCATGAAATGTGTAACACACATTTACTTGTATTGAAAATGAGATGTTTAAATATAGGGATCTTTGCATGGGCACTCACACAAATTGAAGGCAATCCCGAAAGGTATGGGGGGGGGGGGGGAGGGATTAGAAGCCCCTCGTTCCAGCTGACCGCAGGAGTGAGTTTTAAGGATTTTTAACAAATTAAAAACGAATTGGGCCGCTAAGATGCTCACATATGAAAAATAAACAAACTTACTGTTCTAAAATAAAATAAAATAAAATTAAGCAGGCGCTGAAAGGTCCTCTCCAAATGGAGTATAATAATTACTGAAAAAGTGGTTTTTTAGTATCTTGGGTTGAATGTAATAGGTAGATTCTATGCTTACTCTATAAAGATGAAACGTGATAATTTTTTTAAACTTGATTTAAACAAGCAAATCTGCTTAATATATTTTTTAAATCATGGATTCTGTGTGTACAGAAGGGTACAGAAGGGGGGTTCATACGCGTAACACCTAAAGGCCATAAAAAAGTACCTGACAACCCATAAAAACCCTCGGCGTACCACCTAATTTTCTTGTACTACCCTTTGCGAAAAACATGTTACCACGAACCATGATGCCAGATCTACATCCCTTTAGCTCTGAACCCGTCGACCCGTTATTGTTGTTGCAATTATACGACATCTCTACCCCTCTCGAAAGCGTATTGGCTCCGCCTATCTCTACCCACCCTCACTTCTTTACATTTAAAGCGCGATTTTTGAAAGCCTTCCAAATTGTTGACGACGCTCGAATCTATTTCATTCCCATTTGTTTTAGCTTTTCGCATAACCAGCTTTTCGCTGGTCAAACGAAGTACTAACGATCAGACCAATTTTTTCAAAAAATATACAAAACTAATATTATATTAAAAATTATCCAACAATGCAATAACAGTGATGGTGGTTCATACCCTGGTTTATAAAATTATAATTATTTTAAAAAAGAGAGTATCAAAATCGCTCAACTAGAAGTATTTATTTTATATTTTTAAAGTTGCAATTATTTCCATGTTTGATGTTTTGAGAAATTAGCAGTTAAACTTTGCCCAAGAACCACAAAATAGTGTACGCCTTCCTCACAAATTAATTATTAAAAAAATCTAGTAGAGGTGTAACAAATTTGTTAATAGGAATAGTGAGCCTAATAATTATAGATAATTTGACATTAGTAATATTTTTTTTTCATAAAATTAAGTGTATGATAGTACCTTAAGAATGGCAATCTATATACTTTGGTACATACAGCAAAACGGATTCAATTGTGCAGATGGAAAACAATCATTTCGATACTTCTCGTATAGAAATAAGACGTATCAAAGTGATATCCAACTGGTATCAGCATAGTATTATAGGCCTTTTCACTAGTATTTATATGGTATCGCAAGGTATCCACTCGTATCCTTCGAAAATTACGGGGACGTCTTTGCTAGTATCCCCGTGGTATCACTTAATGATACGTCCAGGCTATCATAGCCACTTCGTATTGTATACGTATCCTGAAGGTATCTTACAAGTGACTACCAATGGATACCACCCAGATATGAAAATGATACGTCACTATCAAGGTACATAGAAGATAGACATTGACTGCTATTGTGATACCAGTTCGCTATGATATCATTTACATATCCTAGATGTATTTACTTGCTGTCCGCTTGACGATCCTGTCGATACATGTATGATACGTAATGGCTATTACATTTATAAGTATCGAAAAGGTGTCTCAAACCTATCCTCAAGGTACCTAGAAGATAGCCATTGACTACTATTGTGATACCAGTTCGCTATGATATAATTTCCGTATCCTTGACGTATTTACTTGGTGTCCGCTTGACGATCATGTCGATACATGTGTGATATGTGATGGCTATTTTAGGTGATACGCCGAGGTAGCGTTAGGTATTACGCCGGTACACCCAGAAGGTTCGGGGTACATGTCCCCCTCCCCCCTGCCGACTACAATGTGTATACCTATTTCAAAAAATCATAATCACATCATCTTGCAAATTTGTTACTTTCCCCTAAACGCATTAGCATTCCAGGGATCTAATCTAATCTAGAATATTTTCACTATAAATCTATGAAATCTATTTTGAAAGTTTAAAATTTATATAGGAAAAGAACAAAATATCACAAACCATAATATAATTTCACTAGAATTTTTATTTTTATAGTTGTTATAGTTTCTTGTGTAGTGTTTAGTGTGTTATTGTGTTTTTTGTGTTATTAGTTTTTTGTTATGGAAATCATCATGAATAAGCTCTTTGCTTCACAATAAATGTAATCTCCCCTACCCTCCCCGTTGGCGCAAGTATTAATTAATTTACGAAAGATAACACATACTCAAATTATATTGACATCAAAGTGAATTGCAATAATCCATGGAAAATTCCTGTCATAATGATGATTTTAATGAGTATATTGAATTTTTTTCAATTTAAAAAAACATTTGAAATTTATTTGAAAAATTTCTATGAAATGTTTCAAAAAATAAATATCGTGAAATCTACCTAATAAGTGAAATAAATAGAGTTGTAACAAACTAATTTATTCAATTCGGACTCAGAATCAAGTGTTTAATTATACTTGCATTTCCAAGTATCTGTTCTTCACATAGTATTGTGATAAATACTAGTAAAATGTGTATAAAAGTTCATAACGACCTGCCGCGTCGTCTGTTCGCCTGATACTGAGCGTGGAGATAGAACCTCGCAATGTTGGGCAGACAGACGTTGGGCTGCCGACGTTTAGCCGACATTCCCGACTGAACTACACACAAACACTCACAACTTCACCACCATAGCAGATATTACAATTCTGTCAACACACATTGTACACCACATTGTTGCACTACAATAATTAGATCAAAGATATAGACTTTTAATAATATCGCCAATTTTGATCCTGTGTATTGTGTGAAAAAGTACCTACTTTGAACAAATTGGTTGCTTATAGATAGACGATGTTTATAGGTTTCGAGAATAATGGCAAAGTTTTTACAAAATTGCTTTTCTCTGCTCTAGTTAGGAAAAGATGTGATCTTTTATTTTCCGGAATCTCTTTAAAAAGCTGTCACAAAGGGAAAGGGTATACAATTCTTGCTTCAGATTTGATGTTGAAAAACTGTGAAAGGTAGCGCAGTATTCGTTCCCAGTCATCAAAATCAGATTCAACAAAATCAAGACAGCATTGCCAGAGAATGCAAGAATCCAGTTTCCACCCACTTCAATAAATCAGCAGCCGAATCGAACACTGAATCGAATATGTTCTTTCTTATCGTCTGAATTGGAAACAATGTATTCGGGCGATCCATGGCCGCTTTATTCCTAACGAGGGTATAAAATAAAATCCCAACTTTAGGATTCTTTAAACGTCTATTCTTCAGTCAATCTTTCTTCGTTTTTTTTCTGCGTTGAAAATGTATTTTGCGCATAGCGTAGGGATTTTGGCAACAAACCAGAGGCAATTTTTTATTGCATGAAATGTATGGCTCTAGAAAATCGTATTTTCCTTGATAACAAAACTAAAAGCGGTTCTCAAGTTTTATAGGACATGGTTCGTAAAATTCATTTTTCTCTCTAAGTACAGGGAATATCTAGTTGGGATTAATTCAGTGACCGGAGTTTATTACTACAAAACAACAGACTCAATCATGGCAAGGAATCGCAATTACAACTTAATCCAATTAGATTTATAATCAGCTATTTTTATATCATTTTGTTGCAATGATTTATGTTTGAACAAAGCATCCTGACAAAACTTGTCCGGAATAGCATACCAATAGTTTGTGTATTGGAAGTAGCCTATGTTTTTTCGGATACTGTGGAACTTATTTCGGTTTGACACTTTCGTTAGCAAGTACACAAAGGGATTTAAATCATTGTAAAAGTTAAGCTTGCAGTAGGGCACTGGCCAGTAATGTAAACAATTTAACATACACTTTAATAAACCATTATTGAGATCTCAAAGGAATTCCGGAATTCGTCCGACCGAAATAAAACAATATTTTCATGCAGTATACTTTGCCACTTGAATAATAGGTACTACATAAGTTTCTTCGAACAGAGAAGAAGTATACCTACTGACATTTTGAGGATAATGCTTTGTGATGCACTTGAAAAGCTAACGGTATTCCGATTACACTGAGCTCATCCTTTGAGCCTCAGAAGCCAAACAAAGCTTGATTCTAATAGTAGATTCCGGGATATAATTTTAAACTACATATTATCATTTTCAGTCTAATTGCTTTCCTTTATGGTAAGAAAGGGATTTTGCTCAAAACTAATAAAAACAACTCTATTGGCAATGTTATTATGCAGACAAAATTTCGGCTGGATCTGACAAACGATTTGAGCTTGATTGACCCACTTTCCTGACGTCGTCGTTAGGAATTGTGAATTATGACATCAGTGTCTGCTCTTTCTGGGATAATATAACAGCATTATTGCTTTGTTCCACGGATGTAAGATTGATTTTAGGAAATGTCAAATTTGCAAGAACCCCACTAACAATCACGTAACAACAGTCTTTTATCAAACGCCATTGTTCTTCTTTCTTATTCAGTAAGTTCAACTTGGTAATTTTTATTCTTGTAGAGCAAGACGATAGAAAGCGACGCGGCGGCGAAGTGCCAAGGGATTCGAATGGCACCATGGTCACCACGCTGATGACGGGAAGTGTTGACATTGGCGTCGAGAGCGGCGATCCCATCTTGGACGACCGCCATTGCTGCACGAGTTGCCATGGTAACCGTGGGGTTCGGTCAGATCGATGTCATGTTCAGGCGTTGAGATAAGGCGAGAAATATTCAACCACTCAAAACCATTCTCCACATTCCTTGAATGGATCAATTCAGAAACGATTTCCATTTCTATTTGGTAGTGAAAATCTTTTTGATAGATTCATGAGGGATATGGCCCGATGCTTGAAACTTTTTTATGAATGGAAAGAAGGACAACAATGGACGTGGGTTATAATGTATCTTGATTGACCGATTATATTTATGTTGGTAAATAATTTACAATTTTAACTTAGTTTTAATAAAAGTTAATTTTTTCGTCATTAGTCGAAACAGGTTAATTGAATAAACATGTTTGTGGGCACGGACTACGGAGTACAACAGTAAAATAATTTAGCATGACTAGAAAATGTTTAATTTGTTCTGAGTGCTCGTAAGTATATTTCAAGTTGTCCAGAAAAAATTCGGGTATGGCCGAGGTCCAAGCTAACAGATTTATGTTTACAAACGGAAGTGAATGCGCGGAAGTGACCCGAGAAGATTTGATGTATCAATTGCAAAGGTCAACACCTATATCAACACCTCAACCTGTACCAACCTAGATCAAATATTTTGGAGCGGTTCGGTTACCCTGCGTATACCATAATTTCAATCTGTATATAAGTTCATTATTAATTGATGTAAGTTGGTTTCCGTCTAACTTTCCCAGTACACATAAAGGTGAACCTCCGATGCGGAATCAGGTATTGTAACTTTGTTTCCGTGCAAACCAAAGCAAATATATTGGAAAAGTCGTGTCAGAACATGCTTTCTCAACCTCAATTATGAGCTGAACTCTAATGTACTTCGAGGTGACTTTTATGGACTTCCTAACCTAATGAAACCCAAACGACTCCCAGAGCGTATCCAGGAATACATTTTGTAAGGAAGACAGATAAAATATACGTATGGAAATTGACGTAAAAATAATTGGGGATCGGCGACCCAGTTATAATGCTACATCAAATAAACTATAGGTGGCGCAGAATCAATGAAAGAAATGTACTATTATTTTGGGGATCGAATCTAGTGTTTATAAAATTGTTGTCTAGATATTTCTAGAAAAGCACTGTATTAGAGCTGTTCCAATTAGGACTACTTACCTGTTTTGTAATATCCACATCATTGAAGAATGTGGGCTGGTGGATTCGGTCTCAGGTTTTCAAACTATTGACAAAATTACGCTGCGCTGAGCCTATTTGGTTGTCTGGGGCAAATATTGAAAAATCAAACGGGATTATAAAAATGGTATAGAAAAATGTTAAATTAAGTACATCCATTTGCAAGTGTAGTGATTGAGAGGAGGTCCAGTTGCTTATCAAGATTTCTAAAAATCTTCCTGGTACTGGTTTCATAAACCACTCGAACGTTTCTCCGATCAAGCTTTATCAATCTCATATAACGTCACAGCTGACCAAAATCTAACTGGGGGAGAGATGTTTTCAAGATATAAGTAATAAGTATAATAATTCTTTCTTGATACCTAGGTACTTGATTTATTTGATACTATTTCTGTCTTTCTCTTCATTGTCTTTCTTTCCCGACTGTATTTAAAAATAAAGTACGATTAAACTGTTGAAAATTCCCTGTCCCCCAGCAAAATATAAACAAGATTGAGATATGTTACCATAGCAACCATTTGGTGATGCAACTAATCTAGTATGTACAATGTTATACAGGTATAACTTTATGATTGGATTTAGCGAAAAAAAAGTATAGCGTTGCACAACGGCTTTTGTTGGTGAATTCGGTTCCAGAATCACATAGACTTTGATTTCAAACGTCGCGTTTTAGCCTCGGGGGATCGTCATACTTATTTATTAATTCTATCCTCAACGAAATAGAATTACTAGCGAAGATTTAGTGCAGAGATGAAACCTGGTACCGACATAACACGGAACACGGGTAGGTTCATAAACGCGCGTCTTCTAAACTGGTGAATGTGGAGGAAGTTCGTTACACCATAGAGATGGTTACGTTACACTAACCTCCAACCTAGGATGATAGCTAGCTCCAACTACCATGGCAGAAGCTATATGGAGCCAGACTGGGATGGTGTATAAAGTACTAGGAAAACGCTCAGTGTAACGCGTTGGTGAGCGAGCACGGGAAGTGCAAATTCTCGAACCGGAAATGCGTACACAAGCACAGAAAACATATACATCCATATTGAATTGAAATATGATCGCTCAATCAACACAACATATTATGCTTTTCATTGAAACTTGAAAATAACATCTAAGCATCCTGGTAAATATAGCAAATCAGATACAATTCAAGTGGCACTGGAAAACATTCATTTTGATACTTCATTACTGACAGATATTAAAAATGTTAATAAGTTCATACGTTCTTAACTGATTGGGATGAAATTTTGTAAAATAAGAGACAATGTTGGTCTTAATGATCATGCAAAATATGAGTTTGATCTGAATTATCGAAGACCATTTTCATTTTTCAGCCTATCAGGAGATATTTATTTAAATTTTAACCAATGAATGGATTTCAAAAAATTATGGTCTTCACACAGAGAAGGTTGGCTTTACATGTGTGCAAAATTTCAGCTCGATCAAAGAAAAACTCTGACCTGTAGAGCCAAAATATGAATTTGATCAGATTTATCGAAGACCATTTTCATTTTTCAACCTATCAGGAGATGTTTATTTCAATTTTAACCAATGAATGGATTTAAAAAAAATTTGCGGCCTGCAAACAGAAAAGGTTGTCTCTACATGAGTGCAAAATTTCAATTCGATCGAAGAAAAACTCTGACCTGTACAGCCTCACCCAACAGAAAAAAAAAAAAAAAAACGGAGGTCCGTGCCAAATCAGCCGAAAGGAGACGCTCGCTTTGCTCGCTCAATAACAGACGATCTGTGGTTTGGAGAAAGGTTATTTTATTTTGCCACGTCCCTTACTTTACATGCGTGCACACAATGATGACCCATTGTTACACCGCCCCGTCTCTTAGGTTGACTTCATTAAAGGGTTCACAAAATACTAGTTCTACAAGAAAAATGTCCAAACCACAGATCGCCTGATAATTATTGAAATATAGTGAATCTCTCACTTCGGAAAGTGCTTGGAAGGTAACCTGCGATATAGGTCAGATACTCGGACTCGCAAGAGTTGTATGGGAACCCAACCAGCAATTAAGAATGAGCCCGGTAAGCATCCTGGTAACCCGAAGGATCTGGGTTCGAATCCCAGTCACGGTGAGTGTTTTTATTTTCGCAGGTTACCTAAACCGGTCGCATGTTGGTTCTTCTACGAAAAAACGAATATGTCAACTGTCCTACCTGCGCTTCTATGACCGCCTCATTGATGGGCTTTACAAGATGAATATGCTGCGGTGGTTTGGGTTTCGGACTGCCACTGCTTGTACTCGTGTTGGTGGTGTTCGTGTGGCTCGACGACTTCTGCGGCTGCTTCATGCTCGGCGGCGGATGATGTTGAACGCCGCTGGAGTGATGGAGGTGATGAGCCGACTCCGTCATCGTCGGCTGGAGCATCGCGAACTGCGCCATCGTGAGAGCTGGATTCACGGAGTCACTGGAGGTGCAGAAGTGACGCGGTTCACATTGCTGGCGGAGACACGACGAGGTTCTGGAAGAGAAGTTGGATGTTAGAATCTCTCTGTCTTTATTGGCATCATAGGAGTCCACAGGAGGGGAACCTCCCTGGATTTCCAAAAGACCGAAAAGGGAAAGGGAAATATGCTAAAAAATATTTGTCTTTGTTTTGTTTTGTTTTGTTTGATCTATTTCGAGGAAAGTGAAGACTTTGCCTTACATGCTATTTTGGGTTAATTTCTGACTGAGGGTATTATGTTCATCATTCTAAAAATAGTTGAAAACTTTTGCTCAAATACGAAAATAAAACACCGGTTTAGGTATGACCCGTTTAAAAACTCACAAAAATGCTTGGGATGGAGTTAAAATAACCCAAAAATTTCCTGGACTGTGCGCCCCGAACCCGTTTGTGCTGGTGACCCTCCCCCAGACCCTTAATTGAACTTTAACATCTTGCCCCCTCCAGGCAGCAATCCTGCAGACGCCCATGATTGACATTCGCTCTCTGTTGGGATTCGTGACTGTTCTAACGGCAGCATTGAATACTTCCGTCCATGTTGAAGACCGCACTTCTTTACCAGATTCTGACTTTATAAAGACATAAGTATTATTAATTCGGGATATTGTTGTACTGCTGTGTCAGAGTTTCCTCCAATTAGTAAAATGTAAGACAATCGCAGCGGAAAAGTTGACCTTGGCTGATTAGGATAAGACGAGATGGCGCCCTTTGTCATATTTCAACAACCGAGTTACGAAACCCAAACAAAGAAGCTCTTGCCAATGGTTAAACATCACATACTAATGGTGACGGATGATGCGTATAATGATGGTAGAGTAATGATGGTGATGATGATGATGATGAATAGGTACGGAGGCGTGGGAAGGAGGCGGGCGGTCGTGACCTATTAGTAGGGAGTCTTCCCAGCAATGCCTCTCGACTCAGCGAACCTTTAAAAGTACCTCAGTCGTGAAGGAAGGCCGCAGGAATCGAGCCTGTGACCTCGGAGTGAGCTTTACTGCTTGAACGAGCTTGCTCCTTTGACTTTCTAGTTTATGAATCTGAGACATAGCCGACGGTTTGGAATAGGTTAATTATTTTCTGTATCCAGTTCAGGAAAATGTGTATGATTATGCTTTTATTGCAAAATTATTGAACTTTTGGTTATGATTACGGTTGTTAAAAAACCGTAAAGGCCGATGCACAATTGACGCGGACGGACGACGCGGACGGACGACGGAGACGGATACAATGTTAAAGTCGTCGTCCGTCCGCGTCCGATTGTGAACAGTCAGAGTAAATATGTCATACCTAAACATCGTATCCGTCTCCGTCGTCCGTCCGCGTCGTCCGTCTGCGTCAATTGTGCATCGGCCTTAAAGTCGTCGTCCGTCCGCGTCCGATTGTGAACAGTCAGAGTGAATATGTCATACCTAACATCGAATCCGTCTCCGTCGTCCGTCCGCGTCGTCCGTCTGTGTCAATTGTGCATCGGCCTTTAGCCAATCATGCAACCCCGCAAATGGTATATGCCAAGTCTGTAATCAGATTTTTTTGTTAAGGATCGTCCTGACTTTAACTTTTTCCTACACTTTAAGAATCGTCTTATTAAGAGTTGGAAAAAGTCAGAGTTGCTGAGCGCAAAATCAGGGCAATAGGGGGTCAATACAACAAAAGAAGATAAGAAATGAAGATGATAAAAGCGATTGTTTTGTTCGTCTGCCCTGAACTTTCAAGGATACGGGGTGTGAGGCGGTGAGAAGTTCGTGCAGTTAGACACCTATTTATAGGTAGTGACGTCATTTTTCTATCCCGCCCCTAAGTCAAACATTATTCCAATGATGAAGTACGTTTTATGGATAACTTTCAGTGAGTTCAGATATGATATAAAGGATGTGCTATTTGAAAAGTATCAAACTAAGGTCAAGGCAATTTATCCCGGACTTTCACCTCTACAAATGGAATGATTATTGTGATGACAGGAAATGATGATGAAGAATAGGTAAGGACGCATGGGGGGAAGGAGCGTTCCGTGACCTATTTTTCTACAGAACTTTCGGGAATCCATGAAGGAGGGGCTGATCTATTCCCAAGTTCATGAATATACATTCACTTTCACTACTTTTATCTCTTTCTCCTTATCTACCTGCAGCTAAGGATCCTTAGTTCCAAAGATGTACTAACAATCATCAATTACCTACTCCTTTTTTTATAATTATGATACCTATTCATTTTCAATCAATAAAAAAATCAGTTTTCCTAAAGGTATTTCCTGCATTTCACGAGGATTTAATCGTGTGTGTATAACTGATTGAATCCATGAATCATCACAAGCTTTAAACAAACGTCCCACTTTGTGTAAGCCGATGATTAAGCTAATAGATTAAAAAAACGTATGAAGGAAATATTACAAAAGTGCGTTTAATGAAGGGCTGGGCACATCAGGGGACCTTCCTGTTTATTAAGGGGAAGGAATATCACCACCATTTTTGGGATTGTGACCTACTCATTGCATGTAGACTGTATCAACAAAATTGGAGAATTGATCGTCGAAATCGTTAACAACATTTTTCAAACATGATCTTCTAAACGCTATAACCGAATAGGTATTTGATGCTTTAAATCGCTATATTTGACTTTCAAATAAATTTTAATTTTAAAAATCTCTCTTAAATTTTATAAGTTCAAAATTAAAAAAAAAATTGTACAATGAACAGAGAACAATTAATTTTGTCGCTCTCCGTAATATGCCATTTTCAGCGAGTCGGTCATTATCCGCCAAATTTAATTTAGAATCTGAATCCTCCTCTTAAAGTCACCCACAATAATATCACATCACAAAAGTGAATGATTACAACGTCAAAATTGTTGTCATAACAACGTTGCTGGTAGCGCTCGATATAGTAACACTCCATCATCCTATACCTACATTGTTCATGATAGGATTCGTAATATGTTTAGGGCTACGTGTCTTGAAAATGGTTCTACGTACACTGTAAACAAATGTTTAAATATTTCCCGAAGGTTACTACAGGTATATTCTCACTATAGCATGCATTAAAGACATTTAAATGAATTACAAAATCTGTCCTCTTCCATGTCTCCAACATGTTTTATGTTAATGGGAAATCCTAGTATTACACATGGTTTTAAGACCTAACCTCTCTTAGTTAATGTATAATTTAATTAAATTATAACCAAGTTTCTATATTATAATTAACTGCTCCCCCGGTGTATAAACCAAGGCTTAATCAACGAGAAGGATTTCGGTAGAAGCGCGTGGCCCATTAGCTCCGTTATGAGAATACCAAATTTTTAATTACATTACTTTAGGGTTTTATTTAGTCGATTGCACATGGTTATGGGTTAAGAAAATAGCATAGCGGGTTCAAATTAGAAGATATTTATGGTCTTTGGAGATTGCGATAATGAGTTTTTACGGAAATGTTATTACTTATTAGCAATAAATTGAAGATAATTACGTTTATATTAGCGTTAGAAACGCTTTTTTTTATCGGTTTCTATCAATATATTTTACCAATGTAATTGTTAATAAAATAAGGCTTTGTACGAGTCTTCAGAACAGTTCAATAAAAATAATTTCATAGTTTGGAATGGGACATTAGTTTTATTTCGTCCTACAGACGTTTAGTGCCTGAAAATTAGTAAAAATATGGCACTGTGGCAACTTTGTATTCTACTACTATAGATACAAAAAATTATGCGATGATAT